>BCNH02000003.1:27096250-27119359 GCA_001662345.2 Metrosideros polymorpha var. glaberrima | reverse complement strand
ATCTCCTCCTGCAATTAATTTTTTTAATAACAATAATATTATATAGGGATAATAACATAAATGATTTTTGAACTTTGGTCCAATATGCAATGTGATCCCTAAATTTTAGCTCAATATGCAATGTTATTCCTAAACTTTTCATTTCTTCAATGTGATTCCTGAACTTTTGGTATATGTTCAATTTAATTCCCTTTTCATGTTTAATGTTGTCTTTCCATTAATGCAAGTTAACAAAATTTGCTGATTTGGTTTCCAATCCAATAAGTTTGAACGATAGACCAAAAAAAAGTAAACGTGAATTTTCACATAGGATATTCATCTCAAATTAGAATATAATAATCATTTTAATTTGTATAGTTTGTTCAATTTGGAAAAATGATTTATCCATGTTATATGATGACGTAGATCACATCCATTACATCCTAGCTGTCCTTTACCAATGTATCAAGATCTAAAATTTCCTAAGGCAACGTTTGTGCTTGATTATGGCTGCATCATAATATAATTTTGGATGTAACATGAGAGATGTCTATTAGCTGACTATCAATATTTAATTGCATCTCAAGAAGCTTAACAGGGGATTCGACTCTTGCCAGAGGAAATTTCCTTGAGGCAACTTTTTAGAGAGATTAGACAGTCATGTAAGTTCAAGCCTCAACTATCAGATCTCAGTCCCCTCCTTTTCCTATTGTGGTTAAAGACAACAAGATCACCAGGAGACAAGGATGAAAAGCCCCCCAATTGCATCCTTAATGGCCAATTTAAGAAGGACAAGTTTTGGTGTTTGTTTGTAAAACAAACACATAAGGCATTTTCCTTGTCCCACATAGGAAAGAAAGGAAAATTTTGGTCTCTTTATTAGTTAAAGCATTAGATACTATTGTAAATAGAGAAATGAGTGAGTGGGCTAGACCCCATAATACCCGTGTGCAGGTGCGCGATTATTTGGCGCACTTAATCAACAATTATTTTTTTTTAATTTCGAAATTAAATTTTGGCTCGTGACTGTTTGGACAAAACTGTTCAATTTAAGACATGAAATGGTGTGTCCGAAATTAACAGTTTTCATACTTGAAAGGTTATGTCTGAATTGCAATTTTTCAAACATGAATGGGTGTATCCGTAATGACAGTTTACAAACCAAGAGATGCGTTCTATATTTTTATATATAGGACAATTTCGATTCATTTCAAGATAGAATAATAGAACGAACATCAGAACAAAACAACTTCCATTTTTGTCTACCTTCAAAATAGCTAATCTTTCATTGTTTCGCAAGAGAGTTTTAGGAGATATATTGAAATTGCTATCTAGTATTATCATCGTGACTTTGTTGTATTATGAAGAAAATTTGCCAGAAACCTATAGCAATCTTGTGGGGCAAATTAATCCTAAAATAGAGTGATTACACGTCTCAAAGTTCGACTGCATTGTGATTCCATTTCTCCAATATATTTCCAACAACAAGAACTTCTCAACTGAAGCAATAAATTCCCCTAAGCAAAAATTCTGAAACACAGTTTTGTACTCACATAATTTAACCAAACCAAGCTTGGGATCTTATACTATATACTAAATAAAAAATCTGGCCCCACCATTTTACTTTATCTCTTTTTCAGACCCCAGTTATGTGGCCAATGGCACTTTACTGGACATGCAAGAAACTTCAAAAATCTGTCCTCCATGGTTGGTGGGTGCCCAGATGCCAAATCACCCTTTTGCCAATGATTCAACCCAGAAATTTCCTTCCTCTGACACCCCTCCCTCTCTCTCCATCTCTCTCTCTCTCTCTCTCTAGACCCAACACAAGTATGCACACGAAGAACTCCCCCACATCGTATCATGTAGCCCTCCCATGAGCACATACACAAGAGGGGGTCGGTCATTCTTGAGCTGAGTTACAGACACACCCATCAAGCAATGGTGAGCCTAAAAGCTGGAACAAGGCCACCATGGGTGGGCCTAGGAGCAGCAGTTTGGGTTCAGGTAGCATCAGGCAACTCCTACAACTTCCCTCTGTATTCACACTCGCTCAAGTCCGTTCTTGGGTTCAACCAGCACCAGCTCACCCTGCTTGGTGTGGCCAACGACTTCGGCGAGAACTTTGGGCTCCTACCTGGATTCGTCTGCAACAGGTTGCCTCCTTGGGTCGTCCTCCTGATCGGCGCCGTAGCTTGCTTTTCCGGCTACGGCGTGCTCTGGCTCGCCCTGAGCCGGACGGTCCAGTCTCTGCCTTACTGGTTGGTGAGTTTTGACTGGTAGCTTTTTTGTTTCGTTTTGAATTTGATCGTACTGAAGTTTTTTTTCTATTTTTCTAAGCTTTCTGGACGTGTAACGTGGTCTTTAGTTTGAAAAAGCTCGGTTTCATTGCCCACATTGAGAGTAACATTAAGTTCTGAGCTTTCTGGTTTTGTATCGTTTTTGTTTTGATCAACTTCTATGTTTTGCTCTTTCTGCATATCAAGACCTGAGAATATTTGGATCAGAAATGAAAGGTTGGCTGATATTATGTGCATGATGAGGGTGCCATCTGCTGATGATTTGCAAACTAGAGAAATTTCAGGGCCCATTTTTCGGTTTAATCCTGAACCAGGTTTCTCTAGGTGAAGGTTGTTCTGAGGAAGGGTGTCGATGATGACCGAAGAAATCATTGATGACTTCGAGTTAAAAGTCTATTTAAATGTATTCAAGAAAAGGAAAGATAATTTCTTAGTTTTCTCCAAGTACCTGGTCATTCACGAAATCTATGACATGTTTTATCGAGCATGGGCTGGTTGTTGGCCAAACAATGAAACTGATGTATAACAGACGGTCAACAGGAACTTCCTAGCTTAACTGCTTCAATTGTTTACTGCGAATGCCTGGAACTTGGGAATTGTTCAACAGGCCAATGTAAGAGAAGTAGACGCTTCCAATAGGTGTAAATATAGTCCAATGAGATAGATTGGACCAGACCTTGTTCAGGATTTAGGATGGTATTCATGGCTTCCCAAGCAACTGTGATAAGGTTCGAATTCATTGAAGGAGCAGATACTAAACCATAGAATGTCTCGAATTTTGAAATGATCCCAATTTTACGATGCGGAGTTCCCTGTTGACTCATCCTCCGAATTGTCTCTCCCTTTGTGTCTTTGATCTGTATGTCTTGTATATTTAAACTGCTACGAAACCTCATCCAACTAAGATGTAGCTCAGCTAATGATGCCAAAGGAACATGTATGTAAAGATTGAGGAAAATATCCGATAATGTAGGTCTGATTCCATGTTTTCGTGGTCATGCCGAAACATCTACCTGAATTATGCTATATGTCGATGATGGTCATGCACATTATCATCTGATAACTCATCCTTGAAGTTCAATCTTCCCTGTGTATCGAAACGGTTCAGAACTTTGTGGCTATATTACACAAGTGAAAGTTTTGGTGCTTCTAGTTTAAGACATGTTATTTTTTTGGTGACCATAGACTCATGGTACATTATCGGAATCTCTTGCTGGCCACAAGGACTGTGATGATCAAACTCACAGAAAATGTCGCAGATCAACTTGGTGACATGAAGCAATTACAGATCACTGTTTTCTTTCTGGAATCTCCCTTCATTTTTGCCGAAGTGGTTTTCGCCTCCTACAGTTGTCACCCAATGCTACCATGCACTCACTTCCCGAAACATAGCATAGACTTGGCAAACGGACTGATCTCATGCTTAGAATCTTCTCTAAATTACCCCTTTAGGCTATGCATTTTCAAAATTGTAGGACAAGATTTCAGTGGAACAAGATTGGCTAGAAATGCTATTCCCTGCATCAATTTTTAACATCTCTTCACCTTTTATTTTAATTTCACTGCAGCTATGGGTTGCTTTGTGTGTCGCCACCAACAGCTGCGCCTGGTTAGGCACAGCCATTCTGGTTACTAACATGAGGAACTTTCCTGCCGACCGAGGCACAGTCGCTGGGATTCTCAAAGGGTACTGCGGCTTAAGTGCGGCCGTATTTACTGAAATTTATGGCGTCATGCTTCACCATTCTTCTTCCAGACTCCTCTTGTTCCTCTCACTTGGAATCCCGGTTTCGTGCTTCATCACCATGTATTTCATCAGGCCTTGTGTTCCTGCCTCCAGCGAAGACTCTTCAAAGCGCGGTCATTTCATGTTTATACAGGCAACAAGCGTTGTGCTTGGCTTATACGTTCTAACGACAACGATATTGAATGACATCCTTCCTCTGACTTCTAAATTATCTTACTCGGCAATTGCCGTAATGGTTCTCCTCCTTCTGGCTCCTCTTGCTGTCCCTCTAAAGATGACATTTTATCGCAGCAGTAGGGCAGTGATACTGGAAAGCCAATATGGTCCTTCGGATGGTGATGTTTGTGAAGTATATGAAGATAAATCTGAACCACTTCTGACGAATTCTTCAATGGACATGTACCTTGGAGGCCCTGATGAGAACAATGATGTGTCTGAGATTAATACGCTTTTGGCAGAAGGCGAAGGGGCGGTGAAGAAAAAGAGAAGGCCTAAACGAGGAGAGGACTTCAATTTCTTCGAAGCTCTCGTCAAGGCAGATTTCTGGCTTCTGTTCTTGGTGTTTTTTGTCGGAGTTGGTACTGGGGTGACCGTCCTTAACAACATGGCACAAATCGGGATTGCACAAGGCGTGCACGACACAACTATCCTCATGTCTCTGTTCAGCTTCGGCAACTTCGTGGGTCGGCTTGGTGGAGGTGTCCTGTCTGAACATTTTGTCAGGTTAGTATAGCACTGATTCGTGAGCCACATCTGTATCTACTATGATAACTTCTTTATATGTCCCGAGAAGCTTTTACTATTTCAATTTGCATTTACAGTTTGGCCTAGTACTGTGCGGATCTTGTTCCCCAACTTCATAGGATCATCCCAAATTTCTGACCATAGTGAATCTAAGTCAATACTCCTCGCAGGTCAAAGATAATTCCTCGTACCATCTGGATGACACTGACTCAAGTAATCATGATTATCACGTACCTTCTTTTCGCCTCGGCTATAGACGGAACGCTTTACGTGGCAACTTCACTGCTCGGAATCTGCTACGGTGTTCAATTCTCCATCATGGTCCCGACTGTCTCCGAGCTTTTTGGGCTGAAGCATTTCGGCCTGTTGTACAACTTCATCTCGCTGGGGAATCCCATCGGCGCATTCCTCTTCTCAGGCCTCTTGGCGGGTTACATATATGACAACGAGGCGGCTAAGCAGCATGGATTCGATGTGCTCGCCTCGACCATGACTTGCTTGGGTCCTGATTGTTTCAGGCTCACCTTTCTGATTTTGGCTGCGGTGTGCGGTTTTGGCGTGATTATGAGCCTGATTCTGACTATCAGAATTAAACCTGTTTACGAGGCTCTTTATGCTGGTGGATCATTCAGGCTGCCTCAAAGTTCAACTCACTGAGGTCAGGTTGATATGCCTGAATTTTATTTTATTTTTCCCCTTCATTTCTAGGACAAGGACTTGCTTACCAGGTTCTTTTTCAGAAGTTGCAATTCCAGGTATAGTCATTCTTTTCCTAGCTCTACTATATGATGAGAAAACATGGAACCTAGTCTGTCCATACTTTATGAAGAAAAATTGTATATCATCGCGGTATACGTAAATTCAGCATGTCCATGTGCACTAGAAGTTGTACAGTTTCTTTCCTGCTATAACTTGTGTCCTTAGCAAGATTTGGAATTATGCGGAAGATGTGAAACTCGTTGGCTAAAGATGAACGAAGCAGTTGAAGATGAAGAGAAACATCAAGAAGACAAAAGGGGTTATGGCGATTTTCAACGATGATCTGACCAATGAATTTGTCCACGTTGGACTTCATGTTTTTTTAAAATACCATGTTGGAAATAAAAGTTTAATTAAAAAAAGCCACGTAGCATGAATCGGCGGAATTTATTGGTAGAAGTACTTAAATGAGCGTTTTTCCACCAATGTGACGCTCAAATGATCACTCGAAAATTCCTGTCATATTGCTAATGTGATCAGTTTCGTCTCACATTATAAGACCGATTTTGGGTAGTCTGCTGAAAATTCCTGTCTTTCTGTTCCATCGCTCGCTTCCACTTGTTCGAATCATTTCAGGCATATGATTGATGAAAGAGAAAACACATCAAAGCAAATATCGATCCGATAAAAATCATGTGAACTCGCCAAAATCTCGTTCTGAAAGTTTTTTAATTTACTTTTGATCTACGGATGATGAGAAATCACATGAGACAGACCAATGACTACTGCGATGAGCTATTTGTCGGTTGGCTCATGTATCAGCTGCAATGCCCCAGATAGTGTATGCGTCTTGGAGCAGCTGAAGCACTTCCAATGGAAAGTTCTCTGGTGCCCGACCACCAGCATCTTCTGAGAGCTAAAAGACTTTGAGACCGAGCGCAAAGAGGCAGATCATGAAATCACCAAACTAGTACTCTGATCATCTAAGTTTAGTACCTTGGACTCAGACACAGCAAAGCGACGACTTCGGATCATTTGAATTGAAAATATACTCCGCACCCGTCACATATTAGAGAACAGAGAAATGCATGCTGAACCTTGCTCGAGAAAGACGTCCGCTTTACTACATGATGATTGTGCTTGTCTATCACATTACCAATAGGACAGATTGCTGTAGGTGATCCGACAACTGCACAGCTGAAAATTCAAGTCTTTCTGCTCAGAATCATCGTCACGGGTATAGACTAAGGAGAGAAGTGTGATATGATACATAACTGAACAAAGCATGTTCAAGAAGATGATGTAAGATCAAGGCCTCTCTTACTAGGGAAATGAAGAATTCCCAGAAAGAAAGAGGTCTATGTACATATTGCAATACCCAAATTCCTTAATACATCTAACTATCTACTCTCTTAGGCTTTACCTGCTCATAATCAGAAACATCCCGATCCTCCTCCTTCCACTCCGCCACGCCTTTTCACAAAACTAGGGTAACCGCATTGCATCAGAAAGTTATGCAACTAGCATCCCGCAAATATGACGACGGGAAAAGAACTCACAGCATGCCCCTCCTTCCACGGCTTCGAGAGGAGCTGCAACTGCGCCCAAACCCTTGATGCCCTGCAAACCAATCCCAGGGCGCAACTATATGTGGAATTGAACTACTTTCCGATCGAATTGAAACTGTTCTCCTCATCATAAGGAGTTAACTATTGGAATAGAGGGCATATGCATCATGTAAAATGTACTGTGGGATTGAATTTCCATTGCCAAGTACGATTCGCCCACCGGAAGGCTCTCTCAATTCCTCGGCGGCTGAAAACAGAGGCCTTTGGACAAATCAAATGGCCTTAACCTGCTCGGCTGCCTGGCTGAGATATCCAAGAACCTACCGTGGTGGAATTGAACTCCGCCTGGCGACAAGATAGTTATTATATACGATGCCCCAAAGCTGAAGTAGAAGGTGGCATATCCATAAATCCACGTTCATTTCCCCAACTATTAATATTCATGGTGGCTACTCCAAATATAAGAGGGTTAACAGTTATATTCCTGGTGGCTAGTCCAAATAAACGAGGATTTCAATGATAACTGCTACTATCAAATAACTGGAATGGATTCTTATCTAGTATTGCATCCAACAAATTGTTGCGGGATACATTAAAACTACCAAGAAGTTCAGCTTGGTGATATTGTCTGGCATTGAGCCGTTCAAATTATTGTACGAGAGATCAATACACTATATGTCTGTTCGTGCTGAGAATGATGAAGGTATGAACGTGTGAGCTGGATGTGCGATAGGTTTAGCGGACGCATGTACGACTATGAGTAAATCACTGTCATTGGCAAACACAACTGACGAAGCTATTTGGCCACAGCTCACATGTCAGCTGCAATGCACATTAAGACCGCATTTGGGAGATGCAGAAGTACACTTGGAAAATGACACTTTCATTCGATCATCTGATTTCAAAGAAGCTTAATACCAAAAACAGATCCTACAACCACCAAAATGACACTTCATCCCATGATAAAAGTCAGCAACTTGGACAGTGAGAAATCATCAATTAGGAATCTTTCAATTCCACTACATTGAGTCTATTGCAATTCAGAAAACAGAGAAATCTCTAGTGAACCCCACTGAGAAGGACATCTTGGTTACTACATAATGGTTATTCTTGTCGATAAAATCGACTGAAATGGTGATCAGATAGTGATATGGACTATGGAGAAAAGATGCAATCACAGCAAATAACTAGGCAAAGCATGTTCAAGAGGACATCGTTACAATCAAGGCCTTCTTTACAAGGAAGATGCTTGCTGCACTCACAAAATAGAGACATATATACATGTTCCGATACCAAAAATTCAACACTACATTGAACTATCTAGTCTCTAAGGCTTACCCAACTCAGATGCTGAGCAAGCGCATCCCGAACCACCTGCCCAAACTTGTTCACCTTGCCTTCATAAGCCGGAACCTCCTGATCCTCCTCCTCCCACTCTCCAACTCCATTTTCCTCAAAAACCGGCTCGCTGCACTGCATTAGAAAGTTATGCAATAAGCATCCCGCGAATATGACGACTGGGAAAAACTCGACATGCTCCTCCTTCCACGGCTTCGAGAGGAGCTCCCACCGTGCCCGGACCCTCGCAAATGCCTTGCGAACCAACCCCATGGCGCGACTATGCGCGGAATTATACTCCATCTCGATCGAGCTGAAACTGTTCTCCTCATTATAAGGAGTCAACAGCCATGGTAATAGAGGGAAACAGGCATCACCCAAAATGTACTGCGGGATCGAACTCCCATTACTCAGTACGAAATTTGGCCCGCTCAGAAGTTCCCTTGATTCTTCCACGGCCGAAAACAGCGGTGTTCGGCACAAAATCGAATCGGGCCTTAAGCTACTAGGCCACCCAGCCGAGACATCCAAGAACCTCCCCTCAGAATCCACCAATGCCTGAACTAACAAGCACCCGTTTCCCCCCAACCAATCACCCTCAACGCGAAACCTCCCGAACCCCAAAATCCCGCAACAATTCGGCAGCAAAATCCACCCGAATCCCACTATGATCCTCTCTCTATTAGTGTACAGCTCAAGCAAATCCCCCAAATTCTCATTGATAGCCCTACAGACAGCAAAGAACGACCGGCACGCGTCCGCTGAATCCAAGCCGAACTGCCTCCCGACCGCCTTGTAAGGTGTGCCATGTGCCAAGCGGTAGAGGGCAGCAGCAAGGGCGTGATCTGGAGGGATCGAAGGCAATGCTGATTGCAGAGAAGGAGAGACGAGGCGGAGGAGGAGAGAGAAGGAGGGTTTAGACATGCGGAAGAAGTGGGTCCACCGGGGGTCGTAGTCGGCGTCGTGGCTGGCGGAGAGGAAGCGGCGGAACCAGCAGTCCTGCGGCGGAGGAGGGAGGGGTTTCGGTGGTGGTGGGAGGGAGAGTAGAGACACGAGAGAGTCGAGGGAGGAGGAGGCGGAGTGGAGGTGGGATTCGAGAGCTAGGGCTTGGGAAGGGAGGAGGTCGAGGTCGTTGTGGAGGAGGAAGGAGTGGGCGGCGGAGGTGGCGGCGGTGAGGAGAGAGACGAGCGGCTTCAGGTGGTCGTTCCGGCGTTTCTTGGTCTTGGGCCTGGTGGTGGCGGTGGAGGAGGCCGCGGCCGAGTTTTCGCCGCCGCCGCCGCTGCCGGCAACCATTTGGTGACGGCGAAACGGAGGCAGAGAGCTTATTTAGCTTCCCATTTCGATGCTTCCGAGGACGCGACGGAGAAGCAAAGGCTGCAACTGCGAGTCTTCTTCAGATTACTAAATTAGCCAAAAATTCTACATTTAAATTATTTATTTATGCAACCAAAAAAATTATTTATTTAATTTTCAACCAAAAAAATTATTACTTATTTAAAAATTTATTTATTTATTTATTTTGTTTTTCTGAAGGCAAAATTGGAACATGATCGTTGACGGATTCAACATGAATACCACAGACAATTTTGTCTTTGAAAGAATTTGGAGAGAATAGGAAAGAAATTGGATTGAAGACTATATCGTATTTTTTTTGGTTAATTTCAATGAAGTACATAAGTGTAAGGAATTAAGGATTTAACTGATTTTTTTTTTATACTTACAAATTGTCCCATTCGTTCCTAAATTTCTTAATCAGGTTTAGAAAATGTATTTATGCTGTTGCAAGTATTAAATAAGCCAAATACCCTCTTTTATAAATCTAGATCGGTGTGATTGGTTAATATATTGGACGATTTTCAGCTTGGGACTGTAATTCACCTATTTGGATCTTATCAACTACGTGCAAAGTGCAAACTATTTAGGATTAAAATCACTTATACATTTACCAAAAAAAAAAATCACCTATACAGATCAAAGATCCAAACTTAACGAGTTTGAGCGACTTGTAGGGTATTCTATGGATCTCTAAATAGTCGAGTCTTCTAAACAAAATAATAATAATAATAATAATAATAATCGAGTTGTTGCGTTTATGCCTTTGGATTATGGACAATTACCCCTTTTATAATAAATCAGTTCAGAGCCTGAGCTTTGTCCTGGTCATCATGAAAATGCAGTTCACTTACATTATATTATAGTATTCTCATTGAAATATAAAATGATTAATCATTCTTGTAAGAACATTTTAAATGAAAAAGAAAATCTGACCTAGAAAAATAGAATTAAAAAGGCATACCCCGTTTCCTCCAAGGAAAACTAATCTTATCCTTTTTGACTCTTCAAATTGAAAAATAAATACACAACTATCAAGAAAAACACCACCATAGCAATACCATACTCTCATTTATAATTCTTCATGTCCCCATTACTTATAAATTAGCCTAATCATTCATTTGCAAAGTAAAGAAAAATTAGGAACGAAAAAGACAATTTACAAACCATCATAATTGCCTTATGAATAGGTTGCGTTCAATTTGAAATTGAATGTTTATGCCCGTACTTGACACCAAAATAAGTGTCAGCTTATGACTCAATTAAATTTATTTTCTCAAATCCGAGCTAAGACTCAACTTGACAAACCATGTCATATACTCGAACTTGAACACAATTCGACTTGATCGTTAAAAATCAAATTCAAAGTAACCGTGAAGTCTCAATTTAAAAATCTTAGTGCACCGACCAGATTTAGTATGGTTCCGACCATAATGAAGAGCCTGACCGGGAGTTATTTGGTATATTAAGAAGTTATATTAGGAAATTCGTTAGCACAAAAATATCTGTATATACACACGTGCTAATAACTAGAATTTCAACGGGTAAATGAGTTCCTTCTCAAAATGGAAAGTAATTATAATCTTTTTTTATCTCTGTAGATTCGAACGAGAGAAATCAACTAATTGCAGTAGGGAAGAAAAATAAAAAATAAAAAGAGATACGAGTCCCCGGCTAATTCTCAAACACCTATTACGCCGGCATTTCAGGTCCAGACGAAGCAGAGACGCCCTGTGCTCACGCCCACCGGAACCCGAAGTGGACCCACCTCGAGAATCCCGGATCGCCGTCCACTGGCAACGAACGCCTCGATCGGACGCACAGAAACAGCTAGTCAACCTCGAAGTTCACTTTTCTCTGTGGCCCTCACGCGTTGCACGTCAAGTAAAGTAAACCCTCACACACCCAACCACAAATCTTCCCACCTCCCTCTCCCTCTCCCTCTCTCTTTCTCTCTCTATCTCTCTCACCCCAACGAAAACAACGCCTCTTGCTTCGGACGAAGACGACCGAATCGCCAGCTCCGTCGCGCCGCCGCTAGATCTCCGGCCAGATCAGCGACTCCGCCGTCGTCCTCGTCACCTCATCTTTCTCCCCGTACTCGACTCAACAAGACGAAGAAGCTGAGGTCGGCGGATCCCGACCAGCCGACGACGCCATCCTGCTCCCCCGGCAACGGCACACCAGCTCACTCCTCCCTGTCGGCGGCCTCCATTTGAGGTCTTTTCTTCTTCGAAGGGAGTCAACGGATCGCCGGTTGTTCCAACTCTGCCGGAGCTTGATTTGTCCGGATCTGATTGCGCTTTTCGGAGATCCGCCTCATCTCTCTCGCCGTTCTCAAACGGAGAAACGAAGAGTAGTGATCGGCGATCATAATCGGCAGATCCATTTGTCGTTCATAATCCGCCTCGCCGGAGCTTAATTTCCCCAGATCCGATACACTTTCTCTAAAGGTAATTTCCCGGAGCTCGATACCACATATATCGCGTTATTAAGCGTAGTACAGCATGGTGAGCTGCAGTTGTGGAATGATTAGAACCTATTTATGCGGTTTAGGTTAGTGAAGCCACTGGTCGAGCTGATTACTTCATTAATCGCGTGATTATTCGCAGTAAAAGCATGGTGAATTCGAGCACTAAAACGATTAAGCTTATTAGTGCTGTTGATTTTGTGAAATCACTGGAAAGCTGGTTACATCATCCTCGAGTGATGCTTTTTGAGTCAAGTATGACTAATTTAGCTTATTTGTGCGGTTTAGGACAGTGAAGATGTCTCAAAGCACGATCCGCAAAACCCTCGGGGCTGTCAAGGACCAGACAAGCATCGGCCTTGCGAAGGTCGCCAGCAACATGGCGCCAGAGCTCGAAGTAGCTATCGTGAAGGCCACGAGCCATGATGATGATCCTGTGGATGAGAAGTACATACGCCGGATCTTGAATTTGACTTCATACTCGCGCGGATACGTTCATGCATGTGTTTCTGCGCTTTCGAAGCGACTGAGCAAGACACGCGACTACATTGTGGCTCTCAAATCCCTAGTGGTCATCCATCGCTTGCTGAATGATGGAGACCCAATTTTTCACGAGGAGATAATGTATGCGACCAGGCGTGGTGCTAGGTTGTTGAATTTGTCTGATTTTAGAGATGAGGCTCACTCTAGTTCATGGGACCACTCGGCTTTTGTGAGGACTTATGCTATGTATTTGGATCAGAGACTCGAGTTGATTCTGTTTGATAGAAAGAGCGGCGGTGGCGGCGGTCCTAGTGGAAGTGCTAATGGTGGTGGTAGTGTTCATAGTGAGGATAGGTATGGGAGTAGAGATGATTTTCGGTCCCCACCACCCAGAGGGAATGATTATGATTATGGTGATTATAGAGGAGAATATGGTAATTATGGGGGGATGAGAAGGTCGAGGTCATATGGGGATATGAGCGATGGTGTGGCTGTGAAAGAAGGGAAAGAAGAGAGAAAGGTTGTGACTCCACTGAGGGAAATGAAGCCAGAAAGGATTTTTGGTAAAATGGGTCACTTGCAGAGGCTATTGGACCGGTTCTTGGCGTGTAGGCCCACTGGTCTGGCAAAGAGTAGCAGGTTGATCTTAGTTGCATTGTACCCTATTGTGAAGGAGAGTTTTCAGGTATATGCTGATATCTGTGAGGTTTTGGCTGTTTTGCTTGATAAGTTTTTCGATATGGAGCAACACGATTGTGTCAAGGCTTTTGATGCTTATGCTAGTGCTGCTAAGCAAATTGATGAGTTGATTGCATTCTACAATTGGTGTAAGGATACAGGGGTGGCAAGATCAACAGAGTATCCTGAAGTGCAAAAGATTACCAGTAAGTTGTTGGAGACATTGGACGAGTTTGTGAGGGATAGAGCAAAGAGACCTAAGAGCCCAGAGAGGAGAGAAGAATTGCCCCCTGTGGCTCAGGAGGAGGAGCCTGTGCCAGACATGAATGAGATAAAGGCGTTGCCTCCACCAGAGAATTATACTCCTGCACCACCACCGCCAGAGCCAAAACCGGAGCCACCAAAGCCACAAGTGACGGAGGATTTGGTGGATCTGAGGGATAACGGAGTTACTGCTGATGATCAAGGTAATAAATTTGCATTGGCTCTATTTGCGGGGCCACCAGCTAATACAGGGAATGGTTCATGGGAAGCATTCCCTTCTAATGGTGAACCAGAAGTGACTTCTGCTTGGCAAACCCCAGCTGCCGAATCTGGCAAGGAAGATTGGGAATTGGCTTTGGTGGAGACTGCAAGTAATTTATCAAAGCAGAAAGCGGCCTTAGGTGGTGGTCTTGATCCATTGCTACTGAATGGCATGTATGACCAGGGAATGGTGAGGCAACATGTGAGCACTGCTCAATTGACTGGAGGTAGTGCGAGCAGTGTTGCTCTACCTGGCCTTGGAAAGAGCGCAACCCCGGTATTGGCTCTCCCTGCACCCGATGGAACTGTCCAAACAGTTAACCAGGACCCTTTTGCTGCATCATTGAGCATCCCTCCTCCTTCTTATGTACAGATGGCGGAAATGGAGAAGAAACAACATTTGGTTGTGCAGGAGCAACAACTATGGCAGCAGTATGCTACAGAGGGGATGCGAGGTCAAGCCACTTTGGCCAAGATTAGTGGGACGGGTTACTATGCACCAGGTCCTCCTGCGATGCCTTATGGCATGCCACCAGTCAATGGGATGGGGCCACCGACTGGGTATTATTATTCTCCTTACTGATGTTGCTTGCTTATCACCATATGACTCTGTTTTTTCTCATTTCATCCAGTTGTGTATCTAGTTATATTACAATATGATACTTTTTGTATTTTGGTGTGCGGGTTTTGGGAAGAGGGAAGAGTGAACCCAGAGAGATTCTTTTTGGGAAGATATTTGGATGGTGACATCCGGTGCATCCTGTATCTGCTTCTTGTAATAATCAGAATTTCCATGACCGCAGCCTCTTGTGCAGTCACAGTATAGACAGAACCGAATCTGTCATTGTCTAGTAGCTCCACGCCTATGTTGTTTCATGCGTAAAAGTAGACTGACCATCAAAACCAGTTCTCTTAAAAATGGCAGCACTGCTGACCTTCTCTTATGAACGGAATGTTTGCAATAGAATTGAGTTCTTCAAACTAGATTTTTGTATTTTGCTCCGGGCTTTCTGTTTCTTGTGTCATTCGGCATCATCTGGAGCTTAGTGCTTTGGTTAAATAATTCCTAACTGATATGATGATGGTCTTGAATATAAATATCTTGGATAAAGATCCTTCAGTGAAAGATGATGTTCAAGAATGATTTCTAGTGGTCATGAAAAGAATCATAGCATAAGCTCGGGATAAAGCAGACATAAGATGTACATCTATATCTCCCTAAAGGTTGAGCCTAGGTTCCCAATTCAACTGTTTATCTGCACAACTCGAGGTCGGAGCCCACAAATTGCCTTGATGAGGACAAAATGATTGAACAATTGAACTGAAAGCACCATGAAATTGATGAATAGAGTTTGAATAATAAGTTATAGGGAAAACGCTAACAGATAGTCCAATGCATACTGCAAAATTTGAAGAAAGCACAAAATACTCAGAGGAACTGACAAGGGCTCCCATAGTTGATTGGTATCGCTGCTGGTCTTCAACCTTACCTGTCTGACCTTGGTCTTTTCTCTTCGTTTCATTTTCCCGCTAATAACGAACCTACTTATCTCAATGTCTTTTGGACTTGTCCCTAGTCTGAAGCTCCAAACGTGTGGCTCTCCTGACCGAGGTCAGACAATTTCTCCTGGTTGCGCACTTAATGCATCAATCCGGCAAGTCCTGTGACCTCCACCCCTTGAAGCATGGTTTTTGGGATTCTCCTGGACAGCTATTCTAGCTGGGGGGGAATTCGACCTCGATTGGTTTTGCGATTTGATAGGGATCCTCTGAAACATTTTGGCTTAGTCTACTGAAATCATGACTGTTTGTGATGTATTTATATGTTAATGGGGCTAATTGAGTCAATTTGCCCTCTTAAGCTGATGGGACCCCAATTTTTTCTTTAACTTAGTCTCCGGATGCTCGACATTTAATTACAGAAGATGAGACGAGAATGACCACTGCGTTTTTGCATACCCAGTATGATTTATTCATCGATAGATGAAAGATCTCTAACTAGAAAACAGTTTCTTTATTAGTGGAATGAAGTTGGATTGCACACAAATTAGCTTTCCTAGATGCTCATTTCTTCTTCGTGGAGATACCACACTGATATAATTGGACAACAACTTTACTGGTTGCTTTAAGTAAGTTTGTCATGTTTGGGAGCCCGAAGAGGTCCTTGCGACGATCCTCACTTTACATTTGAAGATAGCGCATCACGACGCAAATCATAAGAGTTATTCAAGTTCCCGTGACAGCGGCGGATTACACTATAATTTGGTTTGCTCTGCAGTTCGTATTAGCCTCAGAGACCAGATGTGCAGTGGAAGAATCGGTATGGAAAAGAGATTGTGTCGAGACGGTGAACGAGGGACTGTATTTTTGTTGGCAATTTGTTACTGCGGTTCCAATGGTTCAAACTCTTTTGGAGAATTTATCCTTCCCACAGATCAAACCATAGTTATGATTTTAATCATATTTACAGATCTGTCAATTTTTCCCCAACTTTGCCCCTCCCGACTCACCATTCGAAAATTACCTACCACCAAAACCCACCTATTGGAAGCCCTAACTTAAAGCCTACGATTAGCCCCTCTCCTCTCGGCACCGCTCACAGTTGTTGCATCACCAAGCCACCATCCCACCGCCTCAACTATCTTCCTGTCCCGTGTCTCAAACTCGCGTCTGTCCCTACCCAAACTGCGTCATTGAACTTGATGCCAAACCTGGTGGCCATGTCGAGCTCACCAGATCACGCGACTTTCCAGATCAAAGGCCACGGGCATCAGTGCTTGTGACCATGGCCTTGGGTGCGACTTTCGAGCTCATAAGTTCTCTATTTTTTTCCTTCTTCGAGAAAAAAATGGCATGATAACTTATTTATAAGCTATTGTATATAATAATTCTATTTAGCACACGTTAGACTTGCTTCTTCATATCTCAGATAATCAATAAGGTTGACGGTATATGGTCCGTAGCTTTCTCACAGTCCCTCATCGAGAAAGCGAGAATTCATAAAGAGATATCATAGAAAAAAATTCCAAATACTCTTGCAAAGTGAAATGTCATGTAAGACATCAAAAGGCTCCAAAAAAATTGAAATTCGATATGGGAGGTTAGGTTATTCCCTTTGACCCAGGCGCCCGGTCACGGGGCTTGGCCTGACCTGGTTGGGAGCCCTAGTAGTGGCTAGTAGCCATTTTCATACATCTGCACCAATCCGGGCCTTGATCTGGGTCGGTTCTTGCTCGAATTTGGCCTAGACACTGAGACAACAAATTAGATCTCTTTTAGACTGCACATTGCGCAAGACATGCCTCAGTACAATTACTTTGTTTTTCAGGCTAAAGCTAAGCTCCCGGCAAAATGTTAGAACGTCGTTCCACGCTGACAGGAACAGCAACAATAGTCATGAAAATGCAAGTTTGACCGTGAATTTAACTATCTCATGAGACACTTCAGCACAAGTAAACCTTTGTAACGGTAAGACGAAAATCGATGTCTTAACCAAATTGCGGATCTGCCATGAACCTAAGACTCTTAAAGAACATTCACTTGTTAGTGCTCTATTGTCAAGCAAGTGGAGTTTTATGTCTCAAACGGTTTGCGAATGGGCTGATTGATATATGGAGATGGACATGTTCATTCGGAAAGGAAAGCAAATGTGTTACCCCAGAAACAACACTGGTGAGAAGAGACGAGCTGTGTTTCTCTAGTGTTGTTTGTCATGGTTAGAAGTATGATCACCTAACTCAAATAGAGATGAACAAGCAACTATGTTAAGAAACTTCAGTTTCAAAAGAGGTAAAAATGACTCGATGTATTGTTTTCAAGGATATTAGGACAAGACCTAATTCAAATACGAAGGTAAGAACTTACATTGACCTGGTAGATCCACACTGAGGCCAATGTTGATCAATGGCACTAAGAAATGACAGGAAAAAACCAAATCCTGCCATTACCCAGGAATGCAGAATTTGAGAACATAAAAATGTTCAGCAATTGGACAATTTTCGGAAACTGTCCTGCACAAAATAGTAGCATATGATGAACAAACTCTGACATGTGGTGATAACCAGTTCCACATAGTGAAACCATCCCTGCTGCCATTGGGGGTTGATGAACAGAACAACCGGGATCACCAGTAAAACCGTTAAGTAAGACACTCTGAAGCTCCAAGAGAATGCCTCCCTGTCTATGAAACCATTTTCTTTTGCTTTCGTGCATGATTTTCTTGCCGAGCAATTAACGTGGAGGGTTGTCGAGCAGTTATTACTCAACGGCATTCCACACAGAAGAAGGTTTCCATAGTAACTGCTTTCATCGAATGTCCCAAACTGATTTTTGTTTGGTATGGCTCCTGACAAGTCGTTGTAAGACACATTGAAGACTCCCAGAAAATTCAACTGAGTAAGCTCATCAGGGATAGAACCAATCAAGTTGTTATAGGAAAGATCAATGCTCTCTATCTTTGTGAGGCTTGACAATGACATTGGTATACGTCCTGTAAGCCTGTTATGCGACAGGTTCAGCACAAGCATGTCCTGTAAAATTGCAATCTCCGGTGGGATCTCGCCGCTGAACTGGTTGCAAGAAAAATCTAATCCTACCATTGCAAGGAGTGCATAGCCTTTATAAGAATCAAACCTTCTTTTTGTTGTGAATCCAACAGTATGTGGAACTAGCAATACTTCTTCGTCCAGTACTTTATAGTCGTCGATATGGCTTTTAATTGTCCTCACATAAGACCAAGGTGACCATAGTTGAGCTCGAAAACTGACATATGGCGTTGAACTTACCTTATTGGCATATCCTCTGGAGGAGAAATTCAAGGGTCCCAAGCAACTAGGTAATGGACCAAACAGATCGTTTTTAGAAAGATCAATCATACTCAAGCTTTTCAAGCTGCACAATTGCTCGGGAAATGTTCCATGGAAGCGATTACCTCTCAGTAAAAGAATGCTCAATTGAGAGAGGTTACCTAGCCAATAGGGTATGCTTCCGGAGAACTCATTTTCACTCAGATCCAAGGTCACCAAGCGAGAGCTGTTAGAGAGCACATGCATGATGGAACCATTCAAGTTGTTCCTATTCAGATGGATGTGACTCGCCGTCTGTGAGATAAAAGGTGATGGTACTGGACCAGAGAGATTGTTGTCAGACAAATCCAAAAAGTCAAGGAATACCAGACTGCAGAGTTCTCGAGGGATGACGCCATCCAACTGATTTTTGGACAAGTCAACGGCCAGAAGCGATGACAAGTTCGCAATCCATCTGGGAAGCTTGCCGATGAAAAAGTTGTTGCTAATATCCAATACCCCCAAATTTACGAGGGATGAAAGAAAAGAGAGATTTCCAGTGAACATGTTGTGGTCTAACCGCAGGTCGAAGAGATAGTAGTTCATCCTGTTGTCGGAAAATACAATTTCTCCATGCAAGTTGTTATATGCTACGTTGAGGCGTCCCAATAATAAGTTACTACTATTTAGTAACTGGACAGGTAGTCCCCCTGAAAAATTGTTGCTAGACAGGTCTAAGATATATAAGGATTTTATAATGCCCAGTTCAGATGGAATATTCCCTTCCAATCTGTTGGCCGACAGGTTAAGGTGGAACAGATTTGGGACATGTAAACAAAATTTGGTAGTGAGCACTCCTCTCATGCCGTTGTTGGATATGTCCATTGTCAAAAGATTGAAAAGGTTCACCGATGGAAGCTCAAGTGTTGTGACTAAGTTATGTCTCATATAAAACTTTTCCAACTTGGTGTTGTTTTCCAACAACCAAGCTGGAAAGGGACCTGTAATGTCATTCGAGGAGAGATCGATGATTCTCAGGTCAAATTGATGATTGAGAAAGCCCAGAGAAGTCACTTTGAATCCTCTTGATGAACTATTTGACATACTAAAAACCTTCAACTGGAACCTCGGGATCAAAGATGCAATTTGGGTATCAATTGTTAGTTTGGTGTCATCAAGCAATAGGACCTTAAGTCTTGAATGGTTCGCAAGTGGGGCGAGTGATGAGGGGATATCAAAATGGTTACCCGAAATGGAAAGAAATTCGAGTGAGGTAAGACTAGTGAGGGGAGATGAGGCGACACTATCTGAGAATTCATTGCCTTTGAGATTCAAGATCCGAATAGAGGTCATGTTTTGCCAGCATGTAGGAAGCCCGCCACTAATTCCGTTTGTGCTAAGATCCAGCTCTTCTAATTTTATCAAGTCGCACAAGCCTGTTATTGATATCACAAGTCAATTCAACTACAATAATATATATCAGGACAAATAACAAGGACATAAAAGTACATCAAGGATCCATTCATGTCTAGCTAGTACACCATGACTTACTCTGATCTGATAGGTTGCCAATTAGACCGATGCTGGATAATGACAACAATCTAAGAGATGCCAAACAACCAAGGCTGGAAAGGATTCTCGTGCTCGTGTTCAGAGAAGATCGATCCAAGATGAGCTGTTCTAACTTACTGAAGTTATGGAAATCTTCCCCGTAAACAAAAAATAACTGAACATCAGATTTCCTCCACAAGCATAATGAAGAAATGGTACAGAATTATCATGAGTGAGTGAAACTTTTTCAATGAACACTTATTTAGAACATGCATTCACTAAGGGGTTTGACTAACCTTGATCGGTAATTGTTCCTTCTACTGTATTATCTTGGAGAGAAAGGATCCTGAGGGATGACAGTGCCCCTAATGCTCGCAGTACGTTCCGTGCATCTTTCAAGTGGACACCATCTATGTGGAGGTTCTCCAAGTGGCTCAAGTTTTTTATGCCTAGCAGTAAAATACTGAGTAATTAACTTGCTTGGTAGTAAAATTGGTGAAAGCACCCGTGCTGATGCCTCGAGATAGGAATTTGTTGAATCAACAACATTTGTATCGAAATTGGCCTATACTAACGGAAAGAGAATGAGGTTGAAATATACGACTTCTATTTTCTAACTATGATGTACATGTGAAGGTGTTAAAGATCTTGCATAACGCGCCAGCTAGTTGGTTTAATATATGAGTTAAAACGAGGCTCCTGCATGAAAACTGAAACAATACCTTCAGCAGTAGCCACTGCATCAATTGCGTTATAACTTATGTCCAGCTCCATCAATTCACTAAAACCACCTAATTTTTCCACAAACATTGTTAACTCAAGTCAAGGATGGCAATTTCGTACCGAATTATGAACGGAAAATAAGCTAAAGAAATTACCATTCACATGTAAAGTCCCATTCAAATTGTTGTATCGGAGGAATAGACGCCTGAGAGACGGAATTGTACCGAGAATGGGTAGAATAGAATTATCCAGAGAGTTATCACTCAAGTCAAGCACCTCCAGTTTGCTTAGCCTTGAAGGTAGCAGGTTTGGTTCTGCAAATAAGCAATGAAAAGCCTCATAACGCGCCTATAGTAACGGAAAGAGAAGGAGGTTGAAATATATGACTTCTATTTTCTAAATATGATGCACATGTGAAGGTGTTAAAGAGCCTGCATAACGCGCCAGCTGTTGGTTTAATATATGGGTTAAAACGAGGCTCTTGCATGAAAACTGAAACAATACCTTCAGCAGTAGCCACTGTATCAACTGCGTTATAACTTATGTCCAGCTCCATCAATTCACTAAAACCACCTAATTTTTCCACAAACATTGTTAACTCAAGTCAAGGATGGCAATTTCGTACCGAATTATGAACAGAAAATAAGCTAAAGAAATTACCATTCACATGTAATGTCCCATTCAAATGGTTGTCTTGCAGGAATAGATGCCTGAGAGATGGAATTCTATCGAGAATGGGCAGAATAGAATTATCCAAAGAGTTTGAACTCAAGTCAAGAACCTCTAGTTTGCTTAGCCTTGAAGATAGCAGGTTAGGTTCTGCAAACAAACAATGACAAGCAGTAAAATCCGCGGAAAACTATTCGAGTACGCGTGCAGACAGGTATTGTCATTTCGGGGGAACTATATCGCAAACTTGTGGATAAATGATGACGTGGACATAATCATCTATAATGCAGGAAATGAGTAAGAACGCAGATGTGGTTAACTTTTGAGCTTTATTAATTCATGAGATCTCTTTGTTTTACATGAATTTGGTGAATGGTGAAATTTATACCTTCTGGTGCAATCCACCCTTCTAAAAAATTGCTAGACAAGTCGAGGCTCTTGAGCTCTTCAAAGGGAAGAAGTAGAGAAGCATTTAGGTACCAGGTTTTGGAGCCAAATTGGTTATACCTCGAATCACTAAGCGTCAGCTGAGCGACTCGTCCCGTGGTGGGATTGCACTTAACACTTTCCCAGCTGCAACAGTCGGAATTCGATCCCCCGCTGTCCACCCAAGATGGCAGGTCGAATGCGGCATTGAGCGCTAAGAGCGCAATCCTTTCTTGTTCCCGACACCCACAAGAGCCACGTAAACATGCGATACCCCAAACCACAACAAGTACCCACAGCGCTTTCTTTTGCATGACTGCACATTCAAGTGACCAAACTTTATATGTATAGAACTCTTTTGAGTTTAACTTTCTTTTGCAAGTTAGAGCGATTTTATGGGAGTTAAGCGATGCCTGTGCTTGAGTGTAGAAGTTGTCGTAATGGTCAAAGTCTTGGTCATTTGTAATGCTGAATACAGCTCAGCTCCTTTTAGTGACAAGGTCAACAGTGTTGAAATTGATTTGAATCTTGATCAGAAAATGCCCTCCAATCCAATCAGCTTCCGGGTAGGGAGTGTACCTTACGCAATCGCCAGATTTCATTGGCGGGGAATTTTCCGAAAGTCTCTATTGGCATAACTTTTCCAACACGTTTAAATCTAGTCCAGTCTAACCTTGTCCACTATTATCATTTCTATGACTAATTCAATCTGTCCAATGAACAGCACAAGCCGTGTGATTTACTTGGTTCCCAGCTGGAACCCTAGGGGTGAGCAACCTAGACCGGGACCGTCCGGACCGGATCAAGACCGGACCGGACCGGCTGGGTTGGTCCGATCCTTGAGGGTACCGGTCCGGTCCTCGGTCCCAATAAACGGAACCGATGGCTGGGCGGTTTGGTCCTCGGTTCCAGGAGGGACAGGACCAGACCAGACCGATAAAAAAAAAATATATATATATATGTACATTTTTCTCGAATTTTCCTAGAAGATGAATGACTAATCTAGAATCAAAATTTATTTGTTAACACAAACATTTCTTGGAAATGAATATGGTAATTTAATTATGTGAGCCATTTGTCAAAATTCATGAAC
>BCNH02000003.1:27014068-27071207 GCA_001662345.2 Metrosideros polymorpha var. glaberrima | reverse complement strand
AACTTATGTCCAGCCCCATCAATTCACTAAAACCACCTAATTTTTCCACAAACATTGTTAACTCAAGTCAAGGATGGCGATTTCGTACCGAATTATGAACGGAAAATGAGCTAAAGAAATTACCATTCACGTGTAAAGTCCCATTCAAATTGTTGGATGTGAGGAATAGACGCTTGAGAGATGGAATTCTACTGAGAATGGGCATAATAGAATTATCCAGAGAGTTACTACTCAAGTCAAGAACCTCTAGTTTGCTTAAGGCAGTAGTAGCCACTGCATCAACTGCGTTATAACTTATGTCCAGCTCCATCAATTCACTAAAACCACCTAATTTTTCCACAAACATTGTTAACTCAAGTTAAGGATGGCAATTTCGTAGCGAATTATGAACAGAAAATAAGCTAAAGAAATTACCATTCACGTGTAAAGTCCCATTCAAATTGTTGTCTTGGAGGAATAGACACCTGAGAGACGGAATTCTACTGAGAATGGGCAGAATAGAATTATCCAGAGAGTTATCACTCAAGTCAAGAACCTCTAGTTTGCTCAACCTTGAAGATAGCAGGTTAGGTCCTGCAAACAAACAATGACAAGCAGTAAAATCCGTAGAAAATCATTCAAGTACGCGCGCAAACAAGTATTGTCATTTCGGGGAAACTATATCGTAGATTTGTGGATCAATGATGACGTGGACATAATCATCTATAATGCAAGAAATGAGTAAGAATGTAGACGTGGTTAACTTAGGAGCTTATAAATTCATGAGATCTCTTTGTTTTACATGAATTCGGTGAATGGTGAAATTTATACCTTCTGGTGCAATCCACCCTTCTAAAAAATTGTCGGACAAGTCGAGGCTCTTGAGTTCTTCAAAGGGAAGAAGTAGAGAAGCGTTTAGGTGCCAAGTTTTGAAGTCAAATTGGTGATACCTTGAACGACCAAGCATCAGCTGAGTGACTCGTCCCGTGGTGGGATTGCACTTAACACTTTCCCAGCTGCAACAGTTGGAATTCGATCGCCCGGTGTCCACCCAGGATGGCAGGTTGAATGTGGCAGTGAGTGCTAAGAGCGCAATCCTTTCTTGTTCCCGACACCCATGAGAGCCACATAAACATGCGATACCCCAAACCACCACAAGTACCCACTGCGCTTTCTTTGGCATGACTGCACATTCAAGTGACCAAGCTTTTATATCTATAGAACTCTTTGCGTTTAACTTTCCTTTGCAAGTTAGAGCGATTTTATAGGAGTTCAGCGATGCCTGTGCCGTAGTGTAGAAGTTGTGGTCGTGGCCTAAGTCTGGGTCGTTCTGAACGATGAATATCGCTCGGCTCCTTACAGCCACAAGGTTAATAGTGCCAAAATTGATTTGAATCTTGATCAGAAAATGCCCTCCAATCCAATCAGCTTCAAGGCAGGTAGTGTACCTTACCCAATCGCCAGATTTAATTGGCGGGGAATTTTCCGAAAGTCTCTATTGGCATAACTTTTCCAGCACGTCAAGACTATCCTAGCCCTGTCAACCATGATCATTTCTTTGACTAATTCAATCTCTGTCCCATGAACAGCACAAGCCGTGTGATTCACTTGGTTCCCAGCTGTGTCCAAGTTAATAAAATTGATCGATGTGTTTCCTTCATGAAGACAAAAGCTACAAGCATTTAATGAAGGAATAAATTGAAGAAGAAAAATGCGGCAAGCATTTATGAGGAAGACTTATGAAGCACGAAGACAAGAAGACTAACAAAGCCTATTGAAGAGTTCTCCATCGAAGTCTTCATCTTCACTAATGTTTTCAAGAGCATTTATTTATGTGCATTTGTTGTTTGTGGACTTTTGTTGCTATGCTTGTTAGAAGATGTTTTCGTAGACGTGTAGCTTTCATTTCATGCGTGTCTTCTTTTTATTATAAAAGCACTAGAGAGTGAAAGTTGCAAATCAATCCACCATCAAAAAGAATTCTAAGAACGATTTTTTCCTCCAATTTTGTGCTCTTGTTCCAAACTACCAAATTTATCGTTATTCCCTTTTTTGATTCCAACAAGCTAGAACCCAAGATCGTATCGAACAATTAGAATGCAAATGACTGACGGCGACATGAAATTTAGTAAATATTAAATGATTATTCACAATGAACTGGCCGTTCATTTGAAAATGTGACATAGGATGTAGAGATATGATGACGGGTTCACTGTAAGTGCTCTTTTTATTGTTCAGCTCTACTAACTTAGAATGCTTATATTTTCAAGGTACTGAAAATTACTAATCTGCAGCTTTTACACATTTCACACAAGAGAAAGAGCACAACAAATCGACTTTCAGTTTCTCAAAATGTAGTTATTTAACTAAACAAGTGTCCAGTTAACATTATTCGAATTGCTTCTAATATAAGGGTGACGGTGGATTATCCCTACAAGTTCGTATGCATAAGTAAAACTTCGCCAGAACACGTCCAGAAATTGGATGGTTCTAAACACGGAAGATCTGTTAATTTACTTCGCAATGGAGCATTCAGCAGAGAGTGATATCGACTAGAGGCATTTAAGAAGTAGACATGCCCAGGAAAAAAACTTTGTGAAGAGTGGTTTTTCCTTTTAGGTCACTTAAACTCAGATGACAAACTCCCTTAAAGGACTTGCAGACGTGTGTAGGTGCTCCATTTAGTCTCACTCGTTGATGAAAGTTGCAATGGCCTGGAAGGTGAAGCTTTTGCAGTCCTGCATGTTTTGCAGCAAATGCTATTAGTCGGAGATAAAACTTACTCTCGCAATGTGCTGGTTTTTTAGAGAGTCAAAAGAACTACAAATCAGAATGCTAATTCACTAAATGCACAAGGTGGATAAACTAGCAGAACTTATCCTTTTCCATAAAAACAAAAATCAAGGGAACCTAAGATTATAAGATCCATTTCTAAAGTCGGTCATTAATACTGTATTGTCAGCCTGGAGGGGTTTCAAGTGTGAAATGGTTTGCGAATGGACTCAGTTGTATATGGAGATGGAAATGGTTACTGGAATGGAAACCTACTCGATGGAAATAAGAATGGTAAGAGGAGGTGCGTCGATGTCTCCTAGATATAATGTTCTCATCCTGATCAATCCATTCATCATGGTGATGAGCTTTGTTGTGTTACATCTTGAGATGAGTACATCGAACTGGTAGGTTCTCCCAGAGTTCTATATTGACTAACGATAACAGGCATAGATACTAGAAAAGAAAAAAAAAACCCAGATCCTCCATCACAAACGAAGGCAGAGTTACAGTCTCTAATTATTTCCTAAATTGGTGACAGTGTTATAAAATTGAAGTAGTAGAATGTGATGAAACACTTGTAACAGTTGGTAATTGACAAACAGAGCAGATAGGATCACAAGTAAAACTGTGATATCTAATACACCGGAACCCAAACGGAACTTCCCCATGGCTCTATAGCCGTTGCTTTCGTGCATGACTTGGTAGTCGAACAGTTAAAGTTCCGCATTTTTGAGCAGTTATTACTCAGGGGCAACCAATGTTGAAGACGTTTTCCAAGGTAACTGCTTTCATCAAATGTCCAAACTGATTACTTGGTATGACTCCGGCCTGACGATTATTGGATATATTGAGGACTGCCAGGAAGTTCAGCTGAGTAAGCATTTCAGGTTTGGGATCAATCAACCGAATAATGCTCTATCGTTGTACCGTAAAATCCCGACCTCGGGGGGGATCTTGCCACTGAATTGGTTGCAAGAAAAATCCGATTTACCCATTTAGGAAGTGCATCACTCTATAAGAAACCCAACCTTCTTTCTGTTAGGACTCGGACACTCTGTGGAACTTTCAACCCGTCTTCGTCTATCCTTGGATAGTACATAATAAGGAGAACACAACTATTCAACTTCAATCCCGAAGATCAACGTCGAGTTTACCCCACCAGCGAATTCTCTAGAGAAATTTATTGAACCCTTGCAACCAAGTAACGACCAAAAATATTGTTTCCAAAAAGATCAATCCCATTTAGGAGTTTCAAGCGGTAAAATTGCTTGGTGCTTCGATAGGTTCATAGTGATGGGCCTATCTTAAAATGTCCTGTCCGGAAGTAAGTCTGCAGCTCTAGTGCAGAGTGATTTAACAGGGACAATTCAACGTCAGACTCAACAGATTCAAAGACGAACATTCTATGGTAGGGTAGTGCTACAGATCATAGGAAAACCACACCCCCAAAAGCGTTTGAAAGAGCCGAACACCATGTAAACCCCCCACACCAAAGTCTCACACCATGATCCAAGTCCCCCTACCTTGCAATTAGGATCATAATAGGTGTGGACTTGCTATGATAATGTTCAGAAGATAATCGGCTGTAGGCTGGGTAGACTCCCGTAAAAGATTTAAATCCTACTCTATCGTTGACCTAAGAACCGGCCTCGCTTTAAGTAATACTGTTAGAGATAATTAAGGATGTTAGAAATATTTTGATAATTATATTGATTTTCTGTATCTCTCAAGATTATGCGTATATCTTGATTGATATGTTATTTTATTTAACTATCTCATAAAGCCTATATAAAGGCTCATGTACTCTTTTCTATATATCGAAATATACAAAATATTCTTGAATTCTCTTCCGCATTGCTCTAACTAATACTATTATTATTTTAGAAAAATATACCATGGGAACAATCAATGACATATGACTACGGTATTGATGAATTTATTAACTTTTCCAAGTTAGAAACTCATCTCCATGGTATCTATGGGTTCAAAACCGATTCAACTTTAAAATCCATAACTGAGTCCACATAGCAATCTCTCTAAGTACACATGTTTCTGATCCAATGATTGAATGTGCTAGTAATGAAAGGTTGAGCTAAAATTTGTCGGAGAAGTAACTCTTTATCTATTTAATGAAAAGCCGTGTTGTTAAGCTTTTTATATGGCCTTACCCTAATTAGGGATGATTGGTTCTAGAGTGGGTACCCTCCTAATTAAAAAAAAAAAAATCTAAAACCTATCTTGTCGCAATTAGTTCTCTCATGATGGAATTGAACCAGCCAGTTCAGTTCTTTCCAAGCAATTCTAGGGTTGACCAAAGAATCGAGCCTAACCTTAATTAATAATACTATTATCTAAAGCATCAATTGATTTCCCAACTTTTTCCAGCCTCGAAACCCATCTCCATCATATCTACCAGTTCAAAACCGATTCTACCCAAGAACATTCGCGGTATAAAATCGGGAATGGAGACATCCCATCTGGGAGATAACATCAAAGCCTAATAGAATTAAGATAAATGCCTAATCCGTCTTACATACGGTGTCGTGTTTGGTATGCCAAACTCAGCCAAAGCGGACAACTTTAACTTAGCCGAAGTGCAAATCCCATGTGACAAATCCAACAGTAACGTCTCGCACTCGGAAACAAAGGCGTCGCCTTTAAGCCTTGCTCAGCAAGCAAAGGGGTCGCCTTTTACCTCAATTCTCACTCCCAAACTATAAAAGTCTCCGTCTTTCTAATTTCTCAGTCAATCCCAACCCAAAATTCTCATCAAGAACCTTCGTCTTCCCGACCCAATGGCGAAGCTGAAGGTGGCCGGTACGTGGTCCGGCGCGATAGAGGTCGAGCTGGACGTCTGGACGGTCCCGATGCTGCGGGAGGAGGTGGCGAGGCGGTCGAACCTGAGCCCGGACTCGATCAACCTGATTTGCGGGGGCAAGGTGTTGAAGGACGCCGACGGGGCGGCGAAGCTGAGCGAGCTCGGCGTCAAGGGCAACGCCAAGATACTCGCGACCCGCGTCTGCGTTGACGAGGGCAAGTCGCTGAAGGAAGAGGCCATGGCCGAGGACGAGCGGTCGCGCAGGCTCGCTCGGGTCAAGTGAGTGTTTGTTTATGCGTATGTTGTGTGCGGCTATTTCAAGCTCTGTGGGTACTTGTTCCAGTGTGTGCGAGTGTGTGATTGTTGAATTTACCCTTCACTTTGACTGTGTCGCCGGTTCCGGGCAGCGGATAGGTGTACTAATTGATTGGTCGGAGAAATTTGTTGACTTTCCTTGCTCATTGGATTCGTTGCATCTTCTTTAAGGCGAATTTATCAGGAACTTGTCTCTTTGTTTTCTGTTTCTGGTTTTCTATTATGTACATTGTGAGCAATATGTTTGTTTTGCTGAATTTTCTGAAAAGTTGGGTATTTGTAATTGGATCATACACCTTGCTGGACTGGCCTTGTAAAATATAATGTGGTCAGTGGCAGCTCGCCTCTTGAAAGCAGGCTTCTGCTGCTCTCTATCTCTATTATTCTTTCCCTTCTCTTTGATGATCGGTTGATGGTTTTGGTAAATCGTGCTTGGAGTGATTAAAAGTGGGTTCATATTGATGTGGGTAAGAATAGTCGATATTCAGTGTATCAATTACACCTCCCTTTCTCTTTTACTGATGGCAGCGAGCTTTGCATTCTCGTTATAGGTGATGGAATTCGAAATGCCTTGGCTTTTCTAGAACAGGTCTGAGTCAAATAGCAATGGAAATTTGTGGTCTTAGGATGAGCGTGTCCAAGTCCAAGAGATGTCTTCCTTGGTTAACAATGCTTGGTCTGAAGCTTTTGGGGTTCCTGTGATGCAGAAGTTTTTAAGTAGCTTTGATGCATTAGAAGATGCTTTCTCCTCCTTCCAAGCTCACTATTACTCTTAGCAGCCACCACCAAATCAATGCTTTATTGTGCATTTCACATTAATACTTGGTTTTGTTTTCCCCCTTTTTAGCAACTTTTGCATATAGACTTGTAGGAGTAATCAACATTCTTAGTGTGGCGTATGTTAACTCTTGAGGCCGCACATCTTGATACTCAAAGAGGCATTCAGCTCTGAGCAGGGCACCTTATTATCATTCAAAAGACTTCCCTGAGCATGTCTTGATAGAATGCCATGCTTATAGTTATGTCATAAAATTTCTATGCTTGGCCAGAAGCACTGATGAGCCTTGCCATCTGGATATATATACATACAGAAGTTCATCTACATATGCAGGCTTATCTGCTTTTGTGGTACACTTTCCTGCATTATTTTATGATGATATTAGCTAGTGTGTTTGTTGTTTTTAAAGAAAGTAGTCTCTTTGGCTACTTTGTGTGTGTATGTACACATTTACTCATATAGTTATGTGTATATGTCCTTCTAAATGCAGGGCAGCTGCCACTGCACTGGCTAAGAGACATGCAGATGGGTCATTGCCACTTGAAGACTTCAACATAGAACTTGAAGATCAGAGCGGAAAGAAAGTAAATATGGGATCTGAAACTGATCAGAGGTTTGGCATTAGACTAATTTGCTTTTTAAGAAATCCTTTCTTAAGCGATCTTTTCTCACAATCTGCTGTTTAGCGGCTATTGTTTTGACTTTTGTACTTGATAAAGCCTTTGGATTTTTCTAGGGCTGTGATGATGGGCTTGATGCTTCACTCAAATGCAAAGCAACTTATAAGGAGGCAAAAGTATGAAGATGCATTGGAAGTTCTTGCTATGGGTGAGGTCAGTTACTGGTGCTCTGTGGTTACCTTTGATAATCTAAGCATTTTTTGGCCTTATCCAGTAGCAAGCTTCAATGCTTTTTGTTCTGTAACATGCATAATGTGGGAATTGAGATGTAAAGTATTGTGAGGGATGTCATTTTGTAGAAGAGTTTACCAACTGTTCAGATCAATAGGTGGCTGCATATACTAAAATAGAGTTGTGCCACCTAGTCCTTTCCCATTAGAATGCCATAACTTGCTACTGAATTGATGTGATTCCCTGTTGCAATTGAGTTTAAAAATCAGAAATATATTATGCAACTCTTACCAAGGTCTCAGAAATAAGGACAACTCTGAAACAAGGAATGTCAACCATAACTAAAATTGTCCCTTGTCTAAAATGTAATATTGTGAAAGTAGGCTTGTTTTGATCATTTTGTTGGAATATTACTTGATATTAGTTATATGTGCACCAGATGGTCTAATATGCTAGAAATATAGGTGAAGGACCACTTCTTGCTTGATATATGCTTTCAGACGAGGTAATACTACCCATAATATTCTTTTCCCAAGAAAAACTGATGAATATCTCCGCATCAAAACATTTTGAACTTTAATTTACAATTTCAAGTGGTTAATTTGCCATAACAAGGATTTGTGATACAAATCGTGGATCAGAATTATCAGTGTATTCTGCCAGCTATATGCTTACATAATATAGTAACCACATAATCTATTTATATGTCAGTTGGTGCATTAGTCTGACTGTAAAATAATTTTCTTAGATTCATAACATGTTATATTATCACAAAAGATATGAATGTATCCATTGTAATAAATGACCCAAATCCATAACTAAGCATACGAAGGTAGCACCGCTAATATTTTTAAATGCAAATAAATTATATATCAGAACGACTAAGCATACCTACCATGGGCTGCATGCTAGACCAACTAGTAATACATTACCTGGACATTCTCCTTTTCATGTCTTGCCTACATTTGGATCTCAACCATCACTTTTTTTTATATAGATTGTCATGACCAGTGTTCTTATAACAGAATGTGTGTCCTCAAAAATGCTTGCCAGAGTTGCATCTTTTGTATGTTCCTAGAAACCACCATAAAGTGTTGCAGTAATTTCTTACTACAAAATAGGAGTCCGGCTTCATTTTTCTCTTGCTTGTGAGTATAGGCTCATGATTATCTGATAGTTGTCTTCTATTACTTTGATTGACATACCACCTGTTATTTATTTATTTTATCAATTTGTTTGATTACTTTAACCATTCTTTCTTCCACATGCAGGAGTCCTTCTCTCTCTGCAATCCCCAGTTCATTGAGGTCAGTGATACTCTCCCAAGTTAAGAAGTCTGCATTTGTTCAGCTGGGAAATTTTTGTCCTATTGGCTGTGCTCATTCCTCTATTTAATTATTGTTCTTTGGATGATATGATAGCGCAGAACCTTATGATAATATGGTGGATGTTTGGCACTCTAGAATCTGAAGGATTATAGCCGCTCATGTGGAAAATGTTTTTCCAAATATTTCGCTCTTTGTTTGCATTGTAACTATTTCTAAGCCTGTCCTTTCTCATTGTGATTCATGGCTCATTCATTTCATTTATAATTGACTGAATGCACCAAAATTTCGAGTTAGTCCGGGAATTATGAACTATTCTAATGTCACTTGAACTCAGTTGATGTGGCTCATGGCCTGGATTACGTGAATTCCAGTTTTGCTCTTTCTTTGGGAAGGGGGTATGGTAGTATTTTGATGTGCTCACAGAGATTATGAATGTGACTTATTCTGCTTCGTGTTCTTTGGTTTCAGATGGTTGACAATGTTCCTATACTGCAAATAGACATGGTATGGTGCTATTTCATGCTTCGAGACATCTCATCACTTTCGGTGGCTGGAATTCGACTACAAAAGGCCAGAGAAGGGATTGAGCGTGCTCATGGAAAGGATTACTCTCGTGTTAGAATCCTTCAAGGAGGTCGCTATCCAGAGATTGCTTTGTGAGCATCAGTTTTTACGATTTTTTATCCCAGCATTCTTGCAATGTGTGTAGACAACTTTTTTCTCATGAAGTATTGGCTTTGGACTAATGAATTGGAATAATTAACTTCCAGGCATTTGCGGCTAGAGCTGTTGGAAGGAGTGGTAGCTTATCACAGTGGTCATCTCGATAAGTCACAAAAAGCATTGACATCTGCACAAGAAAAGTTTTTCAAGGTTAGAAGAAGTCTTATTGAAATTATTGTTCAGTTATTCAGGTGCTCAGTCCCATTTATGCTTGTACTGAATTCTTCTGTAGTAGTTCAGAAAACAAATAGTTTTTTTTATTATTTTGCTTGTGTTTGTTCTGTAATTCTTTGAGGTAATGCTAGTTATTTATTTATACCTTGCATACCTATTATTCAAGAGTTTCAGCATATTTAGAGTACTATTTCCTTTGCATTTGTCACAGTTTAATTTAAGCTGTTTCCTTGAATCTCTCTTGGTCAGCAAGACTTATTATTATGATCAACCAGCAGATCGTGTCTCATTTGCATGGCATGATTAAGGAGCTAGGACTGTAATTTTGTTGCAGCACTGAAAGAAAATTTGTAATTTCAGGACTCACGGCAAGGAAATTTCTGGATGTTTTGTTTAAATGAGAAAAAAATTGACTCTAAAGTTGATGGTAGGGTAGGTCTAACTCTTCTGCTTAAGAACTTTTTCAAAGTTGGTTTAGCTTGAGGAATTTCCCATTATTTTAGTAAAGAATTACATCATTTAGTGTTCTTTTGCAGTGAAAATGCCTGTTTTCATAGAATTGACTCAATTGCTTTGTCAACAAGTCGATCATCAAAAGATTCTGGTGGTGTTATAAGTTGTAATGGATTTCATGCTTAATGCTTTTCATCTGACTGTCCATGTCTTCTCTTATTTCCTCGTAGTTACCTTGACTCTTTCCCTTTTCCAAGATGACAATTCGATTTTGGTTATTTCAGCTGCAGGTGCCAGATGAATCCCTATCACTAGTAATGAGCATGGGCTTCAAGGAGCGTGATGCCAGGAGGGCACTACGCATGACCAACCAAGATGTTGGTAGTGCTGTTGATTTTCTAATCGAGGAAACGGCTAAGAGGTTACAGAACCGTGAGGAGGATATGAAGCGAAAACAGGAAATCGGGTGTGTTTCATATTGCCTCTATGTCTTGTCTTCTTATGCATGCAAATCTCTATGGGTAGCATGAAATATCTAATAAATTTGCAGGGAGCAAAAGTCTTATGGAGTGACACCCACAAAGAAACCTGTGGACCTCCAAAGATTGAATGAACTCGTCTCCATTGGGTAAGGAACTTTTGCATAATCAAAGTACTTTCCTGGAATTTTTTTGTGAAGGTCTTTATTTAAAATCTGTGTTGGTGATTTGCAATCTACAGTTTGTTTGTGACAAATTGTTTATGGATAGTTGCTTATGATTTCAATGTCACTTCATTCATATTGTCAATATTGAAATATTAAATCACGCCTCTATTTAACAGTTTAAGCTTTTAAAACAATGAGCACTAGTCTCACAAAAATTTGACGTGGTATTAGAGCCGAAGGTATTGGGTCAAATTGTTTCCAGACAACTTTATTTGCCTGCCCAATTATATATTTCCGTGCCTTAGGGTGGGTTTGGTTCAGCATTCTCAAGGGGCTTTCGGCCTTCAAAGCTCATTAGAGAAATGTTTGGGTGTTTGGCAAGCCTTTCCAAGGGGTTTTTGGCCAAATTCTGACCTTGGGAATGCTGAAAACCCAATGCTTGAGGGACCAGCATTGAGCTTTCAGTATTTGCATTTCCTCAATGCTCATTTGCAAAGCTGAACCAAACCCATCTTTAGTCTTAGGCCAAAATCCAATCTGCGCTTGAGGGGGAGTGTTGGAATATTTAAAATATTAAACAACGTTTTCATCTAACTTATACTGTTTGAACAGCTGGCATTAATTCCACAAAAATTTGACGAATACATTGCACTGCTCTTTCTAGATAAGTCTTTATTGAGCCCAAGTGAAATGGCATGGCAGGTTTGAGAAGGCACTTGCTGCTGAAGCCCTTCGAAGAAACGAAAATGACACTCAGAAGGCATTGGATGAATTGACCAACCCTGAAACTAATGATGCCATTCAGGTTCATTACATGTTTCCTACTGTATTCTTGGTTTCCTTTCGGTAGAGTTTCATCAACAACATTTTACAATTCTTTTATACTGTGTAGAATGACATAGAATCAAGAAAAAGAAAAAGACAACGGAAAGCAGATGAAGCAATAATCGAGCAGCTTGTATCAATGGGCTTTGAAAGATCAAGAGGTACACATTCGATGATTGTGCTTTTGTTACATTTGGTTCTTTCATGTTTGCATAAACTAGCATTCTTTAGCGTTTTGGATATGAAAACAAGTTTAGCATCCACTTTATGAATATTTACTTCTAGTGACTGAATCCAATCATCTTCTACTAATATAAAGTGGGATCATAGTGTTGCAGCATACTGCTTGTTGCATAATTGTAAAGCTTCACCTACAGAGAGAAATTCTACTTCATCTCATCCCACTTGGCAATATGTCATGCTACTCGATGGTAGCCTCAGTTCTGTGACAATAAGACCCATTGATTTCTTAGTTTTTCAGATGATCAAAAGAGTTTCACATTGCATTTACGTTGTTTTCTCTGTATATTCAATTGAATCTCACCGTTAATTAAGATCTCTTAGCAGATTCCATCTTTTGTTTTTCTTTTGGACTTCTGCAGTGGTTGAAGCGGTTAGTGTTGGTCGCACTGTGGAGCAAGCAATGCAACAACTACTTGTGCAGCCTCAGGGTCTACCAAACCAACCCGAGAATGCCAATCCCGCGACTTCTACTCCTGCAACTACTTCTGCCTCATCAGTTAACGATGAGGATTCGGGTAGTATGAACAATATTGATGGGATGGGAGATACATCTGCACATGCTGGAATGGATGACCGGGATGTAGAGATGGAGGAAGAACTTGCAGATGAGTTGGCTCAAGCCGATGCTTTTTCAGACTATGATATTGAAGTCACGAAAGAAGGAGAAGCCATAGAGGAGTACCTTTCTCTGCTCGCTTCAGCAGGTGGCAGTAGCAGCGAAACTCAACCTCAGTAGGGTATGAATGTTCATAGTGTCACTGCCATGTAAATAAGTTGTTAGATAATGCATCAGTTCAGGCAGTGTGTAAATGCATAATCTGATTTCGGAGAAAAACCTTGACTGCATAGAGTGTTGCAGAGGAGCTCGCACTACTGATTCAGTTTCATCAAGATAGGTTTCGACAACTGACAGACACCTATCTGGCCCGACCGTGGCTTTTCCGCCTTTTAACTTTTGACTTGGCTTTCATTAGAGATTTTTACAATCGTTTCTTCTAAAATTGTCGTTTCTATGGCTTGTTCCTGAAGAATGATGCATACATACATACATACACACCAAAATAATTGCAGATTTTGCTTGATTTATCTTTTCATTTTAGCTTCATATTTTGTACTTGGTAGCTGTAGATCTCTTGAACTCTGTTTGAGCTCTCAACTATTTCTCCTTCCCTTGAGTTTTGTGAATTTTAAAAACCAAACATTCATCTACAGTCCAAGCCGTTCTTTTAATTTCAAAATCAAATTTCATGGCAGCCGCTGCCATCACCTCTAGTCCAAGACCATACCACAACCAAATCATGCTTATCACTGTCACAACGACTGCAACATCGACGCCGTCTACAGAGACTCCGACATGACTTTGCACCAATGGTCCCATTCCGCCAGTCCCCGGCCACCTCGTTTCCATTGCTATCGTCAATCTTGACTTCCTTCTCCACTGGCGCCACTTCACCATCACCATATGGTCACCATAATGTCCACCCCAACCACCGACAAAACCATCGGCTCCACCACTGGCACGTGTAGTCTGCCATTTTATCACCACCTAGTTCTACTCAACCATTAGCGACCTCTCTTGTGTACCGTTCATTATTCAGTCTCACGATAAATTATGCGACTTGCGTGAAAAGCTGACTTGATGCTAAAAGCTTCAGGCGTTCGGTGTACTGTGAAGTTATCAAGCAACTCCAAAATCTAACATAATTTTAGCCAAAAATCATAACGCACGAAACAGGGTCTAAGACATTTGTAGACATTTGGAATGTTGGAATCATAGACAAAGTTATTGGAGTACCTGACATGGAGAGAGAGACAGAGACAGAGAGACAGAGACAGCGAGAGAGCGCTTTAAGATGGTACTTTCCTTTACATTAGCCCAAACTAGTGATATATGTTACTGTAGCAAACGCAAGAACCATTACGTCCGGCGACAAATTGGCGTGACTACATTTGAAATCCTACTGGTATATGGATAACTCAATTCACACAAGAAAGTGAAAGACGGTCAATGCCAAACAACAGATAGGGTAATATCCTATTTCACATATATGCACAATCAAAGGTAACATTATTGTCAATTTTTTATATTTCTGTATTGGCTGATATTAGTTATTCATTCCTTTTAGATATATGAGCATTTTCCGAGTTGCTTCGGATCGGAAAAGAAGACTGCCATGCCTAATGAAGGACTAGTCTATCATCAGCTGAAACCAGAAAATACCAACATCATCGAATAAAGACAACTAAAAGTATACCAACCAGACTGGGGAAAGGAAAAAAGACAAACCTTACAGCTAAACAGTTATTTTTATGTTGTACAAGTTGGCAGCAGAAAATGTAATAAAGTTTCCTTTGATTGACAAAATGAAATTACAGATAAAAGTACATGGCCTAACACTCTTGGAACAGGTAAATTCCAAATTCCAGGAGGTTGCAGGTTCCAAATCTCAAAATTGAAATCTAGACAAAGTAGTGGATCCAAGTAGGACAGATTTCCCTACCCACCCCATAACCTGCAGTCCTAGATACATAAGCACACATAAGCACTTCAATTGGACTAGATAACAGGGATGCCCGTCACTACCACTATATACCACCTTGAAAAGAGCTGAGTAAGAGAAAGCTACTTTTTCCCACAAAATCGATTCAATTACAGAAGCTAATTAGATGTACAACACAATAGATGACATTTTCAGCCACGCGAAAACTAGAGTAACATCATGAGGCCGCAACCGACCGTGCACCATTCCGTCCAAGACCAAGACCCAAGCCCAATGGCACATTATCACTTTGGGTCTTACCATGGTTGTGACTGCAGTGTGATGAGTGAACATGTCCATGATGACTGCTAGAACTAGTAGAATGGACATTTATAGCGATATGGCCATTTTCAGTGGGTTGATGAGAATGCACGTTGCCATTCTGCAGATTAGAGGTCCTTGCCATGTGCATCATGCCAATGCCCTCAGAATGAACTGAATCCTCGACATACTCTACATCTTCATTATAACCATTGATCAAGAAATCGGAACAATTTTTCTTGACGCCATGATCATACGGGTTCCTGAACCGGCCACCTGGACCCTTAAGATAGCTATAACGCATTGCATTTGCCATCTCATTTGTCGTGATGTTGCGCGATATCTGATGAACAACAAAAGGCAACTCAGCTTTACATTGTCAGTCAGAAGGGAAGCAGAATATAAAAAGCCATGCTCTGAAATAGACATGCAGATTATACGATAGTGAGGTGCCAATCTTCCCTGAACATAAAAACAGCAGAGTTCTGGCAAAGACACAGTGGGATTGCATTATATACTCTCTTTTTGGCATAGCAACTAGCATCCATGACCTTAATTTTGAGACATGATAAAGAAAGCCTGACTCAAAAATGTATGAGAAAATATGGGACAGAGCAAGCTACTAGATCAGTGCGAACACTTTAATCTGGGCAACCAAAAAAAAAAAATGACTATGGAACGTGCAGGAACTGACTAATGATATTTGCATCGTAATTGTGATGCTAATGCATAAAAAAATGTCAACTTGCAAGGGAACAGCTACCAGGGGCATGTGGCCTGCACATGGATATTAAATTAGGAAGAAGAATTAGTGTCAATTTTCAATTCTATTTCGTTTTCTTTCTATAACTTTCAATATAGAATGTCAAACTTGCAGATGCAATATGCTTCTATGCACGAAAGCAACAATGGACATGAGAAACTCAAGTGATGACATCTCTGATATCAAATGTAGAATATCAATAAATGTAATTAAAGAGTTGATTAATCACCGATAACTTAGATCAGAAAATACCTGAGACGCTTGAACAGCAGTCAGCACTGCAACCCCAAAGAAGAGAGAAAAATCTGCTATGAAGAATGATAAGGCACCAATATGTCGGGTGCCAGCATGACTCAACCAGGCCCCAAAGGAAGATGGAGCCAACGGATCTGTTGAAACTCCTGCATACAAATATTTTGGACTCTTGATAAAGTTCGTCTCCAAAGGAAGAAATCCATCAAAATTAAAAGTAGCAGACTGACTTATAAGAGCAACTGCACCCGTAATCAGCATAGCTGCGACCTCCAGAACAAGAAACACAAAGAAGTCCCATTTGTTTTTCTGTATCAGGATAAGTAACATAATAAGTCGACCAATTAACAGCATATACTATGTTGATCATAGCATATGACATTTTCCTAATTCAATAAAAGATGAGGAAGAATCCTGTATTAAGCAAAGTTCAATCCATGCAGGCTACCTTGCCAATACAGTTGGATACCCATGGACAATGATGGTCAAACTGTTCGACACAGCGATCACAAGTAGAACAATGTTTTGCACGAAGAGGCCTGACAATCTGTGTGATGAGATAGAAGCATAAGAAATTAAAAACAAACAAATTGAACCAGCAATAGGCCACAAACTCAGCAACTAACATCACCTTGCAAGTTGCACAGAGTTGCGACCAGTTCCCAGCTAGCAAAGCAGGATTATTTATCTCAATCTTCAAAAGGGGTTCCTGTAAAATGATTAAGAAAGCATTAAGTTCAGAAATAAGTAATCTAGCTCATTTCACTTCCCTAAGAAAGGGATAATGGCTAAATGGCAACCATAAATAAGTATAATAATGCTAACAACTAGTTCATATAAACAGCATGAATTGACCACATTAGTATAGGTTATGCAGTCCAACCACTAAACAGAAGCAGAAGGAAATGGAAGAAATTTCATGGCAAAGGGCATGCATGGGGAGAAATTTGAGCTCACATCATCTTTCATATTTTGTGGATCATGCACATTCATCCTGACGTAACCTGGATCCTTTCTGCAAGTAAGAGGAAAGAAGGGCAAAAAAGAGCAATAAAAATCAAAACATAATAACCATGTGCCATGAAAGAAGCGTCAAGTGACCGCTTGCAACTACATGCAACTTAAAATTTGTTTCGACATAAAATGAGACGAAGATATCTACACTGAATGTTCAAGCATCAACATAGGCAGGCAAATTAATTGAAACCAATGTGCATAAAGGAACTTCATCATTGGACGGTTGACACTCAAGCAAAAACTTCACAATGACGTTTAATAATTGCATGAGAAGCTAATCACAAACAAGTAAACTGTCAAACAGCCAAAAGAAACTCAACTAATATGCCAAGTTCTTGAAGAGAGAAAAGAAAAAAAGAATAAGAAAAAGGCATTGATAAAATCGGAGCAAAATAGTTGCATTCTAAAACAACAGCAGCTAATCTTTCTAATTTCCCAGCAACATTGACTACAAGAAATATGTGAAAAGAGGTGTTCTAAATAGATAAAATACTGACTGAAAATTTCACTAAGTTGGTTAACTATTTGTCTGTGTATATGGCACCGAAGCAGAATTATGATCAAAGCACCCAACCATTCTCTCAACAAAATTAGATGACAAAGTAACCACGCATTGAAGTAAGATGCACAAATCAACTAGATGAAGAGAGAATGGTGATGATCATCCATGCATTGATGTAGGATGCACAAATCAACTAGATGAAGAGAGAATGTGATGATTATGTATCACAAAAAAGGAACTGATGATCAGGAAAGATTACAGTAGAAATTTTAAAAAGTATCATCCTACTTGCTACAAGGGACATAAAAACTAATTAACTGAAGAGAGAATGTGATAATCACGTATCAAAAAATGGAACTGGTGATCAGGAAAATTTACAGTAGAAATAAAAGTACCAAACTACTTGATACAAGGAACATTAGAAACTGAGTTAACCGACAGCCGTCCCCAACATTATAATGGTACAAACATCAAGGTTTTTATATAAGGTGAAAATACTATTGCCACTTCAACTCTATGTTTTCATTATTTTCTTTGGTATAGAGACTCTGTTTCCATTCTTTGGCAATATCTACTACAAGACAACTGGCGCCTTAGAAAAATATTGCGCCAATGGCTATTTCCAAATCTACAAATGGCACTCCAAGAAAATTGTTGCTGAAACTTGATACTCAAGGCACAAGATATGTGTTAGCATAACTCCAGAAGTACCAACAACAGCCTCATGTTCAATTGAAGTATAGAAAGCCTAGATCCTTACCTGCTACACCTGTGAAACAGTACTAGCCCTGCACTAGCTAGAAAAACACCCGACCATGCGAGAAGGCCAAAACCAGCTGTCAACTTTGGCAGATTTTGTGCTGCAGCCAAATCCACAAAGAAAGAGTGTCATTGGGATAAGAATATAATCAAAAGGAATGTCAACATCAAAGATTTGAGTGTCACAGATATACCCATGATGACCGAATTTATATAGGTAAGCAGCAGCAGAATGATCATAAACCATAAAACAGGGGCCAGCCCTAACTTGGAGAGCTTTCCTAAGCGGCTATTCCCATCGCAACGCTTATCAAGCAACCTTCTAGCATTACCCTGCAGCACCAGATTTATCAGTCACAATGAAAAACTCTAAGTAGAACAACCCTCAGTACTCTGGCATTCTAATATGAAATTGCTTTTATAAAAGATGAAGTACAACTTCTTCAGATGAAAAAGAAACCAAATATTGTAAATACCTAAGATAACAAAAAACAACCACATAAGGTAGCAAGTACAAGTGGTCTCAGAATGCAACCATATTCAGATACAAATGCAACCATCTCTAAAAGACTGGAAACTAATAAAGCTACGTTTTGGTAATGAACAAGAAACAATTGGATTTGTCATGAAGAATCAAGTATCACCAGTATTTTCTCCTTTTTAGTGCTCAACAAGATTACTCAGTCAGAGTCATTAACACACAAAATTTCGCCACAATAGAGTAAGATGGAAAATATAGGCACAAAAGATTGTTTGTATGGGACGAAATTTCTTTCGATGTGAGAAGTCCTAAAGTTGCTTGACAAGAGACTGGAACTATTAAACATAGTAACAAGTACAATATACTGATTATTGAACACCTACAAGGAAAAAGGCAACTTGTCTGTGATTTTTTTCAGATGCAAGCTGCGCAGGCGTAAGGCCAGTATTATCAGTCACCATCAAGTCCTCCTTCTTACCAGCCTGCACCAAGACTGTGCATGCCTCTAAATTACCCCTAATAGCAGCCCAGTGCAGAGGAGTGCAGCCTGAAGTCATAGACATATATGATCATTGTATAGCACTCCAATACAATATATGAAACAAAGCATAGAACCTTCAAAATATCCAAGAGACAAGAATTCTAAATTACCTTCTTTATCTTGCCGCCCCCGATAAGCATCCAAAAATAAAAGTAGGCGTATACAATCAGCAAAACCTTTGTAAGCAGCCCTACATTTCTCCAAGAAGACAATTCAAGCATTCATCAATTATCAATCGACTGTCATCAAAAGCAAAGTTATAAGTTTTAAAAATCAACAGGATAATTAAAATTCTCTCCAGAAACAACCCTCTCTGAAACCTATCTCTGTCCAATGTCTCCACATTAATTAAGACAGTATCACTTTAGTTTCACCATATTGATATCTAAGGTTCAACCCCTAAAAACTTCAATCCCTAAAGCAGAGCCACCCTCCTTCCTTTTTGACTAGGGATAGCCATCCTCATTGACATAACATAGAATATCCTTTAAGTTTAATGACGATCTACAATCATTAGACTCCCTGATGTACTTCCCATTCCTTCTCAAGCTTATCATGCATAGAACATCTTTACCGAAATTCCCATGTTTATGCAAAATGCATACGCCTTGAAGTAATTGCCTCTTAGTACCCACCTATCCCCATTCACTACTTCAAACCTCACAACTCTTCCAACGCTAATTCTACATCAATCCAAGCCTTAAAAAGTCCCTACTTTGACCAACCATTGAAGGATCTGAAGTTCAAACTTCACATGTAATTCAAAAATATAATACTCCCACTGATATGTTATCGATTAAAAGTTTGTTATCCACTACGAACATCTTGCAGGCCTCAGTAGGCTTGTCCTTAATAGGCAAAGAGAAGTCTCAAAACTCAGACTGGAACTGTGAAATAAGCTTTCTTGTAATCGAGAATTCCTCCTGTGACCACCCTACTGTTTCTATCAAGCTACAAACCTATCATAGGCGTCCTCTATATGTTAAAATTATGCAACTTGTATCTCCTTCTCGAAAGCTCTCCAAAAAAATTCCCTAAGAGCCCTATAGGCTTCCCTAAGAATTAAGATTAAGAAAAGAACAAGAGATAGATTAAAAAGAACAGGATAAAGACTAAAAATTATTCACAGAAACATATGAGAAAGATCAAAAGTTAAAATGCGCCAACTTTCACTTATATGAGCATAATATTTTTCACCTGGTGGCCAGAAAATGATTACCCTCCATGACGATAAAAATGTAGAAAGAAGTCTCAACAGGAAAATAATTTCCGAGAAAAAAAGTGTGTATTTGTTATAATAGTGGAGGTAATTACTAAGATTGCTAGACATATACATAACTATGTAAAAGCTTGTGTAAAAGAGATTCCTGTATACCAGTGTAAGGGGCTTCTTCCATCTTTATCTGGAACATCTGGATCGGCATTCCACTTTGAAACAATGTGATAAAGGAAAGAAGTCTGACCATACTGAGCGGCAACATGTGTTGTCTGCAGATCAAGCCCAAAGTTTAATTAAAACAATGTTTTGACTGTGATGTCAACAAGATCAATGAATCTAGAGCCACCATATCATGTATGGTTTCATCTACAGACAAGCTCTTAAAGCACTAAAAATATAAAGTGTGCACATGCATCTTCCAACTTCCCTATCACGTAACTTACAATGACATTGATGTTATGAGAACCTACACCTGCGAAATAAGTGTGCTTTATCAACATAATTAGTAAAACCAACTGACACTAATAAAAAAAAAATTATTTCAATTAATTTAGACTTTAAATCCAGCCCTGCAAAAGCATATTCCGATCGCAATATCCTTCATTGGGTCTATGCGCTATGCAGTACATGTCTTTCAGATCAATCGGCATGCAACATTAGTACATTGGTGTTATGGTCCTATTCACACAGAAAGGAAAGGAGATTCTGCACCTCATATCAAATTAACAATATGTCAAATATAATGACCGCAGATAAAATCTTTAGTAACCAAATATTATTCACTTGAATCGAGTTACCTGATATACCCGATACAATTAAATTCAGTTGGAAGCGTTTGTTTGAATCATTCAAAGTGCAATGTCAAAATAAATAACTTTTAGTTGCTTTTGTGCAACATTGACTACTTTCAACAGTGTAAAGTAAGAGTATAAACTATTACAATTTCCTTTTGTGATTCCAAAAGCCTAAATTAGTTACAGGATGTGCTAAATTTATACTAGAAAAAGTAGCATCACAAGGCTTATTTTGATCTCTCTAATTGTATGTATATTTCAGGGTCTATGAAATGCAACATTGCCAATTTGAGACAGAAGAATACACAAAAATGAAACAATCTAACAGTATTAGTGGTCATAAGGGGTACGAGGATCTGGATAACTTTATATGAAACTCATAAAGTCGACAATTTCAGATAATTTTAAAATCCTTCAATTAATTGGATCAATGCTCAATTATCAAAGTATAGTCTATGAAGGAAAAATGGAAATAAATTGACTTTCTGGCTCCTTACCTTTTGCAAAGACACTTTCAAACTCTTACAATGACCTCAAGATATAATATAAGAAAAGTTGACCGACATGACTGCCCCCATAGGTTTCATTCCAGGACATTCATTATCTCAGCATCTTATCTGTTGTATGACTACTGTTGGCATACGGATTACAACTTACAGGGACGATATACAGTTGAAACTTTGTACTAAACATCATACTAGGTTAGCTCTATATAGTTGCCATTATATAATAGCTAAATTATTGCCTCGGAATGAACAATCAAAGAAATCTTGAAAAGTCATCTGTTCCATCGATGAGTACGTAAAAGAAGATATAGAATTGCAATAATTGAATAATCCAAAATCCTCACCCAGAAAGGTAAAAAATTCCAAATTCATGAGATGGTGTCTTACCAATGACCATATTACCATTCAGTAGAATCAGTACAAATTATCTCATTTATCATTTTTTTTACTTGCTCTGTTTTTATCTTTTTTTGGCCATACATTCATTTTACTGGCTTAATTATTAATTATTGCAGCTGGAAGTAAGGGACTGCATATCTTCTTGTAAGGTTTCATTGAAAGCTCACACATATGCAATTTCACTTCATGGTCAAATTCTAATTCAAATAGTGATAACTACTTATGACTTCTACTCATTGATTAAGGTATCTTTCACCGGGTTAACAGGAGCATGGAGGCTTAGTGAGGTTCAAACTTAGGTGTGCAAAATAGGAATGGCTGGATAAACTGACTCTGTCCACATTGTAATACTCATTTTTGAGATAGTCATGAAGTGTTTTATAAAGACATGCCCACTCCTAAAATGTTTCCCAGAAGCTGGTAGTCAATCCCATAAAGATAAGACATTAGAAGAGAAAAAACAGGGCCCTCAAATGATCACACTCATTGATTCAAAATGTCTCATAAATGAATTGGAAGCACATCATATCAAATTCTAGGTTGTTGAAGCACATGAATGAGATCAGTCAATGTTTTAACCATATACTCCCACTGGAGGAAGTAACGAAGTCAAATTATTATCACTTGCCTAGCAACTTGTGGCAAGTTGTAAGTACCAACTTATGTGATGGAGAAATAGTGCAACAACCATTGAAGACTTACAAAAGGCGTGCCAAATGAAGATTTGTAGTTTATTCTCTCCGATTAATCAGGAATCTTACTCTATTGGGATTCTAATAAGTTTCCTTTTCCTATTTGGAATTGGATTCAACGGTTTCCTAATTTTATTAGGATATATTAGGTTTCCTATTTTGACTTGGAGTAGTAATTAAGAGAGTCTATATATGTTATTGTTATTCTTTCTGGAATAGAGTTGATGATAATTTGATTTGGCAATTATTTGCTTTGGGATCGTGTGATGCAATTCTAATCTTAGGTGTAATGCTTTATAACCCTCAGTGTGACACTTAGGAAGCTTTGGATGTGAAGCCTATAATTTCATTCTATGTTGTTGGACTCGTCATCCTATATCACTATGACACTTCAAAAACAAATATTTCTATGCACACTTGTTGAAGGCCGAAATAAGAAGCTCAATTGTCTGGTGAAAGTAATCAACCACCAAACACTACTTCTGCCAGATGAACAACTTATGAAGCACTAGACTGAAGAAGCAACAAATTCTAACCTGGTATCCAATCAAATCAGCAGTGTTTACTCGAGCACCCTCTCGAACTAGAAGCTCGGCAACCTGAATTGCACCTCGAACTGCACTCCAGTGCAATGCCGTCTGCCCGGTATGATCAGCAGCATGTATGTCTCCTCCGTGCTGGTGCAACCGCGAGGAACTTATTAGTTCGAAATCACCTTACGAAGACCCAATCCAACACTCAAAGAAACAGAAAATATGGCATTACATTCTATCAAATCCAACAAATAGATGAGCCAGTCCGTGTTAAAAGTATAGCCTATTCTAATAAGGGGAAAATTGGGAATTAAGCCAAAGGAAATGAAAGCATCTCCAGCAGGGGGGAATCATTCACCTAGAGGGAAAATAAAAAAAGAAAGATAAGAAGTTTAACCAATGGTAGCACTACAAAAAGACCCGACAGTTACTCGATAATCTGCCTATCAAGTCAGTCACATCCTCAGCAAGCTAGTCAATAATCGACCACGAAGGTACAAGGCAAAACAAACAGAAAAGAGAGAAGACACAATTACAGCACAATCGAAGCTCCGAATATTGTTATCTGCTGGATAAACCAACACGATCTAAAAGATCCCATTGAAGAATTAAGATCAACAAATGCAAATTACCAATCAAAAGAACCCCAAATCGCCACCACACGTATCTCCTTTGCCAAGTCTACTTTGAAATAGACATCCATCTAACAACCCAAGAACATTTCCATTTAGCATACGAATCGCACACTACGCAACACAATAAGCAAGACCCATCTCGAGAAGGCATAAAGGGACCCCAAAAGAAGAGAAGAGGGCAAGACCTCAATGATGTACTGAGCAGCAGCAGTCCTGTTGTTGAGAGCAGCCCACTGCAACGCGTAATAGCCCAAACCGTCGGGCTCGGACACCGAGCAGCCCTCACTCTCCACCAACCTTCGCAGCTTCTCCATGTCCCCGTACGCCGCCGCGGTGTACACGTCGTTCCTCAGGCTATCGTCGGCGGCGGCGGCATCCCCGCTCGGGGCGGCGCCGGAGGAGGAGTCCCGGTCGGCGGATTGGACCTCGTCGACGACCTCGATCTCCGATGACATTGCCGCTGAAATCGGGAAATCCTCGGGCACCTACGGGGATTTTCTTCCTCCTCTCTGTCGAGGGACAATTCGATGGAGGACGAGAGAGAGAGAGAGAGAGAGAGAGAGAGAGAGAGAGAAGGGGGATGGATTGGAGAATGGTTTGATGGAGGGTTGACTTAGTTTTGATCGTGCGATGTGGTTTTAATGAATTGTGATTTGTCGAGGGTTTTTCTTGGAAATGAACCAAAAATTGGAGATTTGGAATAATTTTTATTTTTATTTTTGTTGGGGTGACGCTGCCGCCGTCCGTGTTGACTCGGCGGTGGTTGCGGTGGTGGCGATGGGGCCGCGGCGGTAGTGGCGATGTTTACGAGAGAGATAGAGGAGAGAGTTTGTATGGATTTCCGCAAGATGCATTCGTCCAAAAAGACATTTTTTTTTTAATCATTTGGTGCAAGTCGTGGAAAATAGAAAAATAGCTTTGTGATTTGTGACGTTGTATCAGGCTAATTGGCAATCTATTAGGGGTAAATTATTTCTTTTTAAAAAGAAGGGATCCATAACATGTGTTCTTCATTTTTACTTATCGCATATCAAATTATGTTTCGATCCAACGAATGAAATAGAAGGGATCCATATATATAAAAAAAAAAGCGTATAAACTCTACCGTCGAACGATCTTATGTTTAGATTGAATTAAAAATAACATGCGAAATTTGACGAAAGAAATGAATGCGCACACACGAAGTAAATTGTTATGAATACTAACTCTATCATGTTAAAATGTCACCATTATCCCTCAATCGCTGATTGGACTTTTCAATGATTATGACTTATCGAGAATGCAAAGTTGACGCGTTTTTCTTCTTCATCTTCCCCTTTGACCTAAACAAGCTTAGAATTTAGCAGTGCTTTCAAAGACTTCATTAGTATTTCGATATTTTGGACTCATCGATCTTGCAGAGTAGGAAACATACCAAGAAACTACCTTAATTTTCACTCAAGAATGACTTGCATATCTCTATTTACGAAAATACCACTTTCATACTATAAAAAAAAAATCTGCCTTCAATTGCATATCTCCAAGCCCCTAAAGTCCCCGACGAATCCTATCCTCCGTCATCCACACCTTCCACCTCTCCTCCACCACCCACTGCTATCAACCCTCCATCCCTGCTTCCATCACTACCGTAGACCCTTCTCCTCGCCGTCGCCTTCAATCTCTCTCCCTCTATTGTTCCATGCTCAGCTCTCTCTCTCTCTCTCTCCATTGACCGGATACTGTGCAACGATGGTGGTGGCTCACAGCGTTTGACCAAGCTATTTGGATTAAAGATTTCTTTTGCCAATTCGGGTCGGGTCGGATCATGTTTTCAGGCTTTCAGACTTCTTCTTTTTTGCCAATTCAGGTTTTTTGCATTCTCTCTCTCTCGCCATTGACCGGACACTGTGTAGTAGTGGTGATGGCTCACAACCACAATTGAAGTCTCTAGTGGTGTCGTCGCAGGTCATGACCTCGAAAATCATGCAAAATGGTCTTCAAAAGCAAAAGTCAAGTTTGAAATGGATACTTTCAAAAGTAGAGATGGAAAGTTGGTACCATGAAATATGTCTTTTTAATCTTCCTTTGAATTATTATGAAAATATGGTAGCTGTAGTGACATTTTTCACAAGTTTCTCTTTATGATGTGACAGTTTTGCTATATTCGACTTTTATTGTACATGTTGGCTTGGAGCTTATAGTTCAAATGTTAATATTAAGGAAACAAATAAGAAAAACAAATTCTCAATCGGTTCAAATCGGAAAACAGTGTTGGTTTGAAATTTGAGTGGAGCTTGGTATGGCGTAAACATGATATTGTGCCTTGCCCAAACTTTCGTGCCCGGACTGTTTGAGCCCGGAAAGAGCCCGAACCTAGAATGGATTATTTAGTCTGTTCATTTTTATTTCGAGCTCTCAACGTTCAACCGAGCTATTTAGATTAAGGATTTTTTATAAAAATAATAAAGCTCGAAAACCCATCCCGATCTATTTCCATTAAGGATTTTTTTGCCGATTCGGGTCAGGATAGGTTTTCAAGCTTTCAAACTCTTACGTTCACCCCCAGAGTCTAGGTTAAATCCTAGGATTGAGCAGGTCCTGGGCCCTCTATTTCTCAAAATCGAGAACTAAATGGGTTCTCATCCCATCGAAGTGGGCATGAAACAAACCGAAGAGGCAGATTCTGAAGATAAAAGAGGACCCGATGCTCACCTCTAGTATATATGTACGAAGTTTTGACATGGAACCGAACATTTTTTTCGGCCGTGGTCCTGTAAATAAGCTCACCAAGCATAAGGAATAAAGGATAAGCTCACCAAGTATAAGGAATAATTGGTGTTAGGGATTCATAACTTGTTTCGAAAAGTTTAGGGAAAAGCCTTAGATAATCCACGAAATTGATTTGGGTGATAAAAGCAGTCGTCTGTGCGTTTGGGTTAGGCTAGGCACACCATATGGAGTTGATTCGCAAGCTACCAAGTCTAACCAATTTTGTACATGGCCATGCCTTCGGGTTTAACTCAAGTTCTATCTTGTCCATATGCTTAGTACAACATTGTTGGACCGAGTGCAAACAATTCTTATTTTTTTGGGTCACATGCTTTCGGGTCTAAATCATGTATCATCTAATTTACAAGATTACTCGGGTATTTCATTAGTGAGGAATTTACCTGACCTAAGGTGAGCTTAGAACATACGAACACACATATGAAGCATAGGTCGTTTCAGACCTCTATCAATCGCGAAACTTACCTAATAAAACAGAAAAAAGTATAAAAAAAAGTCATAAACTTATTACATTGGTATCAATTCTGTCATCAACCTTTTAATTGAACCAATTTGTCTTAAATCTTTTCACATTGATACCAATTTAATCAATTTAGCCAATTCAAGCTGGAAATTGCTAATGTGGATGCCGACTGTCCTTCGCAAGACAACTGGCGCTAACGTGGACATTTCTTTATATAATTTTTTTCATTTTTTCTTTCTTTTTTTTCCGTTCTCTTTCTGCCAGTGGCCAATTGCCGACGAGGCCTCCCTCACCAGATCTGGCGAAGCCAACCCTCGCCCTCACCCAAGCAGGGCTCACCAACGCGATGTCGACCCTAGCCCAAGCCAAGGCGAGGCTCGTCGGGCCTCGCCCTTGCCTAGGCGACACTTGGTGAAGCCGCCCTGGCCTAGATGAGGGTTGGCCTTGCCAGCCGTGGCCAGTCTCCCTTAAGTCGTCATTGACAGAAAGAGAAGGAAAAAAAATATTCAAAAAAATTACTTAAAAATGTTCACCTCAATGCCAATCGCGCCACTTAGGACGGCCGACGTCCACGTCAGCAATTTCGGGCCTAAATTGGCCAAGTGGACTAAATTGATACAAATATGAAAATATTTAGGACTAAATGAGTTTAATTGAAAGGTTTAAGACTAAACTAGTATCAATGTAATAGGTTTATGGCTTTTTCGGTACTTTTCCTAATAAAACATGCCCTCTAGAGGAGGAAATGATACTATTGCTAGGTCATTAACCACATAAACGATCACCGATCAAGACAAAAAAACCGTCCGTAAACGATATTCTATGTCTAAGAAGGGGAAACTAGGAAAAGATGAGAGTGCCTATTTAGCAGTCATTGCCATAACGTGAATGCTTTCTAATCTTCTGGAGACTTTTAGTTCAGCAAGTGAAATGTTGGGTTTGCCTATTTGGTCCCTGCTCAGTTCTCACTCACTCTAATGGGCATAGTCACGTGATTCCCAATCCAACAGGACGAGTTAGCCATCCATTCCATTCCTAGGTCTGTTTTTCGCCCTTGATTCGTACCTATTATTGCCTCCAAGCTAGATGAAGTGATTGGTGATTACCCCTTTCATCCGGTTGGTGCACCAAACGATAACCCAGCTCTCACTTGGAGCTCAATAGAGAAATAGATCGCAACATCGACAATTAGTTTGGTGATTTTGGTTTATATGCAAGGCTAGGTTAGGGTTTCTGTGTTGTGCCGGGCGTGTTCTCCCTCTCCCTCTCTCTTTCCCCGACGATACTAGGTGGATGGCAAGTTGCACGACCATGGACAAATTGTACTGTACTTACAACTAGGAATGGTAGATGACCTAACAAAAAGGGTAACTACACTTACATTACAAACTGTAAACAATGTAAATGTTTGTAATGTTAGGTCTCGTGTTTGCGAAACTTTTGTCATAAGTGAAGAAGAGTTCCAAGGAAATAGCACGTGTGGCTAACATGTAGTTCAACTTTCTACCCAGAAGTCTCCCTCCCTCCCTCCCTCCCTCCTTATAAATAGCTAGACTTGGCTCATGTTCATCTCCCATAACTCGTCTCACCCTCCTTGTTGCTCCTCGGACAAAATATGGCGTCGAGAACCATCTTAGCGCTCTTGATCGCCGCCTTCATCGTGAGCTTTGCTCCTACTACGATGGCTCAACCGTTTTGGAATGTCAGACAATGCCTGTCGTCAATTAGGAGCGTGAAAGGATGCACCATGGAGATCTCCAATGCCCTACTGAATCCCCAAGCCAGTACCATTGGGGCCTCTTGCTGTAGAGCGATTGATGGACTGAGCGCCAGTTGTTTGCTCTCGGTGTTCCCTGTTCTCAACACTGCATCGATAATCAAGAGCATTTGCGCCCTGGGAGGGGGATCTTCGCCGCCTCCAGGTAGGAAAGTCGTTCTTCAATCGAATCAGTTATCTAGTTGGAGATAAAAGATACATACTTATTGACCAATCTTTTTTAAAGCACTTCGTTCGATCAATACTCTAAAGACACATATAGGGGCATGTGTTGAATGTAATTAATGAAGAAAAATGTGTAAATTGGACCGGTGAAGTACACTATTTAGCTACACTGCAAGGCAATAGGATGCATCTCCCTCTCTCTCTCTCTCTCTCTCTCTCTCTCTCGTTTTTTTTGGGGGGGAGTGGTAAGGGGCTTGGGCTTGTGATTAATCTCAAGTTTGACTCCCCTTTGCCCCCACCTTATAATATCATTGACTTACATGGAGGCTGGTCTGTGGGTTGGGCTTGTTCCCCTTTAGTTGGTGCCTGATCGGTCGGACCCTTGTAGTGCATCTAGTGCGAGAGTTCGGGTCATAAAAAAAGAAAAGAGAGAGATGTGTTTCTTACTTATGGGGTAAATTCTTTAAGAAATCGCCATAATTTGGGGGACTTTACGATTGATGCATCGAAGTTTGATTTCATTCACTTAATGCAATAGGTTTATGACTATTTTGGTAATTTTCCCACCATCGATCACATTATTTTTGGTAAAAAAATTTAAGTTGTCAACCTTTTTTTGGCTAATAAATTAACGGTTAACCAAAAAATAATTACAAATGTCAAATAAGCAACTTAAAACTAAAACAAAATTGAAAAGAAGAAAATCGAAAGTTGGAACTCAGCAACTAAAAAAGCTCATTGCACATGTATATGCTATTATCATAAGCTATTTTTTAATCAACTTGTTCCCTAATATATTAGTGATTGATCTAATAACAGATGTAAAAAGAAGTAACCAACCAATAGTAAAAACCAAAAAAAAAAATTACAGATTGAAACTTGGGTAATTAAAAGAGAGAAGAGTACAACCGAAATAAAGAATTTAATATGCTTGATTCTAGTAAAAAAAAAAATGTACACCTACTAAAATAAGAATATAAAATTGAAGACAATAATGTACTTCAATCATAACCTAATTTCAGAATCATATTGCTCCATATCCATTTACGTCTATCTCAATTATTCCTATGCATTTCTCCTACTTTTGACAGCATGAGAAGAAAAGAAATCTTGGTTGTTTTTTTTTTTTTTTTTTGGGTTGAAAAATCGGGTGGTTATTTGGCACGTTTTGCTATAGAGAAACTTTATATGTAATCTATCACACAAATATTGAGAGAAAACAAAATCCTTTAAGGAAATACTTAGTAGGAAGAGTTATGGAAACTGATAGATATTTGCATAATGGTTAATTTGCAACATTAAACTGATTGAAACTCATTGTCTTTTCTATTTTTATTAAAGAAAAGTCACGATATTGAATGTGATTTGAATGAAGCAAGTATATCATCCTAGTTGGTAGCAAAAATAGAGGAGAATGCAAGAAATGTGCTCATTGCAGGGAGAATGATCATCTTCCTGCTCTATCCTTTTGAATTTTTTTTTTTCTCGTGGTTATTTAATCGCGTTGATCTTGAGAATCCATTAAAAAAGAAGGACTTGAAAATTGATCAGGAACTCCACCGTCCAAAGGAAGCTCGCCTTCGCCGGCACCAACTAATGGAGGTCAAGCTCCGGCTGGTAATGGAGAAGCTGCACCTCCTAAGACGATCGCACCAAGTCCAAATTGAATTGAATAGCTGCATCATGACTCTTGCTCACTGAATGAGGATTGATTTCACTTCAGCGGGATAGAGAAGAATTATTGTGTCCTCATCAGCTTTTAAACAATCTAATAAATAAGTCAAGGAACGCGACAGCAATATGTAATAAGGACTAATTACTATAATATAAATTATTCCACAAATGATATGCTTTGTTGTCCTCTTCCTTGATCTATGTGATTTCACTTATAATTATTGTGCATGCATCTAGTCTTATTGATATGCATTGGTTAAGACAATCATTCGATACCTGGCGCGGGCCTTAAGTTTACTCTAAAATGAGACATGGCTCCCAAGTTTTCCGACAACTAATTTAGAATAGAAGAGGGTGAAAAAGAGTATAAGTTATAGTATTAATACTTGAAAAAATAATTGTTTTTTTAAAAGCAGCGATGTTAGGGTAATGAGCGTGATTCCAAGGTTAATCTAAAATAGGAGGTGGCCCAAAGTTTTGCAATTACTAGTTTTGAGAAAAGAGGGGGAAAAAATGGACAAGAGTATAAGATTGTAGTATGCTTATTTCAAAAGGATAATTGACTTTTGATTAATGATATTTTAGACATTTTAGCTTTAGTGCATGTTTATTTACACTAACCAAATACAAAGAACTTTTTTGCATTCCCTCCAAAATTCAAAATTTATGAATTAACGATATGTGATTTCACATGTGAGCGTTGTGAAAGTTTCACGAGGTTGGGATTAAAAAAAAATTAAAATGCATAAATTGCAAATTTTAGATTAAACGAAAAGAAAAGAAAAAAAGTAAAAGTCAATCTAGACAGATCCTTAGATATCACGGTCCCAAAGAAAGTCCGTCACACCACTCACGAAGGCCAAAGAGGATCTCGTGAAAGTATATAACTCACATTGTACGAGCTAATTCAATTTCGTACAAGAGAGAATAACAAGGACAAAACGCAAAATCTTTTGGATAAGCTAAAAATTAGTAAGGGCCCGATCCACTTTGATTCCATGTATCAAACACTGCCTGCCTCACTTCTCCAATTTTAAAACCTTATCAACCTAATTTCCGGACCTCGCGGCATGCGCTAGTATATATGTTTACATAGGTTCTTATTATGCTCACTGCCATTTTGATAAACTTGTTTACACATGCAATCTCGGAAAGGAGAAGTTCACTTATTACTGATGAAATGAATACAATTATCGAAACGAGAGCACGTTATGTCGTCGCTCGAATGTTGTTCGTGTTAGTAAGTTTATGCTTGTTTCATTAACCGATGGGCCAAATAAAAATTCAAATGGTTGCAAAGCACAAGTCATTGCGAAAACGGAACAATAGTGGGGAGATCCAAAGGAGGGGGACAAAAGGGAGGAGTTCAAACCTTGTCATACATGCATTTTTCAACTGATTTCAAGAAGAAGAAGGAAGTATATACCATTCTTGGTCCAAGACATTAAGGAAGCTTGGTGGCAGAACGGACAGACGGTCGGCAACAAGACAAGTGACTTTGGTTTTCAATACCGAAACGAATCAAATGAAGTTTCAATCTCCAAAACTTGAACATATAATCCATTATGTCGACGGCTGTTGAGATGCACGTGTGAATTGTGTTAAAAAAGTCTCACATCAAATAAGAAATATGTGTAGAGTAATTAATATATCCAAATTGATTCATAATTTATTAGTTTAGACTTTTGAATGAATATGAATTTAACTAGATATGTTGATGGGCTTGGACTTGAGATCTCTTTTGGCGATTTTCTCAAGCAAAAGGTAGTAGGCTGCTGCATGCTCCAACAACAGCAAGAGGAAGTCGATGTAGGAAAATGCACTCTTAGGATCGTGAGGAAGTGAATTTGTCAAAATGTGTGAAAGTCGGCCATATCACACTTGGCAACTGTAATACCCATAAAAAAAAATGGCTCGAGCTTTTTCCACACATTTTTTTTTTATACAAGTCTCCTATGCCACCTCAAATTGAACACAATATCCTTTATGGGTCCAATTTTAGCATGCTTTTGGAATTTATAAATTCTCGATCACAAACCTAACCGCACCTCAAAGACTTGCGTTAAATGTGGGTCCACTCATGATTAAGATTATTTCTTACTTGTTTTTTCTTCTGTTTGTTGTTTTCTTCTTTTTGTTGTTTTTTTTTTTTTCATTTGGAACGAAGCTGGTGTTTTTCTTTTTCGAAGAAAAAAAAACTTATTTAGCAGATAGCAAACTAGTTGTGCTGCTACTGAATTGTATATTTCTTTTTTATATTATATACTAGAAAAGTATCATTCTAACAATAACCTAATCATTGGAAAATCTCAACCTAGAACTTTAAGGAAAATTCCAATTAATGGCCCGAAGTGCCTTCGTTTTTTCAAATAATAGTTTGAAGTGGACTTCATTTCAATTAAGGGTTTGAAGTAGCAAAAAAGTCTTAAATAAGAGTCTGAAGTGGATCATATTTCAATTAAGAGCCTGAAGTTGTCAAAAATTCTCAAATAAGGGCATAATCTAAAGGTCATTTCGTCATTTTACTTAATTAATTAAATAAAATAAAAATATTTAAAAAGGAAAAGGAAAAAAAAAAAAGGAAGAGGAGGAAGGCAAGGGGTGATACCCGCCCCCCTACTGCTACCGCCCCCGTTGCTAGCCCTTGGCGATCAGGGCGAGGGTCACTGACCCTCACCCAGCTCTAGGTGGAGGGTCGATGGCTTGCCCATATCGAGGGGGGGAGGGGGGAAGGGGTGACCCTCGCCCAAATCTAGGGGTTGCCGAGGTCTCGCCGAGGGCTGGCAACAGGGGCAGCGATAGCAAGGGGCGGGAGTTGCCACCCCTTGCCTTCCTCCTCCTCCTCCTCTTTTTTTTTTGTTTTTAATATTTTATTTTATTTAATCAATAAAGTAAAAAAACGAATGACCTTTAGATCAAGTTTTTATTTGTGATTTTTTTACCACTTCATGCTCATAATTAAAACAGAATCAACTTCAGACTTTTATTTGAGACTTTTTTGCCATTTCAGGCTCTTAATTAAAACGAGATTCACTTCATGCTCTTTTTTAAAAAAATGATAGCATTTCGGGCTCTTAATTGGAATTTTCTCATAACTTTATAATATATCCCATTTGGGATCTAGATTTATTTATCTATGAACAACGAAGAATTTTTATTTTTTTTTAATAGAGAGAGAGAGAGAGAGCGAGAGGGTGTAGAATCCGACCCGCACCGCACCCAAGCACCCTCGCAGTCGCTCCCCGGTCGGAAGTCCTCTTCCTACACCCGCCACCGTAGTCGACCCCGAACGAACGACCAACTCCGGCGACTCGGTGCTCAACTCATCTTCGCCTCGCGGCATCCGCCGCTTTCACATGTATCGTCTTCTTCCCTTGCTTTTTCTGTTCACCGGTGGGACTGATATTCCCGAAGCTGCATTTCTTGTACTTGTTGAATCCCTAAGAATTTCATGGTTGTTCATTTTCGATAGGACTTTCATATCTGTAGGGCAATTCTTTGTGCGCGCGTGCGTTCAATGTTGGTTTTTTGCTTGAAATCCTTTGATTCGTTGATGTTTGGTCGATGCAATTCGGCACGAATTCCTCAAAGCTCAGTTCGTAGTCCCTCGTCTTGTGTCGTCCGAGGTAACGAGGTTCATCGGATCTTGTGGGTAGCTGCAGGTTGATTGCTACAGTGTCAGTTAAATCCGACCATCGCCAGTGAGTTCGATTCGTTCTCGCTTGTATGAACTTGTGACGTGCTCGGGAAGTAGAAGCGACCTCGCGTGCCGAAAGGGTATATCTTTTCCATCGCTACAGCAGTCCAGAATCAGTAGTTTTGTTGATTAGCATTAGACTATGATTTGCTTGTCACCTCAAAAGCTAAGCTTTCATAGAACAACTTAAGTGTATGTTGCCTATCCTGATAACCCCCTCACACGAAGATTAGTAGCTCGACGCAGGCCGATAACCTTAAAAGGGTCCAATTTCATTCGATCTAAATTGGCCAAACCCTCATTCATTTTACTTTTTCTTTTCGCAAATCCAAATTCTTCTTTCTCTGTGCATTTGTTCATTCTAAACCTGCTGTGGACATTTTCATTGTCTTTAATTTCACGACAGAGTCCAGGGCCCTGTATGAGACAGTCTGTATTGCTATCACTCACAGAGAACGTGTAGCTTGAAGCTCTCATCTTCCTCCTCGCTCTCAAATTCACCATCGTTGTCGCTTGATTTGTCATCTGATTGCCAATCGAAGTCGAATTGGTGTTATTTCTAGCTCTTGAGGTAGGGTTTATGAGGATCATTGGTTGTGTAGACAAGGATCAAAATGACGAATTGACGTCCCATGATATCTTCAGTTCTGGTTATTCATTCCCTGTTTTTAAATGTTGAAACTCGCATTGTGCTCATGCCATTCAGCGAGCTGCTGGTGATTCAGGGTTTCTCCGATCTAGCTGCACCATTGTTAATTAGGTGCCATAATTCACTATGCAAGCCAGAGTAATGCTAAGTATGAGACATAGTGCCACGACACTAGGTAAATTAATTTAGATAGTATACCTAACATCACTCATATAGGCAATAGCAACACCCCAGCATATAAGCTCGGTGGGCGTTTCGCATGAAATGTGCCATTTTCTCCAAAAGTAGTTCAATTTGTGACCTATGTGATTGTTTCGCGTTCTTTTGGTTCAGCAGGAAAGCTTTGAAGTTTTCTCCTATTTAGAAGTATGTTGAGCAAGTCAAAAATGAGAATTGTAGCAATATAATGTGGATAAGTTGATGAAAGTTTGCCCTTGTGTTGTAAATTTTGTGGCAATATAATGTAGTGTTACAGACATAATCGATGAGAGGCTGATAGTGTAACTCATTGTTGTTTTTCAGCTGTCTTGGCAGGAGTAAGATATATGCACTCTATCTTATGTATCTTTGTTGCATCTGCACCATCGGAGCAAAAATCAGTCAGGAATCTTAAGTGACTCCAGTTCGGAGCCTCTTCTGGTTGTGTTCAGATTCAGAGTATTATGTCATGTTGCCTCTGGACTCTTCAGCATGGACTGCAGGTTGAAATCAAGTCGCCAGAATAGACGTTAATTTGAAATTCCCGTTGCAGACTTTATCTCCCTATTTGAGGTAGCAAATATAATTCGAAAACAGCATGAAATCTCAAGAAGCAGGCAGCCGTTGGAGTGTTTTTTATGGTGTCAAGAATTTCCCACCTACTGCGGAAGCTCTCATGGGAGAGATTAACACCGCCATTGCGAATGTTGAATATGCGCGTTCGAGCGCGTTTCTTGAATCCGTGTCGTCTGTTGGATCGAAGAATAAGGGCTCTGATAAGAATGCGAAGTCACACTATGATGCTAAATCGGCAGATGAAGCATACAGGGCCGGACGTGCAGCTTTAGCTGCTGGCAAGCTTGACGATGCTCTTTATTCGCTGAACATTGCACTCTCTAAATGCCCGCCCGATAAGGCTTCTGCTGTGGCCAAGCTTCAGTCTCTTATTTCTCTCACTTCTCAGCAGCTCCAGAAATCTGCAGACTCAAGCTAACACTATATTTTCATCTGGCTGATGTCTGGATCGAGGTGGTTGGTCATTCAGGTATTCATGTACAGATTGTGTTGGACTTTTCGCTATGTCCATTACTGACTGGGATCGCTCTATGACATAAGCTGTCATTTGTTGACACAAGAAAAAAGATGAAGAAGAGGATGGAAAGAATTACCTGATTGGGAAGAAGGATATGGGAATCGATATTGGTTGGTAGGCAGGGTCATGAGTCTTTGTTACAACGCTCACATTATCGCCTTAGATGTCAATTTCCGAGTCGGAAAATGCCCGAACCTGAAATGGATTACGTAGCCAGTTTTGTTTCGGGCTTTCGGGTTCGAGAGTGGGCTAGGCCGGAAATGTGGTGAACATTAAAGAAAAGGTGTAAATAATTTGTTTACTTGTAAAGTATTCCTTTTTTCTTCAAATTTGCAGAACAATTTTCATTATCATTATAGTATGATAATTAATTTGTTCACTTGTAAAATTTCATTTTTTTTCATCTTGGATTAGAAATATTATTGAAATACTCCGAATATAAAAAACTAAATACGAAAAGTAAAAACATTTCAGGAGTGCCGGGCCATTTCGAGATACATAATGTGAAGCCCGAAAGGCAGCCTAGGTCGAAATATAAAAAAATAATAAAGCCCGAAAACCAGTCCTGGTCCATTCGGGCCGAGACAGGTTTTTCTGCTTTTCAGACCAAGTGCAAACAATCCTATCTTAGGGTCATGTGTTCGGGCCTACCTCACGTTCTATCGAGTTTCCAAAGAAAAGCCCTCCTCAATCTATCTTCCTTCAAATTGGTATTAGAGCTGCGATTCTGAAGTTCAATATAGTTAAACTTCATAATATCTCTAGAACCCAAACCTCCCTCAGATTTAGCTTTGCCCAAATTATCCCATCTTTTCAAATGAATTATTCCTCTCCTCCTCTTGTTGGCCCTACCGATATTTAGCAGCATCATTTACCTCCTCACACTACTTGGGAAACTTAAAAAGTAAAAACTATCCATAGTATATGCAGGCACTGCATAAGGTACTGCTTTCATCAAACTTCATCTACCTGCAAGAGAAAGGAAGATGTTCTTCCACCCTCGCATCTTCTTCAACACCTTTCCCTCCACTGTCTTTAGTGCGTCAGCCTTCCCAGGGTTTTGTACCCTGGAGATCTGGAGAGCTTGACTGACATCTTGCTGCAACTGAGGACTTACATTAGGGCTAGATTGTGCCAAGAGAAAAGTATGAAGCTATGGAAAAGAGAGCGAGCTTCTGTAGTTAAATCTCTACCAAACCATAACGCTCAACATTGATGGCGATAGTTTCTTCTTCAGCCAAATATTTTAGGTCACACATAACTTTGGGTTTGCTTTCCAATGTAGAGAGATAATTAATGTGAGGACATCCGGAAATAAACCAAAGTATATAAAAGTTTATTATCACTTTTTTATTTTCCTTTTTCGACTTTCTTTCTCTTATTTTCTTTTTTTTTCCAAACTACCTTCAGATTTACATATTAAGAAGAGGTGGAAAAACATGAACACAATTTTCCTGAATTTTGTATTGAATCCAACTGAAAATCACCAAAATCTCTCCTAATTTGACATACATCCCGCTTTGTTTTCTTCGTTATTTTTCTTTTATCCTTCACGTTTTTTCTTTTATTTCCTCACATTTCTCTTCCCTTCGCATTGCTTTTTTTTTTGTTTCTTTTCACTTCCAAAAGAAAATTTGTACCTTTACAAGAATATGATTCTACATTCACATTTTTTTTTTATGTTCTCTCCGTTTTCTTCTAGAAAAGTAGATCCAATTAAATTTACATGACGAATTCTAATCTACATATTCAATTTATAAGATCTATCTCCAAATAATTTCGATTTGATTCACCTTAATCATATGATATTGCAATTTATCATGTTATATAACGGGTTTGTTTTCAGCCCATGCTAGAAGGCCATTGAGAAGTTGACATGTGGCCCTCTCGATGTGTGACACATCTTCCACTACCTTTCACAAAGTCTTAGTTCGAGTCAAGAGAAAAAATCTGAAAAGTTTGTTTCAAGACTAATGAATACTCTCGTAACACCTTTCCTCCACCTTCTTCCTCTTCAAGATCTCTCCTGACAAGGCATCGAACTTCTATCGAGCGCCCAAACAATTTAAAATGCACAAGTCCAATGATACAAAAACGAATCGAATTAAATGGTCAATGAAATTTTCTCTTTAATATACAAAAATCCCTATGTGCAATGAGATAAAATAAAATTTCCATGTCCTTAGACACAAATAAAAGTCCAAATGGGAGCAAATGACAGATTATCAAACAAAGGAAAAGTGAAGAGAGAGGACAAAGTGAGCAATTGAAGATACCCATTTGATCAAAGACATTAGGAAGCTTGGTTGGCAAAACAGACAGACCGCAGGAGTAGGTAAGAACATAATGACATTGACCTTCAAACCTCAACCGAATCAAATGAAGTTCGATCAACATCACAAACCCTAATCATATGCCCTTCAATCCCGATTTTATATTATCTCAATGCTTAGAATAATATAACCTCACTTATAACTGATTCAACACAAAATCAAAAGAAATTACAAACTAATAGTCTCTTTTTTTCATTTTTAAATTGGAATAACCTAAGTTATGATTACGATAAATAGTTTTATGGCAAATTTACACTCAAATTAATGCCATAACATAGTACGATTTCCATGTTTAGTCATACGTCGAATGATGTCGTGGATTAGACGTAATATCTCTAGTCGACATTAAAAATCGAGTAGACATACCATAGATATGGAGCTGGTGTAGCGAGTGAAGCAATTACATCGGGGACCATATGTTATCCGATGAAATTGGAAAGGTGGTAGGTTAGGTTAGAGAAAACCCTTAGTTCTACTCCTACACGCAAATGATAATTCCTCCGCCAGCATTTCGATGGAGTAGGTCTTGGTGAGTAGAAGCTCGGACCTGATCCCTTTGAAAAAAAATGAGATATGTCTACATATAATCAAGAAAATCTTGGCATTATTACATGAATGAGATGTGCAAAGCGTTAGGTCTGATTCATAGGCTGATTGTCTCCATCTTCCATCGATGCTTATGGGAATTTGTATTAATAACGTTGTTAATAGATAGGATAGATGCTTTTGAGATAAAATGGAATATGTGCCACCTCTTTCATCTTGCTCTTTGTTTTCTTCTCTCTATTTTAATACGTAATTGCAAGCTAGAGGCCGAAGTATGACATGGATGGTGTTGAAGTGGTGATAAAGAAAAACGTAGCAAATATGGATTTCATATAGAGTGTTACGGATAATCGGGAGGTTCTCCAAATGCAAGTATTTTCCATTAATTGTGCATATCTCGAATTAATCGTAGTTGATTGAAATTAGTATTGTAAAATCTTTATATTAAATAGTTATCTTATAAATCCTATAAATGCCTCACATACTCTTCACTATGGTATACAAGGAAATTCCATGATTCTCTTCATCATATTCTTATCCCGATTTCGGACGATTATGAGGAAACGCCCATTAAGACGCTCTCACACGATGGTTGAAGTAGTTGAAGTATTATCAGTCGCGTCGGTTTTCGCTCTCTAACCAAACTTGTCGCGCTTGAGTGTTGATTCCAGACTTTTCGTTGCATCTTTTGAAGAAAAACAATACCACTATTAGACTCTTCACCCTCAAACGAGCTAGATCTTGAAATATTGCCGCATTTGGCTGCAGCACCTGTCCTCACGGCCTCCACGTGCCACTGCATCAAGGACCAAGTTGCTCTCACGCGCCAACAATCGTTAGCGCTCGCGTTTGCCAATGTAATCGACACTTCGGCATCGGCCGCAAGAAGTCAAGTCATCCAACACATTGTTGGTCTCATTAGCAAGCAATGTACGAATTTCATATAAAGAAGTACGCCAATTGAGTGCTTCTCATAAGAAAGAAAAAAGCATATGATCTCTCCGATCAAGAGCTAAAAATAACAAAATGTACACACAAAAATAAAACCAAAGTGATGTACTTAGCACATCTAATGGAATGTATGCGCTTAACATTCGCCTTGTGTACATTGATTCTGGTTTTGGTGAGAAGATATCCTTATAAATTAGTGGTGGACAACATCCGCAACATTTGTTACATGTGAAGCAGCAAGCGGTGATCTAGGCAAATAGGTTATTCTTTCCCTCGAAAAGAAAATTGAGTATGTGGTTTTTATCCTTTCACCAAACAATAATATATTTTGTTATCTCGAATAACACGGACATTCTTATCATCGGCTTGACTAATCCTACAAATACATGCAACCACTCCTGCCACATATACTAGGCCAGGCTCCAATCATAGAGTGACTACTGCCACATATCTTGAATTCACAAGATTAATTTGAGTGAGAGACGTTATGATTTGAATATAAAATTTGTCTTATCCGAACCAACCGCTTTACTATCCGGTTAGACTTAGAAAATTCAATACCTTAAAGAAACTTACTCGATGTATTAGTAAGAGGGACTCCGGGAAAAGACAAGAACAATTGGTCAGAGGCACTTTTGATTTGGTCACGGCTCTTTTTGGGGGAAGATGCACGTGGATATCTGGTGCCGATGGGTGATGAGAACGTGGGAATGATTGAATGACAATCAGAAATCATCAGACATGGAGGGGGACAGAATTCAATTGATGTCAAATCTTACTAATGCCCTCCCTATTCAAGTTGGGATCACATGTTGGGTTTTTCCACTTATGTTTTGAGACTTTCCTATTTATAGTAGCTGCTCTTGGTTCCTAGGAATCCTCATTGCCCATTTTCTTGCTCTTCACATGTCTCTGTTTCTTCCATCTTAGGGCAACCGAGAAATGGCAAAACCCACTTTTGCAGTAGTGACTCTTCTTGTGTGCTCTTCACCTTGCCATGATTGTCAATCAATGCCTTCTCTCCCTCAGGATGGACTAAAGCCCATGCCACCTTCTATGGAGGGAGTGATGGAACCAAAGGTAATTCACCCTTCTTTTTCCTTTCACGCTTCCAAAAATAGAAAAATTGTTAGCTTTCTTGGTACACATTTCTGTCAATCCCTTTTGCTCTTGGGCTCTTCGGTCACTATGGTATGCAAGGAAATTTCATAATTCTCTTTCTCATATTTTTATCTTGATCTCAGACAATTATGAGGATACGCCCATCAAGACACTCTCCACGGTGGTTGCAGCGTCATCGGCCACGTCGATTTTCACTCTCTAACTGAAACCTGTCACGCTCGAGTGTTGATTCGAGACTTTTCGCTGCATCTTTCGAAGAAATACAACACCACCATTAGACTCTTCGCCCTCAAACGAGTTAAATCTTGAAATGTTGTCGCATTTCACCACCGCACCTGCCCTCACGCACAAATGCATCAAGTTGCTCTCGCGCGCCACTCGCGTGCTAGCAATCATGAGCGCTCATGTTCGCCGACGTCATCGACAAATTGGCAAGGCCACGAGAAGGCAAGTCATTCGACACATCGTCGGACTCATCAGCAAACACCGTAAGAAATTCATATGATAAAAAAAAAAGGGTGATCTCTAATAAGAAAGATTAAAAAAAAAAGAGGGTGATCTCTCCTATCTAACAAATTCAATATCATTGGATGTTCACAAAAATAAAACCAAAGCGATATACTCAGCGCATCTAATGGAATTATGCGCTTAATATTCACTTTGTATACATCGATTCTAGTTTTGGTGAGAAAATCTCCTTATAAAGTAATGATGGACAACATCTGTAACATTCCTTACAATTGAAATCGTTTGCTAAAAATGATTAGAAGATATCGAAACTATATTCTATGGATAATTCATTATTATGCGTTGAGTGATAATTTTGGTTTCAACTTTCTTTTTTTTGGCGTAGACGTGACGTCACCTATTTCATCGAAGTACCAAAAAATGACCCAAAGTGGATTACAACTTAGGTGCAGCAGTAGAACCAATCATTTGATGGGTTGGTGGTTCCGGTTCAACCCACCCACCATCGCCCCGAACCGAATCCTTAAACCCTGCACCGACCGGGCCCCACCCGTCACGCCCTCAATAATCTTCTTCTTCTTCCCCTTCCGCTTCTTCTGGATAAACCCGCAAGTTTCTCTCTCTCTCTCTCTCTCTGTAAGTCCTTCTGAAGAAAGCAATGGCCCACTTCCGAACAAACATCCACGTTATTCCAACCGGTAAAGATCCAAATCCAAGAAAAACTTCGTTACTCTTTCTGTCTCTTTTTTCTCTCGGCACTCTCGTTCCCGACAAAGCAACTGTTAATGCCTACCTAATGGATCCCATCTATCACCTTCTCCAGTTGAGGAGAGAAGTACATTTTCTTCTGCATTCATTCGCTTTGTCGGGTGGTGAGTGAAGTCTCGGCCGTTGGAGAGAGGAAGGTTCCGACTTTGAGGTGGTAGAGACTGAGCGAGAAGATGGGTCGTCCTGCTTCGTTGATGGGTCTTTGTTTCTGGGTTTGCATGTTCAGCTACGGCGTAGTGAGTGCTGATTCGCAGAGCTCACCTGGGGAGGGTACTGTTCAGGTGAATGTGTCTATTGGGAAAAGTGCCATGGCAGAGATCGACGAAGATTTCGTGTGTGCGACTTTGGATTGGTGGCCTCCTGAGAAGTGCGACTATGGAGTCTGTAGTTGGCACCGCGCTTCTCTGCTCAACCTGGTAAAACGAGTTCCTCAGTTGAAATGCTTCTGAAGTTCTTATTCTGAAAAAGAAAAAGAAAAAGAAAACAGAGGAAATTGGAAAATGGAAACATATTGCCTTCAAACGGTGCAATGAAACGAGAAAAGTGTTTCCTTTATCGTCTGTTTAATATGTATAAGTTAGTTCATGTGCTTCTTTGGTGTGTGCCCATAGATTGGTGTTGAGTTAGCAAAGCTTGTCGTTTGTTGTATCTAAGTTTAACTGAACTTGGCTTCTGTTAAATAATATGTACAGGCACACCGTAGGAGAGCCATTCTTTTGCTTCTTAGTGAGTAAACTGAGCTCTGAACCACCGTCTGATACTCTGCTTCGTTAATGTTGCAGGACCTTGGCAACAAGATATTACTTAATGCAGTGAAGGGTAAGACATCGATTCCAGGCATTTGTGCTTTCAAGCTAATGGAGCATGATCATTCTTGACTTCTTGTTAATTACTATCGATAGTGTGGATTTAAATTGCTGCAGCATTTTCGCCGTTAAAGATCAGATTGGGTGGTACTCTACAAGACAAGGTCTTATACGGCACTCCCGATCTCAAACAACCCTGTACTTCATTTGTTTTGGACAATTCAACTATGTTTAGATTCACTCAGGGATGCCTACCCATAGCTAGGTGGGATCAGCTGAATGCTTTTTTCAAGGAATCTGGGTAAGAGACATTCTATCTTGAAAACTTTTTGGAAAAAAAGAACCGTAAAATTTTCCTTTCTTGTGGTGATGTTATTCCATCCTTGCAGTGCGAAGATTATTTTTGGATTAAATGCTCTTAATGGACGGACAATACCACCTCAAGGCCCTGCAATGGGCGCTTGGGACACAACAAATGCCGAATCTTTTATACGTTATACTGTTGGCAAAAACTACACGATTTTTGGTTGGGAACTCGGTAAGTTACATTCTTGATTCTGATTCCGGAGCCACAACTGTTGACTCTTTCATCCCAACATTCATCTTTTGCGGTCATTTCTTTGGTGTACATACCTGGGGTTATGGTTTTATTAAGCTTAAATTTCAATTTTCTTGCTGTGTTTGTAATATTCTATACTTTTGCCGCAAGTGACATTGAAGCAAGCTACGTTTTTATAGACAATTCTATTATAATATTGGCTTCATGAGTGAATTCCGTCAAAGTAAATAGATGTAAATGCTTTTCACCATCCGTGATGACGTGGCATGCAGACATTAACATTTCCGCCCTTTGTGGTCAGGGAATGAACTGAGTGGGAATGGAGTCGGTACAAGAGTAACAGCGAGCCAGTACGCATCTGACACAATCTCTCTGAAGAACTTGGTACTAGACATTTACAAGGATGTAGAACCCAAGCCTCTAATCCTAGCACCAGGAGGATTTGTTGACACACTCTGGTACAAAGAATTCCTGGACAAAACACCAAAATCCTTGGATGTAATAACTCATCACATCTACAATCTGGGATCAGGTATCCTTATTAGGCAACTATGAAGCCCTTAGAGAAGCAAAACAACTAGTTTATCATCCTTCATTCAGACAAATATGTTTTTATTGCTTGTAGGAGCTGATAAGCACCTTGTCGAAAAGATTCTCGATCCAACTGTACTTGATGGTGAAATTGCGACATTCAGAAATCTGCAAAGCATAATCAAAAGTTCTGCTTCTGCTAGTTCAGCTGTCGCGTGGGTTGGTGAAGCAGGAGGAGCTTACAATAGTGGCGGGGATCATGTTTCAAATACTTTTTTATATAGTTTCTGGTACTTTTTCCGATCGAAGAAAGACACAGCTTCCATTTTATTTTATTCACAATATGACAGAGACACTCTTTATGCGGCAATAGGTATCTGGATCAGATGGGAATGGCATCTACTTTTGATACAAAAACATACTGCAGGCAAGCATTTATTGGTGGAAATTATGGTTTGCTCGACGCGACTTCTTTCATTCCAAATCCTGACTACTACAGGTGATTTTATAGTGAAAGTCCTGTATCATTATCTAAATTCCCATGCTTGGCATGTCCACCCTCTTATCATTTTTGGGTCATTTGCTCCATGTATAATCGTTAATGATAAAGGATTGCCAGAGAAAGGGATGGTGCCTCCTATTTCACAGTTTATAGTTGTAACCTTGTGGTTTCAGGGCCTAACAGCCACGATGTCATCTGAAGAAAACAATCTCATCCTCTAACGAGAAAAAGCAGAAACTTGTTGATTTTTTTGGGTTGTTGCCTGTAGAAGGATGTTGAACTGTGTAGGCATGTTGTCAGAATAATAATATAGACTACCATTCTTTAAGTGCTTAGCTTTTGGAATAACTGGTTATGCTTTTGGTAAGTATGATAGTGTTATCAGAGCCAAAAGTGTGTCATGTTCGACTCTCCATCACTTCTTTAAGCGATATGGGTTGGAATTATTTCTTCAGCAACATGTATTGGGTTCTCTGAGAGGAGTTGGTTCTTTCTTTCTTTGCGCTCTTTGTGTAGTGGGAGTACTAAGACATAAACTAAGACTGTGGCATACTGTGGCGATGCTACTTCTGAATTCTTTCCTCACTGTACTTCTGGGAACATGATTTGTGTGTTTCGGCTAGAAGTTAGTGAAAGTCTTGAAAACTACATCCTAGTGCAATTTGTCAATAGTCTGCTTTGCTCTGCAGTGCTCTGCTTTGGCACCGCCTCATGGGGAGAAATGTTCTAGGAGCAAGCTTATCTGGAACGGACAAGATCCGTGCATATGCTCATTGTGCAAAAGCCTCTGTAAGTTTGTTTTGCGTCCTGACTGGCTATATTGCTGGGCATCTCCTTCTAGTTCTTGTTGCATTTGTTTAAGGAAACAAAGAAATACTCTAAATCTTGGAATTTAAATTGCAGAAAGGGGTGATGTTGCTGTTCATAAACCTTGATGGCAACTCCACTGCTGAGGTCACAATTGTTAATAACGGAACCCCGGTTCGCTATCATAGACACTACACCTTCGGAAAAAAGATCATTCGGTTTCCACATAATCTCAATGATGAAAACGTGAGAGAAGAATACCATTTGACGCCCAAGGGCGGGGATCCGCTTAGCCGAACAATGCTGCTCAATGGAAATACTTTAGCCGTGAGTCCATCTGGCGAAATCCCTGCTTTGAAGCCCAAATATGTGAACTCATCAAGTTCAATAGTAGTTGCCCCTCATGAAATCGTATTTGCTCACATGCCCTATTACGCCGTTGCTGATTGTAGTTGAGAGGAAGAAGGTACAATTTTGTGGTTATATTCCTGCCACTAATTAAGCAGGAGAAATAATACCAATGTTTTCCTACCGGGCTTTATCTAGTTTATGAGAGATTGGCACAAGCAAACCTTCAAGAGATGACTGGCAATGCCCAAGTTGTCAGACAACGGTTGTGGTGTGCTACGCCACCAGAGTAATCCGACTTCCCTGTCAGTATCCATTTAGGCAGATTGATGGGGCTGGGCGAGGCTCTCCGCGCCCTCGTACAGATCCAGATCCAAACGAGGGCTGACACCCTTGCCAGCCATGGGCAAGGGCTGCCATGCCCTCACCAGCCAGATTTGTAAAAAAAAACAACAGCAACAAAGAAAATAAATAAATAATTCGGAAAAAATACTAAAATATTATGAAAATTAGTCCACGTCAGCGTTGACCGGTCAAAATTAGTCGAATGGACTGTATTATGACTGAATTAATTTAAATGCAAAAAGTTTATGACTCAATTGATAAAAAAAGTTTATGATTGAATTGGCACAATTGTAATAGGTTAAAGACTTTTTTGGTAATTTCCCCAAAATAAGTTGAAATATCAATATAAAGAAGGGTGTCATTAGTGCTCTTTCCCTATTTTTACCTCAAATTTTCCAAACCCAGTTTTGATATGTGAGGTAGTTGACTTGTTAAGGCGATATCAGATTCTCTTTCAATGGTTTGAGGTTTCTTTAGTTGGTCTGTCTCATCATCATCTTGTCAATCCTACTCCATGAGTTGTCTCTAAGACAAATACAAAGGAAAGTCAATGCTCTAGTACATCAACTGAGAGATGTAAGCAATAAAGGATGACGCGGGTTTTCCATACGGTCATTAAAAGGAAAAATCGCGAACTTATATAAGAGGATTATAACGAGGACAATTGTCTTTCCGTAATGACATCTATGAAAGTCGAAACAACGGAAGTGCGAAAAATCCAAGTAGTGTGGAGAGTAGTGCAATTGCCAGATGAGATATAGATGCCTTCTGGACATACTCTTGAATTTTATGTGTCTAATCAAAAGACGTTCTTTAACTTGCTATACAGAAACTCGTTTCGTACAAAAGATGAATAACATTTTCTACCATCTCATGATCAGTCCAATACATAAATGATCCATCTTATCTTTGCGCGAATATCCACGGATTAGAAGACTCCCAAGCTAAGGAAAAAAGACTTCTTGTAGGGAGTGTGAGAGTATTTATGAACGGAAAATCAAATAATTCCCAAACATCATGTCATGTGACAAAGTTGAACACCTGATACTAATTTAAGCCGAATGAGTGTTGAAAATAGTGATCTGCAATTAGTTTGCACGACTTAGAGACGCCTCGTTTGATGTCAGTCACGTCAGAGACTTGGCTTAATTCAATGTTTTCATGACATAGAACCAGTGATTCCAAAGATGGCCTTGCCGATTATAAAAAAAAAGTAGTTTCCATTTGTCCATTTGACTGTCCAATGTAATTTGTTATCATTTGTCGACTCTCCGGGGAAATTGGTTATGATTTCCTCGTGTCGTTTTCTTCTCCACAACTACTTGTGAAACTATATCAACATGACAGTTTGAGACACTCAATCGCCTGCCTAGACCTGAGTATGGATAATGAGGAGGATAACATACCCAAAATGCCTTAAGAGAAATGCTTATGTGACTGTCTTTAATTTACTGTGAGAATAACAGCCTGTTTTGGCCCAAAAAAAAAATTAACAAATATTTAGAAACTGTTGTGGGGTGCACTCTTTCAAAAACATGTGGCTCACAACGTGCTGTTACTCTTGTGGTAGCCCAAAGACTGATATGCTAACAAAGCTCATAAAGCTTAAATGGGTAACAAATCAAAATGAGCTGTTGTTTTGATATAGAGGAGCATACCATTTATTCTCTTTCCCTATTTTCATTTCCACTTTCTTTCAAACCAACATTGGATATATGAGGCAGTTATTTCCTAATTAATATGATGGCAGATTCTCTTTTAATGGCTTGGGTTCTTCAGTTGGTATGTCTCATCAATATAAAGTTACCAAACGCTTTGAAATTTTGTCAGTGTCGTCAGTAATTACTATATTATCAGATAGTTACCAACATTACAATGAAGTGCCATCAAATCTTTCTTTCTTTCTATGCTCTTTTTTCTTTTAATAACGAAAGCACATCTTGTTCACACCAGCAAAACAATCTGTCTTCCTCACTCATGCACTTCTTTGGACGATATGACAGCGATTGATCAAGAACGAGTGAGGCTCAGAATTTAAGATTATTTGAGAAGATGAGCTCTCTTGTTTCATCGATGGGTATCGGCCTTCTGGCTTGCATCTTCAGCTACTACTCCATGTTTGTTGATTCACAGAGTGTACCTGGAGGTGCTACTATTCAGCTTAATGTTTCTGTTGGTCAATCTGCCATTGCAAATATCGATGATGACTTTGTTTGCGCGACTTTGGATTGGTGGCCCCCTGAGAAATGTGATTATGGAACCTGCAGTTGGCACCGCGCTTCTCTGCTAAATCTGGTATGCCCATTTGGCTTCACCATGCTAGAGGAGTTTCATTCGGACGAAAATCAAACTGGACGTATATGTTGATGAGTGCACATGTACAGCAGTCCACTAAATGCAGGGATATTGGTTTTGTCAAGTTCAAAAGTACTTCACCATCTTATTGACTAGCACTGCTTCACAACTTTATGGACTTAGATATTGATCAAGAAATTATTGATGCAGATATGTTTGGGTCATGTTCTTGCTCTATTTAGTGGATTTTCAAACTTTGTGCGGTTTTAAGTAAATCCTGACTTCTGTTCAGTGAGTTGTACGGGTAGCATACAACACGTTATTATTTTTCTTTTTGTTCGGTAAACCTGGCTTAGTAAACGATAATGTATCTCTTTTTATGTTTTTCTCCTCTGTGATGCAGGATCTTAGCAACAAGATATTGTTCAATGCGATAAAGGGTGAGCTTGATTTAAAATATTTATGTTTTAGTTACTGGAGCATAACATTGTAAACCTCTGCTTAGTTGTTGTTGGCAATGAGAATATATGAGTGGGAGACCATGGACTAAATGCACATGGCAAATACTTTTTTAACTTCTGCAGCATTTTCACCATTGAAGATCAGATTGGGCGGAACCTTACAAGACAATGTCTTATATGGCACTGACGATCTTAAACAACCCTGCCCTCAATTTGCTAAAGACCCTAAATCAATCTTCGGATTTGCTGAGGGCTGCCTGACCATGGCTAGATGGGATCAATTGAACGCATTTTTCAAGCAAACTGGGTATAAGTTTATGAGTGTCTGAAGTTAGCACAATAATTATACTGTCTTCGTGCTTATGGTGATGTATTTTATCTTCATCAGCACCGAAGTTATCTTTGGGTTAAATGCACTTAATGGGCGAACCATACCGCGACGGCATGGCCCTGCAGTGGGTCCTTGGGACTCTAAAAATGCCGAATCATTTATTCGTTATACCGTCAGCAAGAATTACACCATCCTTGGTTGGGAATTTGGTAATTAGCGATTACGTTCTTTATTCTGCTTCTAAAGCTATGTGTAGTGACTTCAGAAGTGCTTCCTCCTCCAATTATGTTGCAGCCATTCATATTATATACATTCGAACCCGCTAAGAGTAAATTTGTATACTTACTTGTTACACCCTATATATGCTTATTCCCGATGATATAATACTGAAGCGACTGTTGGTATTATTTCCGATGATATATATGAGCAAACTCGACTTTATGCGGATGAGAGGCTTATACTGTGGGTGATAATTTTATGAAAAACACATTTGGACATTTTGACCCCTGCTCTTCAGGAAATGAATTGAGTGGGAATGGAGTTCATACAAGAGTGGCAGCGAGCCAGTACGCATCTGATACGTCTCATCTGAAGAACTTGGTGTTAGACATTTACAAGAGTATTGAACCTAAGCCTCTCATCCTAGCACCGGGAGGAAGCTATGATGCACTTTGGTTCAAGGAATACTTGGACAAGACCCCAAAATCCTTAGATGCAATTACTCTTCACATCTACAATCTCGGATCAGGTAGCTTCTTTAGTTACTGTCCAACTACGTAATCATCTTGGATCTGAGACTATTTATCCTGCTTGTAGGGGCCGATCAGCACCTAGTTGAGAAGATTCTAAATCCGACATATCTTGATGGCATAGCTAAAACATTTAGAAATCTGCAAAGCACAATTAAGGGTTCTGCTTCGGCTACTTCGGCAGTAGCATGGGTTGGTGAAGCAGGAGGAGCTTTCAACAGTGGCCGCGATGGTGTTTCAAATGCATTTGTGTACAGCTTCTGGTACTTTTCCTGACACACCGATGAAACAGATAGTCGCGGTCCTGTTTTGCAGAAATAGAGATGATACATGGATGCTTTTTTGTGAGGAAAACAGGTATCTGGATCAGATGGGCATTGCGTCTACTTTTGATACAAAAACGTACTGCAGACAATCACTGATAGGTGGAAATTATGGTTTGCTCAATGCAACTTCCAATAATCCAAATCCTGATTTCTACAGGTGATTTGTAGTTGAATTCCTTCATCAATCTTTAAATTTCTAAATTCAACATTTTCAAGCTCTTGACGTCTTTCGGGTTGGTTTCGACACTAGCTGATGGATAAGGACATCTCTTCTTCTCTCACGGTTGATTCATGGGTCTTTGTTGGCTACACCTCCCTCAGAAAAGTCCTAAAACCTACATGTTGACGCATTTAGGCAGTACATCTAGAGACCAAACGTCAACACGAGCTTACCTACTCAGCACACTCTCTCTCTCTCCCTCTCTCTCTCTCTCTCTCTCTTTGCAGCATGTTATCTTAATGAGACATTTAGATTCTGATTTCTTCTCTGCAGTGCGCTGCTTTGGCACCGACTCATGGGCAGAAATGTCGTGGGAGCCAGCTTCTCTGGATCGAACAAGATCCGCATCTATGCGCATTGTGCAAAAGCCTCCGTAAGTTTGTTTTGCATCATAATTGGCTAAAGAATTGGGTATATCCTTTGAGTTTGCGCTTGCTATCCGATCTGAAATACCCTGATATTGCAGAAAGGGGTCACGTTGCTGATGATAAACCTGGACGGCAGCTCCATTTTTGAGGTCATGGTTGTTGGTTTAAAGAATAGCATTTCGCTTCCGAGAGGTTTAAACAATGCAAATATGAGAGAAGAATACCATTTAACGCCGAAGGATGGGAATCTGCACAGCCAGACAGTGCTGCTTAATGGAAATATATTAGCCGTGAGTCCATCTGGCGACATACCTGCTCTGGAACCTAAATACGTAAATCCGTCAAGTTCAATAGTAGTCAGTCCTTATTCTATTGTATTTGCTCACATGCCATATCATGTCATTCCGGCTTGTAATGGATAGGAGATGGAATCCGAATTAGGTTCCTACCGAAATTTATTGAAGAAGAGAAATAATTCAATCTGTTCTTTTTCGCAATTTATTCGTGAATCCTAGTGCCGTGTTCTACTCTGTCAGAGAACTATTAGGCAATCGAATATTCCTACTCGCGTATCCGAAGAAGATGCAGTATTCAATATTGAAGAAATTAATGGCAACAATCCTGTACGACTTTTGTGACAAGCCACGTTTAAGATCGACATGCTAATTCCTTGAACAGATCACATCGTTGCCTTTGAAATAACTTGTGGTGACAAACTGAAGCAATCCATTGTTGTCTAGATTAGTATATTAGCCTCTCACCTGTAAGACCATGATTTTGTCGAAAATGATCTTTTTGCGCTGTCTTCCAACAACAACGCTGACTAAAATAATCTGGAAAAGCAAACTAGAGGGACTAAAAGTTACCAATTATTGTATAATTTGATGGAGACACAGTCAATATGAGGGCTGTGCTCTGAACCTGAAGCTGAGAAGCGAATCCGTCATGTACATTTTTCCACAATAACTCGATCTATTAAAGTTTGTATTGACTATGACAACCTCACTTAAACGATTCTGCTAAGAAATCCAGTTTATACACGTGCAAGAATCCAACCATCAAATCCAAGATAATCTTGCCAGTTGGTTCTGGTGGGACCTCTGTGCTCCTCCACATGGGAAACAATGAGAGTGAAACACGGAACTCTGCCGGTTTGACTTCTCTGAGCAAAAGAAAGTATAAATAGGAACTTTCTTGAAAAACTCCTAATCATCAGCATCCCCACCAAAACAAGGTCTCTTGCATCTCTCCCTCCCACAACATAAATTATCATGGCTTGTGAAACAGAAAATGCAGGGTTGGTGACATTTCCAGTGGTTGACATTAGCCTTCTCTCCTCAGAAGATGAACTTCAGAAACTGAAGTCAGTTCTCAGCTCTTGCGGTTGCTTCCAGGTCACTGTTTCTGCAATATTTTCGTGTTTGTTCAGACTAGTCTTTTTGTTATCTTTGTGGTTGCATTTATAAAATCATGCTCTGGAAAGCTTGCAAGCAAAAATTAAATGATGACAGTGAAAAATATGGTTTCTTTAGTATTTACATCCTACTTGTATTGATTCGTCCTAAGAAATCGTGACAGATATAGTGGATGTCTTGAACCAGGATGGGTGTAAGGCCTTTGGAAGTTCACACCCTTAAATTTGCCACACTCTCCGATTTGCGAAAAATGGTTCTTTCATGTACTTTATTAACTGATTCTGCATTCAACAAAAGGGTTCGACATCAATTAATCTCCTTTCCATATTATTAGTTTGTTCCTTTTTTGGTACCTTTCTTTTTGGGGCTACACAATACAAAATTTTACTGAAACCTGGTTTTTTTCACTGATGGTTACTCCTTTTTCAGCTTCTCTAATTTTCAGTGCAGAGGGAAAAAAAGGCTTCCCTATTTTAGGTGGCTAATTCTTGTTGGTTGCTTCATATTGCTATACAATGACTTATAATCACATTTTAGTCTGACTGCTTAACATTTAAAACAAACAGTTGCGTGGTCGTTGCATGCTCAAGAAGTCTTGAGTTAGATTTCCCACAACTTCTTTTGCACATTATTGGGTTTCCATTGTTCTCATTTTCTTAGGCGAACAAATTGTCGAGTTATGTTTTCATCAATATTAGGTTTTGGAAGTTGTTTTTTCCACATAAAGATATGCTAGAGCCTTCAAGTTGATCAGAGTTTTCTAAATTGTAGGCTATTGGTCACGGAATATCGGTTGAATGTCTTGACAAAGTGCGTGAGATTGCTCAACAGTTCTATGCATTGCCAGTTGAAGAGAAACAGAAATATTCACGAGCTCCGAACGAGGCTCAAGGGTATGGAGGTGACTTGGTTGTATCTGATAACCAAGTCAAGGACTGTTGCTATCGCTTGTCTCTTAGAGTATTTCCTGAAGATCAAAGGAGGATGAATCTTTGGCCTGAAAATCCTGCTGATCTTGGGTATGTTTAAATGCAATTGCCAACTTTCTGCTTCATGTACCCAAATTGCAGTTGTTTATACTAATGGAAAATGAAAAGCTTCTGTTCCTCTATGAAAATTCCTTGCAAGTTCAACATGATTTCTCAAGAACAGTACTATCCAAAATATTGTTTCAAAAGAAGCGATCATGTGGTTTCATTAAATTAGAGATACACAGAAGAACAACCTACCCAAAAGTTTGGAGACGTAAGATGCGAAATCTGCAATCCTTATAGGCAATAGCATGATTTTGCATGACTGCTTTATTCCATAATGATGTTATATACAGTGATATGAATTTGTTCATTCTTCCTTCTATTTCTTATTGACAGTAAAACCTTGCATGAGTATGCTCTCAAGATAAGATCAGTGATGAATGATCTTTCAAAGGCAATGGCCAGGTCGCTCGAGTTGGAAGAGAATAGCTTCCTGAATCAGTTTGGAGACCGGCCAGCGTTTGAAGCAAGGTTCAACTATTACCCGCCATGTGCCAGGGCTGAAGTTTTTGGCACCAAACCTCATTTAGACAGATCGGGAATCACAGTTCTTTTGCAGGACAAAGAAGTGGAAGGCCTCCAAGTCCTCAGAGATGGTACATGGCACACAGTTCCTGTTATTCCCCACGCTCTCGTCATCAATCTGGGTGGTCTGATGCAGGTATGCATTCTGCATCCATGTAAGAAAAACATCCAGAGAGTTACATCAGTTGGGCCTAAAAATGTAAACTTTGGTGTAAAGGGAGGAATTACAGTGGACATCATTTGAGCAACTATATGCTTTACTCTCTGTGGAAGTGAATGTCGCTCTATTTATTCATTTGATTAGATATAGGCATAGAACATGTTAAATGATGAAACTATAACTATAAAAGTATTAATAAGCTTGGACCTAGCCTATACACATGTTTGCGCAAGCTCTCTTGGATATCGGTCTTTAGTATGTCGATGGATATGATTGGTGACAAGATTTGCAGGTAATGACAAATGGGATGTTCAAGAGCCCCTTGCACAGAGTATTGACGAATGCGAACAAGTTGAGAATGTCAGTCGCTGTGTTTGATGAACCAGAGGCAGAGAAAGAGATCGGACCAGTCGATCACCTAGTCAACCACATGAGGCCAAGGTTATATAGAAGTGTCAGGAACTTTACTGCTTTCAACTACGAGTGCTTCCAGCAAGGAAAGAATTCGCTCGAGGAACTGAGAATTTGACTTATTCCAGAATTTGCTGTATAAGATGCATGTTGGTGTCCATGGCATGAAAGTGTGTGCTAGTTTTGTATTACCCTAAATAAGTAACAGGAGTGGAAAATGTGGACACAAGAAGCTCAGTATAGTTGTGGTTTCCTAGTAGATTGAAAGAAATATAGCTGCAGAATAATTGTTTCAGAATTGTAGTGTCATCAGTCATCATCATCAACTTATGCAGTGATTCAACTTATGAGACAACAGGCCAGCCTGGACAACTACACGTTTGCTAAAATTTGCCTCGTAAAAATTCGTGTGTATATTATTGTCGAAGGATATTGAAATTATAAATTTTCATCCCGTCCCACGACCGCTAGATGTCAGCAAAAACCTCATTCAAGGTTTTTAGTCCCTGATGTATTTTCTATTGATGTAGACAAGCTCTCAATTTGCTGGTAGTATTCTGAACCTGAAGAAGCATGAAATGAGAAGCGAAGTGTTTACGTCTGTCCACGAAAAGTTCTCTCATTAAAGCTTGTAATGACGTTTCTTTACATGCATCCAAGATAATGAATTCAATGTTAGGTAGCAAAGTTATGCATGGTGGGTCCCTTGTGTTCCTCCACATGTCATTGAGAGTGAGATATGGTATCTTTTGCTGGTCTGAAGTTCTTTAATCATCATTTGAGACAAGTACAAATAATCTACTTCTCACCAACTCTTACTCATTAAAATCCAACCCACCGAAGGTAAGATCAAGCACAAATAAGCTTCTCCTGACCAACTCTTGCTCATCAAAAGCTAACCCATCAAAAGCAAGATAGCAAGATCTCTCTCTCTCTGAGCAGAATTCAACATGGATTGTGAAACAGAAAGTGATGTATCAGCGACACTCCCAGTGATTGATATCAGCCTTCTGTCGTCAGAAGGTGAACTTCAGAAACTCAAATCAATTCTCAGCTCTTGTGGATGCTTCAAGGTTTCTATCTCCCCAATCTGTTTCATGCTTGTTCAGAATAGTTTTGTCTTTATGGTTATGTTTGTCTCAGCCTCTCAGGTACAAAGAAGCTTGCAAGCGGGAATAGGGTGATGTTAATGATGGACTATAGTATATTTCGACCGATTCACCCTTAAAGATCTTGAACAATTAGTGGGTGTTGCTTCCTTTTGTGTTGAGACAACTGTTAGTGGGTTGCTTTGATAATGTAACTTTGCCATAGATTCTTCATGGTCTTCAGTTAGATCTCACTGTCGATCCAATGCCATTTGGTAAGTTACACCTCTTATACCTAAATTGCATTTCGAAAATTGTTGTTTTAAGTAAGTTGTTTTTTTTTTTTTGGGTCGGATTTTTATGTAAGTTGTTAACTGGTAGAAAATTGCCCTAACTGCTGAAGAACTAGAATGCAGTTGAGGAATCAACCACGATTAGAATTTTACTTTCTGAAGTTAATTTGTTCTTTCGATAATTGATTAGTAATTTTCAGCTTTTTCCACCAGTGTGGGGTGAGTGGATCAGTTGCATGTATGGATCGCTTGATTCACCAATGATAAAATTAATTTGGCTACTACTTTGGTTGTTGATTCATATGTTTCCGAGACAATGTTAAGATGCATGAATTTGTGCTTATGTTTAATGATAATGAGAGATTTCAATTGATCAGAGTTTCTAAATTCTCAGGCTATCGGTCACGGAATGTCTGTTGAACATCTTGACAAAGTGCACGAAGTTGCTAAACAGTTCTTCACTTGGGATATAGAGCTCCCATGGACAATGCTAATGTTCTTATCGCTTATGTTGCAAATTTTCAAAGTGCTTTAAGCAACCATGAATAAGGCAGTTGAACTTAATTAAGAGTTGGATCTTAACGACTGCCATCGAGGCATTGTTAAGTTATAAAATTAGATAAATTTGTTGTTTTTTGAGGCACTGCTTTTCTCATATGATCTTATCGATGGTTTGACAATCAAGACATTCCTTCTTGAGGATGCTCACTGAGCGCTCCAAGATAATCATCAACAAAGTTTCTTAAAACTATGTGTTTCCTAAAAAAAATGGTATAAAAAGTATAATCCTCGTGATTTCAATAGAATTTTAATCAATAGATCGAAACCGGCAAAATTGGGTTCTTCAAGAAGGAATGTCTTGATTTTATTGATATTTTTTTGGGCAAGATATATTTGTAGGGGCCATGGAGTTGTTGAACACGAGAGCTCCTAATTTGAAGTTGAGTTTCAAACATTTGGAGGAAAATATCGAATATTTGAATATTGAATCATGCTTAAAAACAAGAGTACGTGGCCAAGTAGGTTTTTGTACTTAAAAAGAGTTCCTCATTGCTTGATATATCTTCCAATTATTCTTGTAGCTGCCACTTAG
>BCNH02000003.1:26963637-26992159 GCA_001662345.2 Metrosideros polymorpha var. glaberrima | reverse complement strand
TCGAGGTTGATATATTGACAAGAACCACACAGTCGCCTTTTATCAAGTGAAACGGCGATCTTGTAAGGATTTCTAGTGTCAACGAATTTCGTAGTGGAACATCAAAGGTCCTGCATTGCATGTTTCGAGAATTATGCTAGCAATATAACTGTTTGATGAATAAGAAAATGGTCCTTTCGAGGTTCATTTGTTTCGCAGAAAATTTATCGTCGGAAAATCTCATGTTTTGGCTTTTGCATCGCTTGGAAAAAATGAGTCAACGGGAAATTTTTGTATGATCAGTAGAAAGTTTATGTTTAAATTTAGGAAAATGACTTTCTCTTTTGAAAATCAGAAATTCTTTTTCAAAATACGACAGGACCACGACACTTGGATCTCGGACCCTGGCGCTTGGACCCGGGTCCTCTGAGAACAGGCAGCCTTCCCAGCGGCCGAGTTTGGGACCCCCATGTTTGGACTTGGGTCCTCTGAAGTTGTGCTCAGGACCCCAATAAGTCCCCAAGTCCTTGCAACCATGCTGTCCCCATTGCTCATGCTCAGGACCCAGGCTCGGGTCCTCGGCCGTGCCCAAGTGAGGGTCCCTGAAGCCAGGATGCCGAACTTGGGACTTGGGTTGTGCTAATAATTTGTTTTTCAAACGTGTTTTTCATAATTGTTCTAAAACAAATATAAAAAAATGACTTCCATATAATTATTTTCTTTGCAAATAATTTTTTTTTTCAAAAAAGTCTTCTAGCAAATTTCTTTTTCTTTGAAACAAATGGAGTGAATTTCCAACGGACTTTTTAGATTTTTTCTCAGTTTGCAGGACGGTAGAAATTTTTGGTATAACATCCAACACTTTTTTGAATCGGGTACATTTTAACCTGATATTTTTATTGAAGAATCGGTAAAATTTAAGAGGAGTTGATATTTTACGACTTCATTGGAATGTTGGTAAATTCCTGATAGTGTCGGTAATGTACTTACAATACCCATAAAAGTTCAAAGGAATTGGTAATTTATTAGTTCATTGGAATGTCGGTAAATTTCTAATGGTGTTGGTAATTTATTAATTATCAAGTACCAGTCATAATATTTTACCAGCAAGATCGGAAAATTACTAGTAAGATTGGAATTCTACCAACACAAAAAGTTTTCAATTTTCCACCGCGTGGGACCGTAGAATTTTGCCAAAGTTTCGTAAGTCTACCTCTGCGACAAGAACTTAAAATCCCACCTGAAAAATTCCATTGATGAAACTTGAAACGCAGGCATGATTTTAGTCAGAAGCGCATGTAGCTTTTTGTTTTAAGTTAATAAAACCAAGAACCTTTATGACCATTGCACATGATCATTAGCAAGGATCGTGTTGACACCAAAAAAATAGCCAAGTCATTTGTCATCGACATAAGACCAGCTAAAGCTCTAAGAACAAAATCGGCAAGTCATTAAGAGGAGAAATGCCGATTGACGATTGGATATTGATGACCAATTGTTGCTTGTTGCTGTCGATATGCGACACAATTGGTTGACGATTAACTCCAGTGTTGCCTATCGATGACTATATCGATAGCCGAATGTCACTACCGATATGCGATAACAATTGGTTGACTAGTATTGCTGATTGGAGATTATGAATATCGATGATGAGGTGCTGCTATTGATACACGAAAACGATTGGTCAACGAGAGTTGAAAAATGTGCCAAATATTGGAGACAAGCATTTAATATGTTTGAAACCGAACAAGGTGCGATTATGGAACCTGAAATCGCTGAAAGGAACTTATGCTCATTGATTCAAATAATAACTGCTCATAAGGGTTATCTGTTGTAATAAGATTATATGTATCCGAAGTGTATTCGTTATAAAGGATCTCTCCTACAACAGAAAATTCAACGCTTCGTTCTTTGCAATATCAATAAAATAGTTCGCTCCAGTGTTCATTTCCAGTCTTTAATATCTAGGAATATCTTTAGATTTTTGTTCTGCAACTTGTATTTCATCGGAATCGCTACATGACCCAATAGATAAAAAAAACCGAGTACTGATTCGGGGAAAGATTGTATACTAGAATCAGCGAATCGGTTGCTAGCGAAACAGACAGTCATATTTAAGCTAGACACAATGTTTTGCTCCTATTTCATCTGGTGGACATCCCCCATTACGACGGATGCTGCTTAAGTTCCTTCCAAGTGGAAAATTTTATTGGGAAATCAACAACGATTCTGTCAATATGGTTGCTGATGTCTGATTGAATTCGTGACGCTGAATGCAAGACATGCTCAGCGTACTGCCTCGAGAACATTAATCTCTGCGAATAGGCTCTGGAGCAAAAGTCATCTTGAATCCTCGATGAATTTCGCAGAGATTTCCATGACGAGATTAAATTCTGAGAGCATGTGACTTGGTGAAGGCTAAAGCCATTTAAGATTAGATGCAGATGGAAGAAATCAATGGAGTCAGCTCAGGAGAGAGTTCGCCGAAAGGCTGTTTTCATTGCATATGAATGATAAGTCATGACTGAAAATAATAAGAACTCTCAGTCCATTCCAAATCATTTCCTAATCCATCACTAGTTGCATCAAAATTCGCAAGCAGACCCAATTCATGCAACCACGAAGAGAAAATCACCAGAAAAGGAATATAGATGAAGATGAAGAATTAAATTAGAAAGCCGCCGAGTCTGAATGAAATGCACAAAACCAAATAAAGATGCAGAGAAGGAAGAACCCTTCTTGGCCTCGGTCAGCTGCAACCAAAATGGAAAAAGGAAGACTTCTTAGACAATCTGTTAAACCCTCGGGGAGATCAACGCGCCAGAAGATGTGGCTGCTGTCCTGGAGGGAGATCTCCGCCAGGTTGAATCGCATATCGTGCTTCAGCTTGGGGTCGCCGTTGCGTTCCTTGACAGTCGGAGTCCGTTGCTGCTGGTTCTGGGCGAGCTTCTTGCTCGTGTCGTCACTGATGAGGGAGGAAGACCGAGGAAGACCAAGGAAGGAGAAGGAAAGAAAGCGAGAAGAGAGGAGAGCAACGGGAGTAAAAAGAACGAAAGGAAAAAAGAGAGAAAAAGTTTGAAATTTCTGAAGAGTGGGTCACACCTGTACAAGTGGCACTAATTAATCTCTCCCACTCAGCCAAAGTGGGTTGGCTCGGCTGGTAAGGTTCGAACTCTCCACTCACCATGCTCAGGTTTGAATCTTACTGGCGGCAGTCCTCTTTGATAGGCGATCTGTAAATCCACTTAAAAGTCTCCTCTTTTTCAACCAAAAAAGAAAAGTCTCCCCTCACTTTGTTCAAATCTCTGTACTCATTGCATTCCAGAGTCTCCTCGAACTTTTTACATTTGTCTATTTCCAAACGCTTTAGCTTTTTGAAGCTTGAAGGATCAGTTAACTGTCGCAGAGACGGGCAGTCATCAATACGAAGGCTCTCCAATGATTCTAGCCTACCTCGTATCTCAATCAGACGAGGACAAGGCCCAATAACAAGTTCCTTGAGCTCCTTGGAGTTGGTCAGGTCAGGGAACTTCTCTAGCAACGGAAGCTTAAACACATATAAGTACCTCAAGTTCTTTGAATCTTCCATGCCTTGAATCTCTTTTATCCCCCAACAGTTTTCCAAACTTAATGTTTCTCTATGCTTGAAGCTTAATGGATCGGGCAACTTTTCGACTGAGTTACAGGACAATAAACTAAGATCCTCCAAGGATTCTAGCTGACCTTGAACCTCAGCCAGATAAGGACAATATTCAATCCGAAGTCTCCTCAGCTTCTTCAAGTTGGCCAGCTCAGGCAACTTCACCAGCGATGGAAGATACATAAGACAGAGACTTTTCAGGTTTTTCAAACGTTCAAGGCCTCGAATCTCCATTAGCTGTTCACATCTATAGACTTCCAATTTTGATAAATTTTCCAAATATGAAAAATCTATCGACTCTTCCATTAAACAATTCCCTTGAATACTGAAGTATGACAAATTCTGAGGAAGCATAGGTAGGCATTCTAGGTTATTTATGACGAGTTCAAGCCACCTGAGCTTCGAAAGGAGATAAAGATCTGAAGGTAGGGTGGCCAGACTTTTGCAATGCAATAGCAAGGACTCTAGCTTTCTTAACCCTCCAATCCAGTTGAGGCTTGGAGCTCCCAGGAACGAGCTTCCAGACCATAATTCCAATTCCAGAACTCTCAAATTTAATAGGTTCAAGAGATCTGGGTATCTCATCAATGGATAAGTTGTAAGGTATAGATTGATCATACTATCAGGAAGCTTTGGTACTTCGGAAATTCGCGTGCCCATTAATCTCAAGATCCTTAGAAATGATAGTCTTCCCATTTCACTCGGAATTTCCCCACACAAATTTGCACAGCTGTTAGCATGGATCTCTTCTAGCTTCTCCAATATCTCAAGGGCGCTAGGTAGCTTTTTTAAGCCGGTGTAAGACATCCTTAGTACTCTCAAATTCTTCATTTTCTCTATTGAATTGGGTAACTCTTGAATTTTTGAGTGAGAAAGATCCAACTCAACTATCTTACTTTACCAAAAAAAAAAAAAGATCCAACTCAACTATAGATGCAAAATTTCTGAATGGAAGTTCAGTACTTTCTGTACCTTCCAACCTAAGATTTGACAGTGATGTCAAGGAACCAGCAAAATTGCATATACTCAATGATGTACACGAACTTGCATCGAGAGTTTCCAATTTCTTCATTCCTTTCCATTCAGGAATATTGGTAATAGATGTCCCATCAACAAGAAGTTCTGTCAAGGCTTCTAGTTCCTCCATCTCGTCTGGCAATGTCCGAAGTTTCTCAAAACCTTCCAAGTTTAATAATACTAAATGCTTTAACTTATCAATAGATCTATCAAGTCGAACCAGTTCCTCACAATCTTGAAGAATCAGTTGCTCTAAATTTTCATGAGCAGAAATGTCAGGAGTACTACACAAGTTTCCACATTTACTCAAATTTAGAACCTTCAAATTCTTTGCCATCTGTAAAGAAGAGAAGAGGTTAATTCTGGATCATTTTGAGATACAGGACAACAAAGTTAATATAGCAAATTCATGTTGAAATAATACCATACCTTGAGGTGGTTCCATCCGTCCCAATCATGTGTAATTTTACTCCGTGATAGATCAAGAATCACTAGTTCATAAGGGAAAATGCAGTCAATTGGAAAAAGATGGGAAACTCATGCCATGAGAGAAATCTCAACTCCGGAAAGATGAGTAAGTTCCTCTGGAAATAGTTGGTTAAAGGAAAATGCTGAACAAAGTTATGCCATGAGAGCCAGCTCAACTTCAGAAGGTTGGATAGATTCCTCTGGAACCAGTTGGTTAAAGAAAAATGCGGCATGTTGTTCATATCCAAGTCTCCACAATCCAATTGAAGAAACCTTAAATTTGATAGGCTTTTAGATTCTTCCTTCTTAAAGAAGCATTGACATTGATAATCAAACTCGAGACTTATTGCTTCAACGTTTTCTGTTCCCTGCCAAAGCAAACAGAGGAAACAGAAGCTAGTGATCACAGAATTGCCTGTTGAAGGGATTCGAGTTGAACACACTTCAGGAATGTACATTTTATTTATAATTTTAAAATAATCTACAATTGATTTACAGATGAGCATGTCATCATAGTAAGAAGACAGGTAACGACTCGGTTTAGATAGAAGCAATAAGCAAAGTCAACGTGCATAACTCGTCTCTTGAATAGGAATGATATTGCATACACTTTACCTTTGCTATAAGAACATCATTTGCTTGCTCATGATCCCACACCTGACTTTGCTTCTCTGGTTTAAAATTACCATTTTGACGAACGAAATCTCACCCAAGGTCTCTTAGCAGATTGTGCATCCACAATCCATCACGTTCTGTAATCTTTATTAATGCCATCTGTTGGAGGATGCCAAGATAATAGTCAGGGGAAAACCCACAGCTTTTCCACATGTGCCTCACAATTCTCACGTCACACCCAATGAAGAAGCAACAAACATTGAACATCAAAGAGCACTACCAAAAGAGCACTACCAAACATTGAACATAACTATGTTTCGAGAACTCATTTCATCAAAAGCCCTCTGCGCACAAGCCACATTCCCACACTTAGAGTACATGTCGATAAGAGCAGAGCCCATATGAACATCAGACGAGCACTCCGACTTGGACATCAAAGCCTGAATCTGCTGGTCAAGATCCATATCTGCTAACCCGGCACACGAACTAAGAGCACTACCAAATGAGTACTCATTAAGTACATAATTCTCCCTATGCATCTTCCCAAAACATTGCAAGGCTTCTTCAAATCTTTCATGCTGCGCATAACCCAACAGCATTGAATTCCACGAGCACTGATCGGGTTCAGGCATCGACCCAAATATCTTTTCCGCTTCATCAAGAGACCCATGTCTGATCAACGCGCCTAAAATCACGTTCTGCGTGAAGGTATTCTTCTCGGGCATTCTATCGAACATCCTGCGGGCGTCGTCGACACACCCGCACCTCGCGTAAACAGCGATGAGCCTGTTCTGGATAAAAACCTCAGCGGAGAACTGGGTCTTGACGATCCGAGCGTGGATGCGGCACACGTCACGCGCTGACTTGGACTGGCCGCTACCGTCCAAGAGCTTGGCGAACGGGCATGAGGTGGTGAAGGAGAGGTCGCCCACCACAGCCTTGACCCGAACATGTCTTGCAGTGGCAAGATGGTAATTTGGCATTTGTCAATTTCCCTCAAATGGCTGATAACAAAATAATCTCTTGGCACTTTCTCTATATGAACAATTTATAATACCTAGAATCATACAATAATTATATGTATATTAAAACAATCTGCGAATTAGACTCGTAACTATGAATTAGACTTTAATTAAACTCGATCTTGGGCTCTGCTCGAGACAATAAGAAATGGCCGAACCATAAGTAATTCAGTGCAGGCCAGTTTTCGCACACATCAATCAATCCATCTCCCAGGCAATCTTAGCGGGGCATTCCCCCATATTGGCTAGGTGCTCATAGGATTTTGCTCTTGAAGTGCTTCTAACGAGACCGAAACCAAGATCACAAGAAAAAAAAGCAAGCACCCTTGCTAATTTTTGAAAGGCTAGGAGTACCTTTTCCACATGGAAACATATTACTCACATGAAAATACTGGTAAGTGATAGATATATACTTGCTTCTTTATAGGAATAACTACTAATCATGTTGAAAAGACTACTTATTATGATAATTGACTTAAAGTTACTTAATTTTTTTTTTTTATGAAGAGTTACTGGTGGAAGACTAATAGACTAAAGATTACTTATCCTTGTGCAAACATAGAAAAATAGCTTACTAACTACTGATGGGTACATATTTTCTTCTAATCACCGTGGCAAAGTTACTAACAAAACCCATTATGTCTTAAATGAGAAACTTACTAACTTTAGGGCCACAAAAGAGAGCTAGTGCAAGGTTTAGTTATCGAATTTTCCATCAATTTGATACTTCAAAAGTTTGTGTTGTTTGGACTCTCGAGTTTATATCTGCGGTTGGGAAATTCGCGATCAATTCTTGTACTTTTTCACTCTCTCTCAACCGCCACATGAAAGAAGATGAACTGCGGAGGGAGCAGAAGAATTCATATCATTGACAGTCCGTACTTGAGACAATGGTAGGAACAGACGATTCACAGCGGAAGCAATATGAAAAATAATCTTCTAGCCTTAGCTCTGATACAATATTACAATAACACTAGAAGGAGCTCGCAATACTTAGAGCTTTTGAGATGCTGCCCAACTACTGAAAGCAGGCGCAACCAAGGCATACATTCTTCCATCCACCTTACTCAAAAGTCTAAGAGAGAAAAAATATCCTAAAAGTCGGATTCTGCCAGATCAGACTGCGTCTTTGCCTTCAAAGTCCGACACCGATCATCAAAACCCAGAGAATCTTTCACCTTCTCAAACTTATGTATATGCAAAAATTTCAGCTTCTTGAAGCTTGATGGATTGGGTAACTTTCCCAAAGCTTTACAGGAACCAATCCAGAGTGTCTCCAACGATTCTAGTCTGCCTTGGATCTCGACCGCTTTAGGACAGCACTGTAGGTAAAGTTTTTGGAGCTTCTTCAAGTTGGTCAGGTCAGGCAACTTGTTCAAAGATGGAACTCCCTCAAGCTTTAAACCTCACAGGTTCTCCAACCTTCAAGGCCTCTGAACACTCTCATTATAGCGTAATGAGCAACTTTCAAATCTGACAGTGCTTTCAAATTCGAAAGCTCTATTGATGTTTCCTGCATGATTAGATATTTAAGTACAAAGAAATTTGGGGGGAGACGAGATAAGCGTCGCAGCTTCTTGCAGTGGAACAGTTCAAGTTCCCATGACCTGTGAAAGAAGAATGATGTCTGCGGATGTTCCAATCGCAAGGACTCCAGCCTGCCTAACCTTCTGATCCAGGACTTGGAGCTTCATTTCATTAAAATTGTCAAAACCTGAATTTTCCAGACAATATGAATACCAGACTAATAAGTAATTTAACATCAAATGATGCACCTAATTTTTTTTTATTACTTTACATAATCAAAACCCCATACAGAAGTCCACCCTTGTAGAAGTGCTAATCTAAATGCCCCTAAACTCCGAACCCGACCAATATGGACAATATTTTGGAGGTGTGAGCCTAAGCTCAATAAATGAAAGCTCTAGGTCCAAAATAGGAGACCTACTCACCACTCAATCCGAGAACACAACCATATAGTAACAATTAGTGAGTAAGGTCATATATCATTGTCAATAGGAAAACCAATATTTACGTAAGATATGTAATTCATGCATTATATATAAATGACTATAATTATCTGTGCAATGAATAAAATAGTTGCAATGAGACGACATTCGGTTAACACTCAAATGCACACAATTGAATGTACTAATCTCATAATGCGCAACTACCAAAATCTCATTGATATACATGAGTGAGAATTTATTCCCTACTCGTCATTGGCCATGACTCATCTTGACTATCGAGACATTGTCACCACCAACTCATGGGAACGAAATTATAAACACATTTTTGCCACGCTTCAACTCATTCATCATGAGTGTCCTCTTGCAATGATAAATATAACATTGTACATGCGCATGATAATCCCAGACTAATTCTCATCAAGATTCATACCCATCTATTTTCTTTCGTTTCTCAATCTTGGACCTTAAGTTCATAATATCACATTCGGGCTTATTCAATTCACATTAGGAAACACAAGTCACATCATTTCGTGTATGAATCATTTGACTTCATGTCGTTTCAAACATACAGAGAACTGTCTTAAAAAGTAAACATATGTTGTTTCCCAGAGTCGTATATACAAGTACTCAAGAAAACTATAATAGTGTTGGTTTATAACTAACTTACTTATTAGAAGGTTGATAAATTCCTAATGGGGTTGTTAATTTACTTACGACACTGGTAGAATTTCAAAGAAATTGATAATTTACTACTTAATTATATTGGTAAATTTCTGATAGTATTAGTAATTTACTTAATAGACCAGTAAAGTTCAGAAGATTTGGTAATATACCAATTTAGTGGAAAATTGGTAGATTTCTGATAATATTGGTAATTCACTACCGGTTTACCTAACAAGCAGGTAATCAATCATCTTTTTAACCAGCACGATTGGAAAATTACTAGCAAAATTGGACTTCTACCGACACGGAAATTTTTCGATTTTCCGGTCCCACCACACCATAGAATTTTGCAAAAGTTTCATACGTATCTATCTCTGCGACAAGAACTTAAAATCCCACCTCAAACATTGAAACTTGAAACGCAGTCACGATTTCACTCGGAAGCACATGTAGACATCTGTTTTAAGTTATTAAAACTAAGAACATTTATGACCATTGCACATGATCATTTAACTAGGAGCGTTCTATTTATGCTAGACACAATGGTTTGCCCTTACTTCTTCATTTATTCACTATGGAAATTTAGTGGGTAACCTAATCAACAACAATTCTGTGAATATGGTTGCCGATGTCTAATTGAATTCGTGACACTGACTGCAGGAAATCCTCAACTCTGCGAATGAATTCTGGAGCAATTGAGTCAGCTCAGGAGAGAGTTCACTGAAAGGCTGATTTCATTGCAAATGAATGATAAGTCGTGACTGCAATAATAAAAACACTCAATCCATTCCAAATCTTTTTCCTAATCTATCCCTAGTCGCATAAAAAAAAAAATTCACGAACAGACCCAATTCATGCAAAAACAGAAACAATGTAGAGAGAAATTACCGGAAGAGGAACGGGTGACGATGAAGAATCAAAATTAGACAGCCGCGGAGTCTGAATGAGAATGCAGAAAACCAAATAAAGATGCAGAGGAGAAGGAAGAACCCTTCTTGGCCTCAGTCAGCCGCACCCAAAATGGAAAAAAGGAAGACCTCTTAGACAATCTATGAAACCCTCGTGGAACAGATGGACGCGCAGGAAGGAAGACGGGGTCGCAGCCCCAGAGGGGAGGTCTCTCCGCCAGGTGGAGTCGCATCTCGTGCTTCAAACTCGGGGTCGCCGTCGCGTTTCCTTGAGGGCCGGAGTCGGTTGCTGCTGGTTCTGGGCGAGCTTCTTCGCTCGGGTCGTCGCTGAAGATGGAGGAAGAAGAAAAGAAAGTGAGCGACGAGAGAGAGAGAGGGAGCGCAACTTTCTCGGAGGGGAGGAGAAGAGAAAACAAAGAAAAGAGGAGAATGGGTCCCACCTGTACACGTGGCAATTGAACGATGGGACTCAATCATAATTAAAATTATATTCCATTCTGTACCTCTTCCTCACTTTTTTCAAATCTCTGTACTCCTCGGATTCCAGAGTCACCTCGAACCTCTCACATTTAATTATTTTAAAATACTCTAGCTTCTTGGCGCTTGAAGGATCAGATAACCTTTGTAGAGAGCTGCAGCAATTAATACGAAGCAACTCCAATGATTCTAGCCTACCTGGAATTTCAACCAGACGAGGACAACATTTTAGATGAAGTGACCCGAGCTTCTTGGAGTTGGTCAGGTCTGGCAACTTCTCTAGCAACGGAAGACCCCCAACAGACAAGCGACGCAGGTTCACGCCGGATGAATCAGGCAACTTTTCGAGAGATCTACAGGATGATATCCAAAGCTGCTCCAACGATTCTAGCTGACCTCGAACCTCAACCAGCATAGGACAATTTCGTATGCGAAGCTGCGTGAGCTTCTTCAAGTTGGTCAGGTCAGGCAACTTCACCAGCGATGGAAGATAATCAAGATGAAGCTGTTTCAGGTTTTTCAAACGTTCGAGGCCTCGAATCTCTGTTAGCTGCCCGTAATTACGGAATAACAATTGTGATAACTTTTCCATATATGAAAGATCTATTGGCTTAAACATTATCACACGCGACTTTTTTTTGGGAAGCCAGATTGGAGCTCGATCACGTACTCTGGCGATCCCATAACAACACAACTGCAAGGACTCTAGCTTTCTTAACCTTGAGATCCACTGGAGGCTTGGAGCTTCAGTTGTAAGGGATAGATTGGTCAAACTTTCAGGAAGCTTAGGTACTTCGGAAATTCTCGTATCCATCAAATTCAAGATCCTCAACAATGATAGTCTTCCGATCTCACTTGGTATTTCCTCCAAATCTGTACAGCGATCAGCATGTATCTCTTCAAGCTTCTCCAACATCCCTAGTGCACCAGGTAGCTTTCTTAAGCTGGTGCGAGATATTCTTAGTACTCTCAAATTCTTCATTTTCCCTATTGAATCGGGTAATTCTTGAATTCTCGAAAAAGAAATATCCAACTCAACAAGAGATCCAAAATTTCCGAATGGAAGTTCAGTAATTTTTGTAGCTCTCAACCTAAGATTTGATAGTGATGTTAAGCAACCAGCAAAATTGCATATACTCAGTGATTTACATCCAACTGCGCTGAGAGTTTCCAATTTCTTCATTCCTTTCCATTCAGGAATTTTGGTAATAGAGGTCCCATCAACAATTAGTTCTGTTAAGGCTTCTAGTTCCCCCATCTCATCCGGCAATGTCTGCAGATTATAACATCCTTCCAAGTTTAAGAAAACCAAATGCTTTAACTTACCAATAGACCTATCAACTTGAACCAGTCCCTTGCACCTTTGAAGAATCAATTGCTCTAAATTTTCATGAGCAGAAAAGTCAGGAGTTTTACGCAAGTTTCTGCATCCAGTCAAATTTAGAACCTTCAAATCCTTTGCAATCTGTAATGAAGGAGAAGATGTTAATTTTGGATCATTTTGAAATACAGGACAGCAGAGTCAATAGAGCAAATTCGTGTTGAAATAAAACCATTACCTTGAGGTGGTTCCATCCCTCCCATTCATCTGTAATTTCACTATGTGATAGATCAAGAATCACTAGCCTTGTAAGGGAAAATGCGGTCAATTTGAAAAAGATGGGAAACTCATGCCAGGAGAGAAATCTCAACTCCGGAAAGATGAGTAGATTCCTCTGGTTGGTAGAAGGATGAACGTTGTTCTCATCCAAGTCTACACAATCCACTTGAAGAAATCTTAAATTTGATAGGCTTTCAGATTCTTCCTTCTCAATGAAGTATTGAAATTGATGATCAAACTTGAGACGTATTGCTTCAACGTTTTCTGCTCCCTGCCAAAGCAAAAGAAGGAAACAGAAGCTAGTGATCACATAATTGCCTGTTGAAGGGATTCGAGTTGAACATACTTCAGGAATGTACATTTTATTTATACTTTCAAATTGATTTACAATATGATTTATAGATGAGCATGTCGTCAGAGTAAGCAGACAGGTGTAATGACTCAAGTTCATATAGAAGTACATAGGCAAAGTCAACGTGTATAACTCATCCCTTTGAATAGGAATAACATTGCACACACTTTACCTTTGCTATGAGAACGTCAGTTGCTTGCTCATGATCCCACACCCGACTTTGCTTCTCAGGTCTAGATTTACCATTCCGACGAATGAAATGTTGCCCAAGGTCTCTTAGCAGATCATGCACCCACAATTGGTCACGTTCTATAATCTTAATTAACGACATCTGTTGGAGGACATCAAGATAATAGTCAGGGTAAAACCCACAGCTTTTCCACGTGTGCCTCACAATTCTCCAATCAAACCCAACGAAGAAGCAACAAACATCGAGAAATATTTCCTTCGCAGATGATTGTAATGCCTCGATACTGATGTTCAACTTTTCTTCAACGTTTTCATCGGGAATAGTTACCAGCTTCTCTAATGTGGTCTCCCAAACTTTTCCATCTTTTCCTGCTAAAAATGAACCTATGATCTCAAGAGCCAAAGGAAGACGACCGCAGATTTTTACCACTTTTTCTGAGAGGGAGACGTAGTCTGCTGGAGGATGATCTCTTCTAAAGGCGTGTATGCTGAGAAGTTGAAGCGCATGATGAAAATCCATTTCAGTAAGTTCGTATTTCAAATCAACATCTTTGAGAACTTCCTTGTTTCTTGTGGTAATAATAACCTTACTTCCTCTGCTGTACCAGCATTTACCCATCCCCACAAGAGCATCCAGCTGTCTTTTGGACGACATCATCAAGTAGAAGTATGACCCTTCTAGAGGATAACCTCTTCTTGATCTCAGTAACCCCTTCTGCGCTATTACGGATGGGCAGACATGCATCTTTTAGGATACCAGAGATGAGTTGATTCTGCAAAATCTCAATCTTTGTGTCTTTAAAGTTAGACAGGAAGCAACAGTCAATGGAATTGGCCGACAGTTTATTATAGATGATTGTGGCAAGAGTTGTCTTTCCAACTCCACCCATACCATGGATGCCGACAATCTTTGTTTCGGTGGTCTGTTCACCTATCACTTCCATGATTTTGTCCACATGATCGTCCATTTCAACCAAGTAATCAGATACTGCCAAGTAGTTCTTTTTCAACTTGATCAACAGCATCCGGACAACTTCTTCTGTAAACTCACCTTTGCCTCTGATAGTATTGAAGGCAAAAGGACCAAACTGTTAAATCGAGATGAACAGAATAATACCTAAGCTACAACAATTCAGGAACAATAATAAATTCAAGTACCTGTCCTTGAGTTCCCATCCTCTTAACGCTCCAACCTTGCTGAGAGCTGCCTTCCAGTTCTGAATAGTCTCGTCAGCGTACCGCCGCCGCTTATTCATGTGTGAATTAATGGCCTCATGGTAACTTCCAGTTTGGTGACGAACCTCGGATGGTGCTACGTCATAGAAAATTGGCATGATCTTTCGTCCCCACTTTTCCTTGCACTCCACCATCTGGACCAACTCCATGAGGCACCATGGACTGGCAGCGTATTCTTTGGATAAGATAGGAATCAAGATTTCCGAACAATTAATCGCTTGGACAAGGTTCGGGCCAATCTCTGCCCCAATGGGAAGCTCTTCATTATCTCTATATGCCCGTATTCCAGCTTTCATGAGGCTAGTGTAAAGGTAATCAGCGATGTCGCGGCGAGTATCCGGTCCTCTAAAGCTCAAGAATACTTCATGATCAAATTCCATTGGCTTCTCCATTTCCTGAATTTTCAGAGGACTTGCAACGACCTGATATCCCACCTGAAAAATGTTTTTTTACAAAAGTTGGAGTGAAAAAATCATCATTTCACTCACAAATTCTTCTGTATACGTCATTCTAGAAAGAAACCTCGATGACAAACGCACGAGCTCCTTCTGGGGCATTGCACTGGACACCAAAATATGTCCAATTATTTTATTAACAATAAAGTAGAGAAGTTGATCCATCTCAATCTAAAGGAAGAAATCTCCAAATGATTGCCAAATTATGGGTTTTAATTCGCACTTGAAATTGATTCAAAAAAAGAATATTTCAAGAAGATTAATAACTGTCAACTTATTTTTGTCTTAAACTCTTTCTTTATGTGATAAAATTTCTCTTGAAAGGTGACGTTGAATGTCCTCTGCACATAACTTGTAGGTTGACTAAATGTCTTCTGATCTGATAAGAAATTATAATTAAACCTTCCTAATTTAATTTTAACTAAATAGATTTGACAAAGACATTCCACAACGCTCAGTTAGTTGCTCCCTCGACCTTAACGGATGCCGGCGAAGAATCGCATTCCCCTCTGGTGATCTCATTAGAAAAATGAAATCAAGAAATTACACTGAAGCTAGTTCAACTCTCACCATTGGACTAGTTTTTTTTAAGAGCATAAAGCGATCCCTAATTACAGCCATCTCTTAGGTTATCAACAAACAGATACAGGGTCAATGGGCGAGCATTAGTCAGGCTTAAAGCTATTATTCACATTTGCCAGAAAGTACTTGCATATCAGAAAAGGAGGATTTGATTACTAATCAATGATGTAGTTGATAAGATTTCAACAGAAATTAGAAGCAAGAATGCTATATAACTTTTTTTCCAGAAAATAAGTTGGAACACACAGGAGTGCAGGGATGAAACCTGCATTTTATGGAAGCGGAGAGTTCCGGTTCACCACGGAGTGCAACATTTGTAGTCTGTTCAGTCGGTCTCTACTGTTAAATACAGAGTTGAGGGTATCAATTTTCTGTCTAGGAGAGTTCTTACTGCTACCAGTATACAATAATGTACAAAATTGTCGTATCGAAGTCTCTTGAAGATAGCACTATCTCTGTTCACACAAAAAAAAATTCCCATCAAACAAATGAAATCAACAGATCCACTCAAATTAATTCAGCTTTTAGCGCCGGCCCAGTTCCTAAAGAGGGTAAAATTCAATTCCCAATTACAGAAATCTCTGAGATTTCTCAACAAGTTGATGCATAGGAGTGGCGTTGTGTTTCTAGATCTGAGGCCTGACTGTTGCATAGATGGAAGCAGGTGAGCAGCGTTTAGCATGTGACTAGAGTTAGGCCAAAGCTATCAGTGTTAAGATGCAACTGGCAGTGATCAATCATCGAGTCAACTGAGGAAAGAATCGATACTGAACAGACACCCTCTATTGTTTTTCATTAAACTCTGCACCTTGTTGCATTACGGAACAGACCCAATTCATTAAAAGAAAGCAATAGATGAGACGAAATTACCGGAGGTGAAGATGAAGAGTCCGGATCAAACGCTGAGAAGCAGATGAAAATCCCAAGATTAAACGTTCTTGGCTTTGAGCTCAGCTGAAGAAAGACTTTGCACTAAGATAGTCTGCTCACCCTCCCTCGCCATGCTCTTCCTGGAAGGTGTGGACCTCAAGCCGACCGTCAATAAAGGGAATACGCGTTGCTTTTGACTTTTTAGGTGATCGAGTTAAGTTGCTGTGAAATTTCTCGAAGTCCAGAGATTCTTTGGCACAGAAGGCGAGAGTACAAGAGATTTTCGTCATGTTATTAGTTCAGAAATCATTCAATTATTCTTATTGATATTCTTTTAATGACGATGGAACCCCTTCTTTTGTAGGTGAAACACTGAAACCCTAGGTCCATATAAATTCTACGTATATTAAAGGGTTAACACCACGAAAAATCTCAATCCAAATTTGATTTACATGTGATAAATTTACTATCTATTAGTTTCCATTAAATTTTACCGTTCAATTGTTAAGTTGAATGACACGTGACAATTGACGGGTGTACCAGTTTGAGATTTTACTCTCCATTTGTCACAAGTATATTAGTTTGGGATTTTTCATGATATTAACTCAATTTAACGAAAATTAACGGAGAGTAAATTTGTCACGTGTATACCAATTGGAGATTTTTCGTAATATAAACCCTATATTAAACGTAAAAATATGGAATTAATATATTTTATGCAATTGAGATGGACTATGTCAGAGTTATTCCTTAGTGTGTTTGTAAGACAAAAGTTAGGTTTTAAACTCCAAAAGTTGGGAAAATAACACCACAAATGCCATTGGATCGCTTGAATAACGTAACTTTGATTCGACACTCCATTGAACGTTTTTCTTAAAAGTTATGGCACTCAAACAATCGAAAAGAAGAAGAAGTTATGGTAGTAAAGTAAATGCCGTATGAAAGTTATGATAAGTGTGGTATTCTTATATCTCAAAAGTGACATTCTCCCATAAAGGAATAAAGCTCCGAAAATAGTTGCAATACAAGTGAAAGGTTACCAACTACTGATGGTTAGAGTAGAACTTCCAAGCCCGGGGACTTCAAAATGTGCAGCCGTAATAGTGTGTTTAATTAGCACTTAACAGGTTGGGCCGTCAGGTCACCCAACCTTTATGTAGTTGGAAATTGGGTGAAATGTTAATGTCCCTATCACCGCTAGAAGGATTCCTGAAATTTATTTTTTACCAAGGAAAATTTTAACAAAAATTTAATTATCCTATAGTCCAATCATTCGAAATTACGGCTGGCTATGAAAATTACGAAATTATGAGTAAATCATGAATCACAAAATATAAGTCAACTTAACTTATATTTATAAATTAGCTATGATTTAATATATAAAATTAACAATAGATTTATATGCATTGATGCTGATTAATCAACAAAATATGCCATTATAATTTTCTTATTTTTTAAACAATGATTGGTAAATTAATTAAAATTTCTAGTATCAGGATATTGTAATATATATATCTACATCAAAAGTAAATGCAATCGTATTGTAAAATCTATGTAAAATATCAGCAATCTTATTGCATTTTATTCTCAAACTGTTTTTCATAAAATCAATAAATAAATCTCTGTTCATTTCATTACCTACATCTATGTTAGCTCTTATATGAATTTATCAATGAAAGTAATGGGATTTTCAGTTCATTTACTCATTATATCTCGCACGATATTTTTATGCATTAAAAATTAATTAATTCTAGTCCAACTACTGTTTTTTGGATTATCATTTGGTAATTGATGCGGTAGTAGTTAATGCACTTTTTTTTCTTTTACAGAAAGCCAAATTAATTAAAATTGTCAATATTAAACTCCTTGTTCTAAGAAATACTTACCATCCGAAAAGAGGGGAAAAAAGGTTTTTTGTCTAAAAAAATACGTTGAGAAAGGACATGATTGAAAAACACCATATTAATTGATATGGTAGTAGTCGGTATGAATTGATTTTTACTTTTTATATTTTAATTTTTCTTAATCTAAATTACGTGGTCACTCTCATGTAGTTGGACTTTTTTTAAAGGGATTAGTGCGTTAAAAGTCCTAAAACTTATCGTGAATGTACAATCGAGCTTTAAAATTTTCAAAAATGCAATCAACCCTAAAAACTTGTTAAATTGATACAATCAACTCTCTTCTTTAGCTCCACCCAATTTAGCTAATGAAAAAAAAGTTAATGTGACTTTTTTTTATTTGTATTTATTTTAAGAGAGGCACTGATGTGGTTGCTATGTTGGTCATTTAAAAAAATTAAAATAAATTAAATGACAAATGTTCTATTTTGTAATTAAGATATAAAAATTTACTTTAAAAAATTTAGAGAAAAAAAAATCTAAAAAAAGGAAAGAAAAATCAGACAAAAAATCATTCTAGAGAAGCGCATTTGTCTGAATCAAGCAGCTCTAAACAGCATTCATTAAAAAACAAGTCTTAAAACCTGTCATGAAAGTGCAATTAAGTCATAAAATTAATGCAATCAAGCCTTAAAACTTACTGAAAAAGTGCAATCAAGTCCTAAAACTTAAAAAAAAAATGTAATGAAATCCTAAAACTTGTCATAAAAGTACAATCGAATCCTAAAACTTTTAAAAAATGCAATCAACAGACTCAATTGCACTTTCGTAATAAGTTTTATGACTTAATTGTACTTTTTGAAAGTTTTCAGACTCAATTACACTTTCATAATAAGTTATAGGACTTCTAATGCACTTATCTCAAAAAAAAAAAAAAACTCCAAGCAAAGTTCTGTAGAGATTGCATTCGTTTTTGCACGAATTCATCCTACCATAGACAAATTTAATTCATGAAATTTATACAGGAGATTTGCTTTTAGTTTTGTGTAAAATTTCTTTACCCACCTCATTCACAGAGCTCCTGGAGAAGCAAAAAATTATAGCCTTTGATCTTCTTCGAAATGCTAACACGAACGCGCGCTTCTCCAAGTCCCTGCGCTTCATGGCGCCCACTACCTCGTGGTCGAGCAGCACTGCCCTTTTCGACAATCTTTGACATGGGTTTGAGTAATGGTCACGGCCATCATTGCCGAATGGGCAAGGGCAGCTAGGGGCATGGTTGCAGCCGGAGGTGGTGAGGTCTGCCACCTTGCCTAGTTCACTCGTTGCACGCGCGCGCACACATTCCCTCTCTTCGTTTCTTTCTCAGCGTGCGAAGGTGGTAGTGAGGGCCAAGATGACTTCACCTAAGTCCGGCGAGGAACGCCGGTTTCTCACCAGTGCGAGGGTGGCCGCCACACCACACCACCTCAACTGAAGCTACCACTATCCTTCTTGGCTCTCCACTGTTTGACTCTTCCTTCTTCTTTTTTTCCAAATTTTTACTTTTTTCACATTTTTACTTTTAGAAATCTCGAAATCAATTTTTTCCTTTTTATTTTTCCTTTTTATTTTTTCTTAGAATGACTGACATGGCAACCATATCAATGCTTCTACCTTCATAAAAAAAAAAGTCACATCAGCTTTTTTCTTTAACCCAATTAAATGGAGTTAATAACAAAACTTGATTGCACCAATTTGATAAAGTTTTAAGATTTGATTACACTTTTTAAAAATCTTAGGACTCGATTGCATTTTTGTAATAGATTTTAAGTCTTATGGTGCATATTCTTTTTAAGGAATAATAACATAAATGGTCTATGAACTTTTGTTCAACCTACAATATCGTCTTTGGACTTTTAATTTGTACAATGTGGTCCTTGAACTTTGGCTCAATGTGTAATATTGTCCTTAAACTTTTAATTTATTCTATGTGATATATAAACTATTGATAAATGTTCAATTTAGTTCTTAGATTAAATCCGTCATATCCATATAGTTTAAGGACTAGATTGAACATTTATCAATAGTTCATGGATCACATTAAATAAATGAAAAGTTGAAAAACGACATAATACATTTGGCTAAAGTTTAAGGATCATACTGAACAAATTAAAAATTTAGAGATAATGTTGCACATTCGACCAAAGTTCTTGGATTATTTGTATCATTTTCCTATTTGTTAAATCTAAAACTCCTTAAACTTAAATGTAGACACATAGATTCACATATAGTTTTTCGATTAATTTATGAAATTCAAACAAAAAAAACACTACTATTAACTTTTTTAAGCCCAAACAAATATGCATTAAGGCTTCGTTTGTTTCATAGAAAATGAGTGATTTATAAAACATTTTAAAAAAAATAATCACTCATATCACTTATAAAAATAAATAAACGAAAAATATTTTTATTATCTACACAAATAATTTTTGGTCAGTTTTTATTAACTGATTATTTCAAGTGACATGCGTGATCATTTCAAAAAATATATATATTTTTAAATCACTCATTATTTCCCGAAATAATAGGAGCCTAAATAAATTAATTTTTGCCATTTCTTTACGATGTCACTTCGCGTGCTGGATTGGCCAATAATTGTGTTAAAATATATGCTCCGTTTATAAATTAAGATATAAACGACCTCTTTCGATGTCACTTCGCATGCTCTCGTCGGTGTCAGCTCTTCTGCGAATTTATCAGTGGAAGTCATGAGAGAGAGCCGACCGATGCATTGCCATGTTCTTTAGCGATATCGTCCCAACCATCGATCACTATGTCTCTCTCATCACAAGATGTGTTGCCAAGAAACACTTGAAGCTCGGCATGACCCTCCACTCTCACCTCATCAAGACCGCACTCGCCGCCGACCCTTTCGTCGTCAACCATCTCATTGGTATGTACTCCAAATGCTCTTCCATCCGAAGCGCCCACAAGGCTTTTGATGATCTTGATACAAAGAACGGTTGCTCTTGGAACACCATCATATCGGCATATGCCCGGATAGGCGATTTCAAGAAAGCGCTTGACTTGTTCGATGAAATGCCGCAGAGGGCTCTTGTCTCTTATAATTCCTTGATTTCTGGGTTGTCCCGTCATGGGTTTTATGTGGAGTCTCTGAGTATCTTCATGCAGATGCAAAAAGAATATGATTGTCTATTCATGGATGAATTTACTTTTGTGGGTGTTGTGGGTGCCTGTGCTCACTTGGGTGCATTTAAGTTCTTGCGCCAGGTTCATGGAGTTGCCATCATAATGGGCTTGGAATTTACTAAGATAACTTACAATTCCCTGATTGATGCTTATGGTAAATGTGGTGGAACCGATATATGCCGTGCCTTGTTCGACGTTATGCCTGAAAAGGATATTGTGTCGTGGACTTCCATGGTTGTTGCTTATATGAGAGCTCATAACTTCGATGATGCTTGTGCAATATTCAACAATATACCAGCGAAGAACACAGTCTCTTGGACTGCACTGATCGCAGGCTTTGCGCGGAATGGCCGTAGTGATGAAGCTTTGGACCTTTTTGTTCAAATGCATGAGGAAGGAATACAACCAAGTCCTCATACTTTTGTCAGCGTTCTATGTGCTTGTGCTGATCAAGCACTTGCTGAAAGAGGCAAGCAGATTCATGGTTGCATCATTAGGACCTGCTTTAATAGAGATTTGGAGAACATATTTATATGGAATGCTCTAATTGACATGTATTGCAAGTGTGGCGACATGAGATCAGCTGAGATCTTATTCTTGAGGATGCCGGAAAGGGATATTGTATCATGGAACTCAATGATAACTGGGTTTGCACAAAATGGTGTAGGGCATGAATCACTTACTTTTCTCAAGACGATGCAAGAGACAAATGTAAGACCCAACCATGTCACGTTTCTTGGCGCTCTATCTGCTTGTAGCCACGCAGGTCTAGATGTTGAAGCGCTTCAGATATTCAATGCAATGGAAAAGGATTACAGCCTTCAACCAAGATCCGATCACTATGCTATTTTGGTCGATCTGCTTGGGAGGAAAAACAGACTTGAGGAAGCTATGGAGTTAATAGAGAGTGTCTCAAACAAACCAAACCATGTTGGAATGTGGGGTGCACTTTTGGGTGCATGCAAAGTCCATGGTAATGTAGTTATTGCCCGAAAAGCTGTGGATGCTCTATTGAATTTGGAACCCCGAAATGCTGCAAGGTATGTCATGTTATCAAGCATATATGCTGCAACTAACAGATGGGATGATTCCTGTGGAGTAAGGAAGCAAATGGAGGAGAGAGATTTGACAAAAGATGTGGCAAACAGTTGGATTGAGGTAAAGAATGAAATGCACAAATTTCCAGCAAAGGATCGATTCCACTATCAGATAGGAGACATATACGATGTGCTTGGGAAACTAGCATATCATATGAAGGAAGCTGGATATGTTCTTGAGCCCAACTTAAGGCACATCTTGGATGATGATAGTGGTGGTGGTGGGTAATGATTAAGAAGTGTTTAGACGGAAGATGCTGGAGAAAAAAATAGAAGGCTACAGCTGCAAGGTGATAGCTCTTCTACTGGTGAACAATTCATACCTTCCTAGAGAACCTCATGTTAAAGATACCATAAAGTTTCAGGAAGGACTCATGGTCCACAGAAAATTGGGCATCATGAAAGCCTCTCATTGTACCTGGAGGTTTTGTATGACGTAGGTGGAGATTGCTTATATGCTATCTGGTAATGGCATTCTGTGTACATATTTTCAGATTGTGACCTCGTTATTGCTGGACCAGTGGATACCGTCTACCTTGCCATTTTTTGTTCTTTTGGATGCTAAAGCATGACCAGATCAAGTTTTTTTGTTGTGAAAATGGTTATGTCCATGTCCCTTTAAGGGAATAGATGGTATTGCGGAAGTTTTCCCTCAAGTTAAACATGATGTCCCTGACCAAGGCGGGGCCTGGAACTTCTCTCAGAACTATATACAGCTTGAAGCTCCAAAGTTCCCGTGATTTCTTGTCAGGCTTCAGCTTCAGCAAGGAAGCAGTTTAGAGCTAACGATTTTCCACAAAGTGGCGACGAAAGGTCTAACTTGTGCAAATCTGGGATGGAGTTCCATTCTCTGTTTTCTTCTCAATTGAGTGTTTATTGTTCTTCAGGAATTCAGGAAAGTATGTGCATGGTCAAGTAGAGGTTGTGGCCTGTGATTCTTTTAGTTGTGGCCGATGGTGTCCATCATTGTCCTGTGGGATTGCTTAGGAGCGACCTGTATTTGTGGTGTTGGTCTGCTCCCAACAATAGAAATTACCTGGGGATTTGACTGTACACGTACAACTCATGGTGTTTCTTCTACATCTTGACATAACTACATCAAAGAACCAGAGTGGATTTTTGAATCATGCTGAGAAGAGACGTATTTGTTGACAGAAGATGTAAAATAATTATGCATGCAAAGCATTGTGCGAGCGTCATTGCATCAGTTGATTGAGGCAATTGGAAGTACTCTATCTAATGCAGTTGATCCAACGTCCCTGTTTATTTTAGGCCCCTACTACTGCCATGCTTCTGTTGCTTCCTTTGCATCTGAACTACTTTTTCTGTTTAGACAATTGAGTACTCTCTTACCGACGTAAGAAACAAATAGCTGTAGTGGTGACAATTCTTTAAGGGTAATCTCCTAGCATCTGAGATAATATAAATTTTTTTTTTTTGGTCGAAGAAATAATAGAATTTACTAACACATTTGGGAAATTACAATCATCAACTGAAAACTACATATTTAAGATAAAATATCATTGGATTTAGCTCCTGGATTTATGGAATTTTCGCCATAAGATATATACATGTATTTAATGTTTTTTGGTCGGACGAATCCTAGGACAACACTTAATTCTCTGCAAGGTCAATCCTTAATTTTCTTAGTAAGTGATGAGTCGAGCGCTCGAGTGCCGTGAATTTGATATACGAATCTAAGAAGATTATCAAGTTGAATTAGTCTTCGCAAGAATGGAGCTAGACTTTTATAGGTGACATGTCTCTTTCTTATGTTTGTGGTCAAGACAATTCCTTGTTGAAAGTTCCTGTGGATGCCACAATAATCTTGGGCTTCAGTTTCAAAATTCAAACAACAACATCTTTCATGACCGTCCACAACCATTTGATCTTGCTATTTGTATGTACGTTATTCTAATTTGTACAATCTATAACCCTTATGGTTCCTTTGATTACAGATTTGAAATGAGCCTGCAATATGATAACTATTTGGTGTTTACTATTTTACTTGGTTTGATACTAGAATAATAAAGGAATGATAACATCCGAAATGCTCCATCATTGTATCTATTCTTTCGCCCTCTGCCAAGAACGCCGCCGTGTCTAGTGATTGCTCATTGAGGGTTACCGTCTTGTCGGCGGTGGGTCACTGGCGGGGTCGGTGATGGCGGGCTAATAACGGTAAGCCGGCATGGGACGCTGATGGTCGTCAATAGAAATTGTTCGCGCCGAGATTCCATACGAAATTGATTTCTTAAAGTTTAAAAAATGAATTTCCTATGGAATCCCGGCGAGAACAAAGGACAAAAAAAATCCAATTGGCAAGAAAGTGCCAAACTCGATGTCATGTGACCTTTTGGACGCGACTGGCCGAGAAAATATGGGATGGCTTTCTGGAAGACGTCCGTTATGGGGATGGATCCACGAAAAACTGTGTGTCCTGAAGATGTTTTCTTCATTGCAACGTAGCAATTCTCAAATTTCTGTTTCTTCTGATTTGCTGCTCCTATGTCAATGTTTCTCTTCCATTGAATTTGACATTTAACATTCAAGAGAACAGGAAAGAAGATACGACTCGGTCAGCCCAGTTATATCGGAGATCAAAATTCCAGAGAGACTATTTTGGTGTTATTTTCCCCTCTTATTTGTTTTTTTTTCAATCGAAGTTTGAAAAGTTACTTGATTAAAAAAAGACTGAAAAGATAAAAAGAAGATTTTCTTTTATCATGCCCGTGTTCCTGTTATTGTCCATTTTCTATTCAATGTGAAATGTATACTCGTACCTCTACAGTTTCATGCAAGAAACACGCAAGAACATCTCGCAACAGTAATTTTTTCCCAATACCGTCGGACTTTTTACAATTATGCGTTGTGACTTTAATTTTAGTGGCTTTCTTTATCAAAATAGCGACTTTCGAATCAAATGCGATAATGATCATGAAACCATAGAAATATTCAATTTAGACATGTCTCATGTCCATGTCGCGCCTAATATGGGCAGGTATTATTAGCCATATCTAACAATTTCACCGGCTAAGTCTATGTGGGGACACAATCCCATGGTTCTCATAAATTTGAATAAACCCACTAAATTAGCACCAAACATCTATTTACTTATTAGGAACCTGATTTTGGGCATAGAGTAGAGTAGATGATCTATCTTGGTGTATTAAATTGAGGGTTGAAGAAAATTCTCCTAAATTTAATTTATTGTTATTACGAGATACCCAATATTCCTATTCCTATTATAGTTATGATGATAAGGATGGATACTATTATTTTTGGTCCTACGAATTTAGGGAAGAAAGCACTTGCCATTTGTGAGCTGGCGAAGCCTAGCAAAAACGTGTGAGCTAGGAAGAGTCCAAAGACCAGATCCAGTTCGATGGAAGCACAAATTTCCAACTTCTAGAAGCAGATACCCCGTTGAATGATAACGACACCCTTTGCTTTATAGCTTGTAATCAACAAAATGCTCTGACTAAAACCCTAAATGTATCCAATAACTTTTTGATTAGTGGCAGAAAATGACCATTTAAAAAGTATCGTAGTGGGTTTCTTTTGCCTAACCAATCAAAAGCAAAGTGATTGAAGTCCCTCTTTTCGGATCTTACATGGAAAGCAAGGAAGGAAAAGAAGGAAAAAATGTTGAGGTATGGTTGAGACTCCCCATCGACAGAAAAGTATGGAGTCCACTCTCCTGTGAGCACACGGAGGTCACGGGGGCAACGCTCCTGAGCCGCTATAGGGCTTTGATAATTTAAACCCGTATTTTATTTATAGTTTAAGTTTATACCCATGGATAACTGCTGTCTATATATACTCTCTTTCTTTTGTAATTGAATGATGTAATTGAGAGATACGATGTGTTAATAATAGTGGAATCCTTTACTGGATGTAGCCCTAGTTTAAAGGCAAATCATGATAAAATCTTGTGTTTTGATTTCTCTTTCTCGATTTTTACTCTCAATTTCGTGTGATTGTGCGTCAAATCCTAGCAAAAAAAAAAAAAGATGTTCATCTAGAATAACCTTTTTTTATAGTGTTCAAATTTTGTAATTTCATTTGATAAGCTGATCGCATCATGACGTGATGTTCCTTGATTATATGATAATATTTAGACGGAATCACTAATTATAAAGTTTGGGGTATTTCCGTTTTTTCTTGGTCTTTGGCTTTTGCACTTGTAATATATGGACTAACCATGCAAGAGTTTGACGAACAAGTTGAAAATTGATATGTGTAAATTTGGACAAACGGAGAAAAAAGAGAGCCTATTGAAAACAAGTCACTTGACCTCCCATCAAAGACGGCAATGACTTTTGCTGCATTTGAACCTTATAAACCACACATGACACGCTTCCCATTCCCCATGAACATAACTCTCCAACAACCCAAATTTCTTTCTCTCTCTCTCAAGCCATGTTTGCTCCGAACCACATCTTCTCTCTCACTCCCAAATCCCACAACACTCTTGAGAAGAGCAGAGATCTTGAGTTTGATTTCTGGGTTCCGGGTAAAACGAGGAACCACCACACCAGGAACTGTGATCCCGACTCGCCAACTCTGTGGAAGCGCGAAAACGTGACGGTAAGTGTTGCCAAAGATGTGGACACATCCCCACTTCTTCCCCAAGATCACCACTACAGCAGTCTCTCTCCTTTGTCGAGGGCTCGGACGATCGAAGAAGGAAGAAGAGAGATGATGGAGATGATCCGGAACTTGCCTGAGTCGAGTTACGAGCTTTCCCTCAAAGACATTGTGGATGAGCAGCTATCTTCACAGGTACTAGTGGACTCGGTTCGGTTCGGTTCTGTTCGGTTTGGTTCGCTTCTTGTTCAATATTGAAATCTGATCTTATATCTGTAATCATATAGTAGACATAACATAGTATCATACTGATGTGCTTAATAATTGCTCTTCATCTGTTGTATATGCTTTGAAACCAGTCTGGGCAAAAAGTTCTGCTGATTAAGGAAATGATGTTTTATTGATGGAGGACAAGTAATTAAATCTGGATTGCTTTGCAGGAGAATCAAGAGGAGGAAGAGGGAAAATTTAAGTTTCCAGGTGCTGAGGCAGAGTCAAACAAAAACCAGAAGAGGAAAAAGAGGAAGAAAGTCACAAGGACCACCATTCAGCAGCAGCATCAGTGGTCAAGATGTAATAGCATGGAGACCGGAACTTTCCTGCTCAAGATGTTCTTCCCATCGTTCTTGGGATCGAATAAGAAACCTGCAACATCTCGGAACAGCATGTCAAAGATTTCGCCGAGGACGTCGTTCGAACGGCCTGATCAGAGGAATCCGGGCGCGGTGTCGAGGATTAAAATAAGTCCTGTTGCGAAAGATCAGGGGAGTCGCGATCGAGTTAGAACTGAAAGCGGTACCAGCAGGAGCAAGAGCTATTCAAGCAGGTAAGAACTTGAATTTTTTCGATATGACATTCTATTTGTGGATTTTCGGTCATTCATCTTTCTGCCGACTCAGTAATTTCCTAAGCATATTGCAAGAAAAGGTAATACTTATTGTAGAAATTGCATTGTTTCATTTGGGTTAGGAAAAATTGTATCTTTATTGATCCCCTAAACAGAATTTCCACTTGTGAGCCTAAAATAACATGCTGAATTGGTACGCAAATAACAGACCAGTTAGAACCTTTCAATGGTATTTTCAATTTTTGTCTGTTCGATTTGAGATTGAAACTTCCATGTACTCTTAACGAGCAGTTGTAAAAGCATATGATCCCTGTCTTTATGCAGGAACAACGATGACGATGCTATCCTGGGTTGCTGGCCTTTCGCCGGATCGAAAGGGAAAATGCGAAGGCAGAGAACATGCGTCTTCTGATTTCCTCAGCCTCCTCCACATGAAGGTAGAATCAAAGACTGATTTTGCTTTCACAACCTAGAAATATACTCAAACAGCAGAGAAGGGTGTCCCCAGTTGATAAGCCGGTTTGATTATCTCGGCTCTGATGAAGATTTCGCTAATCAGTCCCAAGAAATGTCAAATGCAGAGATGCCAATAGCATTTGATACTTGTCAGACTGGGCATCTTGTTAAATACTAATCTACTCAAAAGACAACGCTAGTGAAGTTTTAGATTTCTGTAGAAACTACGCAGGCCATAGCTTGCCGCATCGTGATCACACGAGCGCGCGAGTTATTAGCGGCTGAAGATATGTATTGTCGTTATGTAACAAAGCTAAGGATAAAATAAACTGAATGCTGCTGGTATTTTTTTCATTCAATGCTACTTGTGCGGTACTTTTAAGGATGTAACAGATGAACAAGAACCATGTAAAGTGATCAGGTGGACCTTGCGTACCGAAAACAAAAAACAATTGA
>BCNH02000003.1:26940184-26958063 GCA_001662345.2 Metrosideros polymorpha var. glaberrima | reverse complement strand
TGGATGGAGGAAGACGACAAGATTCATGATCGTTACTCCTATAAAAAAAAATGAATTACAAGATTAAAATACTACTCTAATCAACAACTCGATTAAACTACGATTATTCGTTGACTAATCAATTTATACGTGCTCATGAAGAAACTTATTCACAGCGAACCTTTATCTTTGTCCGTTACGCATATTGTCCATTTGTTTCGATCAAACCGTACTTCGAAATAGATCTTTGTTAAACCTTACGACTCCACAATATCCTAAATTATCATTTCCACAAAACTCCATAGCGTAACAACACTTAAATCGAACTCCACAAATCAAAATCCACATAATTGTTGGTGGGTCTGCCTATGTGATGGGACCCAACAAGTAACTAATAAAGAAAAGCAAAAACAAAAGAGAAAAGTCAAAAAGCAAAAGCAAAAGCAAAAGAAAAGAAGAGAGTGCTTCTGCGTGCAAGTGTGCCTAGAGGAAAGAGAAGACACAGACAGAGACAGAGAAAGAGAGGTCGCAAGAGTGGAGCCGAGAGCACGCAGGGGAAGAGGAAAATGGGCTCAACTTCGCGCGTCCGATTCAAAGGCCAAACGTTGATGGAATTGGCTTAAATATTAGTATGTTGTTCGTGAGACCAAGGGCTTCGAGTTGATCAGTCTCGTTCGTTGAGTTTCGTCTCCAAATGCTCCAATCGCAATTAGGGTTTTTCTCCTCAATTTATGGTAATCCACCTTTGTGGTGATGAAAATGCTCTTGTATTGCTATTGTTGAGCCTTTAGTGTGTGACTAGAGAAGAATACTTTGTGTACGCTACTATTCTTGGTGATTAGTGGAAGTTTTGGACAGTTCATGATTTTTCCCGTTTTGGGTTTTCCACGTTAAAAACTTGATATCTTGTTTCCTTTACATTTCAGCATTATATTTACATATTGCAAGGTTGTATTGCTGAATATATTGCTGGGTGTTATTGAGGTTGAAGTTGACATTGGCCGGTTTAGTTTCGAGGGAGATATTGATCCTAGATTGGGTTAATTATAAGCGAAGTGCTACCCGATTTTTCCCAATAAAGTGGTATCAAAGCTAGAGTTGAGATTTCAATGTTAAATTGAGAAAACAAGTGACACAATGTTTAAGTTAAATGCCTCGAATTACTCTATTTGGAAGCCTCGTATGGAAGACATGTTATATTGCAAAGATTTGTTTGATTCCGTCAATGGTGATTAGGCTAAAGAAGACAAGGAAGACAAAGAACGGGAGCAAATGAATCGAAAAACGATTGACTTTATTTGACAATGGATTGATGATAGTGTTTTTCATCATGTTGCACAAGAGACAAAAGCCAACATTTTGTGGAAGAAATTATAAGATCTCTATGAGAGGAACACTCCACAAAATAAAGCTTTTCTAGTTAAAAGACTTGTGAATTTGAGGCATAGGAAAGGAAGCATGTTTGAACATTTGAGTGAATTTCAAGATGTTGTAAATCAATTGACAAATCTTGAGATTGACCTTGGTGATGAATTGCATCATGTCTATTGCTTGGTACTCTTCCTAATAGTTGGGACACCTTGGTTGTTGTATTAAACAATTTGGCTCCTTATGGTATGCTTTTTATGAGCATGGTTAAAGAAAGCTTGTTCAATGAAGAAATAAGAAGAAAATGCTTGAATTATGCTTCTAAATCGGAGGCTCTTGTCATAGAAACTAGGACGAGAAATCAATCAAGAAAGTTTCAAAGTAATGATAACCGAGGCAAGTCAAGAGGAAGATCAAAATCAAGGCCAAGGAGGAGTGTGAAGTATTTCAATTGTGGCAAGATGGGACATTATGCTAAAGAATGTTGGTTGCCAAAGAGATAAATCTCATAATATAAATGGAGATTGCAAGAAAGAAGAGAAACAGATTACAGCAGCAGTCGCATCTGATGGTGATATTATATTCATTTGTGACAATGGTTTTGTAAACCTTACATGTCAAGATTTTTGTTGGATTGTTGATTCCGCATCTTCATTTCATGTCACCTCACGGCGTGACTGTTTCACTTCCTATCGCAGCGGTGATTTTGGTTGTGTTAAGATGGGAAACAATGGTGTTTCCAAGGGTATCGGCATGGGAGATGTTTATCCGAATATTCAACTTCACTTGATCTCCGCAAACACCTTAGATGATGATGGTTACTGCAATTCATTCTATGATGGCAAATGGAAATTGACCAAATGTTCCATGATAGTGGCCAAGGGTAAGAAGACATCCTCTCTCTATACCATGCAAGCGAAGTTGATCAAAGAAGAGGTAAATGCAATAGAAGACTTCTCAATTAACCTATAGCATATGAGACTCAGTCATCTTAGTGAGAAAGGGGCTTAATACTCTTGCTAGAAAGAACCTTCTACCATTGAAAAAGAGAAATCTGAAGGAATGTACTCATTGCCTCACATGTAAATAACATAGATTCTCATTTCATAGTTCCTCTTCACACATAAAATCAAATGTATTTGATTTAGTTCACACTGATATTTGTTGCATGAATGCTAGAACACTTGGTGATGCATTGTACTTTATGACATTCATTGATGATTGCTCTAAAGACTAGATGCTTGCTATTTTCAAGCAATTTCATGTCAACGTGAAAAGAGAAATCAAGAAGAAGCTGAAATGTGTTCGAATTGACAACGGTGGTGAATATAGAGACCCGTTTGAACATTATTGCAGGGATTATGGTATCAAGCTTAAGAAGATTATTCCGAAGACACCATAGCAGAATAGGGTAGCAGAGAGAATGAACCGAACAATTAATGATCGCATTCGGTGTATGCTCTTTCATGCGAGGTTGCCTAAGTCATTTTAGGGTGAAGCGATGAGAACAACAGTGGACTTGATAAACATTTCTCCAATAGTGGGCTCGATAAACATTTCTCCATCAGTTCCTCTTAAAGTGGATGTTCCGTAAAAAGTTTGGAGTGGGAAAGATGTTTTCTATAATTATCTGAAAGTGTTTGGTTGTCGAGCATTCGTGCATGTTCCAAGAGATGAAAGGTCCAAACTTGATGACAAGTCTAAACAATGCATCTTCTTGGGTTGTGGACATGAAGAGTTTGGCTACAGATTATGGGATCCAATTGCAAGGAAAGTCATTAGAAGTCGAGATATTGTGTTCTTTGAGCATCAAACCATTAAAGACATTGATAAGCTAGAGAGGCCAAAGAATGTTGTCCAACACTTAGTTTCAACCCAAATCCTCCTACCATATTAGATGGAAATCACGGGGGAGAAGTGCATGGAAATCATGAAGATGGTGAATCCTCACAGAATGTTGATTCTTCAGTTGAGATAAGTAAAACAATTGAGCCAGAACAAGAAGTTGAGCAAGAGTTGCCCGTTGAGCCATTAAATGAGCAAAAACAAGCGGTCCTACCTCAAGTTAGAAGATCTGAAAGAGAACGTAAGCCTTCACAAAGATATCAACCACATGAGTATGTGTTACTCACTGATGCAAAAGAACCAAAAACTTATGAAGAGGCTATGTCATGTGACCAAAAGAAAGAGTGGCATTGTCGCAACCTATTTTTTCCGACCCGCGTTGGGAATGGGGATAGGTTTAGGGGTATTGCCCAAAAGGACGGAACATGGGCCCATCGAATTGAGCATGGACTTTCCCAAGCCCATACCTCGCGTGACATTGGATTTCGTTTTAAATTCCTTAGCAACCTAAGAAATTAACTAGGAATCACCACTAGCCTATTGGGGTCAGCTAGAAACCAATCGAGACTCGAGAGTGTCGTCTCGATTCCTACACAACCAGAAATTCTAGGGTCGGGGACTTGATTGCGCTAATTATCTAATTAGCACCCTTTCGGTACCTAACTAATTGGTCGTTTACCTAACGTAGTCATGCAATCTTGATAGCATTTTACAATCTTAAAATCAAAGTTGCTAATGATCATGCAAATGTTTTTGTGATTTTCTCATTTAAAAATTTAGGCTGATTCTATCATGAGAAAGAAGTTAACAAGCAAAGTATTGAAAAATGACGCATAAAGTAAACACTTAATTAATTTAAAGCGAGCTACTCTAAGTGTGATAAAGCAAAACCTGCAATTCACCGAGTATTAACAATTACAAGAGTATTAACAATTACAAACTTTACATGAGTTTAGAAAAGAACCGGAAGGGACATCGGTTGATCACCGTCTTTAGGACAGCCTTAGGATAAATGTCGCCTTGAGGTGTCGCATCGTCAACATTTGCTCACAACATGCACCCTTAAGCATATATCTAATGCAATCAATTTGTAATCAAATTCAATCAAATGACATCGAGATTGGCCTTTGCCTTACATCGCCCTAGCATACATCTAGCATAGACATACATCTAAAACTAGGCTAAACATGCACTTAGGTCAATTAAGACATTGATTATCACACAATCAAACAATTGAGCAAGACCTAAAAGAGGGATCACTTGACCATTTTTTTTTGGGTTTTATGCTTCAGATTCGGGTCGAACGAATTAATTTGGAAAACATATCAAACGGGGTTCAAATCTAATGATTCTGGTGTCATTAGAAATCTTGTAATGTGTTCTTCAATGTTGAAGAAAACCATTTCATCCAATTTTAAACCGAAAGATCCGATTTCAGTGATTTAAGAAAAATGGTCAGGATTTGACCCGAATCTGATACACTCTGGAAGAAAATTCAGTAAAAATAGCAAACCTGGTGGAAACGTGCCAAATTTCGGCGTACAGCTGGACAACCACGTGCTGAACGAATTGCATGTTCTGAGGTTTTGCAAAGGAGTCCTCATTTTGCCCCGCAATTCAATATTTCCCGAGGACTTTTCTGAAAACAGTTTTAGAGGCCAACACCGACCTTGTCTGCATTTCGATTTTTACAAAAATATCAGATCTCACATTTTGGCTCTGAAACTTTGTAGTATACCATTTAAGACCCTAACGAACAACTTTATAGTTTTGCTATTTTGCAAAAATGCCATCTACTATGTGATTTTTACATTTCAATCCATAGCATTTTCTGGACCCAAAACTGACTCAATGAACAGTGAAATGACGTTGCACTTTAGGCCAGGTTAAAAAGCACATTTTGATCTGAAAATTTTATATGTTGTAGATCCAGATGTTTTCTACAACTTTCATGTAGAAATATTTCTCAAAAAATGCACACAGAATTCTCCAAAAAAAACAATCTTGACGCAAGGTCAGATTTCACAGCAGCAGAATAGGTCTAAAACAGCAAGAACCGAACAGCAGCAGAATGTGGATCGATTTTGTGAACTCACGGAAAAGTCAATATCACCAAGCAAACGAAGTTCATTTTTTACGTACAACCACTCAAATCGAAGCTTAGAAAGTCCTCTTCGATTGTCTGGTTGAGCATTTTTCCACATTCCATCCTTATTTGGCTCAAAAGAGGCAGAAACCGAGACAGGTTCACTGGACTACGAAAAATGCAGAAACACAAACGTGCAATGATTTCTCATCTGTTGGCTCCTAAACATGGTTTAGGTGTTACTTACCTTCAGATCTGTCCGACATCCATTGATGATGAAGCTGTTATTTAACAAACACACTAAGTTAGTGAAGAATCAGAATCTATAGCGATTTATAGTAAAAAGAACGGAAAAGGGGAATGAACCACTTAGCTTCTTGCCATCTTCAAAGACCCGGTTCGTTGCGCCGGGGCCTCGCCTCGTGGATCGGCTTGTACGGATACGAAGTGGGATGCACCAGCTTCGCATCAATTGGCGGAGCACGGCCAGAGCCGCACCGGCGAGGGAGGTTCAGCTTGATGGAGGAGGAAGCAGCGCCTCTTGCAGGTCTCACAGATCGCAATTGAACAGCGGCGAGACCACCTGAGATCGTCTCGTTTGGGCGAAGGCGGCAAGCCGTGGATCAAACAAAGCAAGGCAGAGGAACGGCGTCGCGTCAGCAAGAGGAAGCAGCAGGATGACGGCTTCCGACGGACTAGGGAGGGCGATGGTGGTAGTAGACTCGTCGTTCGGTCGGCGGAGCATTCGCGTGCAAGGGAGAGACCGAAGTCCCCCCTGTCCGTTCTCCTTTTTTTGGACTCTTTTGTGCGGCTGTGGGTGAGAACGTGAGGGAAAAGGCAGGTGGTGATGACGAGTGATGATGGTGAATGATGAAGGTGGAAATGTGATGATGACAGGGTGAAAATCTCATGATCAAGAGGGGAAGATGAATGGGGTCGTGCGAGCAAGATGGGAGGAAACGGAAGGAACCGGGCCTTAGGCCCAATCAGATCGGGCCAAAAGCGGGCCCGCGTTTGCTTCGCGTGGGCCGATTTTTCTTTTTCCTTTTTTTTTCTTTTAAAAAAATAAAAAGTACATATTTATTCACTTTTCTCTATTTTTTGGTGCTTATGTTAATTGGCATTTTTTATAAAAGAAAATCATATTAAATCGGAATAAAAAAAAACGAACTATCAAAAATAGGTGTCAACAGGCATGAAACCATGTAAGAGGAGCTCAAGTCCTTGCATGAGAACCACACATTTGAGTTGGTGAAGTTGCCTAAGAGCAAGAGAACGCTCACAAATAAGTGGGTGTACAAGTTGAAGACATAATAAAGTAGTTCGCAACCACAATACAAGGCTAGGCTTGTTGTGAAGGGCTTTTGTCAAAAGAAATGAATTGACTTTAAAGTTTTTCACCAGTTGTAAAAATGGCTTTTATTTGAGTTGTTATTGGGTTGGCCGCCAACTTAGATTTAGAGATTGAACAGCTTGATGTAAAAATAGCTTTTCTTCATGGAGACCAAAAAGAAGAAGTATATATGGAGCAACTGGAGGGTTTCAAAGTTGAAAGTAAAAAGCATCTTGTATGCAAGTTGAAGAAAAGTTTATATGGTCTCAAGCAAGCGCCAAGACAGTGGTACATAAAGTTTGAATTATTCATGGAATATCATGGATATAGTAAGACTAATTTCGATTCTTGTGTCTTTATGAAAAGATTCTCGAGTGATGATTTATTATCCTCCTACTCTATATGGATGATATGTTGATAGTTTGGCATGATGCTAACAAAATCAATAGCTTGAAAAATGAGTTGAGTAAAGCTTTTGCAATGAAGAATTTGGGATCGACTAAGCAAATTCTTGATATGAGAATCACTTATGATCGAAAGAACAAGAAACTTTGACTATCTCAAGAGAAGTACATCAAAAAAGTGCTAGAAAGATTTAACATAAGCACATGTAAACCAATAAGTACTCCACTTGCAAGCCATTTTAAGTTAAGTAATAAAGAGTGCCTTACAAGTGGTAAAGAGACGGAATAGATAATGAAGATTCCTTATGCATTGGCCATTGGTAGTTTGATGTATGCCATGGTTTGTACAAGACTAGACATTGCTCATGCAATTGGTGTTGTGAGTAGGTTTTTTTCAAATCCAGGTAAAGAGCATTGGACTACTGTGAAATGGATATTGAGATATCTTAGAGGCACGACTGGATTCTGCTTGTATTATGGAAATGGAAAGCCTGAGTTGAGTGGCTATTCAAATGTGAACTATGCCGGTGACGTCGACTTTTGAAAATCCACGTCAGGTTACATGATGACTTTTGTAGGGAGAGCTATTTCATGACAATCAAGATTATAAAAATGTATTACTTTGTTTACAATCGAAGCTGAGTACATTGCTATTACCAAAGGAGGTAAAGAACTCTTGTGGATATAGAAATTCATACAAGAGTTAGGCTTGAAGCAAGAGAAGACTATTTTATATTGTGATAGCATGAGTGCTATCTATCTTAGCAAAAATCCGGCGTTGCATTTAAAATCAAAGCATATTGATGTGAAGTATCATTTGGATACGAGTGAAATTAGAAGAAGCTCTTCCTACTTGAGAAAGTCCACATCGACGACAATGGATCTGATATGATGACCAAAACCTTGCCCATTGTGAAACTTGACATTTGTAGAAGCAAAGTGGGCATGATGGAACTCTCCACATGAGGCGGAGGGGGAGGCTTGTTGGTGGGTCCGCCTATGTGGTGGGACTCAACCAGTAACTAATAAAGAAAAGAAAAACAAAAGAGAAAAGTCAAAAAGCAAAAGCAAAAGCAAAAGAAAAGAAGAGAGTGCTCGTGCGTGCAAGTGTGCCTAGAGGAGAGAGAAGACAAAGACAGAGAAAGAGAGTTTGTAAGAGTGGAGCCAAGAGCACGCAGGGGAAGAGAAAAATGGGCGCAACTTCCCGTGTTCGATTCGAAAGCCAAATGTAGACGGAATTGGCTTAAATTTCGGTATGTTGTTCGTTAGACCGAGGACTTCGAGTTGATTAGTCTCGTTCATTGAGTTTTGTCTCTGAATGCTCCAATTGCGGTTAGCGTTTTTCTCTTCAATTTGTGGTAATTCACCTTTGTGGTGATGGAAATGCTCTTGTATTATTATTGTTAAGCCTCTAGTGTGTGACTAGAGAAAAATACTTCGTGTATGCTACTATTTTTGGTGATTAGTGAAAGTTTTGGGCCATCCGTGGTTTTTCCCGTTTTGGATTTTCCACGTTAAAAACTTGGTGTTTTGTCTCATTTACATTTCAGTATTATATTTACATATTGTGAGGTTGTATTGTTGAATATATTGCTGAGTGTTGTTGAGGTTGAAGTTGAAGTTGACATTGGTTGATTTAGCTTCGAGAGAGATATTGATCCTAGATTGGGTTAATTCTAAGCTAAGTGCTACCTGATTTTCCCTAACAATAACTCCAAATCTGTGGCTTGATTCCGAAAATAACTCTAGATTAGAAGTATAAATGACTTAAATCCTTACTAAGCATGGGGAAGCGGAGTTGATTTGGCTTGTCCGGATGTCCGAAACGTGTACCCTCTGATTTATCTGAATCCCAAAGGTGGATCCAGGAGATCCTTCTCTCATTCCTAATCATAGCACAAAGCATATTAGCAATGATTAGGATTATAAGTGGCCCTTTGTTGAAATTAAGGGAAATCACACACCATCAACTGAAGGAGAAGGGCCAATATGCCCCAAACCTTTTGAATTAATCATTTCGTTAATCAGTGCTGAAAAGAATTATTTTCTTTTTTACGTGCTGGCTTTTGTCGTGTGATTTTTATTGTGAATAGATTGGTCATTTCCTTCTTCTTTTTTTTGTTGGCCAGACCATTTTGCCTAGTGCGTCATGAGTGCTTCGTTACCACACTTTTAAAAATGCCCATGCATTGTACTCGCATCGGCAAAGGATCAACCATGAATAACCCGGTCTAAATCCCAAATAGAGTAGGTTACATCGAAAGTTGACATGCCATGAAAAACCTAAGACTTGCAATTGGGATATATTTAGGACTTTTTTTACAAGGAATAAGTAAGGCAAAATTGTCAAAAAAAGTCCTAAACCTATTCCATTTTTTCCAATTCTGTCTCCTAAACCTTTTAAGTTTGCCAATCGAGTCCTAAACCTTTTAAAATTATGCATATTCAATCCTAAACCTTTTAAAATTGTGCAAATTTAGTCATAAACTTTTTAAATTTGCCAATTGAGTCCTAAATCTTTTGCATTTGTGCTGATTTAGTCATATTCGCTGGCCGGCGCTAATGTGGCATCACTAGAGGCTGACGTGGATAACTTTTGATAATATTTTATTATTTTTCGATCTTTTTAAATTTTTTTCCTTTTTTTTCTTTTCTCCTTCTTCTTCCTCCAACTGGCTAAGTGGAATAAGTTTACGAATTTTTTGACAATTTTTCCAGTTAAGTAATATGTCCATCGTAATACTTAGAGTTGACACGCCCACATAGCTTTTTTCTACAAATCTCACGTCTCTCACCATTGAGATAAGCAATTAGTTATTCACTAAATATAAATATACCCACCATCTCAACGGTATCAGATGCGAGGCGCGTAAAAAAGGAAAAAAGGTTACACGGTCCATGTACCTAATATTTACCCAAAATAAAACTATTCATCTTAATGGGGTTGGATGCGGGATGTCTAAAACAAAAACAAAGATTATACGATCGGTGTACCTAATATTATTGAATAAAAGAATTAGAGTGATCTTCAGAATCATAGTTTCTATGCATAGTTTTTTAGGTCATTTTGAACAAGAAAGAACAAAGAAAGAACCACCTAACAACAACTAAGGAAGAAGGTGGCACAAACTGCAAAGAATCATCTGGTCACGTGAGCAGCTCGTTAATCTCCATTTCTTTTTTAATGGTGTTGATGTTGCCGACCTTCTTTTACATTATTCGAGATATACAGAACTAATTTCCCAATCGATAAATTAATTGACTAAGGAGGGGATAAATTCTCTTTCTTTTTTTTAAGTCGTGCAAATCGTCCCGTCCCTGGAAAATCAAGGAAGGAGGCCGTAATTGGAATTGTCTTGACAACATGTATATAAGTAGGTTTATTATATTCCGGATATCGATTTTATTATGACTTCTTTGGCGACGACTTAATGAAGAATCGGAGTCAAACCCCACAAGGAACCTTCATGGGGAAACCCCTCCACCACCAAAAGACCTTCCACCCACCGGGACTACCTAAGACTGACGACTGCATGTATAAATACCCCATCTCCTTCGCCACACAAGCAAGACCTGGCCCCTCTCTCTCTCTCTCTCTCTCTCTCTGTGGAAATCACGGCAAAGAAAGTGCGATGGCTCCCATGCTGGAAGCTATGAAAGAGAAGGAATTAGCAGTGAAGAGACAGGAGCTGCTTCTTCATACTCCCAGGCGCGGGCGCATAAAGCGTCTGGTGTTCGCCAGCTTGTTCCGAAGCTTCAAAGCCCTCGTCGCTAAAATCTTCGGCTTTCTTCTCGGCCGCAACGCAACCCGCATCCCCACGTCAGATCACAAGTCACCTCTCTTATCTTCGCTTACTCGTTGGGGTTGCCGGAAGATATCGTCCTAGACCGCTCGACAATGTTGATGGGCAGTTGCGTTCGATTCCCGAGTTCTGTGTCGTGTTCTGCCTTTTGTAGTAGTTTCGAGCGGGAAAATGGCTCCGTGTTTGTCTGTCCGATGTGCTGTTATCTCATCGGACATCTTATGCTGCTTGTTATCAACCTTTCACTGCTTCAGTTATACGTATTGTCCAAAGTCCTCGGCGACATGAGCGACCGATTTAGGAAACTGACGTCGTCCTTTGTCACCATAGGCTCGATTTTCAATTCCTGTTCGTAAAGGAAAGATCGATCATATATATTACATTTGGTCTTTTCGGCAGGGTATTCGCTTTCTCAGTTTTCGTGTGGCCATAATTTTGTTTGTACCAGTCGCAATCAGCATCTGCAGTTGGCATTTTAATATAGGAAAAAGGACCAGAAACCATCGTGTGGGGACACGCGCATTAATCGTTTCAATTCCAATTGGGTACTAGACAAGAAACCGAGAGACGTAGAGATGTGTTTTAGAACTTATGTGGATGGAGGACGCCGACGAGGTTAATTATCATAATCCCCCGAAAGAAGACAATCCATGCTTTGTACATTAATTAATAACCTACGGGGAAAGTTTACTGCCTGGTGCGGTCGATATTTCTTGAAAGGGACAAAGGTGCATAATATGTCTGTACTCGGTTGACTTTCCCAAATGCTTTGGTCGGTAATAATCACTAATTCTATTCATGACCCTAGTGGCCCGGTTGTTCAAGCCAGTTCGGCTTACGTGCAAATTGGTGGGCTTGATAAGTTATTGCAGTTTCAATTGGCCCGGTGATCTTGCGGGCGCCACGTGGAGTCCACGCGATCTTATGGAGGACAAGACCTAAATGGTCCGGGTGCGGCTTATAATTCTCTCATGAATAAGGATCCCATGAGAAGTCAAAACCCCGAATAAAATGTCATTTCTTTTTAATAACTCACTATTTCAGTGGGAGTGCGCGAATTTTTTCGGCTCAATTTTTGTGGGGTCGCATGACATTTCTCTTTGATTTAATTAGTGAAGCTAAGAAAGCGGGCACTAGCGGGAGCAATGTATAATGCATGTTTTTGAGAAGTACTACCAACTATCAGGACTTCACTTGCAAGGGGAACGTGTTGCAGATTAGGTCTTATGGTCAAACTGACATCCAAAAGGGAGAAAGAAAGTGAGGTTATTAACTTATAAAATGTAGGTTTACAGCAAGACTGCTATGGGGGGTGTTGAACTTCATGCCCATAATTTGAAGATTAGTGTAAGGGAGTAATCGTTGAGAATGATTTACATTTTAATTTATAAAATGACCTGACAATTTCAATAAGTATGCAAACAAGTGGGTCATATCGAACAAATATCTACTCAACATCAGAAATCAATTTTACAAATTAAATCAAGTCCTTCCGTTTCTTGTATGGATACGAATAAAGGTGAGAGGCAAATGCACGACTATGTGAAACATGGGTTATCGAATACGTATGTACATGACTTATCAGAATAAAATATGGATTAGAGTTGATGGACCTTCCCGGAACGTTCGACTCCCCGAGTGAATATGTAGAACATCCACTCACACCTCAATCGGAAATCACTCTCTCTTGAGTCGTCTGATTTGTTCGAATCCAGAAGGTTGATCCAGGAGACCTATTCTGATTCCTAAGCGTAGCCAGAAGTATCTAGCGGTTGATCATTTGTCGGCCATTTTTTGTCAACGTCGTCCGATTGACAATAATGCAGGAAAGAACATAGCAGTTCCCAAGGCAAGCAGAGGTCCAAATCTTTCTGATGGTTTGACCTTTTTTTCCCTTCGTTTCTTGGTAATTTGATAAAGGTGGGAGGATGATAAAGAGCAGTGGAGAATAATGATAAGAGACTTTGGTCCCATTTGTCAATTTTGTGGGAGAAGATTATCTGATGAAGTATAATCAGAGAATAAGACGTAGCTATCTAGTGGAATAACAGGAAATCACCCCGCATCAACCGAAGGATTAGGTCCAATATGCCCCTGACTTTTATTTTTGTTTAATCATTTCGTTGATCAAGAATGGAAGAAGTTTTTTTATTTTCTATGCGCTGACTTTTCTCGTTTGATTTTCTTCGTGGATGGTCGGATCAGTTCTTATTTCTTAACTTGCTAAACCGCTGTTCCATGCTTTTCAACATGCCCCAGTATTCCACGCGCATTGGCGAGGGTCCACCATGAAGCCCTTGTCGCTAAAATCCCCGGCTTTCTTGTCGGCTGCACCGCAACATACGCTCCCACAACACAAGCACCGCCCTCATCTTCGCCTACACCGCTCAATAACGTTGATCAGTAATTGCGTTCTGATGCCTAAGTCCCGTGTTGTGTTATAGTAGTTTCGTGCGGAAAAATGGCCGTATCGTTTTCGTCTGATATTGTTATCTCGTCCAACATCCTTTGATACTTCTTTTCAATCTTTCACTGAATCAGTTATACGCCGGGTCCTAAAATTCTAGGTGATGTGACCGATCCATTTTGGGGAAGTGACTTCATCCTATAATCAGTTGCTGTACATAAGAAGAAGATCAATAATATATATTTTCAATTCATTCTGTTTCAGTTTTCCTAAGGACCGGAAATCATCATGTGGACACGTATCAAATATTTTAATTCCCATTTGGGTGGAGGAAGACGACAAGATTGATTGTCATTACTCCTCAAGAAAAGGAAATTGATCCTGATAATTTCTGCAACATTATTCAATGACAAATGAATGGGGTAAGTTTACTTTCCTGTGCGTACGCTGTTAATTGAAGAATAAAAAGGCACTGATAATTTCCCTTTGAATTAGTGTTTCAGACTAAAAGCCCGAGTTGACCCCGATTGGAGTTGAACGACCACCAGCCTATGTCCTTGCCTGTCGGTCGATTCGTGTTCATATTTTGTCTTTCATAAGAAAAAAATGACAACGAGCTTTGACAAAGAAATAGATGTCAATTTTCTCTACAACGTGTTTTAGATTTATAACGTTTTGTACGGATCTCGTGACGATAAATTGAACTCTTGTTGACATCCTGTGGCAGGTGGACTCCTAGGTACGAGAGAGAACCACACCGAAGCAATCGGCCAAGATGAGTGGACCTAGACCTTCTGGAGGATGTTCACACATACGATCGCCTTCGTCCGCAACACCGCATCTTTTGGCTAAAAAATCAACACCAACGTCAGCTTATATAACAAGGACCTCTCCCATTGAACGTCTAGACTAGAAAGAAGCAACTGATGATATCTAATCGGTCATTAACTCTATGATTTAAACTTTTGAATGAATGTGAATCCAAATCGATTGTCGATCGGCTCAACTTATAGGCTTCCTTTTGGATCTCTCTATTATAAAGTTATCAAACTTTTGTGGAGGCATGGTTTGCGCAATCCGGGATGCTCTAATGATACAATCTCGAATTCGTTCTTCATTTCCTGCGACACGGAAGATGGTACATGACAGTAACTCAGATGAGTTTCGCAAGTCATTGGGCTTGTGCACACGAAGGTGAGAATAGAGAGATGAGTTGATCAAACGTAGCACATGCCGTGGCCAAAAAAGGGGAGGGGTCTGGTGGGTGTTCTCTGCCCGGGAACGAAGGTGTAGAGGAAGTTTCTGGGAAACGGCGTAAGCGGAAAAACTTGTTCGAGGGTTCCATTCCATGCCAATGACGGAGTCGAGCATCTTACTCTTAATTATTTCTAATGAGCTTCTGGGTTTGGATATGGTTAGCGGTCCGGTTAGTTAATCTCTAGTAATTCTGTGACCACACAAATGTCGTAGAAATAGTTTACTAAAACAGTGCTGCACGTATACAAAAGTTAGTTTACTAAGATTTGGTAATTACATATGGCATGCATGGCACTGTAAGTTACTTCTCGATCTCTTTCATCACTTTTTGACTATTCCCCTAATTCGATGGGTTTGCTTAGTGCTGTGGCCCAAATGGATTTGAGCACCATTGAAGTATGTTGGCCCAAAATAGCCTCGTTTCGGCAAAAGGGCAATTAAGTTGGGCCCTTGTTGCTAGGACATACCCATGCAAGTAGTTGATTTTGGGCCTAAAAACCTAAGATCCACAACCACAATTAGGGATGTTACAACCGAACCGAACCGAACCGAACCGAAATTTTGCGCATTTTCGATTCGGTTCGGATAATAGAAAAATGACATAATGACAAAGAGATTCAACTGGGAGGGTCTAGGGGATAGCATTAAATTAGATTTATGGCCTAAAACAATCATCAAGAGCATCGGTTTGACAAACAAACTTACGACTGCATTGCCGACTATATGTCATTAGATTCGACCCTTATTTGGGCCAAAGCTACGATAAATATCTTCTTAGATTAGCATTGACCATTAATAGATCCGACATTAATGTTGGGGTGTGGTTCATATAACTCATCGACAGGAATGTACAAGGGTGCCGCTCCCCGATTTAGACCCATAAATAGCTACTGTTATATATAATTTTTTTCTCTTGAAATTGAGTTATATAATAGGGAGGTTCGAGATACTAATTATAGTAGAATCCCCTGCTAGATGTAACCCTAGTTTAAGGGTGAAACATAATAAAATGTTGTGTCTCGATTTTTCTTTCTCGTCTTTGCTTTCTACTTCATCGTGATTATGCGTCTAATTTTAACAATCAGATGAAGAGTGGTAATTACGGACTCTGAAACGGATAGGGATTGAATCAATCGGACGCTTGAAAATGTTCTAAAAAAAGTTACTAGAAAAAAGTGCATTGGATTCTTGATTTAGTTATCGTCCCTGAGTTTATGTCGATCAATGATCCAGGAGAAGCCAAAAACCCAAATAAAATGTAAATTCTTTTCAAATCAAATAAAAAAGACACCCACTTTTTCTGGCCGGCGGCACACGTATCATTTTTCTTTGATTTAGTGAAGATAAGCAAGCTCACTCTAGCAGGAGCAGTATTTAATGCGTGTTATTAAGAAGTAGTATGATAGTTTACTTGGGAGGGTAATGTGCTGCAGGTGAGGTCCAAAAGATAAGGCAAACAAACGAGGGTGTCAAATAATAAAAATTTCAGATAAGTGCACTAGAAATCTTAAAATTTGTCACAAAAATGCAATTTAGTCCTCAAAGTTGTGGTGCAATCAAATCTTTCGATAATTCTGTCCAATTTAGTTGAGGAAAATGCTAACATGTTTTTTATTTTATTACTTTCTTGAGACACGTGGCACCGATGTGATGCCCACCAAGCGCCACATCAGAAAAAACTAAAAAAACAATAGAAAAGTTAAAAGACATAAATAAAGAAGAAAAAAACAATTAGTGAATAAAGACCAAATATAAACAGTTCACCATCTTCTTTCTTTGATGCCCAAGCCATGAAAACTTACCGTTCATCTTTTTCTTTCGTTCTCTATTTTCTACAGACCTCAACTTACTGTCTGAGAAGCAATGGAACTCGCTCCCTTTCCTCTGCTGATTCTCCACAGGCATCAGCTATGGAGCACTTGTCGCCATCCTAGTACGAAGCCAAGTGCGACACTGCGCTGAAGTCGATCATGTCCTCTCTAGCTATCCTCTGTGCCATGAGTTTTAGCATTTACTCGGGAAGATTCGTCCCAAGGTTCGCCATGATTCGAAGCGTCGGATGTTTTAGCAGTTGCATTACAAATTCAAATCCACTCCGAATTAAAATTAGGGAAAATAGAGAAAAAGAAGTTGAAAATTATTGACCAATGTAGGAGTTCCTCAAAATGTTGGAAAACCCTAAACAGAAGCCACTGGAGATTACAAATAGGCAAATCTCCTTTAAACTTAGTGCATCACATTTATTCATATTAAAAGTCATTCTACTTTGTCTGTCTCATGATGAAATTTTTCTCTTCAAAGCAAAGCCCAAGTTTAATGGGAGGAACTGTTCCTAATTCACGCCACTTGAAGAGAAGATACTGTGAGTACGGCCAAAGAAGCAGATGAACCGCATGAGTTTTGGTCTTTATTCACTAATCATTCTTTTCTTTTCTTTTCTTTTTTTCACTTTTTTTTTCTTTTCGTTACTTTTTAAATTTTTAAGTATTTTTCGAACGTGGTACTTGATGGGCGCCACGTATCTTAACAAAGTAAAAGAAAAGCCACATCAACATTTTTCACTAGTCAAATTGGATGAAATTAACGAGATGACCTAATTGCGCTTTTCGAAATATTTAGGACTCAGTTTCACTTTCATGATAAGTTTTAAAAATTATGATGCATTTCTTTCTAAAAATTTATATCCACAACAAGATTACTATGGGGTTGTTGACCTTCAAAATCTAGAAATTTTTGTAAGGTGTAATTGTCAAGAATGATTTACAAAATTAATTTATAAAATGACCTGACAAAATCAACAAATATGTGAACAAGTAAGTCCTACGAATAAAACGTCCACAAAAGCATCACAAATCAATTTCACAAATTGAATCATTTTTTTCCATTTCTTATAAGAGTATGAATCAACTTGAAAAGCAAAGGCACAACTAAATAAAACATCAATAATTGAATATAAAAAGGAGATCCTATGAGCCCAAAATGTGCATGCCTCCTTAGAATAAAATATGGATAAGTGCACTATAAGTTCTAAAACTTATCACGAAAATGCAATTAAGTTTTAAAATTTTCAAAAGGTGCAATCAAATCATAAAATTTATCAAATTGATGCAATTAAGTCTTTCTATTAATTCCATCCAACTTGACTGATGAAAAATGTTGACGTGGCTTTTTTTATTCTTTTCTCTCTCTTACATGGCGCTGATGTGGCTAGAACACAAAGCATAAGGTTAAAATGACGTCATTTTATTCCAAAACCAAAGTTTATTTAAATTAGATTAAAAAATAAGCTAAATTAAAAAACACTGGTTTTTTTGTTTTTCAATTTTAGCTTATTTTCAATCTAATTTAAATACAATTTGGATTAAAAAGATTAGATTTGGACCAAAGTGACGTCGTT
>BCNH02000003.1:26886433-26919356 GCA_001662345.2 Metrosideros polymorpha var. glaberrima | reverse complement strand
ACCTCCTGAACTTCACCAGGAAAACTCTCTTTATGAATCACAAGGATGTGGTACCTACCGACAATGAAAGCAAAATACAAAGGAAATAAGAATAGGTTTCAGTACAAAATGCTATCAACTTGGTAGTAGAGCAAATTCAGAAAATCAATTAATCATCTTAGAACACTATCAAGCAAACAAACCAAGCAAGAAGTACCAACTTCACAATTGCAAACACTTTGAATTCCCTTGGTTAAAACCAAACAAAAAATTGAAAAATTCACCTTGATTCCTTTAGAATCAGCATATGCTTTCAATACATCGGAATCAACAAAACAATTGCTACCAAAGAAGATTTCTGGCTATCACTTATCATAAGCAAACACATAGATTTCTTTTTAGTATTCGGTTCCTAACCGGTTCTCGGTTCCCGGTTCCGGTTCCGGCGGTTCCTAAAAAATGGAACCCGGAACCGGACCCTCCCATATTAGAACCTAGAACCGCGGTCCGGTTCCGGTTCCGGTTCCCCGATTCCCAATTTTACCCAGGAACCATGCTCACCCCTATGCGCAGCGAAGGTAAAAATAGCTCAAGGACTTGAAGGTGAGAAGGGAAGTCGAGAAAACTAAAGGCGTACATACAACGAGGAAACGAAACCTAGAGGAAAAACGATCAGATACACCTGCCCCTTGATCATCTCAGTTATCTCCCTGAGATGACTGCTCATATGTTCAGGTCACTGCATCAGTCCAATCCACAAGTAAGCCAGCCAAGGGCCACATGGACAATCAATTAAAACAATTTTGATTTTGCCCTCCTTATCTGCTCTTTTTCTGTGCTGCTGACCACAACATTACCAAAGTGGTTGGAGCTCGACGACCTCTTATGTTGATGTGACAAAGAACCAAACTCTCAGCAGTTCTGACAAGCAAAGCGCAGGGCCAAATAATAGTATCCCCAATGGACCAAGGGGATCTTCTTGGACACAGAATCCTATTTCTAGAGACCTCCCTCATCCCAATTTATGATGTCATATATATATTTTGTGATGAAGCAAGCAGCTACTTTTTCCATGAAATAAAACGTATCCCTTTCGGATTGCTTATGTCTACTTTTATTCAGGTTCAACATCCGATTTTCATGATAGATTTGACTTATGTCATGACGGCAATACACAGTGAATGTCTATTAGTTCCTTAAAAGTCGATTTCTTCTTTTATGTGTATATAGGAGTAATAAGTAGGGATTTCTGATTATTGGAATCCATCATGAGGTGAAAATGATTTCTAAGAAATTTTCATGGTAATAATATGATCATGTTAGATGAAGGCATAGTTTAATATTTAAATTTCTAACATAGCACATATTATAATTTGAATCAATATTGTGAGGCCATAGATATGTTGCTTCATATAATGTACTTCGAATTTACATCATTTGGTTTCGCTTTTAGGATCAGGAGGATTCACTATACAAATTTCCTTGACTTTCGACAAAGCACACCATACATGCAATTTATCAAAATTTTATGTATTTTCTAGGACCGGGTAGTGTAAAAAAACTTTGGAGAATGCATTTCAACATTTAGATTGGAGTATACCTGGGTTGATGTAAGATTAACATGTAACAATTATAAAGTCATATGGAGGTGCACCTATGTTATGTTCATTCAATTGGTATACGGTATGATATCATATTGTACCCAGGACTAGTAAAGGATAGCTATTATATCATATTGTATTACCAATGCAAGAGTATCCAACCCAAAACCGTAAGTAGACATAAGCTGTACAACCACATAGACAAGCCTTTTCTTATGTGTAAACTGGATTGAGAATGACACGTGGAATTATTGAACGGGGAGCCTCACATACAAAATAAACTAGGGTGGAACCTGACTTTAGTACTATGTTAGAAAGTTCAACCTAAAGTCTATACCAATAGATGGAAAGAGACCATACTAGTATAAAGTTTATATAAACCTGTAAACAAGTGATGTGGGACAAAATTTTGGAGAAATTTCATTTGCACGTATGCTTTGACGAAATTAGACTGGTGTTTTTTACTTTCAAAATTGCCTCTAAACTTTATACAGAAGATAAAAATTGAACCAAACCAAGAGGATTAATACAATTTTGTTTCGACAACCAAGAACTTCAATGGATTTGAGCAAGGGAGGTCAAACCCATGTCGAAGAGTTGAACTCAATGGTGAAGGATCGACGGCTATGTTTTGCGAGAGTAATGGTATAGTAACTTCTCAAAATAGAAAGGGGTTGACTTGTAGACATGTTGAGAGTTGAGACGACCAGATTATCGTGCATTATCTCATATGTTACATTATTTACAGTTTTCGGGAAAATTTTCCAAAAAATCATAAATCTATAGTACTTTTGCTATAGTCCTAAATATTTTAATTGTGTTAATTGAGTCTTAAACCTTTTCAAGATTTGTTAATTGAGTCCATCCGGCCAATTTTGGCTAAAAATCGCAGACATGGACGTCAGCTGTCCTATGTGGCATGGCTATCTACGACTGATGCTGATGTGGACAATTTTTTAATAATATTTTATTCTTTTATTCTTTTTTTAGTATTTTATTCTTTTTCTTTCTTTTTTTCTTCCTTTCTTCATCTAGCCAATTGTCGACTATGCTAGAGGCGAGGGCAGGCGAGCCTCACTTGCTTTGCCGTTGCTGGGTAAGGTCAACCTTGCCATGGTTAGGTGAGGCTTAACCTTACCCTCGACCATGGCCGGTCGTTGAGGCCAGCGACCGACTAGAGGAAGAAGGGAAGAAAAGAAAAGAAAAGAAAATTAATAAAAAATATTAAAATATCATTAAAAATTGCCCATATCAATGCCAGCCGTGCCACGTAGGACTGCTAACATCCACTTCAGCGATTTCCAACCAAATTGGCTAAATGAACTCAATTGGTAAAACATTATACAGTTTAAGACTCAATTGACATAATTAAAATATTTAAAATTGAATTGACAAAAGTGTAATAGGTTTACGACTTTTTGGACAATTTTCCCGCTTGTTTTTCCTATTTGGTAAATGATTTATACCAAATGGATTTTATATAAAATTCATAACAGTTTTCAATATATGGTTCCCTAAAGTTGCAAACAGTCATCTTGAACATAATGACCAGATTGCATTTTTCATGCCCAAGCTCTTTTATTTAATCAAGCAACAAAATTCAAGCCTGGATTTTTCGAAAATTAAAAGACCATATGCCCTAGTAATACTTTTGTGGTTCATGCTCGCCAAGGTATTGAAGGGTCCAAAGGGAAGGTGTTCAAGTTCAGATTTGTTTACTATGGAGTTGACTGCCTAGAAAATTAAAACCTCATCTCAATTTTTCAGAAAACTTGTAAAGTCTTGAAATTATATTCGGACACACGTATGTTTTCCGTGAATTCCTTACTAGAACCTGAGTATATATAGCCTAAAACATCATACCAAAATATATAAATATCGACATGTAGACCTACATATTAATTTTTTGTACTCAATTTGAACTCCGAATACGTTTTAGCATTTAACAGGGTAGTCAACAGGTAACTTTTTGCTGAAAAAGAAATGATAACAAACAGGCCATTTTTAGCGTCAATCGGGTCATCTACACATGTCAATCATTATATGTCTTCCCTTAAAAAAAAAAAAGATTCCAATCCACGATCTTCGATTATTATATTTAAAGCATCGATTGATTACGAATTTAAATTTACTAGAAAATTTGTGTGTTTAGCAGTCGCTCGATCAGCTAATAGTGGATTAAATTCTCTTATGAAATCATCTCAATTAGCGGACTCGAATTGTAGTTTTCGATAATATAGAAGAGGAAAAGATATTTATTATCATATGTCCCATAATCCAAGATAGGCACCACTTTCTCCAGAAGCTTTTCCAATCATCATCATGGGCACACGTGCTAACACTTCATAGTGGCCCAGTTAGAAATTTCCATCTCAAATGGAAGGCGTCCAATCATGTCAAACCGAAACAGACATAAGGTTGAGTCTGCACGAGGATGGCCACTGGGTCATGTTGCAATTCCTTAGGACAAAGTTCTTAATATAGATGTAGACCCCTTCCAAACCCTTCCTTACCAAGCATATCATCAACAGACGAATTTTTGACATTATCCCTACACTTGATTATGTGGGGCCATTGCTCTCGTCCGATGACAAAATGGGGACCAAACTTTACACATTGTGACAAAAGAAAAAGTCGGATGATCTCTAAAACATCTATTTCAGGCATTACTGATTGCACATGAGCTATCAACGCAACATAATCTACAAAAATTGAGTCTCCATGATGGGTGCACATAAACCTAAAAGTCCAATTTTTCTCTTTAATTTTTTTTTTCTCTTGCCCGTTGAGATATATACTATAAACACATCGTAAACCTGTTTTTTTTAATGGTTTTAAATATTTGAGGAAAGTGGTTTGCGTGACACTCCTAAAGCGTTTGTGCGATCTTACTCAAGCATGCATCCAAAACACTAGACGCACACCAGAAGAAAAGCACACCTATATAATAATGTGGCAAGCAAGATGAGAGAGGCCAACACGGACACACAACGATATACATGCCCAAATGATCCAAAATATGGGGGATTTGGGGGGATCAATACAGACGAGAGATGGGACAAAGTGATGACACATATAAGACAAACCAAAGATGATCAACAGCATCCAAAGCCCATGCATGCCCAAAACAAATAAAGAAAAATAAAAAAAGGGAGAAGAAAACTGGCTAGCAAGAAGAACAATAAGGTGAACAGTTCATAGAGAGAGAGAGAGAGAGAGAGAGAGAGAGAGAGAGAGAGAGAGAGAGACTTAGGGTTTGGGAGATAGGAACCAGTGGATGAAGCTTTGGAGGGTAGCGACGTCAGTGCGATAGTGGGTCTGAGTGAACTCCAAGAGGTCGGACCATGTGAAGTCCGGATACTTCCTCGGCACTTCCATGTCGGTCCCAAGGAGATCTGGTGGGGGTCTCACGCTCCGGTCCTCTCTCGGGCACACGAAGAACACCAGTGACCTCCTCTCCCTCTCCCTGTCCACCACCGCCCTGTGCAAGCAACTCTTGTACCTCCCATTCGTTAATGCCTGCAATTCGATACTTCTTGATCAATCGCCATTAAAACAGTTGTTGAGAGTGGTTTCCTAACTCTTAACTCGACAAATATCGAAACCATGGGTGGTATCCTAGGTTTTTAGGTGAAATTTCATAGAAAAACAAGTCGTCCTCCTCTTGTCTCACTAATGCTTTAATGTCGCTCTTACCGCTCTTCGCACATCGCACTCTTATCTGGAATAAACCCCAATTTATTATGGAGATGAAAGTAGTAGAACTAATGGTCCCACGAGTGCCCATGTTGCCATGCATGTTCATTGGCAAAAGCACATACGGTCAAAGGACAAGTTGGCTGATGATTTAGCGGAACAGGTAAAGTACAAGACGAAAAGAAGGGGTCGAGGTAACTACTGCTTCCTATGATGATAAGTTAGTATTATTATTTCCAGCTACTCACGTTGTTATTAACCTAATAATGTATAGCTATTTCATCGGCCAATCTCATCATGTGCCTGTTTTAGTTGTGACACGTCAAATCATTGTCAAGAATGGCAGATGTTACATTACTAAAACGAGAACCAATGAAAGTACAATATTAGTATCAACAGTGGACAAGAATTGTGCACAAGTCGACGATGTATGAACCAACTGTTGATGATTTATTTGATCAGACCATACGGGCTACTTTTCATTAGAATTATTCAGATTGTTCAAGCCTTTTTTCCTCGCTTAGTTTGTATATTATTGAACTCTTCTTTTCATGATATTCGTTTTAACAGATTATAAAAAAGTGAAGCTAATTGATCAACAACTTTTTCATCGTTCTATTTTGGACACTTACCTCATCATCTACATTTTAATTCGTGCGAGCTCTTTCAAACTTTGGACATGTAATCTTTGAAGTTGTTAAAAAGTTCAACCCCATAGTTTAGATTTTTGTATGAAAGTAGATTACATGAATACAAGCACTATTATAATCTCGTACCTAAGCATGTTTGGTATTCTATAACACCCGCTCTCCAATGTAAATCACAACGAATCCGTATGAATAACACACATGAAATTGAAGAAATGAGAATAGGATTGACAAGAACCACACTCAAAATACATTGATACATAATTGGGGCATGATGGATGCGGAAGTAGGCTCTCATAAGTCCAAATGCAAGAACTTTTCAAGTTGGACTCTCTCATGTGTGTATGAGACTTATTTGCAATCCCGTATATAAGCGGTGATATACTCTTCTATTGGTCATCACTTTTCTCATTTCTGCTATTCGAAAAACTATAGGGATTGTGTCGTAAGATCGTCATCCTTAGGAAAAGAATCAGCGAAGGTGATGATTTTGATGAGCATATTGTAACTTCTGAAAAAGTCTTGGACTCATTGCAAAATAAACAGTATTTATAATTTGACTATATTCATCAAATTTTAAAACTTTCGAATGTAGTCGGGGAAAAAAGTGTGAGAAAGTACCATGAAAGTGTCTCCAATGTTGACGACAAATGCGTCTTGGCGTGGCGTGACGGCTCGCCATTTGTTGCTGGCAAAGACCTGGAGACCACCAACTTGATCCTGGTGGAGGATGGTCAAGGAGGTCGGGTCGGAGTGAGGACCCGTGCCCATCGCGAGACCGTGGTTCAGGCACGGCGGGTACGAATTGCACCTCATTATTGAACTCCCATCCTCGAAGAAGTCCCTGTAGTGCATGCGATCGATCCCTAAGCTTATCGCCAGCAACTCCATGATCACCAGTGCTAGCTCCTTCATTGCCTCACAATACTTCTGGTACACCCATCTGCTTAACATCACGTGCTGCTTTAGGGTCGAGCAATAGCTAGTTATTATATAAAATTGTACTTATTCAACAGCTAGTGATGAAGAGAAATGGGTGCTTGCGTACAGAATTTCTCCATTACCAGCGGACCTACTGAAACAATTCACCACCAAAGTCACGACATGTGTTCAAAAGGCGTTTGCATCACGATGGCAACGACGCCTATAAATGGTAATTATACTGCACCGTCTATGTTTTTCCACGTTTGTTATCCTTTTTGGCCATCTCTAATGATTAAGCTCTAGACTTTTCCATGCATGCATTGCTAGTGGTATGTGAGCTAATCCCCCCACCCCCCCTTCAAAAAAGAAAAAAAGGAAGCATTGTTCTCTAAGGGAAAAGGGAAGAAATTAACAAGTGACAGAATGGAAATTTAAACCTTTATTTTGGCAAGATGTTGAATTTTCTATATCTATGACCAGCTCATCTATGTTTGCGTCTAGGGTGATATTTTTTCAACTTTATTTTTCCTATTGACATGGAGGAAATTGATGACACAAGCAAGTACATAGATCGGGTACAATAAAAAAATATAAATTATTTTACCCTGTATGTTCAAAATCATCACCCAAGACAGATTTGAAGTAATCAACCACCACAAGCTCGGAGCTCTCATTCTTGTGAAACCCGAAAGAGAAAGTCTCCTTCCATGGCAACTTGGATGAGTACCTATCGGCATGAGCACCGGAGTAACCACACACGCCACCGGGCCTCCTCTTTATGCCCAGCTTCTTGCTCATGGGGAGCTTGAAAATCGAGTCAATCTCGTCATAGGCGGTGCTTATGAGGTCCAGGTCGACCCCGTGGTTGATGACTTGGAAGAAGCCATGGTTGGTGCAAGCAGTCCTAATGAGCTCAGCTGCTTGGGAAGTTGCTTCTTCATTGCCTTTTAGGAAGCCTGACAAGTCTACGAGTGGTTCTTTGAGCTCTTCTTGGGTGTGAACAAGGTCTTTGTGTGGCCAAATGAACTCTTTCGGCAAGTTTGGTTGCTTTTGAAGCGAGGAGCAGTCAAATAGGAGGGTTTCCTTCTCATCCTTGAGCTCCTTTGCAGGACATAGAACAAGAGTTGATGATGAAGTGCTTGTGTCCATTAGGAAAGACATTTTTTTGGATGCTCTTTTGCTGCTGAAAAAGCTAGCTACTTACAGAGCAACCACAAGAAGGGGGCCACCGGTTAGGACAACGAAACAAGGAGAGGTTATTTAGAATAATTCTTTTTTCTCTTTTATTTATACGCTGAAGTATCACAGAGAAAAGATAATTATATCTCAGATAATACCGCGAAAAAATAATATCATCCTCCACTTGAAATATTGTGCATCATGCTGGCTACCCTGCAATTCATGGAGTCTTAAACGATGCAAGTGGCACTGTGGTTTGCGTGCATCTGAATGGATTTATTGAATGGAAAAGTTTAGATGACCCATGTAATGAAAAATTGATGAAAAAATTACACATTCGAAATAGATTTATTCAATTGCAAGGATAAAAATCTATCATCAACTGACCGAATAAAATTACCTTCTTGTGTTGACAATATCTTCAATCTAATCTTTTTTGTTTTTGCCCAACACTTGAAAACCTTGATTTGAAACTTTAAAATCGTAAGTCGAACTTTCATAATGGATTTTGAGCCCATTTGGTATATATATGTGGTTGAAAGGTAGCTGTACTGTGAAGTATAAGTTGATGTGCTTGGTAATGCATTTTTCAAAGTTGCAAAACTTTAAAGTTATGTAATCACTGAAAACCTCATAAAAGTTACAATACCCTTATTGATTGCTAAGATGTGGGAAAGTTATACTAAATAGCCTCTTATTAGGTACACTAATAATGTAGAAGAGTTTTATGTTGTCATCATCGAAGGGGTGACATGTGTATATTTGATAGTTAACTACACAACTAAATTTTTGTGTATTGATATCACATTTATAGTAGTAATACAAATTATTTACACTGCCAGTATACCTAATAAAACTCCTTTCCTTATGTGACAATTTAAGGATATTCATTCCCCATTCATCATGTTGTGTGCATGATCACTTAATCAATGTCACCTACTTGCGATGTTGCTGACTCAGATATGACATTCTTGTCATCTCATATTGACACACTACTTCACTCGAACAAGCTAGAAAAAACAATTTGTCTCCGAGTAGTTGCGACATTGATAATTTGATGGTAACAATGTGGACATTTGGGCATGTTGAGGGACCGAAATGTGTTGTTTGGAAAGGTTTTTGGATCAAGACTAGAATTCACCTTTCTTTTCTAATCGACGTATGATGGAACAACAGGCAATAATATATATATTTTGATTGATCAACATATTGGATATAATATTCAATAAGCAGATATTTAAATAAAGTAGAGCATACCCAATACTCACAATTAATCTGTTGGCATACCAATTTCATAGATCTGTCTTAGCAAATTTATAACAATTTCAATGAATCATTATCAACGACAGGAGTTAGAGAAAGGTCATTAAAGATTGGGAGTAGAGAAAGGCCAAAGCCGCCCATTTTGTACTTCTGGTTACTCTAGTATCTAATTATCATTAACTGGTGCATATTCCATGTACCTAAATAATTCATTAAAAAGTAATTTGTCTTAAAACAGTCCATTAGAAAGGTTGACGCAAAGGTTTGGAGAAGAGGGTTAAGGGGCCAACAGCAGGGACGAGCAACGCCCTCTAACCCGATCACTTTCTCACTAACAAACAACTTGGCCACTTAATTGTTAAATTTAAATTCCAACGTTGTAGTCTGGTAGAATTATTAAAATATGACCTGGACCATGTTTTAGAGAGAAAATTACTTGACGGATGCTCATTGATTTTAACTGTAGCATTTTTGTTTTTAATTTTATTTAGAATAACTCAAGTATCTCAAACTTTTCTAAAGCATACACTATTGATATATAGAGTCGACCTAAGTTTTCCAAATCTCTTTATTTTTTTTAAAACTTAAATAGTTACATTTTGTGGTTTTCAAAATCTTGAAGGTGAAAACTCATGCATGTTTTTGGTTTATTCCCGAATTTTAGATAAGATCAATATCGCTACCAGCTGTCGTTAATATTGTGAGAATGTTCCAAATTCTGATCCCTACTTACCCCACCAAAACTTAAACTTGATAGAACATTATATTCTAATTCCTACTTACCCTAACAAATCATAAATTTAAATGATCATTATATTACTATATTAATCAAACTAACGATGCAAAACTATTGTTCAGAGTTAGTCTAATAGATAACGTATCAAAGACTTATTGGACAGTTGGATATGAGTTGCTTGTTTAGATACAAGAATTTGATACGTCACTTTATGGATTCACTGTATAAATTAATATTTGTTCTCGTAGGCTTTTGTACTCTTCCTATCCATACAGATACGCTGTTAAAAAAGTTGAAATTTCAAGGCCGTACGTGACTCCAACCATCTTTAATGCTCTATTCGTCTTATACGACGGTATATTGTCCTCTCTCTCTCTCTCTCTCTCACCCACCGGAATAAACAAATTTCTGTTTCTGTTTGGAGAGAGATGTTAGAATAAGTTTTTAAAGTATCTATCAAGGGTGCAAGGGGTTGAAAAAGGACGGAAGACATGAGACAAAATACATGCATTCCAAGATCGATTTGGAGAGGAGTAGACAAATTTGGTTAATGAGAATCAAATTTCCGAATTGCAATGCTTGTCTTATCCCACGAAGAGGACAAGAAATCATGTAACCCCCATCCCTTTCACCACAGTTGTCCAAAAGCCACGTGTGTTGTTCATTTTCTGGGGAAGTGTAACCCCAGATGCCCATAATAATCTGTTCAGCAATAAGATCTTTTCTCCTAGGGCTAGAATATTATAAAGAAACTAAGCTGATTTTACAATATGCACGACCCTCTGTGTACTGTCGCGTTTAGCCAGCTAGGCCCGCAATGCAAAGAGAGGCTAGAAAAGCCTGGCCCGCTCATCTTTGTGAAGATTTTCATCTACTGTTTTGTTGTCATTTGAATAGTCTTTGACTAACAAGTTAGGTTCGATTTTAGGGTTTAGACGTAAGACGACCACCCATCAGATAAAGTCTATTTTGCGCATGGCCAGAACTATTAGTGCTTGGAGTAGACTTGCCTGTGAGTCAAGCTGCAATCCTGTAAGCAAATCGTGAGTTAACTTTAGCATCCTTTCGGATAAAAACTAAAAACAATGCGGAAGAGAGGATTATATAATTTCTATATATTTCTTTGTATATATCTATTAATAGTGCATGAGTTTATTTATAGATTTTATTATATAACTATTTAATGTAATAAGATATTACGACATTAATTATAATCAATTAGAGATAAGCACGATCAAGAGAGATATACGCAACAAATATGGAGAATTAAGGGAAATATACTATTTATCTCTGACACTTTCTTTAAGTGTAAATCACAATGAAACTGCAAGTAGAGTTGAAAATACTATATGGAATATTTCCAACCTAAAAGAGTAGGTTAGAGGAAGTAATGGTATGCTTGTTTCGCGAAAAATGAACGATTTGGAAAACATTTTCGTTAAATATAATCGCTTGTATCGCTTGAAATAATTAATCAATAAAAATGTTTCATTACCGACGACAATTTATGTCTAAACATTTGCATAAACGATAAAAATATTTTTCGTATATTCATTTTTGTAAGTGATATAAACAATCATTTTTTTTTATAAATGTTGTTAAAATCACTCATTTTTCGTAAAATAAACAGAGCATAAGTGTTTTCATACTAAGCAGTTGGGGTTTTTCTCGGCTAATGGCCATGTTACCCTTCTCCCATGAGGAGAATGTGAGAGGTTTGACTCACACCTTCATAAACTTCTCCCTCTTAAGCAAAACTTCTCATATATATGGGGAAAACCACCTTATCATATGTCTTCGAAGAGACTATATCATGTGGAAAATCATTGACATAAATGATGCATAGTAGTGTAAATTACTCGTGCTATGCAAAGGCTTTTTTTTTTTTGGGTAAAAAAGGTCTATAAATTGCTAAGATTGCGAGACTTACAGATTTTGACTTGAGCCATGCAAGTTCTATGTTTTTTTAACATTTTTCTCTCCTTTTGCTCTTTGGCTTTTTATACCAACAAAATCCACCTTATAAAAAATTTATGATCTCTTGACCAAAAAAAAAAAAGAGATTTATGATCTGAATCATTAATCATCTTGTTCCGGGATATGAGGCTCTATGGGCCCATATGTGTATTGTAATTATTGGGAGAAAGCGCTATTATCATGATCTCAGCTTCATTTATTATGAAAGTTATTGATATAGGAAGTGAAAACTATAGACGGATTAAGCACTGACCACAAACTCCAAATGTTTAAATAGATCCATTCCCACGTGTCCCAGATTATATTCCCAGAATAGTGCGAGATCTACACAACTTTATGATGATTTTTTGTGAAAATGCCTAACTAAGCTAGCTCTAGCTTGACAAGTCGACCCAACAATTTATCTGATCTTGCACTATCTTCCTTCGGCTTTTGGATGAATACGACGAACCCGACTGGATCAAACACCAGAAAAGAACAAAATTACATGGTGGGAAATACGACTTTGGACTAGACTAGTGCAAACAGACGAAGTGCCCTATTCGCTGGGACGTGTTCCTTATTCGAGATCGATTCTGACAATATTTCCGCGATATGTTTGGCCCTACGCACACTTGTGCTCACTGGCCTTGAAGAGTCCCAGCTGGCCAAAACCTAGCAACTGTGCATCTAGTTTAGTCAAATACAAATTATTAAAGACAATTTAATATAGAGGTTCCTCAAAGTTCATATATATTTCATACAATGGTGTGTGTACGCGAGGAAAGTGTTGGCCGTAAGCTCAAGCGAATGTGATTCCACAATTGTTGGCCGATCTAGTTAAACTCTATGGCAATCTAGTGTAAAAACTTCTTAACGAGACCAATCAATCAGAGATATTTGAGAATTTAGGAAATGAAAGCCCAAAGAAAACAGCACCCCTCTCCTGATGTTGTATGTGAAAAAGAAGGGCCCCCACGCAAGCCGCCGCCACCTAAATGCACGACCAGAAGAGAGAATTCTGTGGCTCAGGCTATGCCTCTCCGATCCTTGTCGTCCGCTGCTATGTGCTCGCACGACATCATTGGACATGTTGGCGATAGTAAAAGCACATCGGAGAAAATTCACGTGGCCCTCATTATTCGACCCATATGGCCTACTCAAGAATCAGAAACCCTCACGAGGTTGAATCGTAATCTTGGACATGTGTCGTGCACGTGAACGTGGCACAACATGCCGGCCATCTTGGGGTTTGATTGGGTGCCCGTCGCCATGGGGATCCTGTTCTTGATTTGCACCTGCGAGAGATCGGTCGTCTCAACGTCAAGATCTTTGCATTAAATTCATGAACAGGTGGAACTTGTCACATCGGCTTTTGAGTTGTCACACGATTATTAGCCGTGCTTAGTGCATGACACACCCTGGATATGGTGTTGACAGCGGTAGATCTGGTGCAACCCACTCGGCACTCATTACAGTTTCTATTTTGTTAGTTAGGCAGTATTTAGCATGGGAAACGTAACTCACCCCACCTATCTCACACGAGACAATCTTGAAGGAGTAACCGGTGTATGAAATTTCGTGGCTTATGTGTCTCACTTCGACTCTGAAGAGTCATGCTTGCACCACATAGCCCGTATACGAATTCAGAGGTACAAATCGTTTGTATTCTTGATGCTGTGGTCTAGCTTGTCATATTTATGACTTGAGAAAAGGCAAGAAAGCGTTGATACCACCATTCCCATCCTGTTACCACTTATCAATCGTCGGATTTGCACCGCTTGTCTATAAGAATAAATCTGTCTCACGCTTGTGGAATACCCTAGCTAGATGATACTAGAAATACGAAAGCATGATTTGCTTAGTGTGATTTACTGACTATGGATGATTGACACATTTGCCCAGTTCTCACGGGTGAAGTTTTAACAGGTACTCTATCTATGGCAACAAAAAAGAATTGCCACAAACGAGGAAGCGCACACTTTAGGTAGGTGAGCTCCATTTCCACGAGATGCCCTACTAACCACGTGGTCTAGTTAACATGTGAGTCAAAGGCCGAAAAATAACTCAAACCTGGAACTGTTTTCACTTGGTGGTGTGGGGAATTGGATCTGTGTGCCGCGCCCGTCTAATCTATCAACACAAGTTCATCACTTAACAACTTAACCGATCCCATGGAGTTATATATGCACATAAACTAATTTAATAAATTAAAAGACTTGGCAATGGAAGAGATAAGATGTGCACACTGGACCTCACATAGAGTAAAGATAAACTTCGACCACATTATTTGTTGTGGTTGGTCGTGTTAATCCACTAACAAGCAAAGTTCTTTCTTAATATGTTGGGTAGCTCGGATGCGAAGTCTATAGTTGCATTTTTGTTTTTTGCGCGAAAGAAGACATATCCACACATGGCAAGGTATGCCCGGCTTGCCATCTTTTTGGCCAACCAATGAAATGGCATGTTCAATTCAATGACGCATATGAATTTTAGCTGTCACAGTTTGAGGTTATAAAGGCATGCATTTCTGGGGTATCTTGAAGATAAATTCGATTATCCAATTCCATCCTCGAAATGTCGCCATAATGATGAGAAAAGTACTAAAAAAAAAATCCTAAACTTATTGTACTTGTGTCTATTTAGTCATAAATCTTTTAATTATATCAATTGAGTCCTAAACCTTTTGACAATTTGCCAATATAGTCAATCTGATCAATTTTGGCTAGAAATCACTAATATAGACACCGGCCATCCTATATGGCACGATCGACGCTGACAGGGACAAAAAATTTTATTTTTTATTTTTTATTCTAATTTTTTTTGTTTCTTTTCTTTTCTCAGCCTTCACCGGTCACGGGTGATAGTCTCCGCATCCTTAGCATGATCCAAGAGAGGGCGTCATGCCCTTGCCCAGATTCAGGTGAGGGTTGCGACGCCTTCGCTGGCCACACGCAAAGGGCTCGCAACCCTCGCCCAGACCAAGCAAGGGTTGCGACCCTCTCCTAGATTTGGGTGAGGGCGCTTGCCCAATCCTTGCCGGCCAACAGTTGGGAGAGAAAAGAACAAAGAAAAAAATTAATAAAAAGTTCAAAAAAATTTAAAAGATTGTCCACGTCAGTGCCAATCGTGTTATGTAGGACGGCCGACGCACATGTTAATGATTTTCGGCCAAAATTGATAGAATAGACTACATTGGTAAATTGTTAAAATGTTTACGACTCAATTGACACAATTGGCGACAAAAAAAAGGCACAATTGAAAGTTTTAGAACAATTTGTACAAATTCAATAGGTTTATGACTTTTTTGATACATTTCCCCCATAATGATCCAATTGATTAGTTTTTATTTGGTCAAAAGTAAATATTTTATCCATCTCTCGAGATAATACATGAGAGGTTCAAAATTAGGGGTGAGCGGTTCTAAGTTCCATACAGATTCTATCTGAAACTTGGAACCTACTCGTCAAAACAGGTTTCTCGTTTTTTCAAACTTGAAACTTACCATGCATACCTTTGAACCTGCCTTATCACATGTTTTAGGGTCGAAACGTGGAACCTACCTTGTCACTAGTTCAACCTATATTCTTAATTGAACGATTGCACTGAATCATCACCTTTAATGACCATCACTTGCTACTACAATTCACTGATCATGACTTATATTTGGACACATAAAGAATATGAAATATTAGCAAAGTAAAAGTATCAGTTATAAATATTGTCAAAAATGAAAGCTCAGACTAGTAGTTTTAAATCATACACTCATCATCGGAAGTTATAGAATACCGTAAGATCGCACGAAGATATATACCAAGAAAAATACAGAAACTCATTCCAAGTTCCAGGTTCTAGGTTTCAAGTTCCACATACCTGGAACTTACCCGTCAAAATAGATTCCTCAATTTTGGGAACTCAGAACCTACCATGCATACCTTGGAACTTAGAATCAACAAATTCCAACGGTATGGTTCTTAGGTTTCAAGTTCTTTCCCAAGAACTTGGAACCTTCAAGGAGAAGAATCCTGGGAATTTCCTGTTTGCCTGAAAGGCCAATGACGAAGGATTTGGTCTTGGGAAAAGAACATTCATAATGCTTTTATGGCTATTGAGGGTCATAGAGTGGTTAAACAGTGAGTCTTGAACAATATCAGCAAAGACAGACTCATGAAGAAACATGTTTCCACGGGGGACCTCTCGACATAATGAGATGCACACACTGAATTGGAACAGATTAACAAGTAAAATCCAAACAAGTTCGTGAAATAAATAGGGCAGTTGCACACCATTGTCGTTCTATGGACAGAAAAAAAAGGAGTGAATTTACATTTGAATTATTGAAAAGGAAAAGAATAAAACCTGATAAGAACCGAAAGAGACGAGAAACTTGAGGTACTTTCGCCAATCAGCTGTTGAGACCGGAAGGATATGGGCATGAACACTCTTTCAACTACTAGTCATAATCATCTCGCCACATCTTCTGAAGGAAAAAAGAAGCCAAGTACATCATCATCGCCGTTGTGTTCCATCTCTTACCTCCTCTTCGGCTTCTTCATCATCGCTTTCTTCCTCATCCTCGTCGTTGCCATCGCCTTCGCCTTCACCTTTCGCCTTCTGCCTCCTTATCGTCGTTGTCCACCAAATAAACCTGCGGAGACCCACGAGATGACTCCAGAACCTCCTGCACATCGTCGTCCTAGTCGTTGTCGTCACCCTCGCCGTTGTAGTTGCCCTCGTTGTCGTCTTCATCGCCATTGTCTTCCCTGTCGTCGTTGTACTCGTTGTCGTTGTAGTCATCGCCATTGTCTTCCTTGTCGTCGTTGTACTCGTTGTCGTTGTCGTTGTAGTAATCCCCATCATCTTGCTGAGGAGATGGAGGTGTGAAAATATCATGTTCAAGGTGGACTGAACGTCTTAAGAACAAAACGCCAAAATCCCCAAATATCAAATGACATCAATCCCTAGTTTGAACACCCAAATGCAAGCAACTAGCAAGAATCAACATAATTCTTTAGTTTCGTCGAAGTTGATTAATAGAAAATGGTGACATGACTTTTTTTACTATTTTTTTTTTTTTTTCTCTACTCGGATTTGAAAAATGTAGGGCAAAGCAGGGGACGACGATATGCAGAAAGCCCTTCTTTAGATTGAAAATCAATAGTTTCAATATCTATATCTTCAATCACAGTAGTTTTTAGTTGCAGCAAGCTCGCCATCTAGAGCAATAACTATCGCTAGATTTTATTTTAGCTTTTCAAAAATCAGCATGAACTTTGAACGGAGAACAGATTTCGACTGAGTTTTAGGTTGTTGTCGTCTCTTACCTCCTCTTCGGCTTCTTCCTCGACCTCATCCTTGTCCTCGTCTGGAGACCCGCAAAATGACTGCAAAACCTCATGCTCATTATTGTCCTCGTCGTCCTCGCCGTCATCGTCCTCCTCGTCGTTGTGCTTGCTATAGCTGTAACCGTCGCCTTCGTCTTCAACTTCCTCAGTGACATCGTCATTCTCATCGTTGTCATCCACGGAACAAACCGGCGAATGCACGTCGTCGTCCTCATCATCCTCATCCTCATGCACATTGTCGTCGTCGTGGTCATCCTCCCTGCCATCGTCCTCGTTGTCCTCGTCGTCGTCATCCTCCCTACCGTCGTCCTCGTCGTGGACATCCTCCCTGCCATCGTCGTCCTCGTCATCCTTGTCACCATCATCTTGCTGAGAAGAGGGACGTTCAAAAGTATCACATCTAATGTGGATTAAACATCTTAAAGAAAACAGATTCCCCAAATATCATATGATAATAATCCATAGTTTGAACACCCAAACGCAAGCACCTAGCAAGAATCAACATAAAGGGTTTTCCTCACACTTAATTACCCCAAGAATGCTTTCTAAAGCATCAATCGAACATAAATCTAATAGAATCAAGGAGCATTCGCAAATTCGCATATCTTTGTTCCCTCAAAATTGGAACAGAGCACCTGCTAGGCTTCAATCTACTTCTTCATGACTTTCCCAAGACTTGACAACAAGGTAAGAAAAGAAGGAAATCTGATTTTTGAGACAAAGTGGATTTTTGCAAGGATCAATTACTGATATGATAGTTGTCGGAAATGGTGTCAAGTTGGTGTCGTAGCTTGCTGTGTTAGCCCTTAACAAAGGTGGTGGCTAGGGATGATGGTCGCCTGATTGTTGGCCGGTAGATTGTCTCTGGCGATAGTGGTGCCACTGTCGTTTGACACATACAAGGGCTGGCTAGCGCTTGCTTGCAAGCGACTAGGGCCAATGGCCCTCATCGATACCCGACAAGGATCGCAGGCCCTCGTCAACGAAGCCCAATGGTGTTACCTTCTTTTTCAAAAATAAATTTTTAGCTTTTTAATTTTTATCCTCTTTTTTCCTCTAAGTTTTAGCTCTTTTTTATCTAGCCGATTTGCACCGAGGAAGGCTTAGTGAAACACCACAGTATTGCCAACACACCACACTTAAGCAAACTTGAAGAAAGGATGAACAGAACTTTGTTGAAAAGAGCTCACTCTTTACTCGCCAATTCAGGCCATGAATTCAACAGGTAGTATAGCCATCAATATCAAGTGACTGTAGTACTCTGGGGGAATGTGGTCGAGCAAGTTGCTGATTACACTGGACCGAGATGTTTAAATGCCCTACTTTCACTCATGTGAAAGATGGCACACTAAATCTAAGGGCAAGGAGACACATATTCCTAAACCATGCACATGTGGTGAGCAGAGTGCCGATGAGGTGACAGATTTTGTAGAGTGGAGATATTGTATAGCAACTTACAGATACTTTGTGGTGAAGTGAAGACTTGAGGCTTCACGGTGGTCAGTGAAGGTGGATGAGTTGGAGTGTTAGTTGAATGTAAAGGCCTAGTTGCGGAATTTGGGAGAAGTGGAGGAGGAAAATTGGAATGTTGAGAATGACTCGGAGGACTTACGTGAGAAAAGTTCGAAGCACCACAACATGCAGCTGGTAAGATTTGTACATACCCCTCTTTATGCATTCTAAGACATCATTTGAGTTGTCACTGTGCATCGGGAAGGAGGTGGAGCATATATCTTGTATCACATGCTAGTACCGTTGATTGTTAGAGATATGCCATAAGTAAGTGTAGAACTAGATTCGATCTTTCACTTGCTGTTAATAATTTATATGGTGAGCCTGCGTATACGATGGAATGGGTCCTCCGGTAATCGCTGGGCTGATAGACGTTAAGTTGGTTTTCAGGGAAAGCACTTCACGTGGCGGGCTAGTAAGTTGGCAAGTAGACCCGAGCCAAGCAGGCAACCTAGAGAGTGGTCGATTCTTTAAGCTGTTATGTTGTTACTCTAGTGGGTTGTGATATGAGTTGGAAGGTTTTCTTACGAGACATGGTAACTTCAATGATGACTGCGGCCAAAAAGAGCGACAGCGAAAGAAGTGGAAGAGGCAGTGTGGCCGAGGGACTTGGCTAGTGATTTTGTCATGGAAATCGAGTTCAGTTATGACCAGCACTGATCGACAGTTTTGCATCAGGGATAACAATTGTGAGAAGATTCTTGGGGCAGAGAGTCCTGTAGACACGCAAATCAATCGATACACACATGGGGCGGTCGAGCGGCCGGTGGAAGTCATTGGGAGAGCACAGGAATATGAAGCGAGGAATCACAACCATGACTTGGCTGCAAACTCAAGCCAATGTGGAGATTTGTTGAGAATGTCATGAGTATTGACCAAGATTCCCAGGATAATTTGGGCTTGGATTCAAATGAAGGGATGCAAATAGGCATCTACATGAGTATGGGCGAAAAGAGGGTCATTCCCGGACTCTTGCAGAGGCGCCTATGAGTCAAGCCATACTGGGTCGAGATTGATTGCCGGGAGCCTGGTCCAGCTAGGCCGGCGCAACCAAGCACCCAATGGAGCTGAGGACATGCATAGGACGTTTTTTAACCCTATTTTCAAATCCTTTTGGTGTTATTACAGGGTGTATCTTCTTGCAATTGTTTTAGGTTCTCTGTGTGAGTTTAGTTCGAGAAAAACAATATTAGAAATTGAGCGAAACACTGAATGAGGATTGGGTGGAACTGGAGCTTGGAATCAAGAGAATATTTTTCATATTAGAATTTCCTAGTTTGTGTGGTGGATCTATTATTGCTACTCTTCCCGTGGATCTACGTCACCCTTTTAACCGAACTACACAAATTGTGGTGGGTTGAATGTATTTCTTATTTAATTTTTTGGTATCTCGTAAATTTGGTACATTGCATGATCCTATCGCACAATATCGATTTTGTCAAGCGAAAAAGAAGACATAAAGTTTCATCATCAATTTTTGGGGGTAAAAATAAGGTGCATGTCATTTGAGTAATTGTGATAAGCACAGAATGAACTAAAAGCACAAATAGGAAGAAAAAGAGTAGAGGTTCTCAGGCATATGGTGAGCGATGTAAGATCCCTGACCTCTCTTCCGAAGTTGAGACACATATAGCAAATGAAGATTCCTAGGAAGATGGGGATTTTTAATGAGATTTTCCATGGTCGCACGTTTTAGAATCGTTTTATTGTCTCTCTTCACTAGAATAAAGCAGAAATAAAAGGCGAATAAAGCAGAAGAAACAGTGATGATCTATGAATTGAAAGAAGGCGCACCTGTTCCAATAGAAGATCATCCTCTGTTTCTGTTTCACAGTCGTAAAACGTCGTTTCCATTTCAGAGTCCGACGCTTGTGTTGGTCCATTCAGAATCTTCTCTCTGTAAGACTCCCAATTGGTGCTTGAACCATCTGGACCAGTGTCGAGTAACTCCCCACAATCCCTCATGTCTATCTGGCATTCCTTTGGTATTTTTGAGCTTGATGCATCAATAAACCTTTCCATTGATCTGCACCTATAAACTTTCAACTGCTCCAGACGCTCTAATTCGTCCGTGCCCTCGACAACCTGCAGGCTCTCGCACCCTACGATACCTAACCTTGTCAAGTTCTTCACGTTTGACAAACCGCCTATCCTTTTTAATGAACTGCACTCTTCGACAGAAAATACTCCCAATGGTTTGAATGTAGACGCAAATTGAATCTCCTGTATCTCTGGGCACCTCGACAGCTGGAATACTTGAAGCCTCTTGAGGGAGCTTGAGTCAAGGGACACTCTCCTCCCAACATTAGTCAACTCGGGAGCTTGTAGCTCATTGCACCCTGGCTTCTCCGACACATTAACCATCCTCTGTAAAGATTTGCAGTCCTCAATACATAATCCCTCCAACGATATTAAGACACCGAGAAAGTGAACTTCGACTAGCTCACTGCAAGAAGACACCTCGGCTTCTCTCAGTTTTCTCAAACTTGATGGAATGGATAATCTTTTGACGAGTTCACACCTTCTGACAGTCAACCTTTCCAACTGATGAAGTCCATCGAGTTGTACTTGTTTCACTCGAGTGCGATCGAGCTCTAGAACTGTCAAGTTTGACGGAAGTTGTTCGAGGGATTGGAAGTCTAGTCCGTACATAGTAAGTTCTTTCAGCATAGAAAGGGAACCCAACTCTGTAGGCGGTGCGCGGACATTTAAAAGGCACAACTGCTGCTTCCTCAGCTTGGATAACCTCCCAATCCACTGCAAGTCGCAAGTTTGAATTATATTTGATGTGGCCTTAGATTCAGAGCCATCAGAAAGGAGTAGTTCAACTAGATTAGTTAGGTTTGAGAGGTTAGGGACAGTCTGCAACGAACTAGATCTCAGTCGTAGATTGGTCAAAGTCCCGGGGAGCTCCGGCAACTCTTGGATCTTATCACAATGCTCTAACTCCAGTGTTTGGAGGCGAGGAAGCTCGCTCATTGTACTTGGCACTTTCGCAATTGGTGTGGATGATACATTGAGAGATGACAGGCCTGGTAGTCTACCAATGGAATCATGTAACACTGTAATAGATGTGTGTGATACATCTAGCTCCATCAATGACACTAATTTCGAAATTGATTCCGGGATTTCACTCAAGCTATCACAATTCCTAAGAGAGAGGTGCTGAAGATTCTGTAGCTCTCCAATTTGTTCAGGCAATTTTCCAAGATTCCGACATGACTCAATACTCAAATCAGTCAGCCAGCACAGTTTCCCAATAGAGGAGTCAATTTCCATCAAAGATGAACATTCAGAAATAATCAACTTCTCTAAAACCGAGTATTGGGAAAACGTTGGTGTCCTATATATCGACACATTATTTTCAAGAGTGAGAACCTTCAATTTCCTCCCCTCCTACAAAAGCCAATGAAACATCAAGATGGACAATTGGATGTTTGTACAAGAAATACATAGGTATTTAGGCTCCCAACTTGGATCATTTGTCATTTGATCCTCTCACTAGATGAGAAAATTAGACTATAAATCTATTGAATTTTGTCCTTCATAGAATGAGAAAATTAGACTCGGAAAGAAAATGACGTACCTTGATTAGGCTCCTGATATGATCATCCGTGAACCCATGGCCAACAAGATTCACCACAACCACGTTTTCCAGATGCAAATTGGTTGCCTCAAATCGTGGATGACGTTCAGAACTTCTATCAGGGTAAAACAAACTGATCCATTTCAACTCGGAAAGACAGCCCGCAAAGTCGCCTTGGCAGGTTATGTTATTCAACCACAGCAATCGAAGATTTGGGAACCGTTTAATTTGCTTTGCAGTAACAGTTATGTGATTATCAGTCCGTGACCAATTTGTCAAATCCAGTGCTTGAACGCTTCTCTTGATCTGCCAATGACATTGAGGAGCGGGAGCAGGAATTTGTCAATATCATACAATTTTACTCCGTTGAAGAGAAGAAAAAATGAAACGGAAGAGTAGCTCCCAATTCAGAAACGACTCAACTAAGAACACGATAAGTAATTTTCTCTTCAAATTAAATTTGGTCATACTTTACCTCTGTTGATCTTAATTCGCGAATGATGTCGTCTCGAGCCCACAACCTGGAACGCTCTTGATTAGCAATTGCCCTTCCAAGATCTCTAAACTGATCATGCATCCAAAACTTATTATCGTCTAAAACCTTTATCGTGCACCTGTTAATAAGGACATCAATACCATACTCCGGGCTAAACCCACAATCTTTCCACGCTAAGACTGGATTAGTCTTATCTTTATCGATGAAAAAGCATGCAACATCGAGAAATATCTGTTGTTGATCCGTTTCTAAGACATCATAGGTAATCCTTAGCTTTCCCAAGACATCACTATTAGGTGTTTTCCTTAGCTTCTCTAGCATCTCTTGCCATATTTTTTTCTCATTGTGAATATAAAGCAATGAACCTATTGCTCGAAGAGCTGAAGGTAGTCCACTTGCAGTAAAGACGATGTCTTTTGAAAGAGTGTCGTAATCAGCTGGAGGAAAGTCGGCACCAAAGGCATGCCTGCTAAAAAGTTGAAGTGCGTCTTTGTCGCTCAACACCTCCATTTCATAAGGCACGATTTCATACTTTAATCCTTTGATTTTCAAAACACTTTTGTCCCTAGTGGTAACAAGTATCCTTGTGCCAGGGTACAAAGAATCAATTCCGATGAGGTATTCGATTTGGTTTCCCTCATCAACATCATCCAATACAACTAGCACCTTCTTGTTGCAGATTGTTTCTCTAATTGTATTGATCCCATGATCAATGTTATCAATGTTGCGAGCCACTCTAGAATTAGAGATGTCAGACAACAATTGTTCTTGCAACTTGACCAAGCCCTTGGTTTTTGCCATTTCCCTTACACCATCGAGAAAGCTACAGTTTTTACCAAAGCGAGGACATAATTGGTTATAGATAATCTTGGCAAGAGTTGATTTACCAATGCCGCCCATCCCACAAATTCCAATAAGTCGTGCACCACCGGATTGGATGTCTAATAAACTGTTTATGGATGCCATTTGATCCTCCATTCCAACTAAATCTCCGGTCACTTTTCTTTGTCTTGTCTTGAGCCTAACCACGACCTCGTTAACAACAGCCTCGACAAGATCCCCATCGCTGCCACAAAGTTGAACAGTTTCGATTGAGAAAAGGTAACAAATTCGTATAATTGCATGTTCACCAACCATCTAATGAGTAACCGGGTGGAACGCGAGGTCAAAACTCTTTCGGAGAGAAAATTCTTATTAAAAGAAACAGAAAAGGAGTATATAAATAAGTGGTTCTTATTCAAATATGGAACAAGTATTTGTCGTATCTCTTTTGTAGATCAATTTCATAAACTAATCAAAAGGTAGATACGGATCAGTTAAGTGATGGAGCCAGGAATTTAATGTTGACACTTTGTTATTGCATGTGAGAAAGAACACCACGTAAGAGGCCAATATAATAGTGTAAGAAAAAGTATTTGCGTATTACCGAAATTATAATACTAAAGGAATACCGGAATAGAAAGGTTTGATTACTAAAGAGATAAAGGCACCAGAAGTCCTAAAACTCGTTGCGAAAATGTAATTGAATGTTAATACTTTCAAAAAGTACAATCAAGTATTAAAACTCATTAAATTGAAACAATCAAATTGTTTTGTAAGCTCCATCCAAATTGGATGGAAAATTGACCTGGCACTAGAAAATAGGCCCAAAAAATAAAATAAAACAAAATAAGGGGCACGAAGAGAAGTGGAAAGATATCTTGCTTGCTCCATCGCCATCAAATATTGATCATTCGTTGATCTTCATTAAAAATTGTCGTGGTTACTTTGAATTGAGTTCTTGAGATAGGAGTTTGAAATACTACACGGAAGCTCTACTGGCCATGGTTGCTAGCTCGAAGAAGCTCCAACCACCATGGCCGAACGACCAAGCTCGACCGAGCTCGACCGACCCTCGCCCTAAGCTTGACGAAGCTCAGCCGCCATGGCCAAATTCAATGAAGCTCAAGCAGCCGTGGCTGCGAGCTCGAAGACTCTCCAGCTGCCATGGTTGTAAGCGCCAAATCTCTCTCTGCGGGCTTAGGTCAGGGCAGCGTGACCTCAAATATGAGTTTTGGCGCTCGGTTTGTGGCCCAAACTTAAACACGAGTCTTTTGTGCGTGGTGATGTGCTGCACAATTTTAATGGTGGCAAACCATAATGGTGGTGATGGCGACCTGATCTGGTGACGGTGGTGGACGAGTTTGGCAATGGTGGTCGAGTTCTTATGGTGCTAGGTGGTGATAGGGGATGAGTTTGGTGGTGGTTAAGTGTGAAGTTGGTTCTGGAGGCTGAATTTGGTTGTGGTGAAGGTGGTGTTTGATTCCATGGTGGTTGTCTTCAAGCGCGAGGGTCGCCGGCAAGGCAGTAGGTGGTGGTGTAGTTCGAGAGTAGCAGCAGGTGTATGAGGCGAGGGCTGCCGACGACCATGGACAGATACAATGACCAGCTGCACTGCTGTTGATCAACAAACGTTGATTGCGGCGGTCTGACTGATGACAATGGTGTAAGAGGAGAAACTTAACAAAGTGATTTTTTTTTATTTTATAAACAATTGCTGCCGTCAGAACAAATCTTATTTCAGAATCCAAGGCTTAAGCTTTTTACAAACAATCCAATCTTTCCTCAACGTTCATCTTCTTGAACGAATGGAACCTTACTATCGTAAGATTCCGAGAGAGAAAATCCGATGGCTCGCCTTTTCTTTTGCTTTTAAAAACAAAATTAGCTTTTTTTTTTCTTATCCTTCCTCATTTCTATTATTAGAATATTTTAATCATTTTCCTTTTATTTTTTCAAGTTTTTTTTTAATATGGCACTTGGTAAGTGCCACATTAGCACCTCATGTCATTAGTAAATAATAGAAAAACCACGTAAGCGTCTTCCTTTAACCAAATTGAACGGATTTAATAGAGAGACTTGAATGTATCAATTTGACAAATTTTCGTATTTAATTGTACTTTTTAAAATTTTTAAGATTTAATCATACTTTCTTAACAAATTTTAAGAGTTATGGAGCATTTTTTTTTCCACTATTAAATCAAGCAAAAGAATCAAAATTTCTGGTAAAAATGTGGAAGAATCAAAATATAAATGTATAATGAATTATGGCAATATTAGATTTACTTATTTCTTTAGACATGGAAAAGAACTTTACAAAAGCAACTGCACACAGTTCCATAATCGAGTTCTCTAGCATACCTTAGGAGTTGTAATGCATTCACGGATCAAGTTGGTATAAAAAAGATGAAGCAAAGCCAAATTCTTATATGCCGGAAATTAGGTCTAAAACGATATTGAAATAATCCTATTAGGTCCGAATAAATTTGGATATCTCCTAATAAAAAAAAGAAGAAGAAGAATTTGAGACTTTCTATTTCAATTTAGGGAAATTGGAGTTGAAAATGAATTTTTATCAGATCTATAGCCCGATTGTAAAAGATAATTTTGCATTCAAGGTTAGATGGTTACCCATGATATTTCTTCAGCTCCCACCCCTTGGTGCCATCAAGTTCGCTGAGAGCCTGACGCCATGTCTTTACTTCCTCGGAGCTGAACTTCTTCTTCTGATCCTCCATCTTTTGCTCCAAATCCAGTATCATATTACTGTACCGCGGGGTTTTCAACTTCACATCAGCAGGTCTCACGTCATAAAAGATGGGCAATATCACCTTCGCATTCCCCTCTTCTTTAGATTTAGCGGTGTTCTCCACCATCTTTGCAAGTTCACGGAGGCACCAGTGACTCGAAGCATAGTGTTCGGAGAAAATGGGTATGTAAAGCTTGGAGTCGTCGATCGCGAGCAGAAGGTTGCCACTAATTCTTTCTCCTGGTCGAAGCTCTTCATCATCGATGAAAACGCGAATCCCAACGTCTACCAAGGCGTGGTAGAGGCTATTGGTGATTCCCTTACGAGTGTCGGACCCTCTAAAACTCAAGAACACCTGATACTCACCTCCTAATGGATTGCTGATGCTTGTTCCTGTCTCTGAGTTCACCATAGGAGCTCACTTCGCACTTTGCTAGTCACCTCTCTCTCTCTCTTTCGTATATATTTTGGCACGGTTAAGGTACTTTTCATCTAGCACGTTTTACTGGGTATAAGCAATTTCGCACGAACCAAAGATACTGTTGACATACTTTTATGCACTTTTTTGCTTGATTTTGAAAAGTATTAAAATTGTTTATACGTAAAAGATTGGCAATTACTTTAAAAATCTACCAATACTTACGCTTGTGACTTACCATCTCCTCTAAAGTTACTAACTATTATTTGATATCACCAAACTTAATTTGACTGATATACCAACACTTGTCACATTAAATACCAATTAACTTTACTTTATCTTGTTTGATTTTGAAAAATACTAACATTTGTTTAGACTTTCAAGATTTCTAACTACTTAAATAATATACCAATGTTTAGTCTTCTAGCTTGTTAGAAAAGTGGCCTTATTAGAAAATATTTGAAACATTCGCTTCCAAATCATGGACAGGACATGCCATGGCGATGCCAAGGTTTATCACTTGAAGCATTTTGTTAAGCCAGGGCACTTGTTAGCCACACCTAGTAAAACAAAATTTCCTTCTTCAATATGCTAATTGTGCATAATAGGGAAAATTACTAAAAAGTCATAAACTTATTGCAATTATACCAATTATACCAATTCAGTCCTAAACCTTTTTTTTTGCCAGTTCAGTTCTAAACCTCTTGCAATTGTTCTAATTCAATTCATTCGACAAATTTTAGCCAGCTGGCACTGACGTGGACACTGGTTGGCCGACGACCGAATATTTTAATATTTTTTTGAATATATTTTTAGTTTTTTTCATTTTTCATTTTTCATTTTTCATTACATTTTCTTTTTTCTTTTTTCTTTTTTCTTTTTTCCTCCCTCCCCTCTCCTTCTTCTTCCTCAAGTTGGTCGCTAGAGCTCGGCGACCAGCTAGAGGGGACGGCCGATGAGGATGACCTTGCCGACCGTTGAGCGAGGCTCGCCCCCACCGCCACTGGTGAGGGCAAGCCTCGCCGTCATTGGCAAGGCCCGACCTCACCCAGTCACAGCAAGGCTCGCCCTTAACCAGCCAAGGACAGGTTGAGCCTCGCCGAACGACGGCGAGGCGAGCCTCACTAGATCTGACGAGGCCCAACCTCGCCCAGCCAAGGCGAGGCTAGCCCATCTGTGGCGAGGCTCACCCTCGCCAGTGGCGGTTGGGCAAGCCTCACCTGACAACTGACGAGGTCATCCTCGCCGGCTGTCCCCTATGGCCGGTCACTAAGCTCCAACGATCGGCTTGAGGAAGAAGAAAGAGAGGGGAGGGAGGAAAAAAAATAAAAGAAAAAATATCAAAATATTTTATCGTCGGCCGACATCCACGTCATTGTCGATTAATCAAAATTCATTAAATGGACTGAACCGAATAATTGAAAAAGGTTAGTAAGTGAAAAGGAGGTGCAAAATAAAAAGCCTCAAACTTTGGATTGGACTGGAAAGAGGAATAGACACAAAGTATCACGGGTATTAAAGGAGTGTGTCGGCTTTATCTGGATAACTCCAAGACAATCGATGTCCAACATGATGTTCTCTCGAACCACAAAGCAGGAAAAATTAAATTGAAATGTGGCAATCACATGGAAACACTGCCAATTACAAGAATAGAATTAATATCTAGAAAAATCTCAAACTGATATATCTATAATAAATTTACCATAAACTAATTTTTTAACTATAAAAAATCCTAAACTAGTATATTCATAACAAATTTATCCCAAATCAGTACACCTGTGACAAATTTACCCTCCGTTAGTTTTTGTCAAATTTTACTGTCAAATTGCTGAATTTGATAACACGTGACAGTTGATGAGGTGTACCAGTTTAGGATTTTACATATGTGCCAGTTTAAGATTTTTCGTGTATTAACTCAATATAATAGAAACTAACGGAAGGTAAAATTGTCACAGATGTATCAGTTTGGAGTAAATTTGACACATATACAAGTTTGAGGTTTTTTGTGGTTAAAAAATTAGTTTTGGGTAAATTTGTCACAAGTGTACCAGTTTAGGATTTTTTGTGATCAAAAAATTCATTTTGGATAATTTTGTCATAAATGTATTAATTTGAGATTTTTGGTGATATTAACCCAAAAGAATATATTTCAATCGTTACATAAGTTGGCGGATTAAATTTAAAACAATTAATTAGATTTACGATATTTATATAAGGAAAAAAAAAGATGATTAGGACTTCCACAAAGGAGGAGTGAGAAAACATCATAACGAAATTAAATTGGAAATTCCTTTGTCACCGCATGTACATTTAAGTGTGTTTGCTTAATTGTCTAATAAGAAATTTGGTCAGACGATTAACCAAGAAAGGTCAGGAAATCTTCTTTAGTTCTGAATATTTTGGAAAACCGAAAAATTTTCTTTATAATGTTAGAAACCAACGACTTTAATTCAAACGAAGTTAAGAAAGAGATAAAATAATTTATGTATTTCATGTTAATGTTATTAGGGTCCAAAAATCATGTCAAGTTTAACTTAGGCTTTTCAAAAGGAGAATAAGTTTGCATGATTTAACGTGTTAGAGCCTGTTTTTCTTCTTCTTCTTTTTTCTATAGGAAATTCTATCCAAAAAAAAGGAAAAAAAATACCTTTTCTTACCTGATGTTCAAATATCACCTTATGTTCTTCCTTAGTTAAAAAGACACCTTGTCCTTATGAATAAAGCGTTCTTTACTCGACAAAAATCCTTACGACCGACTTTAATTAAGAGTGGTAATTTTTAAAAAGAGTAGGTAAATTTGCAAGATTAAAGTTAGTAGGAATTTAATCATTCCGAAATGGAGAAAATCTCCTTTTAGGGCAATGGATTAACTAGTAGTCATGCTAAGTATCGTCTTTGATGATTATGTTTAACCTCAAAATCATCGGAATCATAGTAGGTGGTCTAATTGGAACTTGCCACATTGATTTTTGCTAGATTAAATAATTTATTTTCGACTCCAATGGCCTGCAAGATTAAACAATTATTTGTCAGACGTCAGAGAAGAGATTCTTCGTAGGCAGTTGCATTGAACTTTGAGGTTTAAGTCGAGTGAAAAGGGAATAAGATAAAAATAAAATAAAATAAAAAGGTTTGAACTTTGGATTGGACTCGAAAGAGGGACCGTCCACAAAGTTTCACAGAGCCACGTTCATTCAAACCAAAAGCCAAAAGAGCTTTTTTTAAAGGCAAAATTATTGAAACATGTGTTAATGGTGGGATGTGTTGTCGGCTTCAACCGGATGACTCGAAGATAGTCGATGTCCAATATGATGTTCTTTAGGACCATAAACCAGACAAACACAGAATGAATTGTCGCAATTGCGTGGAAAAGCTGCTAAGCAGCAGAATCTATCTCTATCTTTATAAAAGTATTGGCAGATTAAGTTTAAAGAGCAGATAATTAGGGTTATGATATCTATATGAAGAAAAAAAGGTCATTAGGACTTCGAGAAAGGAGGACTGAGAAAACATCATACAAAATTGAAAATTGGAATCCCATTGTGATCTCATGTACATTTAAGTTGTGTTTGCTTAATTGTATAACAAGAAATTTGGTCAGACGATCAACAAGAAGCTGGTAAGGAAACTTGCTCTAATTCAGAATATTTTGGAAAACGGAAAATATATATTGTCGCGACCTAAAATTCGAAACTTAAGTTAATGGATTATTAGGTCAATTGTTCGACTAACCTAATACGGACACTCCCAAGCCCTACCAAATCGCAATTTTGTTTTTATCAAAAGATTTTAGATTTGGAGTTGCCACTAACCATTTTTGGTAGGTTGGTTAGAAACCTAAATAAAATAGCAGGAGAACTATTTTATTTCTACGAACTAGAGATTAAAAGTTCGGGGACTTGATTACGTTAGTTAATTAAAACTAACGCCCTTTCGATACCTTAATTCCATGAAAACCTAGGTTGGGCAACTCAAGCTTGATTGAATTTAACTTAAGTTCAAAGAAAGAAGTGATTTTTTTTATGTTCTCATTGTTAGAAGGAATGTAATAAATGTATGCGTGACATGAGAAATATCTAATGATGGAATGCAAATGCAGAACATGCAAATTTAGAGTCAAATTGCACTATATGCAAAAATTTACTAATCAAAATTAAAGCATGCAAGTGACACATTCTAATCAAAATCGTGAATGACATGGATAGTATGCAAAAAAATCATAAAAAAGCAAACAAACTAAATATGCAAGTTTAATTCATTAACTTTAAATGAAGACTAAACATGGTTTCTACATAGCATAACACATCATGACAAATAAAAATGACATAACAAGTGATGATATGCAATGCATGATTTTCGAAAAAAAATAGGATGAATGATTATGCAATTTTTTGGAAAAAATATGGTGTATGATATAGGTGATATTCAAAATGTGCATATGAATAATATATGATATGCAAAGCGACATGGGATATGCGAAACAACGCATGACCATTTATGTGAAAAATTGGGGAATGCATGCATGTGATTTTCAAAAAATATGGTAGATAGGATGCAATGATACTCGAAATGCGATATGAAAGATGTGATATGAGATAATATGAGAATATGCAAAAAGATATGAAAAGAAAAAAATGTGATGACTAAAGATATGTGAAATATGCGAAAGATAATGCAAGATATGATGCAAGATTTTTGTATTTTTGTATTTTTTATTTTGGCTACTTAAAGATAAGCATGATGATTTCATTATCTTGATTTTTTTATCTTAAATTCTGATGAGATAAGGTTTTCTAAGAAACCAAATCTTCTAAAAGTTTAATTAGATGCAATTTTTAAAAAACCGTATCTTCACTAAATTTTTTAGGAATTTTATCATGGAATTAACATCAAGATAAATATGATCAAGATAATCTCCAGTCAACCAAACGATAGCAATCAAAGCAAATCACGAGCAAAGCTTCTTCAATTTTTCAAAAAAATCCCTAAATCCAAAATCAACTTTTGAAAAATAATGAACTGGACCTAAATGGCAATAGATCGGGTTGGTTATTTTTCCCGATTTTTTCTAAATCAGAGAATCGTTCCCGAATGGCAGCGGGAAGAATTGTCTAATTTAAAAAAATCGTTGCCTATTAGGAAAGAATCTTTCCTAATTTGGATTTTAGGATTTCAATTTATTCATAAAATTGTGTCTAATATGGGTCAACGCAATCAATTCAAAAATCTTGATTTTTGAAAATTGTGAAAAAAATCAGAACTTTTGATCAATATTGTGAAAATTGCTTCTCTTGATTATCAAAACTTGGAATTCAAAAAGGTTCATATCTCAATCATTTAATAGCGAAAACATGTCAAATCAAAGGGAGCACAAATCATATGCAAGATCAGATCAAACACGACATATTTTGTAACCAAAAGGATGGGAAATTACCTTGTTTTGCTCCAAAAATCAGCACACGTCCAAGTTGAGCAATTCCTCGAACAATTGGCGAAAGAGGCTCGAAGGATGGCGGAGGAACGGCGTGGTTGTGGACTAGAGGTGTGTGGCTCATCACGATGTCGCTGGGAAGGAAGCTATGTTGATCTTCAGGAGTAGCAGCGCGACGAGAGAGGTAACCGGCAGAGGTGGGGCGCAGCCCTGAGGAGCAACGGCCGCGGACTCTCTTTTCCCCTTTTCTCCTCACGTGTTTATCCTTCGTGTATTCTCTGAATGGATTCCTCTGAATCCCCCTATATTCTGAAGCTTAGTGGTGTTTATGTAGGAAGAATTAAGTCAAACTAGGTGCTTCAGCTCTTAATTATTTGTAAAATTGATTTCAAAATTACAGCACTTTTTAGTCAAGTCTTGAGAGGGTCAAATCGCATCAAATTGGCTCCAATTCTGCCACCGGTCCGATTTAAATGCAAATGCATGTGATGCATGCTAAAAATTTTAAAAAAACTATATGAAAACTATAATGAAAAAATGATTTAATTTGGAAGGTCGGGGTCGGTCCCTAATTTTTTAACTAATG
>BCNH02000003.1:26855403-26880325 GCA_001662345.2 Metrosideros polymorpha var. glaberrima | reverse complement strand
TTAAAATATTATTATTTCTCTTCTAGAAGTAAAAAAAATTTTCTTGTTTTACCAAACGTATTTCTACTCCATAAATCAACTTCTGGAATAGAAGTAGAAAAATTAACTTCTAGCCATAAGTTGATTTCTGAAGTAGAATGGTTACCATTCACCCCCTAGTAGCCATGCTAAGTTCTTTGATGACTGTTTAACCCCAAAATCATCGGAATCATAGTAGGTGGTCTAATTGGAACTTGCCACATTGATTATTGCTAGATTGAATAGTTTATTTTCGACTCCAATGGCCTGCAAGATTAAACAATTATTTGTCAGACGTCAGAGAAGAGATTCTTCATAGGCAGTTGCACTGAATTTTGAGGTTTAAGTCGAGTGAAAAGGGTTTAAGATAAAAATAAATAAAAGAAAAAGGTCTGAACTTTGGATTGGACTCGAAAGAGGAATCGTACACAAAGTTTCACAAAGCCACGTTCATTCAAACCAAAAGCCAAAGGGCTTTTTTTAAAGGCAAAATTATTGAAACATGTGTTAATGGTGGGATGTGTTGTCGGCTTCAACTGGATGACTCCAAGATAGTCGATGTCCAATATGATGTTCTCTGGGACCATAAATCAGACAAACACAGAATGAATGGTCGCAATTGCGTGGAAAAGCTGCCAAGCAGCAGACTCAATCTCTATCTTTATAGAACAAATAATTAGGGTTATGATATCTATATCAAGAATAAAAGGTTATTAGGACTTCGAGGAAGGAGGACCAAGAAAACATTATAATGAAATTGGAAATTGGAATTCCATTGTGATCTCATGTACATTTAAGTTGCGTTCGCTTAATTGTATAACAAGAAATTTGGTCAGAGGATCAACAAGAAGCTGGTAAGGAAACCTTTTTTAATTCTGAATATTTTGGAAAACTGAAAAAAAAAATTATTTACATAATGTTAGGAACTAACGACTCCTTCCAAACGAAATTAAGAAAAGAACTGAAATAATTGATGTACTTCATGTTATCAGGGTCCAAAAATCACGTCAAGTTTAACTTAGGCTTATCAAAAGGAGAATAAGTTTACATGATTTAATGTGCTAGAGCCTGTTTTTTCTTCTTCTTGTTCTTTTTCTATAGGAACTCCTATAAAAAAAAAAAGGAGGGGGGGGGGGGGACCTTTTCTTACCTGCTGTTTAAATATCCCCTTATGTTCTTTCTTAGTTAACAAGACAGCTTGTCCTATGAACAAATCGTCCTTTGCTGGACGAACATCCCTACAATCTACTCATGGTAAATTTTTTTTTTTTTTTATATTTATTCCAGAAAACGCGCAGGCTCATGTCTTGTATCTATATATACTCGTGGCCTATTATACCGTACTCCTACAATAGAATTGTTATCTTTTAGCAAGCAATCTCGAGGTCATTGATCTTGAGGTTATATATAGGTTGATTTAAATGCCATATGTGTAATAAAAAATTTGGCAATTGTATTATTTGGGAAATTCTACATGTGTGACGTCTATATAAAGTATGTTTATATCTATTGGAGTTGGTCTTATAGTGTTAGATATGGAAGCTTGGCTCCGTTGAGTTTCATGACACTGCTTAAATACCGCTTGTCGGATATTTTGGCGTGAAAGTGGTGGTAACAACACGAGAATCATAATATGCAATCAAACAACTTTATATTAAAAAAAAATACGAAGACGCTGATAGAGTATGTTAACTCTCACCTTATAAGATACCTCTATTACTCACACAATACCCAAACTAAAACAAAATTCTCTACCTTGACCTCTGTATTTTCCCATGAAGCTCTGTAGTGAAGCGCTGTCTCTTTAAAATTGCCAAGTTCAACAAGGCAAGCATAATATGACTTTCATTCATAGGAGAATTTGAGGACCCAAGAATCTATCTCCGCACTTAACCAAATTGACGGGAAAATTGGTATTTCCGTACTAAATCTACTATAAGGATTCTTATTTAGTCTTAAACCATTCTTTTTTTTAACAATCTTAAACCATTCAATAGATTGAATATAGTCCTAAACTTTTGAGTGAAATTCCAATAAAGCACTCCCAACAAAAACTTAGTTGAAATTGTTGATGCTGTGGTCCAGTGATTGTTTGCCGTCTTACCGGCATGACCCGTGATTTGATGTGGACAAATTTACTTAAAACGGCATCGTTTTTCTGAATTTTTTTTTCTTTCCTTCTTTATTGGCACGATCCATGATTATTATTCATCTTCCTCTTTTCCGCAGATCGTCTTCAACCTCTGGATTGATGAGAGGAAAATTGATTTTTTTTCTTTCGTTTTTCATTTTTCCTTTCTCCTCCTTCCTTGGTTTTGCAATTGAATCCATCCATTGTTTCCACCATCTTGATCAGCCTTGAGCGATTGGAATGTGATTTCTCTATGGTTGGGTTCGTGGGATACGCAAGGCTCATAGGCGGGCCTCCGGACACAGTGCCGTTGCAGCGTGTTGCCGAATGGCGACCCACAAAGATCGCCATTGCCCGAGCAGGACGAGGCATTGAACCTCAACAGTGACGTTTATTTGAGTTATTTATTAAATTTTTTTACATTTTTTTAATTCAAAATTTTCTTATTGTTTACAAATTTTGATTTTCATTTTGTAGGAATGCCTTGAATTTACAAACTCTTTTAGAAATTACCAGCCTTAATTAGAGTTACTTACCATTTGTTTTCCAATCAATTTACTCAATAGTTTTGGGTTACCAATTTTTGTTGGAGTTACTTGGAAAATTTATTTTTCTTTTAATTATCAACTTTTATTATATCTTACCAATTTTTGTTTACCTTTCTTGACTAAACCTTAAATTTGTTAACTCTTATGTGAAACTACTAACTTTAATTAAGTGATTGATCAACTTTTCTCTGATTAAGTTATCAACTAATTATGAATTATCAACTCTCATTTTAGTTAGGTATTAATGTTGATTTTTTTTTAGTTTACCAACTTTTCTAATAGGTTACTTAACGGGAAAAAAGTTGATAAATTACTTAAATAAAGGTTGATAATCTCATATAATAGTTCGTAAACTGAGGTGTTAAATAAAAGTTGGTTAAATTTAAGAGAACATTTTCTTTTGCCAGAGATAGAGTAGTTGACAATATAAAATGAATCAACCAAACAGTAATAACTAACTTTAATAAGAGTAAGTAACGCAACATAGTTGGTAACTTATCAATAGTAAAAAGGGTTGGCAAGCAAGTAATATAAAAGTGACAACTAAATTGAGAAGTTGGTAAAATTAAAGAAAAATCAAATAAATGTTTATAGGAAAATAATGAGAGACCGTTACCTAAAACAAGTTGGTAACTTAATCGGAGAATAGTTAGTAGGTCATATAAAAAAAGATTGGTAATATCATAAAAATAGTTTATATATTTAAGGCATTAATAAGTAAGATCATTAAAATTTGATAAAATAATAATAATTTTATTTGTCAAAGATAAATAAGTTAGTAATTAAAAAATTTAAAAAATATTGTTGGCTAATTCAAATAAAAGTTGGTAATGCAAGCTAGTTAATAATTTAATTAGAGAAAGGATAATAATCAATCCAATTGAAATTGGAAAATTTAAAGAGTTGGTATGCAGGGCTAATAAAAGTGACAACTCATCAGAAAAGTTGGTTAAGAAAAATAAATAAAAGCGGAAAGCTGCTCAAGGTAGAGTGAGTAACCCAAAACTAATTGATAACTTAATCGGCGAAAAGTTGATAAGTCACACAAATAAAGACCACTAATTTCACATACTATTTAGTGTACATAATCCGTTGGTAAGAAAAATAGTAATTAAGAGAACCTTTGTTATATAAAAAAAGCCAAATAAACGTTGGAGACTAACTCACATAAAAGTAGTTGGTAACTTAATCCGAAAAATGTTGGCAATCACTTTGATTAAGGTTGGTAATTTCTAAAAAGAGAAGATAAATTTTTATTATTGAAGTATGGTAGGAATTTAATCAATTCGAAATGGAGAAAATCTCTTTTTAAGTATGCCAAGTATGGTCTTTGATGTTTGTGATTAACCCCAAAATCATGGAAATCATATGAGGTGGTCAAATTGGAACTTGTCGCATTGATTTTTGCTAGATTTGATATAGAATATTTGTTTTCAATTCACATGGCGTGCTAGATTACACAATTATTTGCCAGACGTAAGAGGAGATTCTTAGGAGGAGTTAAATGGAATTTTGAGGTTTAAGGTAGATGAAAAGGGAATAATACAAAACAAAAAAAGTCTGAAACTTTGGATTTAACTTGAAAGATGGAACGCGCGCACATTTCGCAGAACCACGTTCATTCAAACCAAAAGCCAAAAGGACTTTTCAAAAAGCAAAATTTTTAAAGCATGTTTTAATCGGATGTGTCGGCTTTATCTGGATGACTCCGAGATAGTCGATGTCGAGCTGTTCTCTTGGACCATAAACCAGAAAAAAAAAAAAAAAGTAAAATAAATGTCACAATCACATTGGAAAAATTAAAATCAAATCAAATTAAATCGCAAAATACGTTTTGGTTTAATTTGTTAACTGCTTTTTCAAAAACGAAAATACTCTTAAACCGAATCAAATCTCCAAAATACCGTTTGGTACGGTTTGATTTTACAAATTGAACCGTTCTTTTGCTGACCTATAATGACTATTCGTTTTAGGACAAGATAGCTCTTTTTATATTGTGAATTTTGTGTCTAATAGTAGTGTCTTTTACTCTGAGTAACCTCGGAAGCCTGGCTTGCACCCAATGGATGGAGTATTTCTTGATATATACATGAAAAAGGCAATTACATGTACTCTCGACTATTAATCAAGTCAAAGATTTGAATGCTGTAATGCTAATTCTCGATATGAAATTACTCTTTCACGTCAAAAGCTGACAAGGAAGAATGGTGAGGAAATCTTGCCCTACGTGCCTGTGAGGAAAAGTTCTAGAAATTGGTATTCTTGATCCGTGATCAGTAAATATTCAAATGTACTAGTAATTTCATGTCAGTAACTACTTAACAATAGCATTCGTAGAATTTATCCATTTTTGGGAGCATTAAGTTTGTCAAAGGCCAGAAGACTAGCAATTGCTTTCAAGTTCATTTAGGGTGCATTTGGTAACGTTTCTGTTCCTGAGAACAATTTCTATTCAGAAATAGTTTTTTCTATTTCTGTTCTCAGGAATAGTTTCTGAGTAAAAGAACGTGTTTGGTAACTGCACAAAATTTCTATTTCGAGAACAGAAAAAGAACACAAATACGTTTGGTAACTGCATAAAATTTTTGTTTTCGAGAACAATTTCTCTTCCCAGGTCATCTCCACATTCCCAATTTTCTTCATTTAATTATAAAAATGTCAATAAAGGCAGTGGCGGGCAGCGATGACGATGGTGGTGGTGGCCGGCGGTAATGGCCGGCGGTGGTGGCAATGGGCGGTGAAGGTGGCTGGCGGCAATGGGAGGTGGAGGTGGCCGATGGCGGTGAGCGAGGATGGTAGCGGTGGAGGTGGGCGGCAACGGTGGGAGGTAGAGGTGGCTGATGGCGGTGGCCGGAGGCGGTGGTGGTGGCCAACGAAGGTGGCAGACAAAGGTGGCTGGCGACGGTGGCTTGCGGTGGCAGTGGCGATGGCGGTGGCCGGCGGCGAGTGGTGGACACATAGGCGGCAATGGAAAGAGTGAGAGAAAGAAAAATAAGTTGATTCTTTTTTAAGTGAGCTTGTTTCTCAAAAGTGATTTCGGAACAAAAAAAAAAATTTGCTTCTTGTTTCTGTTCCAAATCTATTCCCGAGAACAAAAATAGTTTTTGGGAACAAAAAGTTACCAAACAGGTTTCTATTCCAAATCTATTCCCGAGTACAAAAGAATAAAAAAACATAGAAATAGAAACATTACCAAATAGATCCTTATAGTATCTGCCTAGGACAGACAATAGTCTCTCTACATAATAAATGATCCTTAAAGTAATTCCAACCTCAAGTTTCCATCATTAAATGTCCTAAATGACCATTTATATGACTGAGATTATTCATCATCATATAATTTTAAGCTGGGAACAAGTTGCCAATTTAAATGTAGTCAAAAGAGTAATAAGGGATTCCTTTAACTTCTGTGTTTTTCCAAATTTAAATTAAAATCTGTCTTATTTATATCTCCTATATAGACCAAATCTATCGAACCTAAGTAAGTCCTTCAACTGCTTCGTCTGATGCCTCGTCCAGACCTTGGGATTCCTTAAACATAAGACACTTAGAGGGTACTGTCGGGAAAAGATACTATTCCGATTAAAAGGGCTTGGATGTGCAGGCATTGATACATTAAAATAATAAACACATCTGTGAAGCCCGCCTGATTTCAGGATAGGCCACGGAGGCCCCAAGTGATAAGCAAACACACATGCATTTTTTCTTAACATATTCATTTTATATTCGTACGCAATTTCTGTGCTCTTTTGCTAGTGTCAAAGAAAGGGTGCTTGTCATTTCCTTCAATATATATATATTTGGCTATAATTTGCTTATGCATCAAGGCAAATATTGTTAAATCAATTAGTCTTCGATTTCGATGTGTACATGCTGCCCCATATTTCACATTGGAGGATATGTTTGAATTTTTTTATTTATTTTTTTGCTTTTCAGCAATTAACCTTTGACTCTTATTTAACATTGAACAACATATTTAAAAATCCATCCATGTGGACAAATAGGTCATCTGAGATCATTTGATTTTTTATATTATATTTTAAATAGTTTTGTTTTTCTTCGATGTCAATAAATAACTTTTGCTTTCAATATAAGAACGGCCAAATCGGTTGTAAGTAAAATTAAAACCAAATTACTTATTTTAAGTTTCCCCAATGAAATATCAAATATATCTCTCTATTGGATAGAGGGAAAGTGTCAGAAAAGTTCTAAATCTATTGCATTTATACCAATTTAATTCTAAACCTTTTGATCTAGAGCCAATTCAATCATTCTGCCTAATTTTGGTCGGATATTGCTGACATGGATGCTGGCTAGCCTACATGACACGATCGGTACTAACATGGATATTTTTTTAATCATATTTTAATATTTTTCGCAATTTTTCCTTTCTTTTTTTTCTCTCCTTTTTCCTCCCCCCTCTCTCTCTCTCTCTCTGTCCTCCAGTGGCCAGCAAGGTTGGCCCTTATCACCACAGGTGAGGTCAACCTCGCCCGGGAGAGGGCGAACGCCGATGAGACCATCCTTGTCGAGCATCGAGTGGGCTAGGGCAAGGCTGATGAGGCCAACCCTTGCCCAGGCGACCGCCATGGCCTAGGCGAGAGTCTGCCTCACTCAATTTGCCAAGGGACCGAGCCCAGCTTCACCAGCGAAGCCTAGCTATTCGCCACATCGGCAATCATTCAAAACACCTTGCGGGCGTTGGTAGGCGAAGTAGGGAGAGGTGGCGTGGTTGAGCCAGAGGACACAGTGGACACATCCGAATGCGAATAAGCTCGAGGGAGGATCGATTTGGGTTCTCTTGATCCTTTGATTTGAGTCGCTATTTGCAACTCGATCTTGAGGAGGAGGAGGAAGAAGGATGTGAAGCATGGCCAGCTTCGCTGCCTCTAAGGGCCATCCTTGCCAAATTAGTCGAGGTTGACCCTCACCCAAACCACGGCAGCGTCGCCTAGGCGAGGTAGGTCTCACCAAATCTGGCGAGGGCAGCCTCACCGACATTCGCCGTCGCCTCAGCGCGGTTGACCTCGCTTGTGGTGGCGAGGCCACACTCACTCAAGCGAGGCCAGCCCTTGTCAACCATGGCCATGCTAGACACTGGGCAACCTTGAGCTCACAGAATTTGGCAAGGTTTGGCCTTGCTCGAGGCCAACGAGGTAAGGCTCGAGGTCGCTGGCCTAGGGCGACCTCGAGCTTGTCGAATCTGGTGTGGTGAGGCAAGGCGAGGCTTGGCCTCACTCGAGGCCGAGCCTTGCCATTGGCCGGCGATTGGCAAAGAGGAAGAATGAAGAGAAAAAAAAAAAAAGAACAGAAAAAATTGAAAAATGAAAAATAATAAAAATTCCAAAATAAAAAATAAATACAAAGAAAAGGAATGTGAAGGAGTGGAGGGAGGAAACATGGGGGAAAATGATTTCCTCTTTTGAAAAAAGGAAATCATTTTCCTCACTTTTGAAGGTGTTTTTTTTTTAAGGATGGAAAATGTTTTCCTTGACTAGCCTATTTTCTGCCACCCAAACGCCGGAAAATGAGGAAAATGTTTTTTCGGAAGATGTTGTCCATGAAGGAATGGAGCCTAGACTCCTCATGTTTTTTCCTATTAGGATCCTCTTGGGCTTGAGTATATCCTAGCTATATACTAGGATTCACCTACAAGTTATTTTCATCTATAAAACAATTTATCTTTCAATCCCCAAAGTGATAATCACAACATTTTTTACAAATATTACATTGAAAAAGTTACTATTCTAATCGAGAATTCATTACGACAATGTGCAAGTCCTTTCGGAAGTACAAGAAGTATGAGATCAGGAACATATTAACCCAAAGTATGAGAAGAGGAGTAGTGGCGGGGAAGACGAGCACGTCTGGGCGTTGATTTAGGGGGAGAAACTCCGAGTGATCCAACTGGGGGAGTCCATCAAAGTGTGCAGCGATTACTATTGTAGTAACCCTACGAGGATCTACTTCTACCCCGAGACATCGGGTGATTTCCCTGATTACTCCATCGAAGGGTGCGATCGGTACAAAGACGTGAACAGGCTACTCAAGTGGGAAATGGGATATATCCTGGCCGGTTGAAGAGCAAGCGTGAACTAAATATCACTTGGAGTTGGGACAGCACCGCGGTTTTTACTGTTGATACTCAGATTTTCAAGTCAACAATTTTGGCAAACTTTATTTGAAAATAATAGGGTTAATACCACAAAAAATCCTAAACTGATACACATGTGACAAATTTACCAAAAACTAATTTTTTTTACCACAAAAAATTTCAAACTAGTACACATATGACAAATTTACCCCAAACTAATTTTTTTACCATGAAAAACTCCAAACTGGTACACCTACGATAAAATTATCCCAAACTTGATTTTTTCTTTAAAGTGGAACCGGAAATCGGACCATCACTCCTTAGAACCTGGAACCGAATCAGGAACCGGCAGTCCGGATCTCCAGTTTCTGATTTTACCCTGAAACTAGTACAATATCCCAAGTTTGATTTTCCATCAGAGCATGTAATTCAACCTCCATAGCTTGTTGCCAACACAGATCCTTGGCTGCCTCATGGTAAGAAGAAGTTTCTTGATCCTAAAAAATGTGACTAATGCAACACATGTATTTTGGTGATAGCCGATTTAAACTAACATAAGAGTTGACAGGGTAGTGAGTACCTGATGTTAACACCTAAATTTTGATCTTCATTTAGTTTTTATTTAGAATTTGTTAAATTACACACACAAAAAGGAGACCGACCCTGGCCCCTACAAAAAATATTTAATTTGATTACATTTTTGTTTGCATTTAGACTTAGGAGCAATTTCCTTTAATTTTCAGCATAATTAAATCATGCATTTTGCATTTAAATCGGACCGGCGACGGAATTGGAACTAATTTGATGCGATTTGACCCCTAGGGATCCAATTGAGAAAACAATTAAATTTGGGGTCGAATTTACAAATAATATAAAGTTGAGACCCCTGACTTGACCTAATATTGTTTATATAAATATCGTTATGCCTCAAGGTTTAAGGTGGACAATTCATTATTCAGAAACACAAAAAGAGGCACACTAGAGAGAGAACTTGGTGGCCTAGCTTTTCCCCCTTGCGTCCGTGGACCTTCACGGCCGGCAACACCACACGAAGCCACCACCTTGGTTGATCCATAACTCAACGAGTTACCACCAGACGCAGTGCAAACCAAGCCGCAATTCCCTGCCATGACCCACGGAGACATACCAAGAGATTCACGCACGGACGAAAGAGGGAGAAGCGTAGAGCGATGAAGCAGTTGATGAGGTCCACGGGCAGGGAGTTCTTTCCTCATGAAATTCACGCCTTCTGACATCCACCATCAGGGTCCCATGAAGTGCTTTAGGATCCTGCCTCCACTCTAACTATTTTATGGTTTTCTCTTGGTTGTCCACTAACCACAAAGAGAATTTGCAGTGAAGAAGCTGAAAACAATCAAGGACGATTCCCAAGGAGAGATTTATGCGGCTACTGTGAGTGCTTAACAAGCTCCACGCCCTCAACACTGGTTCAGCCACGATCGTAGTATCCCTCGGTGTCCTCAGCGAATTCACCAAATCGAGAGATCTCCACACCGCAAGTCAACATCCGGCAACCCCTTGGTATTCCGGCGATCCTCCAGAGGTTCATGGGTGATCAGAGAAGTCCTCGTTAGCTGGCCCTAGCCCCCGATTCGTGATTTTCAAAGAAGGAAAGTCAATTTTCGCAAGTCCGAAATAGGTAATTTTCTTATCTGATTGGATTCCGATATTTATCGTTTCCTAATTTGAATCATTGTTATCTAATGTGCATATCTCCTAGATTCTATTAGGATTAAATTAGGAAATTTCCTAATTCAACAACGTGCATAATAGGCAATCCAATATCTAATCTTTGATATTTGATTCCCGCGCACGGAAGGTTGGCCAAACCTATTCGCAATCCGTCCGATACGATTTGCCAATTTTATCATATCGGTCGAACCTATCCGCAATTCGTCGGATATGATCCGCCGATAAAATCTTGCCATTTGGATGTGATGGATATTCGGTGCATATCTTTTTTTTTTAGATATTCTAAATATTTTCATAATTAAAAAAAAATCCAAAAAAATCATGCATTAGATGGGACTACATTAGTAAGATAAGATTTTATTAGAAAATCTTATCTCATAGGTAGTTTGCATTTTAAAGAAGTATTGCATATAGATTAGGATTGCATTCATTTAAATAATAGTCCATTTAAAACTGGGATAAGATTTTCTAAAATATTGTTAAGATTTAATCTAGACTCATTCCTAAATATTTAAGATAACTTTCATTTAGGATAGTTTGAATTTCATGCATTTTTTATTCCGAAAATCATAAAATACCAAAAATAAACATTCATGTGCGTGTCACATATTTGGTACGTCATTTAGTCTAGGTTCATCTTAGTACTATGTCTAGGATCATTTTAGTTTCATGATTAGGTACATTCATGTAGTATCATGTCTAGGTTCATTAATTTAATTTGATAGCTTAAATTAAATGCGTACCATTTAGTATAGTTGCATACATTTTACCCGTCATTTAGTGAAAGTGAGTTTAGGACCATAACGTGTGACATTTATTTCATAAGTCATTAGATTCATGTCATTTAATTTAGTGCCTTTCATATAGTATAGTTGCATTGCACTTTAGTATAAAGTTGCATTTATTGCATTTCATTAAATAGGTGAAAACTCCAAATTAATTGCATTAGTCTAAGTCTTACGCTTTGGAGATAAGCGTTAGGAATTAGGCTGCAGCGTCTAGGTATGTTTACGCTACCCTTATCTTGCAATTTATTTAACGCTTCGATTATTTGGTGTTAAATAATGTTTGCGCACTCGCATGAATACCTCACATGTTAAAACTTTTGGTTAAAATTAACCCAAAGCTGCCTGCTCAAATGTTTTCTTAAATAAAAGAACGGTACCAAAAGGGCGTTAGAGTAATTTAGCATAACCAAGTCCCCGGACTCATAATCTCTGGTTTGAAGGAATAGAGTATTTCTCCCGATACTTTATTTAGGTGTCTAATCGACCTACCGTAAACTGATTAGTGACGACTCCAAAGTTAAATCATTTGCATGTTAATTATTTGAACTCAAGTCACGATTTGGTAGAGCTTGGGAGAGCTCGAGTTAGGTTAGTTAATTTATTAATTGACTTAGTAATCCATTAGCCTAGATTTTTTCGAAATTTAGGTCGCGACACCTGAGGAGTCCAAGGTAGGACAAATATAATCCTTAGTCCATGTAGGAGGATTAGTGGTGTGGCCCGAGCGTCGAGGTATAGCATGTGTGTTCTGATTAGGAACAAAGGAGAGAGACTCATCAAAGGCAGTGATCGGAGGAGCTGTCGACGAAGAAGGAACATAAATCTCCTCAGATGGCATTAGCGGAGGCTCAATCAGATGACTTGTAGTTGATGGAGAATCTAGAGTATTCTCGATCAATGAAGAGGAGACTAGAGGCTTTGGACGTGCGATCATTATCAACTGTTGGGCTGAAGATAAGTCCTCCTCATATAAGAATGGATGAGAATTAGGCGTCGAGCTAGAATGTTGAGGCAAAGACACTTGATCTTGAAATGGAAATAGTCTTCATGGAAAACAACATCTTTGCTTACAAAAAACCGACTTGTAGATGGATCGAAGACACAGATCCTTTCTAAAGAGTAGGATACCCTATGAAGATATACCGAAGGGTGTGGGGGCCCATTTTTGTTTGATGGCCCACACTAGTAACATAGCACAAGCAGCCAAATACTCGCAGTTGATTAATGTCTGGACGCTTCCCAAAAAGTAATTGGAAGGGGTTTAGTCCGCCAAGAACCCGAGTCGACTTCCGATTGATTAGGTAAGCTGTCGTGACCCCACAATCTTCCTAAAACATTTATGGAATAGAGGCTTGATATTTGAGAGCGCGAGCCAATTCTAGAAGGTGACGGTGTTTACGTACAACAACCTCGTTTTGTTGGGGAGCATATGTGCAAGAACTCTCATGAAAAATGCCATGGGAAGAAAGGAGAGATGAGCACTCATGATTAAAGAAATCATGTGCATTATCAGTTTGAATACACCGGATAGATTTAGCAAACTGATTTTTAATGAGGGCAAAAAAATTAGTGAGGTGAGAAAGGACTTGAGTTTAAGACTGCAAAAGGAAAACCCAAGTAGCATGTGTGTGGTCATCACCAATAGTGAGAAGAAAAAAAAGATTCATCACGGTGTGGGGTATGATATGGTTCTCGAATGTCGATGTGAATGAGGGAGAAAACGCTAGTAGCGCGGGATTTACTAGCAAAAAAAGGCTTAAGTGATTGTTTCGCCAAAGGACAAATGTGACATTTAGGATGCGGAAAAGAAGCACTATGACCCAATCGTTGATGGAAAAGAAAATTTCTATTATTGAAATTGGCATTACATAAAGTGCCTTTATTGAATGAAATACATGAAAAATCAAAATTCTATGGAAAACTGGCCCAAAAATAAAGTCCTTGGGAAACACTGCCCTAACCCATTAGTTTGTCAGTTGAAAGGGCATGAAAGAAACAAATATCTGAATTGAAAACAACACAACAATAATTGCCTTCACAGACTTTGGCAACAAACATAAGATTAAAATAGGATTCAAGGACATAAAGGATATTCTGAAGAGTAATGGAAGCACTAAGTTGTACAGTGTCAATTTTATTGACAAAAGTGACGTTCCCATTTGGGAGACCTACAGACACAAAGGAATGTGTGGATGTGGAAAAAAAGACGTTCGTCACAAATTATGTGGTCACTAACACCTAAATCAATTATCCGTGCATCAGTTGAAATGGAACTCATTGAGCATAAAGAGGTACCTGAGAAGCTGGCAGATTTATCATGAATGCCAAGTTGGTGCAGGGCCTTCATAATATGTTAGAACTTATCGTGATTGATAGGTTGATTAAGTTTATTATATGCTTGTGCTGTAGCATTGAAAGTAGAGAAATCCTTCTCTTTTTTGCCTTTATCGTCGGGGTTTCCCATGAAGTTTTCAACAGTGATCTATAGTGTGATGCAGACATTTGCAATAATCACAAAATTTACCTTTGCCCTTATTGGAATTTTGCCCATTTCCTTTCGGTGATGATGTGATAGAATAAGGATCGTGTGATGACCTATAGGCGAGTGCGTACATGGCTTCGTATGGACCATCTAATCCAAGCGCAGGCAGGAACAAGTGGGAGCCATCCGATCGCAATTTTACATGTGGCCGATTTGATCGAGCCTTTATGTGGGGCTTGTGCTCTTCATCCCCAACAAACCCTAGCGCCGTAGGGATCTTCCAGAACTCTCCATGGTAGGTTCTGGCCGTGAAAGCTCTCTGCTATGGGGTTGCTTGAGCCGTGAGCATCACACTTTCACATACTCAGATATACTCCAAGGAAGCCATTCATTGATTTTCTTCCTGGATGGCGAGTTGGTAGATGCGGCCGAGCAACGAGACCGAATCCATGGCCAAGATCTAAGACCTAAAAGGTAAGTAGCTCTCGTTTAATATGAGTAAAAAATGAGTTGCCTTCTCCCTTTCTTTGATGGTTTGGTACTACCTAAGTATGGATTCGGGTCCTTCTAGCTTTTCCTCATCGATAGTCGATTAAAGCAAACAGCAATCGCGAGGTTGCCTTTAGAGGTGTCAAATGGGTGAATTGGGTTGGGTTTGGGTGGCTCATAAATGGGTTCAACCCAAACTTACCCATTTATTGTCAAAAGACCTATATTCAACCCAACCCATATCCAACCCAAACCCACATAAGTCCTAAACTATTATTAATAATTTTTCTAATTTAAAAAAAATGATTTTTTTATTTTCCTTTTTTCTCTTTTTTATTTTCCTTCTTCCCCCTTCCTTCGCCAGTCACCAGGCCTCGGCAACAGCTAGCCACTGGCCACACTTGTGGCCGAGCTCAATGGGCGAGCACAAGGCCGACAAGCTCGAGCTCGCCAGCCACGGCCATCGTTGGCCAGTTGCAGTGGGAGGGGCAAAGGAAGAACGGCAATGGTAGGAGGAAGAAGAAGGAGAAAAGAAAAAGAAAATATTAAAAAAATGATTTTTTAAAAATATTCAGAAACCTATTTATGACTCACCTAAGATAGTTAGCATAACTAACCCATATATGACCCCATTTAAAACTCATTTAAGACCCACTAAGTTTTTAAGTAACCCATTTAAATCCATTTATGACCCACTATCATTATATATGGATTAAATATGAGTTCTAGACCCATTTTGCCACCTCTAGTTGCCTTGCTTCAATTCGGACTTTTCCTGGATGAGTGAATTTTTGTTTTGTTTTGTTTTTAGCGTGGTCGGGCTTTCCATACGTTTCTTTGATGCTCTCCCACATGGCCTTCATATCGTTTGTTGGAAGGAGTCCAGCCGTGATCTCTTGAGTGATGCAGTTTCCGATCCAAGTCCTAACAAGTTGGTTACATTTCCTCCAGTGCCGTGCAAGCCATTCGTATGTCGGAAACATGACATTTTCGTTAAGACCGTCCTTGTCTTTGGTGATGACTGATGAGGGCTCATTGGAACTCTTGGGACCAAATCGAGTAATTTTAATCCAGAGAGCTACTGGGAGATAAGAAGCAACTCCGGTCCATCCGCTGTCGAGGTGTACAGTGGGTCTTCGGGCTCTGGGTGACCGTTGGCGGCAGAAAACGGGTAAGGAATATACCTAGGGTGAAGAGACGGGTAGGGATTCGCTCCCAAATTCGATGAACCCGGTTTGGGCATCTAACCCCGGAAGAACCAACCTGGCCCAGGGCTTGCGTTGAACGGGCCTCCTCCGAACTGGGCTTGGATAAGATGGGTTGGTCTGGCTAGAGGGCCACTGAGTGGGTTGAGTCAGAACGACTTAATCCTGGCTGGGCGGAGTTTGATCGGGCTGTTCCAAACTGGGTTGTCAAGTTGGATCTTGACCTCCTTGGGAAGGGTCAACATGCTCCGAACCCAAATTTGAAGGTGAGATGCTCCGGACCCAAATTTGAAGGTGAGTCAAGAACCCCTTCCAAAATCGGTGCATCTAGATCCTGACTCTCCCCCGATGTTTTTTTTTTTTTTTGGTCGGGTCTCTTCCCCGATGTTGAGATTTGAATTTTCGGCATGGTATCGGTAAGAAATGAGGTAAAAAAACTGTTTCTGGTTTGTTGATTCCTATACCAGAGTGCAAACTTAGTTTTACAGATTAGTGTGATTCCGCAACAGCAAAGTCAGAAAAATAAATCGGAAGGCAATCAGAAAGGGTTACGGAAGCTAGGCCACAAAACGCTCTGCTACCATGACAGGAAATAGAAAAGAAACAGAGCATTTGGGAAATCTGTGTATTACTTTCTGATTAGAGAGACCTTTTATCACAAGGCTCTTTTTATAATACAATGTATGGACACAATAAAGGAAAAGAAATAGAGAAGATACTTTCCTAATTGTACATGATTTAATTCCCAACTAGATTGATTTCTACAATCACTCTAGTAGAAGAAACTGTATCCCCAATAAACCTGACGTGCGTTGTCATCATCCCTGCCATCGTCCTCATCATCGTCATCATCGTCCTTGTCACCATTATCTTGCTGAGGAGAGGGAGGTTAGAAACTATCATATCTAAGGTGGATTAAACATCTTAAACAATAAAACAGATTACCCAAATATCACATGACAATAGTCCTTAATTTGAACACCCAAATGCAAGCGCCTAGCAAGAATCAACATAAAGGGTTTTCCTCACACTTAATCACCCTAAGAATGCTTTCTAAAGTATCAACCGAACAAAAACCTATTAGAATCAAGCAGCATTCACAAATTCGCACATCTTCATTCCCTCAAAATTGGAACAGAGCAACTGGTTATGTTTTGATCTACTTCTTCATGACTTTCCCTAGACTTGACAACAAAGTTAAGAAAACAAGGAAATCTGATTGTGGAGACAAAAGTGGAGTTTTGCAAGGATCAAGTACTGGCATGACAGTTGTCGAAAATGGAGTCAGGTCGGTGTCATAACTTGCTGTCTTAGCCCTCAACAAAGGTGGTGGGTAGGGATGATGCTCGCTTGATTGTTGGCCCGTACATTGTCTGTGGCGACAGTGGTGCCACCGCCGTTTGATGCATATGAGGGCTGGCAAGCCCTTGCTTGTGAGCGACGAGGGCCAACGGCTCTCACCAATAACCGACAAGTCGACGAAGCCCAATGGTCTTACCTTCTATTTCAAAAATAAATTTTGATTTTTTTAATATTTTTAATTTTTATCTACTCTTCTCTTATCCTTTGTTCCCTAATTTTTAGCCGATTTGCACCGAGGAAGGCTTAGTAAGATAACACACTACTGCAGACACACCAAACTTCAGCAAACTCAAAGGACGATGAGCATAACTTCGTTGGAGATATAGCCATCAATATCCATGTCATTTGAGTGATTGTGATAAGCACAGAATGAACTAAAAGCACAAATAGGAAGGAGAGTATAGATTCTCAGTCAGATGGTGAGTGATGTAAAACCCCTGACCTCACTTCCGAAGTTGACACACGTATAGCAAATGAAAAATCCTAGTAAGATGGGGATTTATAATGAGATTTTCCACGGTTGCACATTTCAGAGTCAGTTTATTGTATAAAGCAGAAGAAACAGTGATGATCTATGATTAGAAAGAGGCGCACCTGTTCCAGTAAAGGATCCCATGTTTCTGTTTCACAGTCGTAAAAAGTTGTTTCAATTTCAGAGTCCGACGCTTGTGTTGGTCCATTCAGAATCTTCTCTTTGTAAGACTCCCAAGTGATGCTTGAATCATCTGGACCAGTGTCGAGTAACTTCCCACAATCCCTCATCTGTATCTGGCACTCCTTTGGTATTTTTGAGCTTGATGCATCAATAATCCTTTCCATTGATCTGCACCTATAAACTTTCAATTGCTCCAAACGCTCTAACTCGTCAATGCCCTCGACAATCTGCAGGCTCTCGCAAAGTCCAATTTCTAAACTTTTCAGATTCTTCAAGTTTGACAAACCACCTAACCTTTTTAACGAAATGCATTCATAAACAAAAATGCTTTTCAATGATTCCAATGTTGAATCAAATTGAATCTCCTGTAGCTTTGGGCAACTCCACGAGTTGAATTTTTGAAGCATCTTTAGGGAGCTTGAGAAAAGGGACAATCTCCTCCGACCATCAGTCAACTCCGGAGCTTGTAGCTCATTGCACCCCGGTTCCTCCGACAGACAAACCAACCTCTCGAAAGATTCACATTTAAAAATAGATAAGCTCTCCATCGATCTAAAGACACCGAGAAAGTGAACATCAACTAGCTTGTTGCAAAAATACACATCAGCTTCTCTCAGTTTTCTCAAACTTGATGTAATGGATATTCTTATGACGAGTTGACAATTTGTGATAGTCAACTTTTCCAACTGAGGAAGCCCATCGAGTTCTGCTTGTTTCACTTGAGTGTTATCGAGCTTTAGAACTGTCAAGTTTGACGGAAGTTGTTTCAGCGTTTGCAAGTGGAGTCCATGGAGAGTAAGTTCTTCCAGCAGAGAAAGGGAACCCCACTCAGTAGATGTTGCGTGGACATTTAAAAGGCACAAGCGCAGCTTCCTCAGTTTGGATAGCCTCCCAATCCACGGCAAGTCGCAATCTTGAATTATGTTTGATTGGTTTGAATCATCAGAGGCATCGGATAGGAGCAGTTCAGCTAGATCAGTAAGGTTTGAGAGGTCAGGAACAGTCTGCAACCGATGAGATCTAAGCTGTAGAGTGGTCAAACTTCTGGGGAGCTCTGGCAACTCTTGGATCATATGACAATCATATAGGTTCAGTTTATGGAGGCGACCAAGATTGTTCGTTGTCCCAGGCAATTTCACTATGTTTGTTTGTGATACACTGAGAGATGACAGGCTTCGTAGTCTACCAATGGAATTCGGTAATCTTTTAATGCTCGTGGATGATACATCCAGCTCATTCAACGACTCTAATTTCGAAATTGAGTTGGGGAGTTTCCTCAAGCTGCGACAGCCTATAAGAGAGAGCTGCTGAAGATTCTTTAGTTCGCCAATTTGTTCAGGCAATTCTTGAAGTGCCCAACAAAACACAACAATCAAGTCAGTCAGCCGCCTCAGTTTCCCAATAGAGCAATCAATTTCCTTCAAACATTCGAAATCAGAAATAGTCAACTTCTCTAAAACTGAGTGTTCAGAAAAGGTTGGAATCCTATATATCCACCAACATTGTCGAAGATCGAGAACCTTCAATTTCCTTGCCCCCTACAAAAGCCAATAAAACATTAGGACAGAGAATCAGATGTCTATGCAAGAAATAAATATGGATTTAGGCTCCCAACTTGTATCGCTTGTGATTTGATCCTCTCACTAAATAAGAAAATTACTGTAAATTCATTAAATTTTGTCCTTCATTGAATGAGAAATTTAGACCAAGGGGGATTCTAACATACCTTGATTAGGCTTTTGAACGCATCTTCTGTCCACTCATAGCCATAAGTATACATCACAACCACGTTTTCTAGATGCAAATTGGTTGCCATAAACTGTGGATCACGTTTGCGGTCTTCATTCTTGTAATGCAAATAAATCCATTTCAACTTGGAAAGACAGCCCGTGAAGTCGCCTTGGCAGATTACGTTACTCAACCAAAGAAACTGTAGGTGCGGGAACCGTTCCATTTCCTTCGCAGTGACAGTTATAGGGTTGTCATCCTCCGCTTGCAAACAGAGTGCTTGAACGCTTCGCTTGATCTGCAAATAACATTGAGGAGCAGGAGCAGGAATTTGTCAATAGCCCCCAATTTTATTTCGTCAAGAGAAGAAAAAATGAAACAGAAGAGTAGCTCCCAATTCAGAAACGTCAATCCTCAATTAAGAATAGGGTAAGCTATTTTCAATTCAAATTTGGCCATACTTTACCTCTGTTGATCTTAATTCACAAACGCAGTCATCTCTGGCCAGCAACCTGCTGCGCTCTTGATTAGCAATTGCCCTTCCAAGATCTCTAAACTGGTCATGCATCCAAAACTTATTATTGTCTAAAACCTTTATCATGCGCCTGTTAATAAGGACTTTAATAGCAGACTTTGGGCTAAACTCATAGTCTTCCCACATGTAGATTGGATCAGTCTTATCACGACCGATGAAAAAGCATGCAACATCGAGAAATATCTGTTGTTGACCGGGTTTCTTCAAAGTATCGTAGGTAGTCCTTAGCTTTCCCAATACATCATCACGAGGTGATTTCCTTAGCTCTTTTAGCACATCTTCCCATATATCTTTATCTTCCTCACCAAAAAGAGATGAACCTATTGCTTGAAGAGCTAAAGGCAGGCCACCCGCAGTAGAGACAATGTTTTCTGAACAAGTGTAGTAATCCGGTGGAGGAGAGTCGTCATCAAAGGCATGCCTACTAAAAAGTTGAAGTGCGTCTTCATTGCTCAACCCCACCATTTCATAATTCTCAAACTTAAATCCCCTGATATTCAGAACACTTTTGTCCTTAGTGGTAACGAGTATCCTAGAACCAGGATACAAAGAATTCACCCTGATTAGTTCTTGGATTTGGTTGCTTTCATCGACATCATCCAAAACAATTAGTACCTTCTTGTTGCAAATTGTTGCTCCAATCGTATCGATCCCATGATCTTTGTAACCAATGTTGCGATCCCCTCTGGAATTAGAGATATCAGACAAGAGTCGTTTTTGCAGCTTGACTAAGCCCTGGGTTTTTGCGGTTTCACTTACATCATCAAGAAAGCTGCAGTTTTTTCCAAAGCGAGGACATAATTGGTTGAACATTTCTTTGGCAAGTGTTGTTTTACCGATGCCGCCCATCCCGTAAATTCCAATAAGCCGCACACCACCGGAGTGGATGTCTAATAAATTGTCTATGGCTGCTATTCGATCCTCCATTCCAACTAAATCTTCCGTCACTTTCCTTTGTCTTGTGTGGAGCCTAATCACAACCTCTTCAACAATCGTCTGGCTTAGATGCCCATCGCTGCCACAAAGTTGAACGGTTCGAAATGAGAAAAGGTAACAAATTCATTTCCTTGCATGTTGACCGACCATCTACTCAGTAATCAGGTGGGAACGCGAGGTCAAGACTTTTTTGGGAGGGAATCAACTTATTATGTAATCGCCACCTAAATTCGATCTGATTATCTTAAATAATGTTAATCCAAACACAGCCAAGTGAATTGTTCCCATTTAAGAAACTTCGAGAGTTTAAATGTCATGTAACAGACGAGACTGGAACGAGATGGACTAAAAACGAAATTATAATTATCCTATCAGGTCAGAAATTTTTTTGGATATCCCGTGATTTAAAAAAAGTTCAAAGAAGAATTTGAGACATCCTATTTAAATTTAGAGAAATTGGAGCAGGCAGATAATTAATGAACTATTACTGGATCTATCACCTAAATTGTAAGAAATAGTTTTCACGTTTACGGTTAGATGATTACCCTTTATAGTTGCCCAGCTCCAATCCCTGAATGGCATCGACACTCTTGAGAGCCCATCTCCACGAGTCTACTTCCTCGGAGCTGAACTTCTTCTTCTGATCCTCCATCTTTTGCTCCAACTCTGATATGCCCTTCCTGTACAGCTCTGTTTTCAGCTTCACATCATCAGGTTTCACGTTATAAAAGATGGGCAATATCACCTTCGTATTCCCATCTTCTCGCGGTCTTGAGGTGTTCTCCACCATCTTCGCAAGCTCACGGAGGCACCAGTGATGCGAAGCATAGTTTGGGGAGAAGATGGTTATGTAGAGCTTGGAGTCGTCGATTGCTCGCAGAAGGTTGCTACTGAATACTTCGCCTCGCGGAAGCTCTTCGTTATCGATGAAAACGCGAATCCCAGCATCGTCCAAGGCGTGGTAGAGGCTGTTGGTGAATCCACGACGAGTATCGGACCCACAAAAGTTGAGGAACACCTGGTACTCACCTCCTAATGTATTGCTGGTGCTCGCTCCTTCTTCTAAGTTCGCCATAGGAGCTCACTTCGCACTTAGCTGGGACAGTCCTTCCTCCCCCGCTCTCTCTCTCTCTCTCTCTCTCTCCTAATGGCTGCCGCCGGCGAAGGGCTCCCTCAAAATTAACGCCGACTGTGCGAAAATGCAGGACTCAACGGAGTGCGCGATCGCCAGAGTGGTGCGCGATGAACGGGGCGTGCTGATCGATGGGCTTGCAAAATCAACTTTAGCTGATTCTGTGTTGGCCTCTCGGAAATCCTAGGAATGCTCGAAGATCTTCGCTTAGCAGAGAAGCAGTTCAGGCAAGAAGTACAAGGAGAAGGAGAAGTCAAACTTGAAGTGGAAAGCGACTGTACTCCCGGAGAAGTTCACCAGGTCTTCAGTGCTGTACGCCTGACCCACTGCCCAAGAGAGGCGAATAAGCTTGCGGACTGGTAGCTAAGGCCCAACGGAGAAAAGAACTCCCCGCTAACCCTTCGTTTGTTTCGCAAAAATGTACCGTTTTTAAAAAATATTTTTGAAAAAATTATTTTTCAGGAAAATGACTTCATTTTTCGCTATTTGGCTAAAACCTAAAATACACCTAGAAAGTATTTTTCATCGTTTGGTATGGAAAATCTGATGGGAAATTTTTTTTTTAAAAATGGTAATTTTATTTATTTATTTATTTGCTTCTTCCTTGGCCGATCGTAAGCCACTGTGACGGGACTGGCAACTAGCCCCAGGCGAGCTTGCCAGCCTCGGGCGAGCTCAAGCCTCGCCACTAGAGGCCGCGAGCTCACCAACCTCGGGCGATTGGGTCATAGTGATTTCCAAGAAAATGAGGAAAATGTTTTTTGGGAAAATATTTTTCGTGAAACAAACAGAGCCTAATTGGCTGTCATATACCCCGAAATCTATGTTGGATATTTTAGTCTCTGATGTTCACGAACTTATTTTAAGTTAATGAAATTTCAGCATTTTCGACCCCAAAAAAAAAAGTTCTTTTTCATCCAGCGCATTGAAGCAGGTATAGGCAATTACGCACGAAGCCGAGTATGTTTTGCGGTTCTCCAGTACAAGTCAGTGAACAAGATTGTTAGGGGACCGTTAACATATCATCAACATTACAAAGAGTAGATATATGAGCCAACTACAGATCAATTCGGGAAATTAAAATTGACTTGGCTGACCAATAGATTTAAAGAGTTGTGGAATATTCGGATCTAATCTAGAGTTCATATGATCGGTTCAAACATCAACAACAATGGTAATACAATATTGGGTTAATACCACGAAAAACCCTAAACTTGTACACATTTAACAAATTTGCCATAAACTTATTTTTTAACCACCAAAAACCCCAAACCGGTACACCTGTAACAAATTTACCCTCATTTAGTTTTCGTTAAATTTTATCATCAAATTACTGAGTTAAATGACACATAACAGTTGACGGGTGTACTAGTTTGAGATTTTTACCATTCGTTTGTCACAGGTATATCAGTTTGGTGTTTTTTATAGTATTAACAATTTAACAGAAACTAATATACGGTAAATTTGTCATAGGTATACCAGTTTAGGCTTCTTAATGACAAAAAAATTAGTTTTTGGTATCATAGGTATATTAATATGAGGTTTTTCGTGATATTAACCCTACATTATTTCTACAAAATGCACAGGTTCTACTCTAAAAGCACTTCTGGAGCAAAAATCCGTTTGTTAATGCAATTTCAATTTTCTACTTATAAAGCATTTTTTCACTTTTGGAGCAGAAATATGTTTGATAAGACAATTTTTTTTTCCAACTCTAGAAGTGTTTTTTCCGTCCAAAAGTTGTTTTTACTTCTCTACTCCATAAGTATTTTTTTTTTTTGCTAATTGAATCCTAAACCTTTTGTATTTGTGTCAATTCAATCCATTTGACAGGCCAGCACTAACATAGCATGCCAGTCGACAAAATAATAATATTTTAACATTTTTCATTTTTTATTTTTTCCTTCTTGGGCAAGCTGCCGACGAGGACTTCTCGGCTCTCACCCAGGCTCGTGTGGTTGGCTTCGCCTGCGTTCGGTGAGTCACGAGCGAGGCCATGGTTAGGCTCACGTTGCGTCGCCGAAGCTCATGATGAGGCGCAATAGGTCACCAGACTCACAATGGGTCACGAGGCCAGCCTTGCTCAGGACTTGCCAGCTGCGGGCAAGTGAAGCCAACCATGGCCTCGCTGGCGGCGAGCGAGGTCGCCTTTGCCCGCGGCCTCGCTCACCAGCCACACTTCTTATTGTGCATGAAACAAGAAGGAATGAAAAAATTAATTAAAAAATTCTAAAAAAATATTTTAAAATTCTAAAAATATTAAAATAATATTAATTTTCCTTTAGAAGTAGAAATTTTCTACTGTTTTATCAAACGCATTTCTCCTCTAGAAATCTATATTTGGAGTAGAAGTAAAAAAATCAACTTCTGATCAGAAGTTAATTTCTAGAAAATCCTACATTTATAACCTTATCTATTGTATACTTATGATCATATAGTGTTGGACAAGGAAGCTTGGCTCTGAAGACGTTGACTTTCATGAAGCTGCTCAGATATCACTTGTCGGGTATTTTGGCATGATCATAGTGGTGGCAACACAAGAGAATCATGGTATGCGAAGCACTTTATAGTAAGTTTCAGTTTGATCTAGTCTACTAGAAAAACAACATGAAGACACAATTACTAATTTGAACAAAATGCTTTTACAATACACGATTTCTAACTAGACCTTTGTCTCTCTCCGTCTTAACCTCCTTTTTGGGTGTGCCTCGTCGAACCTTGTTCCTTGTTCACGATTCACAAGAAAACCTGAACGCCCACCTTATTTGACTTAGCCAATACATACGGCTAAGCATCGAACATGCACACTTCATCGCCATTGTCTCTACGTGTCGGAACTTAAGGGGTGCATGGTAACCATTCTGGAGTAGAAATACATTTGTTAACGCATTTTTACTTTTCTACTTCTGGAATACCTTTTCACTTCTGGAATAGAAACGCGTTTGTTAAAATTACTTCTTTTTTTTATTCCAGAATGAGTTTTCTACTCTAGAATGAGTTTTGAAGCCAAAAAGAGAAGTAATTTTTTTTTTTACTTATTTGAAAAAAGAATGACTTCTGGCTTCTCTTCTAGACCGCCCAAACCTTTTGCATTTGTACCAATTCA
>BCNH02000003.1:26798938-26850779 GCA_001662345.2 Metrosideros polymorpha var. glaberrima | reverse complement strand
GCAAAGTTTGGGGTTTTTGGTGTCAAATAAAAAAGTTTGGGGTAAATGTGTCACAAATGATAAAGTTTGGGGTTTTTGGTGGTCTTTTCCCTTGATTTTATCTAGCTAGAGAATTTAAGCTTGCATGAGACTCTTTTTTACTTACTTTCCCTTTGTATTGCTAGCCCAATCGTGGTGATTGGGGGTCTCTTTTTTGCCCAAGGAAGGGGGCACGCAAGCCAATTTGAATCAAAGGGCTTTAACTCATCCACTTATCTAACTTGTCAATTACATTCCACCATTTTGATGCCCCATTCGATTACAAGCCCACTTGATTACAAGCTCGCAACACTGAGCTCGGAACTTTTCCTTCTTCTTTTATTTGCTAAACCTCATAGAACTTGAGATAATCATTCAAGTTATTGGATGCCATTACGCCTTCCTCCGATTATGGCATATTTTAGGAATACTCATCTTTATTTTCCCCAAATTAAGAGTAGATTAAAGCAAAATCAAAGGCATATGGGATAATGATCTATAACCAGTATATTTCTCAGATTGACTTCTTATTTCCCGTGAAGTTTGGCTTTTATTGTGTTACTTTATGGGTGCGTCATTTGGAAATTTAATGTCGTTGAATGTACTTAATTTGAGATTTTTCCATTGGAAAATATTAGCCTTAATTTTTATGGGCAAAAAGACTTTTCCGCTCCCGAACGAACTATTTCCGCGAATAAAATGCCATTTCTGTGTTGTTCTTGTGCAGGAGGATCTGTAAAATGAACAGAGGTTATGTAGAATAATTCCATATCTTTTCAAATGAAGGGATCAGAATTTGGCACTTTTAAGTTTGAGTATACCTCATCAGGTTGCTTTTCAATTTATGTTGCGTTCGGCCCAATAAATGAGATGGGAAAGAAATTAAATGAAATTGAATGATGATTTTAATCTCTTTCTTTGATAAATTATTGAGATTGCATTGGAATGAGGACTCCTATATTTGGTTATAAGAAAAATACCATGGGAATGGAACGGGACAAGAATTTCAAATATACTTTCATTTTTTGAAAATATTTTACTGTGGTGCAACATAGTTATAATTATGAAATTACATTATAATCGATAAATGGAATAATGCAGTAACTAAAAATAATAACAACTGTTCCTCGTGCCTCACCCAGGCCCGGCAATTTGTTTTAGGCCAAATTAAATGATTGGGCCCATGTGGCTTGGAAATTAGGGCCTAGGCCCCATATATTTGGTCATAGGATTGGTGACTGTGGGTCAATTGGCGAACAAGGAGGTTGATATGGCGGATGCTTTGAGCGCCGGCGACTATCCATCAAACGATAAATGATGTCGGTTCAATTAGCAAACAAGGAGGTTGATCCCTCTTCAACGAAACAGTAGTGGCCATGGAAGAGAAATTCCTTTAATATTTTAAGATCGGTTCATGTTTTTTCCATTACATCCACTATCTTGGATCCGAGGTTCAAGTTAGAGGCGCCGATACTCTCCCCGTTCATTATTGCAAAAATTTGGGATTAGGTGAGGATGTCTAAGTGGAACGGATATTGGTGATGCGATGAGTTGGCTCTGGGATACGTATGCTAGTCAATTCAACAAGCTCCATCCTATGGCGAAGATAGGGCTCTCATCGAACAATGCCTAACACCTATAGTTGGAGACGTGGTTAGGTATAAATTATTTCAAATAGGTTGATAGAGATGGCAATTACAATATTAATGTTTTGAAACTGTGAAAGAGTCAAGCCACAAATTTTCCAATTATTCCACTATGGCTTTGTGACTTACTGACTCTAACAGCATCAATGGTACCATCAAGGTCCATGCTCGATATTGACCAATGGATCTTGGAAGACAATAGGTCTGGTTTATCTGAGAAAAAAATTAGGACCGACTATAATAGTAGTTTTTACAATATTTAACTTTAGAGGAATGTGCCCAACATGAACGATAAGACAACATGACACTTCGTCATCTAAAATTATTGTGAGGGACACGAAGTGGAAGACACCGAATTTATTAGGTATTTTCTTTTGGTGTGATTCGCATAAATCATTATTAGGCCATCACGTACGTGTAATTCCTTTTCTAATTTACCATACTTGTATTTCAATTTGGTTTAATCAAACGAGTGTTTTTCATTAATTCCCCACTCCATTTTCTTATTATTTTCAATATTTGGAAAGGAAAAAAGGGTTCTTGTCCGGCTTGCATCGGCTTGTCGGAATGCATCCACATTTCAGAACGTTTTCACTCTATCGACACTTACATAAATGATTCGACATCATCCATCGATTGATAAATTTCCAAATCAATTGGGATCAATCTTCTCCATGAAAGAACATCCAGCACACCGCCTTGCTGGCAGGCACGAAGGAGAGAGAGAGGAATGAATCGAAAAGCCCCCCTAATCTTCGCTAAAGATCGCCCACTAAAAATTCAAGTCTCCAAGGCAAAATTCCTGTCGCACCATCAAATGCCAAGTACGAAATTAAAAATCCAAATTTCAAACACCGCGAGCACAAGCGGGAAACCACAAAAGCAGCACCCATAAACCTCATTCCTCTGCAAAACGAGAGAGCTAAGGTCGAGGAAATTCAACTACTGCAATGGCGAGTCGGAGGAAGCCGCAGAGCCTCAACGACAGCTACTATCGCCTCCTCCAGGGCCTCACCAGTCCACGCCCTTCGAAGCCCCCGTCTTCCGTCGACCGGAACCGCCCTCCTTCGCCTCCTGCTTTTCATTTGGGTTCGCTTCTTTCTGCGCCAATTAGTTCCCAGTCTTTTTGTTTCTCCGTTTAGGGTTTTTTATTTATTTATTTATTGCTTTGCGGTGAAGTAATGATCTTCCGGGATCTGTGGTTTTTGGTGCAGAGGCGGAAGAGCCATCGTCCGTCGTTGAAGACGATCGCGGATCGATGGTTTTCGGCGCGGAGGTGGAAGAGCCATCGTCCGTTGTTGAAGGCAATCGCGATCTCCGCGACGATCACGCCATTCCTCAGTTCTCGGCGATTACCGAATTCGACTCTCCTCTGGGTATTGTCTTCTCAGTTTCTCCGCACATTTTTTTTTTTTTGCTAATTTGTCTGCGATTCTAAGGTTGCTCCAATGCGCGTATCTAACTTCATCTCCTTCGTAAACCAGTGTGTCTTATTGCTTTTAAAGAAGAAAATTTGCGCCTTTGAAAGTTTTTTGAACCATGTAAGCTCAAGCCAGCTAATATTCTATTTCACAATTAAGGAAGCTTTTTAAGCAATTTATTTTCTGAGCTCTTCAACCTTTCTGCTGAAATGTAGTAGTTGTCGACTGATGGTCGTCATGCAGTATTTCATTGGCTTACTACGGGCTTTCGTTCTGTCATGTTAGTATTAGTTGTATACTTGTAATTGAGGCTATTATAGTTTTGGCATAAAAGAGGGAGGGGGGAGGAAGGGCCCTCTGTAGGTGTCTTTGGCTATGATTCTATCCATAAGTGGAGATAATACTTTGTTTAATCCCTTTTAATATAGTGCATTTGGGATTTTGTGGGAGACTTGCAGAAGAAAAGATCACGAGGAAGGTCAACATGGAGGGAAAATGCATTCAAGAAGTTCCATCTCAAGACTTGGATGATTCTAAAACTGGTGAAGCTGCCCTTGAGGTTGAGTTTGTCGGTGTGACAGAGAAAGATAAGCCAGCAAAGATTAGAATTGAAGGGAGGCGTCGCCTCTGCAAACTTTCGTTGCGTGATAGTGGAGAAGAAAAGATTGCGACGAAGGTCAACATGGAGGGACAAAGCCTTTGCGAGGTTTCATCTCGAAACTACGATGATTCTGAAAATGGCGAAGCAGCCTATGAACCCAAGTTCATTGGTGTGACAGAGAAGGATAAACTGGCAAAGATTAAAATTGAGGGGAGGCGTCGCCTCTGCAAACTTTCCTCCCAGGATTTTGCAGATGCAGATAATAGATCCTCCCACGAACAGCCAAAGCTCTCTGATATTACTGATTTCGATTCCCCACTGCCACCCAAAACTTGTGAAAAAGTTGGAAATGATATCAAGGATATTCTTAACGACTTAACCTCCAGGCTTGAGCTGTTGTCAGTTGAGAAGAAGTGTGTTCCTAAACAGAATGAGACCACCTGGGATCATTCTCCCGTAGTTAAAGGTCGGACAGTTTTTGAAGGGAATAAAATTGATGTGCCTGAGTATGCAAGTGCTGAATCCTCATTTTCAATTGCATCCGAAAACTCATCCAGTGAGTGCGTGGATTATGGTGACAGCAATGTGATTGATGTATCGGATGACTCTGTCGATGATGTACTCGTGGATGATAAAAAGGATTTTATCTTGACTGGCCCAAAATCCAAATTCAAGTTACCTGGCAAAATTGCGAAGATGCTGTATACTCATCAAGTTGATGGTTTAAAGTGGCTCTGGTCCCTGCATTGTAAAGGAAAGGGTGGCATTTTGGGTGACGACATGGGTTTGGGTAAAACAATGCAGGTAGTTATGTGGCAATCGTCAGTTATTGTTAACGGCTGATTTCACGCGGTTGATACAGCTTCAATTCTTGTTGCAGATTTGTGGATTCTTAGCTGGGTTGTTCCATTCCCGTTTGATAAGGAGGGCACTTGTTGTGGCGCCAAAGACTTTGCTTTCTCTCTGGTTGAAAGAACTATCAGCTGTAGGACTCTCTGAAAAGACAAGAGAGTGGGGCTGCCTTCTTTGTAACTTTAAATACTCTGGCTGTACTGGTACACTCATAACTGTTTCTAAGAGATATTGCGTCATCATTTTGTGTGCAGATACTATGGGACTTGTGCAAAGGCTCGTCAATATGAACTGCAATATGTGCTTCAGGTTGCAGTTTTTCTGTTGCTTGGTTAGCTCTAGGGAGTCGGTCAAGATAATTTCTGCATGATCATGTGTTCATCATTCGATTAAATATCTTGTTTGCAATTAGTAACTTTCATGTTGCTACTATTGCCAAGTTAGAATTTGTAAGTAATATATGATGTTAAGATCAACAAGATATTTGCATTCTGGTTCGAGTTGTCTTTCTACACTTCTACATCTAGTAGTCACTAGGCGACTTTTTCTTGCACTTTATTTATCGATGCACGTCTTTTTGATGATTGGTTACAATTGTGTTGCTTGAAGGACAAAGGTATTCTTTTAACAACTTATGATATAGTGCGGAACAATTCGAAATCGTTGCGGGGCGATTTTTACTTTAAGGATGAGCTGGATGAGGACAGCATCACATGGGATTATATGATTCTCGATGAGGTGCGTATAAAGCTGTGGAGGATGGTTTCCTTACTGTTGAATTTAGGGAGTTCCTTAATTAACTGTTCATTGTAGACACGTCTCTTTTGCCTGTTATATAGCTTATTTTTTGTAGAGTGCTGTGATAATTTGCAAACTTCTCTTTAAAGCGATCAATTTAGTTGATTCGAAATGGAGTTGTGGAAGAAATCATAAAAATTGTCGTGTCCATTCTTGATTCAAAATGGAGCTGTGGAAGAAATCATTAAAATTGGTGGAACAAATCATTAAGATTGATGTGTCAACTCTATGTTATTATTTTTCCTTAATGTTCTCTATAGCTTCATTGCTCATGGAAAGTCGCCACACCTGTAATATGCTAGTCTGTTATATATGTGTAAGTTCTATTTTTCTCCCAATGCATATCTACTTCCTCTTAAGCCTTTTCATTAGGAATATAAGTTTTATTAGATTAGAAAAAGAAAAAGGAAGGAAATGTATAGGTACCGACCCTGGCAATGGATATGAAGTCAGTTAGTAGCTTGAGAAGACAATAACTAATATATAGTCAAGAGTTCATGTGGCGTACAATTTTGCATGCATGATGAAAATGGATGCCCATCTATTTGAGGAAATTGAAATTATTGGTGATGTTGCATTTGCTGCATTTTGAGGGCCAAAACTCAGATGCCTTGCATTTCTCGTTTGCTTATATATTAAGCATTGCCTTGCATTATTTTTCCTCCTTTTGTGTTGCGTATGTTTTAGAAGCTAGGAGTTGTGCAAGATTTGTAAGTGGAGAAAGTGAAGGGAGATATAGGAGAGATGGGCATCATTGGCTTCTTGAGATGCTTGACAAGATCCTCAATGATACATGTTAAGTCCTTGACTTGGGTAATGAGACATCAAGGAGTGGGGAGTACTTTACACTAGTAATACTCGTACTAGGTACAATATCATTTGCATTCCAAGTTAATGTTCAATCTCTCTGTGAAAATATGCGAACCAACACGGCACATCCAAGATGTTCTCCTATATGTATTTTCTGCAGATAGTGTTACTGGTGGATGAGACAGAAGTTGGGAAACTTATGGGGAAACTTTATAGCAATCGCTATATGTTTTTGTGCCTGTTGCCTGCACACCTGGCATATTTGACTCGCATGTTATTTTTTTAACATAGATCCTATATTGAGCTAGGAAGAAACTTTAACTCTTCTTTCTTCGTTAGCTCTTCTTCTGTATTAAACGGAATCATTTTGCATTTATCTCTTATATGTACTGAGGTAAATGCTTAGTTAACACTTCTCCACAAGCATTAAGATGGGAAACAATTGCTAACTTATTTACAAGTGAGACTGTTTTTCTCTTCCTTTTTATTCATTTAGATCATGTTATCTGTGGGACATCCTCTTCCTATTCTTACGCACAAATAGAATGTGCTTCTCAGGACTTGTGGTATGTACTACTAACAATAATATCTCACATACTGTTGACAACTCCAGGGACATCTCATAAAAAATCCGAGTACGCAGAGAGCAAAAAGTTTACTTGAGATACCTGCAGCTCATCGCATTGTCATTAGTGGCACACCAATTCAGAACAATCTAAGGGTAATCCTTGTGGCTGCTACTTATGCACTGCTTTTGTATATGTATGTCTTAATAATACAGCATACTTTTCTAATATCGTGTGCCTTTGTTTGATGCTGAAATAGGAACTATGGGCGCTATTTCACTTCTGCTGTCCTGAACTTCTGGGTGATAATAAAGTGTACTTCTCTTGGTTTCTAAGTGTCCTCATTATCATGTCTTAATTTTATTTTTTTTCCATGGTTGAGTTTTAAATATCCTTACAGCTTTAAAGAGAAGTATGAGAATCCCATACTTCGTGGAAATGAAAAAAAAGCTTCAGAGAGAGAAAGGCGCATTGGTTCTGCAGTTGCAAAGGTATTGAATTCTTTTTTAGCAGTATGTCTTTTGTACTTTTATGTAAAGGTTTTTCCATTAGATGATTTGCCATCTACTTGCCAAAGAGTTAGAAGTTGGGCATCATTAAGTCAGATGAGTCAGAACAAGAGTTGGGAATACGGGCTTGACTAAGTCAAATGAATTGGAATAACGCTCTATAAACGGCATCACTGAGTCAGATGAGTCAGAACAAGAGTTGGGAATACAGGTTTGACTAAGCTAAATGAATTACAAGAATGCTGTATAGAGTGGACTGCATCATATCTTTGTTTTGACTGAGGCTGTTCTTTGTCTACATGAATCACTGCAGATCGTCAGTATATGCTTTCCAAGGAACAAGTTTAATGGTGGGAAAATTAGAACAATGGCTCTGAAACAGTCGCGCCTACTGAGCACATTTCACACTTTAAAGTCTTGCAACCTACTTATAGATTTTCTTTTGGCCAGTGCTGACAGATCAATAAAGCACACATTTTCTCCAAAGAGGCCCTATAACCTTGGAAAAGGCAATGTTGAACCATATCGTATAGTTTTCTGGTAAATGCTACCAAAATTCTCTGTTGGAAATATGATTAGCAGTCTTGAAAGTGAGATTTTATCTGTTCATCGTCTTTGGCTGCCATAGTTTTCTTTGACTATAAAGCTTAGTGTTTTTTCGTGGTCTATCTTATTATGTGGGGACTTTACAAGTCATTAGGTTGTCTAATTCTGATTGAAACATATCCCACAATAATCATATAAAAGACGTGAGTATATCTGCATGAGAAGAAAATGAAGCAACTTAAGAAAGTATTGGTACTATTGAAGTTTGAGCTGAATAGATTTCTTTAAGTTGACCTTTTCTGTTGATTATTGTGCTTCACTCAATACTTTCTTGTACTAAGCATTAACTTTCATTTCTCTGCTAATCATGTGGGTTTTATCTTTTTCCTTTTCTGGTTTCATATTGTATATCCGGTACTTTTGTTTTTAACTTCTGTAGAATTTCCGTAAAAAGAAAAAGAAAAAAAGAAATGGGGAGTAATTCCTTTCGCAACAGGAGCTGAGGGAACGCATTCAACCTTATTTCTTGCGACGCCTTAAGAGTGAAGTATTTCGTGAAGACGATGGAGAAGTTGCCAAATTGTCGAAGAAGAGTGAACTGATCGTGTGGTTAAGATTGACAAATTGTCAGGTACAAGTTGCATTCTTCAGCCTAGGCTCCTATTACATGGTGTTGGTCCCAGGGTTCAACATGCTGATCCTAAAATTTTTTGACATTTGCAGCGACGACTCTATGAAGCCTTTCTGAACAGTGAGATGGTTCTTTCTTCCTTCGACAACTCACCACTTGCTGCATTGACGGTATCCTCTGACTATTAACCTTTGTCTCATTCTATATTATGTGCTCTGTCTAACTTTCTCTGTGAATAAGTAATGGCTCATGCAAAAATGAAATTATTCAGCATCCACTTATTCAGCCTTGCTAATGTACAATACACCAAATGGCATGATGCATTCTCAGGCAAGTGATGACTGGTCGAAAATAAAGTTTCCTCTTGCCATCTCTTTGATTGTAGTAAGAGGATAGATGCAAATCCTATTTCCTGACTGTAAGTTTATCATTCTATTTAAGCTACTTAAGCCATTTTTAGCGAAAACTCAACCAGTTAGAGAATGGGCCCAGATATTTGGCGTATTCTTCAACACTTCCTCTCGTGTTTTGGGTGTTACTTACACGTGAAACTTAAGTTGTGGATGTAATCACATCGACAAGATAACCAAAGACCAGAACTAGAAAAACTAAGGGCTTGTTTGTTTGTGCCTTCTAAAAAGCAAAAAACAACATTTTGCCCTCCTGCCACAATTAAAATTATTATCCAAATTTCAAAAAATTATGAAAAAATTGTATGGGAATCTGCATGTCAAAATATGTATATTTTAACGTTTTCAGGTGTTTTGGGCTAAGAAAACATGAAAGTGAGTCTGCCGCAAGATTTAGATTGAGCAAAAATTATCCAGACAACGCCCTATTAGAATAATAGTAAAAGAGATGCCAAGACTTAAACTCTTGACCTGTGCTAAGATGTATATTAGGCAAATTGCTTTTTTTCTTTTCCAAAAACTCAAGTTGTTAGAAGACGCGTGGACAGTATATATCATACATTTAATTTAACAGTCTATTATCCTGTTTGGTTTGCTTTGTTTCCAAAACAAAAGCTTATAACTGTACACTTCTTTTGATCAGATTTTGAAGAAGATATGTGATCATCCACTCTTGTTAACAAAGAGAGCTGCTGAAGATGTTCTTGAAGGGTTGGATTCAATGGTTAATCCTGAAGATGTTGGTATGGCAGAGAAATTGGCGATGCATATAGCTGATATTGGTGAGAGGGATGAATTTCAGGAGACAAGTGACATAATATCATGCAAAATATCTTTCACGATGTCATTATTGGTAGGTTCCTGCATATCTATATTCGATTGATGAAATTGAAAGAGACTACCATAAATACATTTTGATGCTCTTTTATAGGACAAGTTAATTCCAGATGGCCACAATGTGCTTATCTTTTCTCAGACTCGCAAGATGCTCGATCTTATCCAGGTTTGACTTTGTTAATGCTTGGAACTACTTTTGCGAAGTTGCGACAATGATTAGTCAAACTTTTTTGGGGAATGCAAAGTTTATACTTTGCTGGCACATCTGATTATTCCATGTTAATTTTGAATCTCATAAGGGTGAGTGTATATAGATATATACCACTGGTTTTTCAATCTTCACTGATTCAACGGGACTAAGATTTGATATCCTGTGGTGGTCGATTTGCATATTGGCTCGAAGGCTTATTTTTTTCCCTGCTTCCTTATTTTACATTTGTTGAAGTGTTGATAGTGGTTTTGAAACAAGAAATTTGTGACAATATAAAATCAGTTGTCTAGAATTGGCTTGTTGGTTGTGAAAGTCTATTGAGATCATATTGAACAACCTACGCTTAGTTGCAGCTTTTCTTTGTGCAGTATGTAGTTCGAGATTTTAAATTTCCACTTTTCCAATGCTCAATTTTGATATTGCATTTTTTTAGTTGAAATATCTCCAAACACTCAGGGAGTACTAAACTGTTGATTTGCTCGATTCAGGCGATTGATTTTTCTGAATTTTCTTGCAATTAGGATTCCTTACTGTCCCGTGGCTATGAGTATTTGCGCATTGATGGTACCACAAAAGCTAGCGACAGGATCAAGATAGTAAATGTAAGTATTTTGCTAATTTAGATGGTTGATGTCTGGCATGTAAATTCAGCATGCTTATGTACTATTCTTATCTTATGAACTTAGGATTTCCAAGAAGGCATTGGAGCACCTATATTTCTCTTGACATCTCAAGTTGGTGGTCTAGGCCTCACCCTTACAAAAGCAGACCGCGTGATTGTTGTTGATCCAGCATGGAATCCAAGGTACTACTGCTTATCCTATTGTCGGCCATGAATTTAACTACTTTTGCGAATTTAACTACTTTTGCAAGTACATGAAAGAGGAAAGAAGAAAAGAAGAATTTTTTTTTTATTATATTGTAACAGCATATTCAATAACTTTCCTTTATTATGGGACTATTAACTGTTCCACAACTTTTAAGTAAGAATCTGAGTACTTTTTGAATTCTACCCCATACTTGTCATAGGTAATATTATTATGGTAGATGATACAAGTTCTTACCCAACTTTAGGCTTCACACTACTGTACTAAATAACATTTCATGATACCAATATCACTGAACTAATGATGGACAGACACATGTAAGAAACATCATGTCAGCCTCGACTTGATCTAGTCATCAATTTTGACTCAAGTTAACTTGATTCCCCCTTAGTTGACTCATGAAACCATATGATGGAGCTAAAAACTACCATCGTAGTGATGTAATCTTATGTTGTTTTTAGCATGCTGGAAGGAAAGTTACTTTAACTTCTACTCCCAGGCTTCTACATATTGCTTCAATTTAAATGTACTTGGAGAAACTCATGGCGCAATACAATTTTGTGCTTAGATTGGCTGTTATTTATATTCTGCTGTCCTAATAATGTCAGCACTTACCACAAATTCTTTTGGTTCCTTGGCAAAGAAAGGTGTATTTGTTACTCTAAAGCTATGTTTTGTTTTTTTATTTTTTATTTTGGGGGGGGGGGAGGAATTCTCTTAAACATAGCTTACACATTTTGCAGCTGTTTTCATGCATGAATAAAGAAGCAGATCGTGAGCATATTTCTGTTAGTTTATGTATGCATTTCTTATTGACAGTACGGATAACCAAAGTGTTGATCGCGCCTATCGAATTGGACAGATGAAGGATGTCATCGTGTATAGACTGATGACATGTGGAACTATTGAGGAGAAGATATACAGAAAGCAGGTTTTGTGTTGTTCAACTATGATATGGACTTAATTGGTGAAATGGAAAGATATTTTTGGCGCTTGTATGTAATTTGAAATGAGAGAAATGACTTAAGAACTGCTATGGTAAACATTGTTGAGCAGATGTTACTATGAAATGCTATGATTAGGAGCCTTAGGTGTTGCACTAGAATTTGGCTTTCGTGTGTTGATTAGCACAAACTATGCATGCCTCAAAAGTATCGGACGTATCTGCTACTTCATGTGTCACTGCATGCTATGTCAAATAAACCAATCAAGATAAGATTTCTTTTGTAGTTTTCTCATAAGAAGATAGTATCTTATAAAATGCAATTATGTTTGTTTTTTTGTGAGTGGCTCTCTATATCGCATAAGTATTGTGTTGTAAACATGCGATACTTTCTTACGGGCATGGCAACCACATAGGACGGAATGCGCCATGATACCCATCATTTTATTGTTTCTCCATTCTGTTTGGTTCAGATATTCAAGGGAGGATTGTTCAAAACAGCAACTGAGCATAAAGAGCAAATTCGCTACTTTAGCGAGCAGGTTCTTATTTATTTGGATTGGATCATCTCTGATATAACTCTTCAGATTGGGGTTGGGATTCCTATGTCCTCAATTTCCCCTGAATAGAACCCAAAACCATGCTTATCTAAACTTGAGGTCAGGGTTGTTTGGACTGATTTCTTTGGCTATTCCAGGATCTGAAGGAGATTTTCAGCCTTCCGATACAGGGCTTCGACATATCTCCAACTCAGCAGCAGTTGTATGAGGAGCATGATCACCAAGTCAAGATGTACTAGCTTTCATTCTCTGTGGTTTAGTATCGTCGCTGGTCATAAGAGCTATTCCTGTTCTGTGACATGGCTTGCTTTCCTACACTTTCAAGATGTTTGGCAGTTTAAAAGATGGAATATCAGAAAGTGGCTTATATTCCTTTGTTCTCTTGGACATTTTTGTCTTGCATATTGTTTTGTGGGACTGGGTATTTGGTTTCTTATTGGCTAAGAATTTTGTGCAAATAGTACAGCTTCATCATAATTGAATCAGTTTGAATTTTTATCTATGGGTCATTTTCTTGTATCAACTTCCTCAGGAATGAGTCTTTAAGGAGCCACATAGAGTTCCTCGAGACTTTGGGCATAGCTGGTATTAGTCACCACAGTTTACTCTACTCGAAGACAGCACCGGTGCAAGTTATAGATGAAGAAGTGGAAGTGACATGGTACTTTATACTTCAGCTACCTCCAATACTTGCATTCAATTTAGTCGAACAAACCAGTCAGAATGGTTTTCCTTTTATGTGAATTGCTTAATTTCTTTCTGATGTCTGCAAAAGCATATCAGGATAAAAGAGGTAATATAAATAGTGATATAGTAAAATTTCTTCCCTCATTACTCTGGAGTGAATACAGAAGTGTTTTTATTTTTTGTCTTTTGAGTTTAGGAGTTGAATTCTAACCTGTAAGGGTGAAATTGTTTTAGGCCGGGGAAAAGAATCAGTAGAATCTATTCATGGTAATCTGGTGGCATAGTAGAAAAGTAAATGGAAACCGTCAACACAATAATTGAATCCTGTTGTTCAATGTGTTGATATCTGAAACTAATCTCTTTGGCCTTCTCACTGTGGTTGCAGGACCAAGAGTACTGCTTTTGTCGGTAATTCATCATCAGGTGCTTCATTGGAACGTAATGTTGATGGGTATGTTGAGAATCATTGTACAATTTCTTGAAGCCAGTGCTTACAACATATGTTTGTGCCTACCTTTAAATGTTGTTGCCAGTGCCAGATAGAGTTTTAGAAGTCCCAAGTGAGTCTGTCAAGTCCCTCCTGCTAAGCACATCCATGGAGAAGCACGTTATGACTGCATCCGCATGCCTAAGATTCAATTTAACTTGAGGAATTCACATAGTAATAATAGTAGTTGAGACGGCGAAACATTGCTTCAGTTGATCCCTATCATATTTTGAGTAATTATTGGGATTGAACTTTCAGACTAGCATTAATCAACGGTTGTCTTATATACTGATGGTAGAAATCAAATGACAACTTTGACAGGGCTGCTTATGCTTTCAAACCGAAGGATGTCACACTGAACAAGAAAAACCATAGCCCAGGTAGCGCCGGTAAACAGACAGAATCAGATATCAAAGAACGTATCAATCGGTTGTCACGCATGCTTCTTGATAAGGTACTTCATATTTGTCTGAGAAAAGTTTCCTGTGCTAGCTAAGATGTTCCTCATGCAACCAAAGCTAGCCTTTTAGTTTTAGTATTTCATTTTCTGTTCTTTTTGTACCTTTTTGCATTTAATCATAAATATGGTAATTGTTTAATAAAGTGAATAACTTGCAGAGAGGTCCCTTAACGGGGTCATAATTTAGTCTCATGGAGTTGACATAGTAGTTAACATGCGAACATGCTTGTATGGATTAGATGCACGGCACAAGTTTAATTCCCTGTGCACCAAGTGCAAATTATCTCATATATGAGCTGCCCATCCAAGCTTTTGGCTCATTTCTTACATGGCCCATATGAACAATGAGTTATTTTGTGAGTCTAGGATTTAACTATCCAATGGGAGTTTCTCGTTATGAAAAGAGAATGTTACTTGAGGAAAAAAAAAAACTGCTTTATTGGACGTTTTAGACCATTGGGCACATACTTTCTCATAGAAAAATGAGAAAGTAATACCTTTTGGGCACATACAAACAGGTAATTTATTAGTGAATTAAGAGTAGTACCTTTTCCTTTCTTGTGATGATTGTAACCTTCTTCTAAGTGGTCTTAATAAGTCGACAGTCCTTGCATAAGCTTGCCGTTCTTAGCAGAAGTTTAGATTTGCAGCCAAACAGTTCAAAATGTTGTGAGTCCTGTGACGACCTTCTGGACAAATGCAGGTTACAATCTCAAGATTACCCGATAAGGGAACGAGGATTGAGAAGCAACTCGCAGAATTGAATCTGGAGCTTGAGAAGATCAGAAAGGCGGAAAGAACTGAAAAGAAAGTAATCAATTTAGATGATATAAGTGGGGATTTTCAGAACTTTTTGAATGTCTAGCTTGGACAAATGAGGTGTGAGGTTGAACTGTAGAGTGAGGACAACAGATGGTCGTGTTACAAAGCGTTAGATTTTGTCATCCGAATGGAAGGAACAAAACTTGCCATGGACATTGGTCCATAAATCACGCTCAATCACGGCCATGTGAGTCCACGAAATGAAAGGCTGCGATTGACTCGGTCCATGACGATCCAGCTCCAGGTAAGTCTAGTCCGAATGGAAGTGGCTGTAGGGTTCTGTGACATCTTATAATTGTTTTATTGTATTATAATTATTTTTTTGGCCGGGAGAGCTGGTGATTGACCATCTGCAGCTTTTTGTATCTCCTGCTCTGTCTATCCAGATATGTGGAGTTCTCTTTTGCTTATTATGTTATATGGTTGAAGTTGCAGTAGTAGTAAAAAAAACTGCTCCAAATGAGCATAGTTAATTTCCTTAGACGTAGTTATGAATGTTCCAAGAAATTTCCTTGCTCCAAATAAATGTCATCACGTCTCAAAGTTTAAACATGTCTCTGTGTGTATCTTGTAATTTAATCCATAATGGTGAAATTGATCTTATATTCATTAACAAATGTTCAGGAGTACTTGTTAAACAATGAAAGAAAATGATTGTAATGTCTCCCTTGTTATGTGCAATTAGCACATTGATGATGAATTTTTTTTTTCTATATTAAGTAGGATTAATGAGTGTTGTGCCCATTGCCCAAGCACTCGTTAACAAAACCTTTTTTAAAATCGCTAAATAATTTAGTTAGCGGTGCAATTCATGTAATGATCTAGTGATCCAATTCTATTGTCGTTTATGTTTATCTATGTATTTAAGTCAAAACTTAAATGTCTTGCTTTTTGGATTTTTCGTTATTATCTTTGCATTAAAATATATGAAAATCAAAACTAGTCACCACTCTCTCTTCATCAAGGGACCATACCTTAGGATTCCTTTCTTAATGAACGGCAAAAAATAACGATATTTTCTTCTTCGTGCATATCTACTATCGATCACACATACTGGTAGTGCAGCTCTCAACAATAATCTATATCTTTAATTCAAAAGTGGAGTTTGTCTCCCTTTTTGCTTTCTGAAATTACTCTCGCAATAATAATACTCGTTTATCGAGCAACCACCCATCTTTTTTATGCATAACCAACATTTTGTCTCATTTTTCACAAGTGTCAACGTTGTCTTTAACACTAAACAAGTTTTGAACCCATGCTTTTGCACATGATTCTCATCTTCTTCTCATAGTGATATCACTAAATAAATTTTAAAAAGCGAAATTATCACAAAGTAGTTTGTCTCGCTTTTAATTTTTCAAATTAACCCTTTCATTATCTAAACCATCTTTTAAAGGAAATGTCTTTTTTCCCTTTTTAAATTTAATTTTGTCATCAAAAAACTTTCTTCAAGGGCTAAAATTGCCAAATAGTAAAAGAAAACTACTCACCATCTTTTAAATTAAAAAACTAACCATTATCTTCGAAAGGGAAAAAATTATGGGTGAGCGGTTCCAGGTTCCTTACAAGTTCCATTTGGAATCTGGAATCTACTCACCTCTATAGGTTTTTCATTTTTTGAAACCTGGAACTTACCTGTTGGAACCCGGAACCTGGAACCTAGAACTTATCTTGTCACAGGTTTTAGGGTCGGTTCCAGGTTCTTTTCATTTTTTTCATTTTTAGTTAATAAAAAATGGGGAACAATAGATAGTTTATACGCTATGGACATCAATCTATCAATCAAAAGACTGGTTGAACGAAAACATGGCCTTCTCCGATATGATTTCCTCATCTAACATGCGAAATATGACAGCATCAATTTCAACACTTGAGCTGTCTTCGTAATTATATACACATATATATGTATGTATCATATGAGAAATTGATTACTTATGAGCCATGATGAAAATGCCTGTACTAAAAAAACCAAAACGTGAAGGGGCCACACATGGGGAAGGAAGAAGGGGGATCATGACATTGAGGCACTATGCTATTTTACCCTTTAAGAACTTGGTATCATGACTTTGGGACGGAATTTACTTGTGTTACTCTCGATCCTCGTGTCTCAATCTCACTATCTACAGTCACACACCAACACACACGTACCGTCATTCCAAATCCCACAAATGCCAGACTTCTATTCTATAAATCTTTCGCAAATTACACCAAAAAAGATTGAAAGAACACAAGACATAAGCCACAAAATCATCTTCTGTAGTCATCCGATGTATATTTGGCAACAACAAAGCAAAATAGTGCAAAAGAAATGCATCAAAGAAGACAAAATTCATGTATTATAAGTAACATATTCCACAAAATAGGTGCACAAGAACCAAATTGTGTACAGTTTCTTATTCGGTACCCGATTCTCGGTTCAGGCTCGATTCCTGTAGGAACCGGGAACCGAACCAGAACTGGTGATTCCTAAAAAAATGAAATTGGGAACTGGACCCTCACACATTGAAACGTAGAATTGATAGTCCGATTCTCAGTTCCGGTTCCCGATTCTCAATTTTATTCGGAACCATGCTCATCCCTAGAAAGAACTACTCAAATTCATTGAAATGATCCTAGCTCGTGTGGAATCGTAACAATTGCGTAGCAAATTCGACGTGAATAAGGTGCCACAAAGGACCAACGAAGAATAAAAGTATAAGTAAGGGACTGAAATCTTAATTATTTTGTTAAAAAGTCTAAACATTTGGACCAAGATGCAAAATTTCCCCACGTACACGTCCATAGATATGCATAAGATGAAGAGAGGGGAAAAAGAAGTTTCATTTGCCGGCAAAATGGCGCTCAAGCTGAGACGCGCTGTCACCCCTCTCACTCCCTCCATTACACTCCCTCTCCGCCGCCTCTGCACCGCCGTCCTCGACGGCGCGACCTCCGTCTCTGACGACCACCTCCCGACTCTCGAGCCCTCTAGGGACGCCGAATCGATATCCCAAATCCTCCTCCACCACCACAACCCCTTCCACGCCATGGAGTCATCGCTCCAGCTCCACGGCGTCTCTCTCTCCCCTCCTCTCCTCCACCAAACTCTCCTTCGCCTCCACCACAATTCCAAAATTGCCATCGCCCTCTTCAACTACGCCAAGTCCCTCCCCGACCCGCCTCTCACCTCGACATCCTACAACCTCCTCATCGACATCCTCTCCAAGGTGCGGCAATTCGACGCCGTTTGGCAGCTCATCGTCGAGATGGACCAGAACAACCTCAACCCGACGACTACCACTTTCTTTATCCTCATACGAAGGTTGATCGCGGCCGGGCTCACGCGTCAGGCCGTGCGTGCATTCGACGACATGTGTAACTTCGTTGAGCATAGAGCAGGTAATAAGGATTACTATTACTTGCTTGACACGCTTTGTAAGTATGGGTTCGTGAAAGTGGCTGTGGAGATTTTTAACAAGAGAAAGTCTTGTGGAGTTTTTGACCCAGATGCTAAATTGTATACAATCTTGATTTATGGGTGGTGCAAGATTGGCAGGATAGACATGGCGGAGAGGTTCTTGAATGATATGATAGAGCGTGGGGTCGAGCCTCATTTGGTGACGTACAATGTGTTGTTGAATGGAATTTGTAGGAGAGCGAGTTTGCATCCGGATATGAGGTTTGAGAGGACATTGAGAGCTGCTGATAAGGTATTTGATGAAATGCACGACAGAGGGATCGAGCCTGACGTGACTAGTTATTCCATTGTGTTGCATGTATATAGTAGGGCACATAAGCCACACTTATTGCTTGATAAGATGAAGATGATGAAGGAGAGAGGAATTAGCTTGAGCGTGGCGACATATACTTCTGTTGTTAAATGTCTCTGTTCATGCGGGAGGATCAGTGATGCTGAGGAGTTGCTTGAGGAGATGGTGAGGAATGGGGTGAGTCCATGTGCTGCAACGTATAATTGCTTCTTCAAGGAGTATAGGGGAAGGAAAGATGTGGACAATGCACTAAAGTTGTATAGGAAGATGAAGGAGGATAATGTCTGTGTGCCCACTATGCATACCTACAACATTCTCATAGCCATGTTTGTGAAGTTAGATAAGATGGGGATTGTGAGGGAAATTTGGGAGGATATGAAGAGAAATGGTGTAGGGCCAGATCTAGATTCCTATACCTTATTGATTCATGACTTGTGTGAGAAGCAGAAATGGAAGCAAGCTTGTACGTTCTTTGTGGAGATGATTGAGAAGGGCTTTCTTCCTCAAAAGGTTACCTTTGAGACACTTTACAGAGGCTTGATTCAATCTGACAAGTTGAGAACCTGGAGAAGATTGAAGACGAAGCTTGATGAGGAATCCATAACATTTGGAACCGAGTTTCAAAATTATCACCTCAAGCCCTATAGAAGATAAGGCATGTCTTGCAAAAAAGGCTTCTACTCTTTGAGTTTTATCAACCATTGGTTTCATCCATTCTTGCTCAGTCATACATGGAGCATGGAATGTTCTAGATTGTAATTTCTTACACTAATTTTGGGAGTGAAGCTGATAGTTGACCACACTGACTACATATGTATATCCCAAGACAATTAGGTGTGCCAACAAGTTGCAGTCGCAGTAGTTTGCTTTGATCTCAAGGGGACCGCAAAGTGTGCCCCACTCTAAAGAGGTCACAGCAGTGGTGCTGCTTTGGATGAAGGTCATTCTGCTTTCTGTAAAGGTACAATTTTTGAGTTTTGCAATGTGAGTTCTGCCCGAGAGAATATGAAGTTTTTTTTCTTGTCTCTTTGCTCTCAAATGTCTGCAATTTATTCACTTTTGAAATAGATCAGTTGTGGCGAAGTGGCATGAATAGAAAGATAGAGGCTTTAAAATTTTCAAAAGTTATTTTTGTACAGTGTCAAATTGTCACTGTTCGTTGATTGTTCAAACGGAGAGGTGAATGTGGACAATATGACTATGAAGGGTTGGTTGGTTTGAACATTTGAATGGCAGAATTATGGGAATGGGAATAATGGGGAAATTTTGGTTTTCATGGAATTGAATTTATGTCAAGAGTCTCAAAGACTCATCGATTAACGTTAGTGGTGTTGCAAATCGACGACACCTTGTAGTTTCTTCAAGATTTTATTTACACAGCTTGTCTCTCAACAGTGCAATAGAGTGGGCACTTATGAGTGGGTTTTCAGTGAGTGGCTTTTAGTGTTTTATGGCAATGTGGGATGAATAGGAAGACAAAGATGCAGATTGGTGTGGTCGGATCAAATTGTGATTGTTGTGCAATTGTTGGAGCCTCACTCTGTTAGCTGACATTCCAATTCACTGTGTGAACATTGTGCGTCCAACTTTTGTAGAGCTTCAGATCTGGTCATTCAGGCTTGTTTGATTCAATCGAATGGAAATTAAGGGTCCACAGTGTAGGTGTGGAAGGAAGATAGTTGTGCAAACGTCTTGAACAGAAGCTAACCCTGCAAGGCGATTTTGAGCATGTCAAAGAATTGGAATACGTGTTCTGATTTGGAGGATTATTATTTTCATAACTGCTTGGCTTCGTGAAGTAGGAGGCTCTGGAAATTAAGTTATCTGTTATTACAAACTTTAAATTGAGTTAGTTACATTTCTCTTCGCATCACTCTTCATGAGCAAGTATTGAGTATGCTGACAATATTGCTTACTCTAACCTTGTAGCGAGGAGATTGTGGCTTCTTCAACTAGATTGATCCCCCACATTGGAGATGACAACTCCCGCCGAATTATCTCTTGGCTCTTGCGAAGAACGAGATTGATTGAAGCCGACCTTTAATAAAGCAAAAGGCGAGAGAAGATTCTATTAGGTGGACTGATAGCTTCTTGGTTGATAATGTACCATCTTTTCTGGCCTAATGAAGTTGTTCCTTCTAAAACTGAGGGGGCTGCGATTGCTTGTTGCTGTAATGTGCGATTGCTTGTTGCTGTAATGTTTTGGGGTTGTGAGTAGGTGTCATTTAGAGCGTTAGACCATAGGTTGCAGGATGAGCTGTCATTAGTGGATGTGATAAGCGGGAGTTTTATTTTCTTTTGTAAACACATGTTATTATCTCTTTTTGTAGTGCAAATTTTTAAGTTTAATGAATTCAAATGTTGAATGATAAGTTAAAGATGATGTTTGCTTGATGATGATTATTGTGCTGAGCTTGATGATGATGGTTGATTATGGTGGATTTGTTGCCGACACAAATGCAGTCTGAGCATATGCTGGGCCAACACAAATGTAGAATGTGTGCACATAACCTGTGTTGGGGAAAGGAGTGGAGAACCGATAATATGAAAACTTTTTTACAGGCACTAGGAACATAAGATATTCATCAACCAAGTAGCATATTAACAAACAATCAAAATGAAATAAAGTGAGTTTTGCTTTAATGACCAAGAAGATATCCACCAAAGAAGAAGAACATCCGTCAACTGTCTGTCTACAAGCTCAAGTTGAATTTTGCTTTAATGACCAAGAAAGGTATTACGCATTGACATGTAATGCTGATGAAATAAACTAGAGATAAAGTATTCATGACATGCATAATAGACAATTGTCAGAGTCTCTTGCAATTCTTGCTCTATAAATTGAAACAAATTAATCTATAGAAGTTACTCCATGCCACAGCTATCAAACTAAACACGATATCTGCCACAATGGTCATGCAGCTACTCATTTCTTACCGGTGATAAACTTCAGAGCTAATTAAGACAAAAAAAAAAACTTGTACTCAAAGCATATTAAAGGACAACCTCGAGAAAATAATCTTTGTGCATCAAAGCAAAAAAAAAACCATGTTTATAAAAAAAAAAAAAAAAGTCCTATGTGATCCACATTGTTTGATAGAAAGAGAAACATTCTAATTAATAAACCTTCCCAATAGAGCGGACCTAAACATAATTTAACAGACATATACAAACCCATCCTTGTCAACTAACATTATATAACAAAAAAAAGCTTGTATTGTTGGTCTTGTTGGCCCTTACATCCTCCTCTTTACCTATAATTGAATACAAGAAAAGATCAATTAGTCAATACAAAGTCAAGTGCACATAAGAACGGTTTTAGGACAAAGTCAAGGGCATATGGATACCTACATCTCCTCTCTTCCCATAAATGATAATGAGCTTGGAATGTTTCCAAATATTGAAGCAAGCAGTTCGACCGTCTCAAGTTATGATGCTAATGGGGCTAAGGAAGTGCTTCATACCACATCTTGTGAGCATGAAGTTGATGTAGAAGATGCCGAGGCTGATCCGGTTGCTGCTGCTATTGATGCTACTAATGGATTCTTGCAACGATACCTAGTATGGCCTTACCTGCCACATTTCCCGCAAGTGATTGTGGTACTATGTCTCTTTAATTTTGTTTTCATAGACTCTTGCACAACTTTCTTTTTCCTTGTCTGCAAATTCTTTTAAGCTTTTTCATTCACTGATTTTGTTCTTTATTTCCTTTTTTTGCAACCTTTCTTGGGAACATATAGTGGGCCTTGTGTCCTTTAGAATCTACAGCATGCACAACATGGCTATAAGTCTGCATGAATATTTCCTTACTATAATATGTTTAACCCATTTTTCAAGTTGTTCTCTCATGTATGTTAGAGCTGCCATAGAATGATAGCAAGGGATTCCACTTATGTCCCATCTTCTACGGCTACAGATTCTGTATCTAATATTAACAAACCTCTTGTCTCCATATGGCCCTTTCAATTCAAACTCATCCTCCCCATTCTATGCAGGAATCCATAATGCTAAACACTCTTTTTAAATATCTAATATCTCATGGATCTTATGACAGATCACACCAGTGTACTTAGCCAACTCATCCATTTGCTTATGAATCCTCTTCATGAGTTGTGCTCTTATAGCTTCAAGTATTGTGATGATAGGCATGTTCCACACGTCAATAATGCTCTTGTTGAAGCTTTCACACCAATTATTCAAGGAAAAGTTGAAGTTGGCCAGAAGTGGGATTTTTTCCATTGCACCGGAGGTTGTCTGGGACAACCCAATCATAAGCTTTTTGATTAATTGCCTTCAGCTTTTTCATTTCCAAGTCAAAATCACACACTCTAGTTGCCATGACGGCCTTCCAAACCAACAGTTTAAGTTCCATTCCTTTGTGATGTAGCCGAAAGTTCTCATAAAAAATCCTCAAGCAAAATCTATGTTTTACTTTAGACATTAGATTTGCTAGTGATTGCACCAACCCCTTTTATTTGTCACACAAGAAAGTCCAGTATTTTAAATTTTCAAGGTTTGTAATTCCTAGGTTTTCTGTCATCAAACTAATAAACCAGTGTCATATCTCATATGTTTCTTGTTCGACTATTACCCATGCAAAGGAATACATGTTATTGTTTCCTTATATGCCCACGGCTACTAGAAGTATACCCTCGAGCCTATCAAACCCCACAAAGCGCCTACATCCCTCTACAAAGCCCCTCTTCAAAGTATGCAGAAAAATGTAGACTCGTCTAAACTTGAATTAATCTTCACATTGCTTAGTCTAGATTATACATGTGAATCCTGGGTAGGCATCAAGAAGTGCTTGCAATAAATTCTAAGCATCATATATTGCTCCTTCACATTCCCTGTGATCACACTCATTGCTATAGCCCTCAATAGCTTCAAAACATTCTCAGACTCTATTGTTTTCTTCGTCGAAGCACTTGGCCATGTAGGATTATTTCTCAACCAATCACATGCTTGCTTGCTAGCCATTCAGTGCTAAATTAAGGAACATGTAGAGCTCTATTACATGTATGTATGATGTTGAAGGTTTTGATTTGCACTTTGGAAGCATAAATAAGCTAATCACAACCCTCTAAACACATCGCCCTCAACGTATTTCGTCATTCTTAACGTACCTCACCTGTCTCTCATTATTTATGGAATGGTTCTTTACGGCCTCTCTAAACTCTTTAGCATTACCAAAACACATCCCCAACTTGAAGATAGGATTCTCCATATCAATCTCAGCATTGAACTTAGGATTACTCATTTTGGCCAATTATATTTAAGAAATCTATATTATCAGTTAACACATTAACATACATGCTGGTATCTCCAACCTCCATATCCCTCTCCATTGATCCATCATCCTTAGCACATCTTACATGTCTTATGTATAACTCATCAAGATCAATTATGGCAAACCTATCTTCTTCAACGCCCTCAACAACCACAACAAACACACTATCATAAATGTAACAATTCACTTCTTCACATCTCTCACTTGGTGCAAAATAGAAGCAAAAATAATGTCAATATGTTTCTACACAAAACATGCATCTTAAAAACAAAACAAAACAAAAATAGAAAAAATGTAAAATATACTATTTTTTTCCATGCAATACACTGTTTTGGATTTTCAAAAATTCCATTTAATACATGTATACCACACTTTGATTAATGAAAGACAACTAGCCATACAAGTGACTATGTACCCCCTTCCTCTCTTGGACAGTTGGTGCCCTTACTTTTCTCAATCTCACAATTTTCAGGTTACTTTCTGAAGTGGCAAACAATTAAAGTTTTAACTCTCCTAAAGCCACATAGGTTAGTGTGGTGGTCCCATAAGTATTTGTTCTTGGCGAAAAAGGCATGAAAAATAAATTAAAAACACAATAATCTCTAAAACAGCACTAAAAACATTTAGTAGATGGCAGCATTCATGTAATATACGGCAAAACACGAATAGGTGGATTGGCCGCAATGAAAAAACATACGTCACATAAAACAAAACGAAAGCATTAAAAAATTACAAAATAGGGACCACCGCTAGCGCGTGCGGCAAATCCAATAGAAGATACACAATAGATGCCACTAGCCAATAAAAAATGCAACTTATTATTGGGATTTTGGTATCCAAATCTCATAAAATATGAATGAGAAATGTGGTTAGAGATAGTCCCACATGGGATAGAAGAGAGATGGAAGATGGGTTTAATTAGAGGAGTATCTCAAATAGGTTTAGGCCCCAAGGAGTACCCCACTTTTGTGGAAGGGAGAGGACTTACAAAATGCTGATCGGTCCACATGCCCGCCGGCTCGGATTAGGCCGGGCTCGAGTCTATGACTTATTCATATTTTTTTGAACTTAGCCCATTAGTTGTATCGGTTTTATTTTTTTTTTGAACGGACACGATGACCTAGTATTTGAACAGACATGTTTTTGAGTTGAAATTTTTTTTCGAACAGCTATGTCTGTTCGTGATCGACAGTTCGGTTTATCAAAACTAAAATTGAACGAAATGGTTTGATTCGTCGTGACTCTTCGTGTTTTGATAAAACCTTTTTTCGAACGTTTTTTATGACACACACACACTCTCTGCATCTCACTGATTCGCACGGCATTCTTCATTAATTATTTTGTGCGACTATTCTGTAAAGTTGCGTTCGAAGATTTCTTTACGAGAAGTATTACTTTAAAGGAGAGGCGATCTGTTTTATCCTGAGAGGCAATTGTCCAAGAATTTTGGGTACCGGTAGAAGGAACAAATTTATCTTAAGGATACAACGTGAAGTTGTTGGGCTCGAATCATTTGTTTACAATCGAATTACTCATTTATACTTCATTTCAGGTATGTTAATTAATTTTGATTTTCGCTCGTACGAACACTAAGGTAACAACACTTATATCATCAATTCCCACGTAAGGAGACACAATGCACCCAAAAGTCCGACAAAAAAGTCAAATCAACACTAAAAAACAAAAATATTCCCCTTACCATCATTGTCATTGCTGCCATCGATGTGGTATTCAACGACATGCTCACACCTTGTCAACATGTGCTTCAACGAGCTGCAATGTCATCCTCTTGGATGAACGAAAGATCAGCTACAGCAAAGAAACAAAGAAAACGAACAAACGACAAAACAAAGTAACGTAATAAACGAAGTTGCAATGCAGCAGACGAAGAATTCCGTTTTCGCAAACAAAAGATCAGTGGAAAACATGGCAAACGAAGAAAGACAAAACGAAGCAAACGAATAAACGAAGAAACCAAGGAAAGAAGAAACAACAGATAAAATATGGGAAGAAAGAAAAAATGAAGTATAATTTGGGGGGTATAGAGATTTCAATGTTTGACCTAAAATTCTTTAGGACAAAAATACTCCTTCTCCGGCGGCCGGAATAGTCACATGTTTGCCGATTAGTGAAGATTTGGCCTTTATTTGAGATAATTTAGCCACTTCAATCCCTCATTTGAAATAAGATCCATTCTTAGCCACTTTTTGAGAAAATTGCTCTACTTAGGGGCCTTATTTGAAATTCCAGTGGAAAAGAGAATATTGAATCCTTGGACGTGAGGATTGCAATTTGCTTCACAGATCCTACTTCTCAAGTTCTACATTTTTCCATCTCTCCCCCTCTTGATTTCCAATAAAAAATTTTAGGAGCATGAGTTCGACCCAACGGTATCGAGATTAGTATTGAATAAGTACTAGCATAATATCATGAATTTTCAAAAACTATTCTTTTCTTGATAGTTAGACGTCACATTTAGATTGAACTTCCAAACTCTGAGCTTGTATAAGATATTAATGACTCGACTAATAGAATTCACCGGTCATTTACTATCACGCCCCAGCCCTCGAACACGCGACCATCCCGATGTTTCTCTTCTCTTGGGTCATTAGAAATGCGACGTCCCAAGACGCGTCGTTGACCCATTCATTTTATTTTTTGATTTACGCATGCGGAAGCGAAAACAAACACCCGACAGCAGGGATAGCAGGAAAAACAGCCAAACCAAAACACAATTTTATTAATAAACTGGTTAACCTTGGGAAGTGTATAATTACAAGCCCTTACATCGAGGTTCGGGTTAACCTATCTCCTCTACGCAAAGGCACCTTCAACTGCACCCGACGACTTTCCAGCCTAAAGTCCTGAAAACGGTTAACAACAACTAGTGAGATAAAATCTCAATAAGTTAACCGCCTAAGCCTTGCGTAGGGTGCCAATTCACCTAGGGCTTGCCCTAAACATGTAACTTAATGTCGATGGCAGATCAATAGCGAGTAACTCTCACTCTACGCAACCTATCACAGGCTCGAGACTCAATTTCACACCAAGCCATCAACAAATCACAGGCATTCTTACCTCGCATTAGTACAAGCACACGCCCTGCAAGTTATCAGTTATAATAGCATTCTAAAACAATGCATCAGCCAAGGCATGTAATCAAATACAATCTCATTTCTTGTACACAATGCATCCTAACGTGTTCCAATTATTGTCATCGTTCTCAAGCATCCGGGTCACATATCATCAGGGCATCCGGGTTACAAATCATCCGAGCATCCAGCTCACAAATCATCCGGGCATTCGGATCACAAATCATCCGGGCATCATCCCCAATCACCATTGAGGGTCAGTACACTTTTGTGATCACACGAGCATACAGGCACACCAATCCATGCTTAAAGTTCACGCCTCAGGTGTGCGACGTCGCCACAACCTGCGTAAGGTTCACGCCTCAGGTGTGCGACAGTTGGCCTCGTCAGGCTCAACTATACCCCGCGTCAACACGCATTAGGGTAGCCCACATAAAACGCCTCAGGCTCAATTCTTAACTCCGCGTAAACACACCTCAGGGTAGTAATTCTTAACCCCGCGTAAACACGCCTCAGGGTTGGTTTCATCAAACTATCATGAAAATGCCACATTTTTCGTACTCAGGCTATGATCGTGCTCACATATAAAATATTGCCCTTTCACAATAAAATTCGCACGTGATCACACCGACGTGCTTTTTATGCCAAACTTTGCATGCCTCACTTTTCAAGCCTAGTGGATTATTCGATAACACAAAATTCAGCATTCGAGCACATCGCCATATCAATTACCAATGCCGCATTAAAAGTACATTATTTTCTACTAAAATATTTTTAGGCACATGGAAGGTTAATTTTACGGCCAACCTTATCATAAACATGTCCAGCATAATCAGCATAAAATTTCAACCATTAACTCAACCCAGGTTAATTAACCCAATCATGGTTAATTAACCTAACCAAGATTAGTTTAACCTAACCAAGGTTAACTATCCTAATCAAGATTAGCATAACCTAACCAAGATTAACTATCTTAATCAAGATTAGCATAACCTAACTATAGTTTAGCCAAATTAACCATAGTTAAGAGTCTAATTGCATCTTAACTAACCCTAAGTGCAATTAGCAGTCTAATCAAGGATTAGGGGGTAAACTCACCGTTTAACGGCGAGACTACCACGGTGACGACGGCGGCAATGGCGTGAAGACGGTGATGGTGGTGGCTTGGCTACGGCACGTAGACGGAAAATGGGTCTTGACGGCGGCTCGACTCGGTTCGGCACGGCGCGGCTACACGGCGATGTACGGTGGCAACGGCGCCCCAAACGGCCCCAAGAGCGCGGGTTGAGCTTGGCAAAGGTGTGGTATGGCTTGGGGGTTTCGGCGGCAAGATTTGGGAGCCAAAACAAGAAGGAAAAGTGGAGAAAAAGGAAGAGAGAGGGGGGGCTCCGAATTTGAGAGGAAAAAAAGAGAAATGAAGAGTGAAAGAGAGAGAGTGAGAGTTGTCTTGCAAATCTTATCCAACTTGCATTATTGCACTCAAATAATGCAACTTATCCTCTTAAATTCAAGACAACTTTCAAGCCAAAATTATTGGACAAGAAAGAAAGGGACAAGGAGAGAGAGAGAGAGAGAGAGAGTGGTCTTGCACTTCATTAAACCAAGGTTGCAATAATGCAACTTTTTTCCCAAAATATCTCATTTGTTGTCTTGATTTTCAAGACCGCTTTCAATCCAATTAATTGAGACAAGGATGGAAAGCAATGGAGAGAGAGGGAGAGGGTGATAGGTTCGGCCAAGGGGGGTGCATGAAGAAAAACAAGACCAAGCCTTAATTAGCTTTGTCTTGCTTCATTTAAATGCAATCTTCCAAAAACTTCACTTTCAAGAAGGGCAAAAGGGTAATTTCCACCCTTGACACTATTCGTACGGGCCGGCACTATTCACGTGGGCTTGGCTCGAATTTTTACGGGCCCAACGGGCTCAATAACCAAAGAGTTCTTCATTTTGGGCCAAAAAGGGCCAACGAGGGCAAAATGGTCTTTTTCCAATTTGGCACTATTTATTCGACACTATTCACAGCCCGCACTACTCAAGTGGGCTTGACACTGCTCACATGGGCTCGGGTTTGAATTTGACGGCCCAATGGGCTAAAAATCCAATAGGTTCTTAAAATGGGCCAAAAATGGGCTTCGGGGGTAAAATGGTAATTTTCCATTATGGGCACTCTTGAAATCCGAAAATAAAAGAAATTAGGCCCGTCGGTTCGTGCCCAGCCCAAAACGTCTATTCTGCGAAAAATTAGGGTTTTTCTGCAAAAGTTGAAGTCGTTTCTATTGACCTAAAACGACGACGTCTGAAGCGCGCCGATTTCTTTAAATATAAATTTTGGCGCTTTGGTTTCACCACTCGCGCCTTGCCCGAGTGGTATCCGGGAATGAAACTAATGGTCCGATCCTGGGTTCGAAACTTGGAGGCAGCGACTTCGGTTGCTTCGGTTGCCCCTCCTTCCTTACTCGCGCGCCATGTTCATTAAATAAAACTTTTGGCGCTTCTGTCTCACCATTCGAACTTCAGTCGAGTGGTAAGAGACGGCACAGTCCGAAGTCCCGAGTTCGAAACTCACAGACGACGGCTTCGGTTGATTCTCCTCCGTTAATCGTGTGCTGTATACTTTAAATAAAACCTTTGGCGTTGTTATCCCAATAGTCATGCCTTAGCCGAGTGGCAGGCGCACGAGACGCGCACGAGACAGGGGAGGTCCGCGGTTCGAAACTCGTGAGCGACGGCCTCGCCTTCTGTTTTCCCCGCCCTTTTCCTTTTCTTTATTTTCTTTCCCCTTTTTCTTCTTTTCTTTTCTTTCTTTTATTTTTGCACGAATATAACTAAAAATCCGATCATCCCTGTTTCCAATTGAATTTCGACAATCGTCCTTTGATTAATCCAAATAGTCAAAATTCGGGATATCACAGCCCAATACTTGGCTCTTAATCCTTTAAGGTCCAATACTTTTCATCGGATTATAATTCATGGCTCAAGTCCATCAGATGTTATGGAGTAATATATCCAAATGTTATTCTCTGCGCCTTAAACTGGTGAGCCAGAAATCAGGACGTTACATTTACCATAAACATTAAAAAAAAAAAACGGTTCCATGATGATGACAAGATTTAATTTTATCAAAACGGTTCCATTATATTCTCACAAGTGTGGAATTTTTCAAGTAGGTCCGCAGATTCGTAGTTAACTGGTGGTGGATTGTTTGGAGGAACTTCCTCAGACTCCATCACATTCATGTGAATTCACTTGCTCTTCAAGATGGTTAGAATAAGTAATTATATTTATGCAGTTATAATTTTGATCTTGGACGTATTGAAATGAAGTTTACACATTTTCAATTTCCATCAATAACGAATGAAGATTGTAGCTCCTTGATCGAAACTCTTATATGACAAACTAGACCATATCCTTGATAAAATCCCATCATAAATATAATTCTTAGTACAATGATGTTAAGTATGGTCTCCATGACTCATTTTGGTGAAAATTTATCATAAAAATTATAAATATCACCTGCAGCGGAAGTTCTAAAGACATTTTGTCTCGTCCCAAAGATTTTCTTTTTCTCCTTTTCTTGCGTTGAATTGTGTTCTCTTCTGAAAAATTATACAATCAAGTCACATACATAATAGTAAACATGAAAAATCAAATGAAGCCTTTCGTCAGCCCTGAACTTGAACTTTCGCATTAGCCCGCAATTATTCCTCGTATATGATCTTTGACTTTGTAGCGTGCGAAATGGCCATCTATGTGCCTCTCATCATAATAAAAAATCCAGAAATCAAAAGAATTATTATGCGTGCCTAGCTGAACTTAACCTGAATCCTGAATTTTCCACTATAAAAGCGCAACTCCAACTATTTCCAGCTTCAATAAACTTAACACCAAACTTATTTCGAAGTCCTCAAATCATTATAAAGAATGGATGAACAGCTGCAACGAGCTGCCGAAGATGGAGACATAGATGAGCTTTATGCGCGTCTAGCTCGTGATCCGTACATTCTCGAGCGCATAGACAACATACCGTACCGTAACACTCCTTTGCATGTGTCTGCATGTGCAGGTCAAACCCTATTTGCCATGGAAGTTGCCACTCTAAGGCCATCGCTCGCTCGTAGACTCAACTATCTCGGGCTGAGCCCGATGCACTTGGCCTTGCAAAATGGCCAGGTTCAGACTGTGAGAGCGTTGATAACCATCGATGCGGATTTGATCAGGGTCAAAGGGAGAGGGAGAGTCACTCCATTGCATTACGCGGCTGAGATTGAAGAGGATGAGCTGTTGGCTGAGTTCCTCTCCACCTGCCATTAGGTTGTTGGACCACAAATGAGAGTCACTCCATTGCATTACAGTATCTATGTGCTTTCTCCTGATGAACTATTACTCTGCACTCATTTGTAATTTTCCATCAGTAGAATATAATCATGCTTCAGTCTACGTTGGGATTGTGGTGTATTTACTTGCGGCGGCAGTGTACTGTTTTCCTGTGCTTTTGTTCAGCAGACACAACAAGCTTCAACACCGGATAGATACTCCAAAGAGAGGCATCGGAAACTGTTTGTGATCTGTCGTGTTAAAAATGTGTAGCTGACCTTAATATTGGCTACTGTATAAGAAATTAATGTAAATTGTGAGCGGATAGTATATGTAATTAGGTTGTTGGACCACACATTCAGTAAGGGTTTTTTGGGTTATCTATTGTATGTCCTAGATATGGTCCACTTGTACACTTTGAAATAGAAAGTCCAAAATACATTAAGTATCATGGTTATTTTGGATCGCTGCCTAAACATGGCAGAACCTAGTTTAATCAAAGTCGGCAGAAAATTGCAGAGAACTCCACTTGACGTTGTAATGCACCGAGATGTGATTTTGCTGAAGTCAACGACACTACTAGAAGAAGAATATAATATTTCTTCTCTGGAGCTCGACGATGATGATAATGATGAAGTATGAAAGTCAAAATCAAGTTTCGATGGAGTATTCTATAATTTATCCTCATTAATATACAGTGATGATTGTTTATGCAATGAGAATTGATGTGTCTTCTGCATGATTGCTCAAGGCTTACAAATTAAATGCTTAGCTGTTTGGAAATTTAATCATGTCATCATGGTTAAGGCAGCTTCTCAACATGGCTAAGCTATTTATACCAAAAAAATCACTTACTAGACAAATGCTATTGTGGTTGAACTACATCAAGAAAACTCTGACACAGACAACCTCCTCCAAACAAGAACTCACCTAACCAGTAGCTAGCCATTCTCCATCTGTTCCACGGAGATGCTTTGTCCATAGATCCTATTTACATCTCAGATCGAGAAAACTCTTGTCAGAAACAAACAAAGGCTTACTTAGATCTAAAACCTACGTCTGGAGATATATATACAAACACATCTTCCAAACCACGATCATGAACTTTTTGCCTTAGCTTGGATTAAACATTGGAAAGGAGAATAGGCAGCTAGAGTTTCATGCAGGGGAAGGCATTAAGTGAATCGATTTGGGCAGACATTTGCAAAATGTGAAGGATCTCCACAAACATAACATCTTCCGGTAATGGGGTCACCAGTCGCAGAAACGAAAGTCCCATTGGTGGTGTTGTTACCACCTCGTCCACCCCTTCCACGGCCACCCAAACTATTGGAATGAGCTCTTGAGTTGCTGGCACCTCCATTTGCACCATGTCTTCCTCCTCCATTTTGGAGGCTATCCTCCCACCTACACATTGGACATAGGGAAAAAGTACTGACTTAAAAAGCGATGGACAAAGGGAGGATACCACGATGATAAGTTAACAAAAACAAAGAGAGTGATGGATATATATGTGGTCCAACTGGAACTGAAGATGAAAGATGGATCGTGCAGATAGTAAGTAGATTCATACACGAAGAAATTGCATCCTTCTGACTGACATGAGTAAAATTTCCGTCCTTTGTTATTTGCGGTATTAGCAGTTCGCAAAGGACATGATGCTCCACAAGTATTACATGAAATTGACAACCCTCCTGCATTCAGATGCACCAAATTAGCAGTTATCAACTTGGCGGAAGTTCTTACTGGATGGGCACAATGTAAGAATTCACATCATAAATGCACAGTTAGCAATCAGTATATCACAGTAACTCCTGTCGCAATGTCTTCTCTGAGGACCACAAAGTTACTCTTGTTGAGTAACATCTAGTCGTAGTTGCAAAGACAGGGATTTCCAGTCCCGGACTGCAAATGACTACTTGCATGTACATTTCCAGTTATTTTGTATCTCCAAAATAACTGTGGATGGAATCGGTCTGAAGCAAGAGGATATATTTGACAGCATTGGACCAAGTGCTTTCAGTGTAAGCAGAAAAATGTAGAGATCGATAAGGATAATAAAACAGAAAATATGGAGTGACCAAGATCATGCTGGATCTTGCTATGAAAGCAGAAAAGTGATTGCAAGCTGGCAACTACAACTAGAGAAGGAGAGAGTAGGGAAAAAGAGTTCTCTCCAATTTCTCTTGGGTTGGGAATTCGATACAGAGTGTAATAAGAGTCCATATGTGGGAAGTAAAAGTATCATTTCACAGGCTATCAACAATTACTGCTCAAAATCATTGTACTCAATGCTTTCTGTTGATGGCCCTTAAAATTCTTCCTGTTATCTTACTACATCCAGTGAGCCAGGAAAAAATGGAAAAGAAGCATTTAGCCACCTTTTTAATCCTCAATGATAGCAAACATATTAATTTTCTACTTCTTTGATAATAGACTAAATGATTCAACAATAAAATGGGAGAACAGTTATCTTTTCAGTGTCTTAACTGCTAAAGGTTCATCCTCATGAAGTTCAAAGAAACTTGCCTTCAAACCAACCACAAATTTTCATTTGACCCAGAAAAGAAACATTTCATGTCATCTTATTTCGGAGTAAACCCACAAAAAGAAAATTTTAACCAAGAAAAACCTTTTAGTTTAGGCTAAATTAGGAATTCATTTCAAGCTAAATTTCCTGCAGTTAGCCAAGTGAAGTTCAAAAAATAGGTTAAATAAACATAGAGTACAATGAGAAATCTCATTAATATATCACAAAAAAGGAACATCGACATAGGAAAACTCTGTTCAATAAAATTACTTAATAGGAAAATTCAAAACATAACCATTCGGACTGGAAAAATAAAATAAAGACCTGTTTCACTTTTCTTTTCTTTTTTATTTTAACTTGGAGTTATAAGTCCTTACATCATGATAAAGAAAACAGTATTGGATGCTTTTAACTTGTCGTATTGTTTGCTATCCTCTTGCTGGGTATATAGAAGTTGAAGACATATTTGAGAAAATGAATGAGCACCCTTCCTAATCTTTGAACAAAAGAGAGAATTAACTTGACTAGCATACCATCTTGTTGGTCTGCTCTGCGAGACCGAGAATTTCGAGTGCCAGAAATGACTGAGGGACAATCGGTGGAAGAATGCCCCAGTTGCCGGCAGTTGATGCAAGCCTGCTGTCTACTGTTACTCCTTTGGGCAGAACTGGACAAAGGAGTGGGCCCTCCTCCTCCTCTTGCTGCTGGATATATCATGTGAAACATAAGTTTCAAGATCATGACGGGTTCATCATAGGGGTAACATTAAAGCTAGCAATTTACTAATGCCATTACAGTATCATGATCTCCATGTCAGTTTTCTTAATTCCTCCTTTTCACACAAGCAGAGAACTGTAAGAATGATGAGATAAATAATCTTGAGGTAGGAAATTCCATGACTACACCAATTACTTGAGAAACTTTTGCATTACCAGATTCAGAATTACATCCTACAAGTGAAGCAGAGGAGAGAAATACCATCTTTACAAACCAAAGGCTTCTTCAAAAAGAGACGATTTACTCAGTTAACAATTACCATTTTGAACCTACACATGCACACAAATCTTTGACAAATTTCTAATTGATGTTAACAAAGAGATCCACGATGTAAAATCAGAAACCAAGAAGTCAGAACAAAGATACTGCTGATAATTATAAATTCTGTCCCCTCATTAATACCCTCACTAAGGAAGTGCGTTAGTGAACAGAGTCTCTTTAACAATTCAAGGGCATGCACTATTTGGAAGAGCAAAATAACATGTTTTCTACTACTCTTGTTGATGTAAGTGTACTAACAAGAGGTGTCTCTTAGAAACAAAAAACCAAACATATTATTCTAAGAACTAACCAAAACTTAAGCAAACTTCTTATAAAAGTTAAGCCACGTAAGGAGTAATAAATTATAAATTAAAAGATAAAAAGTACAGTTAGACGGATGAATATAAATTACATTACACAAAAAAAAAGGCAAGCCATATAAAAGTAAGCCAAAAAAGCATATGCGAAAGGATCATAGTACAATTCATACATAAACAAAATATTGAAAAGTAAATTTAAGTTATTAAATAATTTAACTAACGTTTATAAATTTTCAAATCAATCATCCACTTCAGTAAATATATTTATACCATGATTATGCAAGCCCATGGGCGGCATGGCATGCTATAGTAAGAATATTGTCCAAAGCACCATCTTTATCCCTTTTTTTATTTTTATTTCAGCAAAGTCTGACTTCTGCAAAAAAAATTTACCAACCTGACATACGAGAACCCGTTCCACATATTTCTGTCAACTGTTGAAGAGTGTCATCACATCCACCAATGCATCCTGATAGAATTTCGTAGTAAATTTTCCATTGAGCCAAATAGAAACTCAAAATGAATTATCCTCGAGTATGTAAAAGGAGACGGCATGAAATTATATTCCTGTTAACCAACTGAACAATTATGGGGAACAAAAGGTTGAGGGATGGCATCAGCAATTATAACATAAATAGATGCAGTCTTATAGCTAAAGGAAGCCAACTAGATGATCTGACAAGGGAAAGGCCTGTGAAGATGAACAGCAGACACAAACAAGCAGCGTAGCAACAGTAAGAGAACCAATCAATCAAATTCATAGAAGCATTCGTGTATGTAGGTAAGGTAGCTTATTGACAAATCTATGTGCCTACTGAAATGGTCAGGCTTCAAAAGCCCAATGATTGCCGCCATAGGCCTTACTATTAGAGGCAAAGATTTTTCTACAAAAACACAAGCTCTTTAAAAACTTAAAAAAGAGAGTTTCCAGTAAGATGAAGAATAACATAGCCACAAGTTAGTTCAAAGTTTGTAACAGCATTCTCTAACTTTGCAGGACAAAAGCACATACCTAGATGGTCAACACTGTAGTTTGGAGGAATTTCCAAGCGCCGAAACTTAAACTGAATCATGTAGACAGGAGCTACAAAAAATTTTAAATGAAAAATAACATTTGTAGTTAGCAAAAAGGAAATGTCAAACAATATGTTAATGATGAAAAATGCAAAGCAATCACCAAAATCAAGAAGAAGATTCTCACGAAAACAATTGAGAATAAACAACCAGGATCTAATGAAAGTTCTAATATACGTAGGTATCAGGCCTTCCTCGGCATTTGTAACATTATCCAGGAGTAAATGAAAATAATCGATAAAAAAGGTCCTTTTCAATAGTAAGGGCACCTAGAGCTGCTGCCACCACAAAAGAAGGAAAACTCTGTTCCAGCGATGTTTCTTCATTCAATGTACTATATAGATAGAGGAGTACGAACGGTTTGTTCTTTCATTTTGCCATAGATAGAGTTGAACATAGTAAACACAATAGTAAAAAACAACGCATATGGAAACATTCAGTTTTCCATGACAACCAGGTTAGGCAGTTCCTTCTGCTGCACGAGGAAACAACACTTGGATTACAGGAAGATAACCACACCACAGATACATCCACTTATTCCAAAAATCTCAAGTTTAAACTAGACATGAGGTATTTCAAACAACAATTTCCAGTTAGCACTCCCAAAGCTGAATGCATTAGATTGACAAAAACCTGGACTGCAAGAATTGCAAATATTGGCCGTCACAACTGCTTCTGATACTGACCCAGGAAGCCATACAACATTCCTACACTGAATTTGCATAGCAAAAATTGGGTCAAGAGCAATATGACCATACAAATATAACCTCAGAACAAAGAGTGTAATAATCTTAGTGCAGTGTCATTTTCACATAACTTAATTACTGGAATATCCTAATTGTTTATACAATGATTCTTCTGTTTTCTTTTTGTTTCTAGCTTGTCAATAGCATCAAAAGGTTTACAGTCCTGTAAAATCATTTGAAGGATTCTTGAGTTGGTAAAAACAATAGGGTAATACAGTGCTATTCTCAACTGCTAGGAGTTTCCTGAAAAAACCCACAGATGTTTATGAAGCAGATAATAGTTGTGTCCATCTACCAAGATTTAGATGTTTAGATATGAACCCAACAGATTGCCTTGGTAGAATGAATTGATTGAATCCTTGTAGTAACACAAAGAAGCAATCACGAACTCTATTTTCCTAATATCTTCTATAGCCCTGTAAACAGAGTGAGTGTGTGAGTAATTTCCCTGTAAGTGAATTAGCAGTGACTGTGTGAGTAGTGTCAAACCACCCCATACATAGGCATTATGTACTAACTACTTAAAATAAAAGTGTGGCAAAAAGCACCTGTGGAAAACCGAGGCAACCAACCATAAAATTGCCATCCTGTTCAAAGTGAAGGAGTTAACTGAAATTATCTTTCAGAAGAAAAACAAAGTGTGAGTAGCACAGACATTACTAAAATTCATTACTGAAGATAAGAGCATGATCTGCACAGGGCCCAACCCTATTGGATCTATTGGAACTAAAATACCCAGTCTTTAAAATCTTTTAAAAAACATAGCCAATGCTTCAAATCATTGATATATGGCCTCATCTTTTATGGTTTTTCTTCCATTTGCATTAAAGAAAAGCCCTAAAATAATTTTGATCAAAATACCCTTTGCGAAAAACTTAAGAAAGCTGCATTTTGTACATTAAAATCAGAAAGGGTCCGACTTTTATTTTAAAATAGAGATTATGCCGAAATCCATGTACAAAAGGCAAATTGCTCTTCAAATGAAGCCAAAAGGCACTTTCTACATTTGAAAACTAGTTTCATCCTTTCAAGATAATTGGAAGGAAGCCATTAAAATATAACCGCGAGGGGGATACTTGCAACAATTTGAAAGGTTCGGTGTGTATCTAATTAAGTTAGGTTCAAGTAGTGTTGTGCTTGGTTTCACTTTTTCTTTTCACTTTTTGCTTGAGCCTTTCTTGTAGGGTTTATAATTGTGTTTTCTTTAACACGGAGCATCTAAAACCAAACAAAAATACACATATTGAAACAAGTTTTTCCTTTTTGGCAGGATAGCTATATGTTTCTAAGGCACGCAGAGAAGTACTTTAAAAACAAACCCAGATTTCCCTGCAACATGGATCTTCCATTACAAGGGAAAAATTCTAAACTTGCAAAGTACCAATCATATAGGATTCTAATATACCAATGGAACCAAGTTAAAATCGACTATTGGGTCACCAAAGTGATGAATCTCATTACCAGTGCCCAAAATATATTTTCACATAACATGTGAGGAGATAATGCAAGATTGAGTCTATTCCAACACTCTCCAAGCACTACTTGGATGCACGCATAGTGAGAGTGTGTGTGTGTGTGACATGCAATCAAATGGTCCATATACATAGGAACAGAACATCATGCAACAATTCCTATTGTCTTGTAGCTCAAGGAATAAATGAAAACAAATTTCTCAGGTATAAGGTAAAATGAAGTAATTTATTTTAAATTAAATGAGATCAAATCAAAGAACTAGTAGATGTAAATGGTTAGGCAATAGAAAAGCATCTAATTTTAGCAAAATCACTGCAATTTCTAAATCTGCGTCTCTGTATGACCAACATTTGAGCAATATAGTCCATAGGAGATGGCCTTAATTAGAATGAAAACACATAAATTTCAAATAAGTCAGACTAAAATCCATGTCATAAAACATAACACATATGGAAAACAAAGTAAGCGTGTTTTAGGAAGATAATTTGGGTGCAATGCTGAAACAGAAGTGATTGGGAAGTCCAATGACACGACCCAATGAACTAGAGAAATATACAATTTCGCTCTCAAATGATATGTAATCCATTACCCGATTACGCTTGAGCACCATATTTGATTGATGACAGAGTCCACATAACCGAACAAATTCTCCCACAACATGCTGCTCATCTCTGGCTGTTCGAGCAGCTCTGCATCATCAATGGTAGATGCATAGTAACAGCAGAACAAATGCATCAGGAATCTATAAGTTGAGAAAGTACCTCTCAAAAAACACAGCCATGGCTTCCATCAGTTTTTGTTTATTTGACCTGGCCTGCAAGAATTCACACCATAGCCTATATATCATCATCTTCTTGTTCTTCATCCATATCATTATCGACAACTCTGTCTAGAAAGTGCATTTGAAACCCAAAAAAAACTTTGTTACAGCACATAGCAATCATCCTCAGTATCCTTCACTCGAGGGAAGCGGATATTCATTTATTGACTGGCATTGCCGTCATGCATTCTACATTTTCTGCTTCTACTGGAGACAAGAAAATTCAAAATCCACCAACTACCAAGGGACCCCAAGTATTGAAGACATTTAAAGACTTTAATATCCAAGTACGTCTACACTCGGACATTTAAAGTCTTGAGTGTCTCTGGGAAGTCCTCTCACTTTATTTGTTTAATATCTAAGAAAGACTCCTGCAACTCTTCAGGAATTTTGTATGCATCCACTGTTGGAAAGTTTGGAGCAGAACTAGACAGTCTCAGTTATCAGCTTCCATTTGTCAAATGATCTTTCTTAAACAATTGATTCCAAATGAACATAAATCTGTTCCCTGGACTTTGGTTTAACAAGAGGATCCATTAAACAAGCGTCCCCCTCCCACACATCATATAATCATAAACACGTATTGAAGTCGATCATTAATTTGGTGCAACAAGCAGCAGAAAGGAATAACTTCCGCACATCTAGAAAGCAAGCTTTCATCTGCTGCAAGCATGTTTCCAGAACTTCAGCTTTCGTTTTGGCACCCTCGCTAACCGCCCTCATGTCAAATTCCATCATTGACCTGAGGTTAGGCTTCCAAAGCTTGTACCTGAGGAAAAGAACAATCTAACTAAGATGTTGTGATGGCATGTTACTCATATTTTTATCCAACTTACGCTATATCCTATGTGATGTTTGAGAGTACTAAGCTACTTCTACTTCCAAGAAACTACAAAGTTCCCAAGAAAGCATTTTTCAAGTTTTTAAAAACAAATGCAGATGAAAGATGGAGTGTGTAAAAAGTAATTTGACCGGTGTCAAAAGTTATTAACAACCAAAAAGAAAATAGAAACTCAACTATTTATAAAGTAAAATTCCAAATTACCCAACAACCGTTACAAGAGAAAATGAATACAAGGATGTTGAGACGAGCAAAAAATGTCAAAAGACTTTATTCATTCAAGTTGAAAAGAAGGCAAATTACTCACCCCATGTCATCATATCCCATGACTAGAGCCTCACCCTGTTCATATATTCACCAATTAGCAAAGATAAAAAAACATGAAAGACAAACTTACTTTGTGCTTGCTTGATATGAATAAAACAAAGCCAGAGTTCTTTCCATAATACAATTACTTGAGGCACTTGGAAATAAAACCTAGAATAATTAACATTGCTCTAAGAATATAATGTTCATTGGCCTAAAACATTCAAATAAGGAAGAATGGTGTAACTACATCCCATATGCAAGTCTGTAAATGGTTGAATGCCAGGTCTCGAGAAATTTACCCAATATGCCACATGTCAATCGAGCCCAATAAGTTTCTTACAATTACAAAGCTAACCAAATATGGGAACGTGTTCTTTCTTAACTTGTCTAAAGCAAGAGTCAAAAACCAGTGAAACAGTGCTAGAAAAGAAGGAAATACTACATTGCTATAAAGTGACAGTTAAAAGGTAATGAGGTAGATGCAAAAAGTTTACCAGGTTAGTTGGTGAGAAGCGCATATTCTGGTCTTTGGTTGCATAGAACCGATCGAGTAGCTTCTTTATGTGATCATGCATCGTGGCATCAGTGCCAATGCCAGCCTGAAGAGACAAAGTCGATGAGAGCTAATTATCAAATTATTAGACAAGGTATTACAACATACATCTACTGCAGTAGAAACCTATGACTAACGATCATATATATCAGAAATTTGACTGAAAAAAAAAAATAGTGATAATCTTTTTCACCTTGTCCATGCAGTTCAGTAAGTCAGCTTCACTTAAAAGTGGCGGGGCCCTGGTAACTCCTGAATCCAATGTTAACGTTGTTGGGATGAACTGTAATGTAGATGGCAACAGTAAGAGCACACATCTATGTCTTGAACTTCTAAGCAAATTATAGCAGAAAACCAAAATGTTCACAAATATGATTCAGAATAAATTTCCTCAAAACATTCCACAGAAATGTCTGTGTTTCACTTCTGACTCTATGGTTCTCTGCATCCCTTAGTATGTGCTTTGTTAAGTTCATTTCTTTGTTCAGGCACTTTATGTTGGTTCTGACATAATAACTGGTAAAATCTCACACATTTCACTTTTGTAGATGATAATCACCATATTTCACATCTCAGTGAAACATTAGTGCATTTAAGGAATTCAAATAAGAGAAGAACATGAAAAAGAACTGCAACTGTAAACTGTCAAGAATTAGAAAACCAAGAGTAACCACTGATTGCAACCAATATTCCACCTAGTAGATGAGATCTCGTAAAAAGTTAAGAAGAAATAACTTCCAATCAATAATACGACATGTTCACAACTTTCTTAGACATTGACAGAAACCTGAGAACTGCGCATACTATAGGCAAGGATAACCAATAAAAGGGTGATGTGTGGTGGTCGCACCCCACAACTAATGATTGAGACTAGTATTTTATATCAATCAACTATAGTACTGCTGGAAGTGAAACTTCTTTTTTTAGGTCAAACCCTACTATTCTAATCTCATCTCTACTCAGATGCAACTGCAACAGAATAAGCTCTTCTAATGGAAATCTATTGGGAAATCGAAAGACAGGGTTCCTTGAAGGTTATCTTTTTCTCTTAAGGAGCAAGCAGCCTCAAGACCTAGTCTCACTTTGGATAATCTTTAAAAGAAAGGAAAAACATTGGTAAATAGATCCCTTTACGCTAGAATGAAGGAGAGAGTGTGTATCACCTATCGTTTCCTTGTAGCTAGACCAGACAGATTTGGACTATAATTTTAGGAGCAAAGCAGGTGACTGCAGGCATGGTGCAACACGTACTTTGGGCTTGGAGAGGGACCATTGTTCTTGTGTTGGAAAGAAGAAAATTACTAAGATAATTCCTCCTTTTTTTGGCTCATTAGGAGAGAAACGAACGGTATATTTCAAGGAGTTCAATCTTCTTCGGATTCTATCAGGCTTGATACATCTGTTGATCACATGAGTAAGAACTCTTACTCAGAATTGGTAAGTCTTGAATGATAAACAAAACTCCATTAATAAGGTAACAAGGGGTACTGCCCCTGTACAAAACGGCTTCATAGGGGAATCCAGCCATAACAAAATTGTGCACAAAAGACTTCTTATAACACTTCTAACAAACTAGAAGTATGAAGTAATACACATCAGACGAGCAAGATGAGCCTCTTGCACCAAGCTCACCCACGTGATCAACAGGTGAATCAAGCTTGATAGCATAATGCACTATCACATCTCTAATCAACGTTATTTTCAACTGTGGGACTAAGGGAATGTAATAATTACAAAACGGCTGCAGTTACTTTCATTTGGAGTTCAGAGCAAAAAGGAACCAAAATATTTTTAGAAGCAAATTTGTTTTTCCTTGTCAATACCAGATGAAAGTGAAACTCTGCCATAGTGTAAACTAATAGTGTGTACATATCTCCTTCAAAATTATTTTTCTTGTCCTTCTGAAAGGTGAGAAAGCATCAAGAAGTGGGCTATATCAAATGTTCCAGGGCCACGGTATTCTAGATTTAACAAATGCACGATGAACTAACAATGAAAGACTGATTCTAAGACATGACGAGAGCTATTCCAGACGTTCTATTACAGTGGGGGAAAAAACAAAGGAAGGCAGATGACTAATGAGGATGGATCATTGTAATTGGAAGAATATAATTCAATGAGATGCAATATTCAGTGGCAAACCTGCTGTCCAGGTACATAAGTTGGGATCACTGAACCTCCCCATGATTCAAACCGGTAGACGTCCAAGTAATTTTTCTGGAAAACAAGACCAATTAGATTCACCATAATATCATAATCAACAACAAGATTCTACAAGAACCAGAACTAATGTGATATACCATTTTACTCCAAGCAGAGAACAGTCTCATTCTCAGATGGACATACAGCTCATGACATTCAAACATAACTGAATCAAATAAATGCCAGTGAAATATTTCACTGAGGCAAAGCCCAATTGTCTGTTGAGAGACACTGACAGAAACAACATCGATCAATTCCCAAAAAGAAATCATTCTTGCTAGAGGTGGTACACAAGCCCATGGTATGCAAGCCCATGGTATTTCCAATAGTATTTACATGCCTCATCTCTAGCACATTCAATGAGGGTGACCCATCACATGAGACTCCCCCTATGCAAGGATCAGGGGACAGTTCTATCATATGTGTTAGAAGTATAAAGGATATATTGGTCTTTAGGACTCCTAGGTATCTTAGGGTTCGGTTTATTGCTTATTATCAATGTATAAATACTTCTTAACTGAATAATACAAAATTACTTTTCCCTCTAACATGGTATCAGAGCCGATGGTTGGTGACCCATGCGGTTTCTGGGTGGTAGACATTGTGGTGTAGCAACACAAGCCCAATGGTACACTTCATTATTATGAAGTTGGGTCTTAATGGAGATTCAAGATGAGATATCTTGAAGCAAAAGGATACCTGGATTAAGAGAGAATGGACTTAACACTGAGCTCACACATGAGGGAGAAATTGTTAGGATGCACGTGTGAGTGAGTTGTGTTAAAGAAATCTCACATTGGAGAATTGGTGTGGTGTAAAGCGATTAATATATCATAGTTGGCCTATAACCCATTAGCTTAAGCTTTTAAGTACAGGTGGATCTAGCTGGATATATTGACGGATTTGGACTTAGGCTTCCTCTTGGTGATCTCCCCAAATGAAGATATCGAACTTCTGCTGCTGCATTCCCATCAAATGGTATCAGAGCCCAAATTGTCAACAAGTTTGGACCCAAGAGTCACACGGGAGAGATACCAGTTGTCACTGCTTCGACTCAAGACTCGATGTGTGAGGGGGAGATTGTTGAAGTTGTCCCACATCAGTTGTGGAAGAGGCTGATGGTCAATTTATAAGTGTGAGGGAAAGCCTCATCCTTTGAGCTAGCTTTTTAGGTGAAAGAGGCCCAAGACCACCCAACACCGCTATTGGTTGTAGATGGGTATATGCTGCGAAAGTCAATCCCGATGGTTCCCTCGCTCGCTTAAAAGCAAGACTTGTTGCAAAAGGGTATGCTCATGTTTATGGGATAGACTATTTGGACATTTTCTCTCCTGTTGCCAAGCTTACTCCTGTTTGTATTTTGATCTCTCTTGCTGCCACCTATAATTGGCCATTGTTTCAACTTAATGTCAAGAATGCTTTTTTGCATGGTACTCTTCATAAAGAATTTTATATAGAGCAACCTCCAAGGTTTATTGCTCAGGGGGAGTCTGGAGGACTAGTTTACAAATTAAAAAAATCGTTATATGGTTTGAAGCAGTTTCCAAGGGCATGGTTTGGCAGATATTCTGAGGCTGTACTTTCTTTTAGATTGTTTAGATGTGGCAATGATTACTCTCTCTTTTATAGACAGTGAGGGGAAGGTAAGCTATTCTTGATTGTATATGTGAATGATATCATCATTACAGGAGATGACTTGGTTGGTATAGCTGAGCTAAAGATCTATCTTCAAAAGCAATTTCAGACTAAGGACCTAGGAAAATTGAAGTATCTCTTAGGAATTGAGGTGGCATAATCACAAAAAGGTATTGTTCTGTCACAGCGAAAATATGTCCTAGATTTACTCATTGAGACAGGTATGCTGGGATCCAAGCCTCTTGATTCACCCATGGAACAAGGGGTTAAACTGGTTGCTAAGGGAGGAGAGCTTTTTGATAATCCCGAGAGATATAGAAGATTGGTAGGCAAACTGAATTACCTCACAGTTACTCGACCAGACATTGCCTTTCCAGTTAATGTGATAAGTCAGTTTCTATCTACTCCTCGTATGTCTCACTGGGATGCAATAATTCAGATTTTAAGATACTTGAAGAAGACTCCAGGAAAAGGAATTGTTTATCAAAACCATGGCCATATCAGAGTTGAATGATTTTCTGATGTTGATTGGGCAAGATCTCTAGATGATAGGAGATCAACCACTGGCTATTGTACCTTGGTTGGAGGAAATCTAGTGTCATGGAAGAGTAAGAAACAAAGCGTTGTTGCCCGCTCTAGTGCTAAGTCAGAATATAGAGCTATGGCACAAGTGACATGTGAATTGGTGTGGATTCAACGGTTATTGACAGAGTTAAGCTTCAAAGCTCCAGATCCTATGCCTTTATGGTGTGATAATAAAGCTACGGTGCACATATCTTCCAACCCCGTGTTTCAAGAAAGAACGAAACATATTGAAGTTGACTGTCATTTTATTCGAAAGAAGATACAAAGTGGAGTGATTCTTCCTAGTCACATTAGAACCGGTGAACTTGCAAACATTTTTACTAAATCATTGGGTAGTGGGAGGATAGAATACATTTGTAACAAGCTGGGCATGATTAATATCTATGCTCCAGCTTGAGGGGGAGTGTTGGAAATATAAAGGGTATATTAGTCTTTAGGACTCCTAGGTCTCTTAGGGTTTGGTTTATTGCTTATTATCAATGTATAAATACTTCTTAACTGAAGAATACAAAATTACTTTTCCCTCTAACAATATGCAACCCTTCCCTTGCATTACTGCAAGAACATTTCCACGACTCAACCCCATGACCTTCCCAGTCATAAGTGGTAACCTTTCTGTCTATAAAACAAACTCATGCTTAGATAACTCAGGAAATTAACCCAGAGAAACTCATTTCAATTAGCACGAGCAGCCTCCCAATCACTTGAGGGTCATCACAGAAAGTCAATCTAACAAAGGCTAATCCAATAGTTTTAACTTCATTGTGATGCCTTATGAACATACGAAAAGGTTATGTACAAATAATCTCCACCTAATTTAACTTTTCCATTTTGCTTAAGCAAGAATTAATCCAGCATCCACAGAAAAGTGAAGCAATACTCTGAAAAAGAGCATGACCACATTGGCTTTTATTTTTTATCTACAGAATAATTTATGCAGACCTTCACAATATTGGGAAAAGAATGGACAACTAAAGTAGCAACTCCTTCATTATGATACTAAAAACTAGAGAGGCAGCTGGTGTACCTTATAAACCTACACTTCTTAATCCAGTTCCATCAAAATCCTTGCGCAAAGCAAACTCTAGATAATTAAAATTCAAAACTGAAATGACCAACATGACTTTCAGAGTGGAGTTAAGAAACATAAAAGGGGCGGCTAAAGCAGATCCAGACCGTGTACAATTTACCAGAGAAAGAGAACTAGAAATTGTTGGAGAGTTAGAGCACTAGTTAATGAAAAAGCCACTTATAACATGTCAATTGTCACCAAGCAAACAATAAACTGAAATGATTGCTTCTATAATTTTTTTTTCTGAAAATGATATATCATATAAAATCCAATTATCAGGAACATAAATTATTTCTTTCCTCGGAAAAATGAATGGCAAGCTCAAAAGTCGCAACAGAACTCACAGCAATAATCACGCGCCCTGATGCAGCAAACTGCTCACCAGCAATATCAATCTCAACAGTGGTTTCTGCCCCTACGGCTGGCTGCGAAACACATGCCAGGAAATGGCGAACGACCAACTCATACAGTCTCTGCAAAGAAACAAAAACTAAGTACGGTGCACGTGGGTGGAGGAGTTGGAGGAGAGGGGCCACCTCAAAATTAAAGTCTACAACCAAAGCGAGATTAATACATGAAAGAGAAACAGGAAAGATTCCTCTAAGAGATCATGAGAACTCACTTACATGATGATCTTGACTCCAATTTGTCTCCCCACCAGAAAATTTTGTTGGATGAATTGGTGGATGGGCCTTATCATCATGGCCACCATTGCTGGGGTTTCTCCAGAGTCCTGAATTGGGGTCCAATAAACGCTGTGCATATGATCCCCATACAGGATGCCCTTGTTGCTCTTGCACAATAGCCTACATGTCAACACATACTCAAACCAAGAAACAGAATTCAAAGGGAGGAAACTAGCCAAAAGGAGTAGGAAAAACAATGCATGGCCAATAAGCATAATGCAAGAGAGAATATCATGGATGCATACAATAAGAGCCGAAGTCTCGGCTATTTAATAGTAAAGCCTGAAGTAGGGTCCTTCTAACAAGGCTCAGCAAATTAAAAGAAGCTCATAACCTGCTGGCTTCATCATTTACACTAAAGTGGAAACGGGGAAGGTCTTAATTACTGGAGAGCTCAATTCAAACGAACCTAGAGTACCTAGAATATCAATCTTACATGTAAATGTGACATTGGGGCATGATCCTAATTCCAGCCCAAAATCTAATATCATATGCTTGATAGAGGCTTATATGTCTGAAATAAGAACAATCTGTGATGTCTCTGCTGATGCAGGACATCCACTCAAATACTGTTCTCACCAAGGGACTTATTTTTGAATCGCCATTCAGCCTCTAAAAATCTGTGTTATCTCTTGCCACAAGCACCACATCATGAACATGGACAGCTTCCAAACCAAGAGACTTCAAAATTCCACAGTAATTCCATTACTCCAATTGCAGCATCCAAAAAAATAATAAAAACAGAAAAACAAATTATCAGCCACTGCACGCATTCAACATTGTTGAGCGATAAATGTGTATGTTTCAACTTATTCTTCATAAAAGGGAGGGAGCCCTTTACTCACATGAACGAGGTGGCAAAATATGTCATCTTAATGCACATCTCAAAATTTTTAATAGCAATTCAGAGCAGCAGGTCAAATCCTTCTGCTGATCCAATCATAAGAGAAGATGGCAATTAACCACCAAGTCTCCTTTAGGATTTGACAGCCATGTTATGATAAAATCATACTATTAATTTACTCATCAGCAGACAATCAATTAAAAAGCAGCAAAACACGCGCCAACCTTGATTCAGATGATTTGGTTTTGCTATCATGAAAATACTCAAAAAGAAAAATTCCCTTACCACCTTTCTATCTGCCACTACTTATTTCTAATTAGCTTTGAAATCAAATATATGATTGGCAATGTACTCAAGAGGCAATAGAAGTTGTCTGTGGGCTATCATTCCTGAGTACTTTTTTATTCTTTCTGACCTAATGCTATGTATGCATCACAATAGAAGATAAATACAGCTACAAATTATTTCTGTCCATTTTGGTTTTTCCCCAACATTCTCCACTCATAATTCAGTTCATAAACTGCAGAAGTATCTCTATCATCTATATTTTCATCAAAAAATTTAGCAAAAAGAAATATTTGCGATTTCACCTTCATAATGTATACTCACATGCAAACTAGTCCTGGCAGAGAAGTTGTCGGTTTCAGTACGAGGATAACTTATAAAACCTGCTTGATAAAGCTCTTCTGCAACCTAAAACAGCAGGAAAAGAGGAAGTTATTGGATACAAGTTAGTGATAGGAAAAGATTAGCATTTCTCTATTTGAAACCATATTATAACATAATGTAAACCTCAAAAGTAAGCAAGAGATCAGGAAAACAGAACTTTTTTTTTTTTGTCCTTCTATGACAAAGAAGCTCACTTAAGCTTAGGTATACCCCGGAAAGTGAAATACCCCTGCTAACTTCTCAATTACAAATCGGTGGTTATCAAACTAAGCTCAGTGAGCTTCTTATTCTCCATTTAAAGAATGGTAAAAGAACAGAAGGCACAATGATATGCAAGGACCCAAAACTTTTTAAATGCAGAACCACCTAATCTTAAGAAGATAGATATCTTCCAGGGAATCAAAAAGACTATATATCATCAACAAAAGTAAACAGAACTAGATTTGATATAAATTCGTCAAGAAAACCAGCAATTGTAAACAAATGTAAGTGAGCTTCCTAATCTCACTCTAAAGAACGATGAGGAGTAGAATGCACAATGAGGTATGAGGACCCGAAACTTCGCTATATAGAAAAGCGTGAACATACTGTTTATCCCCAAAGAATTGGTATCCTTCAGGGAATCAAGAAGAGTATACAATTGTCAAGAACAGTAACTCAACTGCTCAGGTTGGAAGAGCAAAGAAGCCTTCTCACTAAAAATAAATTTGGAAGAGTTAAAAACAACCAAATTTGTGGCAACATTACTTTGAAACAACTAGCACAATTTGGGCCATACATTGACCAGAGTTTGCAAACTGCCATGATCGTGTACAAAAGGAAACACTCATTGATAGCAGCCATTCTAATTCACTACTACTGAAAAGCAGAGTATCTACTCAAAAACATAGTCCTAATCAGCGTAGAGCTAGATGTGATCCTATAGATAGATAGATAGTTTCCAGGTTCCAACCACTCGCCTTCATGGTATGCTCAGAGCTCATCCGGAAGTATCTAGAAGCACGTTTTTCCAGCTCAATGGTACTCAAAGGATGTGGAGGATACTTGAATTTCTCCTGCTGCCTAACCCTTGTGACCTGTATGACCAAGGTAGTAATTTAGAATATTACCATCAAACCAGTAGTTGGTCCAACCACAGTATTCAGCATAACGTACATTTGCAGATGGCTCTTCGGCACACATCTCATAAATTATAACTGCACAGGTGTAATCAAAGAGATGTCCACGCCTGCAAAATGAAGAAAGACTTCCATTTCAATAAGAACCAAAAACATATGAAAGAATAATATAATGCATCAAGACAGCCACAGCTTACATCCAGTTGAACGTGGCAATGCCCTCTTCAGATCTGTGAGAACAGTTAATTGTCCAAAACTCCTCAGGTTCGTGAGATTGTATCTCCCAAAATCGTTCGACCACAAAGCCAAGTGTAGGGAACTGCACTAATGAGGAACAAGATAAATATAAGATACGTAACAGAGTATAAATTGAGAATCATGAGGAATGTGCTCCTAAGTCACCGTACTTGACATGGACCATAACTTAGGACTAGGTTCCGGTCATCTGCAGCAGAGTCAATGACAAATGCATCTCTTAGCAGCATAGTCTGGAACCTTGTAAAAGATGCACCTATCCTGAGGTCTATTTCCTGCATGAAGCTCCAATCAGTTCCCTATCCCACAATAAGCAAGCTATCAAAGAAAGGAAGCACCTTATGCAAAGAGGCAATCTAGTTTCACACGCAGCAAAAAATATTTTGAGAAGTATTTGGATGCAGCCATTTGCTGAACAGACTTCACAGCACTTATAACAATAGAACTTCACCAGAAATGTGAAGGCACTCACTTGCCTTGCATCCACAGCATCAGCAAACCATTGATTGGGTTCGACAAGATTCTGCACAGAGTCATGTATTTCCCTAGTATTACAAACATAGGACGTCAAAACCAAGAACCTATAACAAAAAAACAAAAAAAAAGAATTTTAATCTGACCAGACCTTTCAATCAAAGCAGAGAACCGAGCCCTTTTTATGGTCAGATTACGGTTTACTGCAGTGCATATGTCGACAACTTCAAATGCTATGTTTTCACCTTCCCTGTCACAATCAAGCCATAACACAAGCCACTGGCACCTTCTAGCTTCCTCTTCCAATGTCCTCTTTATATCCAGCTTGTCCTGTAGTTTCCATAAGAAGTAAGCAGAAACATACAATCCACAGGCTATTCCCCCAACTATAATCAGAAAAAAATTGTAAAAGGTAACATCACATTATCCACGTAACCCCATCACAAATGTTCGCAATAAGAAAAATCAGTCCTTTAGGCGGTCTTTCATGTGTTGGTCGAACAAAAAGCAGGGTATTGTCATTTCTTACCTGAGGGACGGACTTGCGGACGGGAGCGGCGTAGAGAACGGCGGGATCGCAGGAGTGCCACTTGCGGAACTGCTCCTCGAAATCGAGCTCCATCAGGTGGCCGATGACGGAGGTGACCAGCATGCGGCAGTGCTGCCCCCTGATGCTGTAGTCGAACTCGAAGATCTTGTTGTACCGCGACCGCCCTTCCCGGACCCGCATCCCCTGGCTCCTCGACAGCAGGTTGGCGACCGACTTCGCCACCGACGGCTTCTCCGCCACGTTCAGGACGTTGATGGCTCGTCCGCCGCCGGACATCGGTGGTCTTCGTGGCGGTTGCGGAGTGACGGAGTCGGTTTTGCGGGATTCTGAAATGGGAGCGATTGAATTGAAATTTGAGGGGTTTTGCGCTTTGCGAGAAGAGGAGGGGTTCCCGCCTTTCTGACACAGGAGGATGGTAAGCTTGTTTCTTTGAAATATAAAATGAATTTTTTTTAATTCAGTATACACCATCAAATTTACTAAAATATCTTTAATTTTTCTATTATTCTTAAAATTACACAATTCACTTCCTGAAATCTTGGGAAATTTCCAATTAAGGGCCCAAAGTGCTCTATTTTTTTTAAATTAGGATATAAAGTCAACCCTATTTTAATTAAGGGCTTGAAGTAGCAAAAAAGTTTCAAATAACGATCTAAAGTGGACCAAATTTCAATTAAGAGCTTTAAATGGTAAAAAAATCTTAAATAAGGGCCTGATCTAAAGGCAATTTCGTCTTTTTACTTTATTGATTAAATAAAATAAAAATATTTAAAAATTTTGAAAAAAAAAAAGAAACGAGGAGGAAAGAAGGGGCAGTAGCCCTTGCCCCTTGCCACCGCCACCCCGTCGCTAGCTAGAAAGGGCCGGTGACCCTCCACCCCAAGCTAGGTGAGGGTTGCCGGGCCTTACCTAGTGCCAGCGGCCCTCACTAGCTCGGGGTGGAGGGTTGGTAGTTTGCCT
>BCNH02000003.1:26776334-26798913 GCA_001662345.2 Metrosideros polymorpha var. glaberrima | reverse complement strand
GGGGGGGGGGGGTGCAACCCTTGCCCAACTCTGGGTAAGGGTCGTTAGGGCCACGACAAGGGCCGATGACGGGCTTGCTTCTTCATCCATTTTTTTAAATATTTTTATTTTATTTAATCAATAAAGTAAAATGACGAAAATACCATTACATCATGTCATTATTTAAGACTTTTTAGCCACTTTAGGTCCTTAATTGAAACAAGGTCTATTTTTTTGCTCTTATTTAAAAAAAACGAGGTTATTTTAGGCCCTTAATTGAAATTTTCCCTAAAATCTTTGAAGGCGTTATTTAATTCTCATAATTCTTAGGCACACGTAAGAACTACTTTAATTTTGAATAAATATTTAGCCATTAAATTTCCAAACAAAGTACGTATCATCAATTCGCTTTATATCCAGTTAATCAATCATTTAAATAAAGTTGTGACCAGAAAAATCACCTACTTAATAAGCAATTGATGACAAAATAAGCATGGACAATACTCGAGGATCAAGCAAGCTACGCAAACTAGACTGGATCTAATAGATGGCAAGGCGAGCCTAGTGCCCGATTGAAAATTTTTATGTACAAATTGCCCATGACATAGAAACTTATATTTTGTTTTACAAAACACAATCGAACCTAAAAAGGATGGGATATGGCCGAACAAGAAATTCGCTTGCTCTGTGCCTGCCTAAACGTGCTTTGGACTTGGCAAATAGCAAACCAGCAAAGTCCGTATAAAGATCACATATGTGAAAGTAAATAAAGCGGGGGAAATTGAAGGGGTTTTTTAGGTGCGTTTGTTCGAAGATTTCATGAAAATTATTTTAAAGGAAAATGATTAGTTTTTATGTGTTTGATGGTTTGAGAAAAGTAATTTCCTTTTTGTAAGAAGGAAAAATCTTTTTTTTTTCCTAATTTAAGCTCGTTATTTTCAATTCATAAAAAATAATTTCCGTAGATTGATTGGCTTTCCATCATCCAAATACCAAAAAGTTAAAAAAATGAATTTTCGAAAATAATTTAAAAAATTTAAAAAGAAATATTTATTTCATGGAAATCGAAAGTGACATATTTATCTGTGTCAATTCGAACTATTTCATGTCGATTCACATCGAATTCATCGAATTTTAAATTGGTATGGTGTTATAATCGCGAGTGAGCCTTCGCCATGGCCAAATTCCACCCCGGGACAAAATGGACATTTCGCACCAGCTTGTCTTCTAGCTTCTCGGTCTCTTGTCAGCAAGTCGCTGGCGCACACGAAAGGGACAGTGATGACTCCAAAGCCGTCCAGAAAAACAAAAATGGAGTCTTTTCACATTATTCTCAGTTTTCGTCCCACCATTTTCACCCGCAATCGAGAGAAAAAAGGAGCCGGCGCTGTGATGTTAGTGGCGACGACTTGACCCGCCTCGTCTTCGTCTCGCAGTCTTCGCCGTATCCCCGCACATGCGCTTGTGTCCTCATTTGAAGGCCTCACTGATGGACTCTCTTTTTGTCCTCCTCCTCCTCCTTCTCAAGCATGCCTGAGCTCGACAGATTCAGTGAGCGACACTGAAAATTTGATGTGGGTTTCCACGTTTTCGTGCTTGAATTGAAGGTCCTGAGGTCGAGGATTCGTAGCCCAATTTTCAGCTGTGTTTATGTGGCCTGTGTAGTTGTTGTTAAGGTAATTTTTGTCGACTGATTTGTGAGTTCGAAAGTGGGTGGGAATAGGATTGTCCGATTCGTGCGTGTAGTGATAGATTTGTAGCTGAATTAGTGATTTTTTTGTGCCCTGGGTTGGTCGATCGATTGGTCATGGTATCTGATGATTATGATCCGAGCTTGTTTCAATCTCTTCCTGATGACGTCCTGGCCATCGTCTCCCACTCCCTGTCGCCGATGGATTTATGTAATCTCGGGCTGTGTTGCCAAAGCTTATATGCTCTGGCGCAATCTGAGAAGGTTTGGCTCACTCAGTGTGATGCACTGGGGGTTATTCCCCACAGAGATTTGATTGAATGGAGGAAGGGGGTGTCGTCGTATAAGGCGCTCTGCCGCTTTCTCTTCGGCGTCCAGCCGCTGATTGGAATTTGGGTTCACCAGAATCCCGAGCTTGGTAATGTGGTTTATGTCATGCCAGGGTTTGTTTCAGTCGTCGGGTGCCGCATAATCCCGCAAGAATTGGGGCCATTGGGGATTGAAGATGGCCCTATATTGTGGGCGCCGGTTTATGAAATCATCGGGGATTTTGATGGTTCTGCTTCATTTTTTCTGCATGGAACGGAGAGGGGAATCGACTATGTTTATCCCGGATCTCTCAAACATATAGATAGGAATTGCAATGTGTTGCTGCTCGAGGTGGAACCGAGGTTGCAAAAGAATGGGGGTGAATTGGCGCACAGTAAGAGCTTTGTTCGATACTCAGATTCAAGCAAGATCTGCAGGTCAGACGGTGCATTGTCAAGGTCACAGAGGGTAGTAGGACAGAATGAGATGAAGGTGCCATTCAGCAGGTTGGCCTTCAGTGACAGAAGAAAGTTGCTCGAGGTTGTAACCAAACAGGTGCGTCAAAAGGTGCCCGACTCAGCCAATGGGCCTCTCTTTGCCTGTCTGAGGGATGATGATGAGAACTTTCGGAAAGACATGCTGCTCCTGAATGAGCGGAGATCCTTAATAATTCATATGCAATCTTGTAAGTTTGGTGGAGGGGACAGTGATTTGTGTCTAGAAATACCTTCTGATCTGACTCAGTTGGGGTTGAGTGAAATCAGGAAGAGTATTGACCGATCGAGCAGCGCTGTCAATTCTTTCAGTAGCAACAATGCTCTTGGACAACGCGCCAAAAAGAAAACACTTGGTGGGTATTTTAGGTATGGTATAAAGCAGATCCTTGGGAAGTCTATCTCGTTTAATGGCAGCCATGCTGTTCTGAGAAATAGTTCTTCAAGTAGTGAGAGTAAGTACGCACAGCTTCATGAGTTTCTGAGATCCGGTGATATGATTGGATTAACGTTGAATGCATCCACTTTCAAGTTATCATCATATCGAGCATGGCCAAATATGCATGATAGTCGTTTTGCACTCTACAAATTACCGCTGAGGCTCCCAAAACCTGACCAAGAATATTCTGGTTTGTGGGGTGGGACATTTGGATGGCCTCCAGGGAAGCCTACAGAAGATAAACCTGGGAAGGCTTTATTCCTTTTCATGCTCTCTTACGAGGAGTCCCAGGATCAGCACTTTCTCATTGCAACCAAAATACTAGAAGGCACCCACTATGTTCTTCATCCGAATGGTTCGGCGATGTTTATTGTCAATGTGGATCAGCCATCATCAGATCCATTTCCTTGGAGTAGCGATGCTAACTCCCTCCCTGTGACTATAGATCATGCTTTTGTTGGGGAGGGCATTGCAAATGGTTATGGTTTTAGATATCCTGGTGCAAAGCCGGGTTCACTCTATGTACTGCATAATGGTCTAATTGCCTTCATTTGGAAGGAGTCGAGGGCTGTCTTGACCTTGCAGAGACTTAACTTACAAGACCTTTTAAAGAAAGGTGAACGCGTGCCTGCCCTAACTGCAATCGGCAACTTCACATATTTGACCAAGTCATACTCAAATGTGTTTGCTGGCTTCTCAAACACTTCAAATTGCCTGTCAACACCAAGGTATGAATCGCCCCTATATATAGTTTGATGGAATCCTATTCTGGTTCACCTTATCAATACTTTTCAGTTTTGAGCTCTTTATTGGGTTTTAATAAATCTTTTACTATTAAATGTATGATCGACTGCATCTATAATTATCACTGAGATTGCCTTGAATTGTTCTTGGAGAATTGATGTGTGGGCTGTCCTGTCTCACTTCTGATCACTTGAGATTCAGCCACACTCATGATATGATTCTGACACCCTACTCTTTCTTAAAGAAATTTCCTTCAACATGAAGGCAATTGAAGTATCATTATCATCACATGCACTGCACATCTTGCTCATTCTCTCATGGCCAAGATCAGTTATTCTTTAATAGACCGTCTATTCAATCATATCCCCTGTTTTTCACAAGCATGGCAATTTATGGAGTTAAATGGATCATATTTATTGTTTGGATGGATAAGCGACTAAGATGCGCTTACTCTTCTTCGTGACAGGCAAAAGCAGACTTAGGATATTAATGCGCATGTGGATTGGATTAGGGAAGTTCTAGCTGGTTGTTGTGCCAATGCAAGTTTGAATTGATAGGTGATTTTTAGATCTCCTTGGACGGGGATGATTCTTTTTGTATCAAAGGCATGGCAGCTTCTGTCATAGCAATTACCAATTCAGTGCCTTCTTCAGTGTTGCTTTAGTAGTGTGGATTCCTCTTGTTGAGGTCCTTGAAAGAGTCAGGTATGCTATTTTAACCGTTCTAATAGATACTACTAGATATTGTAAAGATCAACACAAGCATGTAGCTGTTTTTACTTTGCATTTTGGCAAAGTTCAAAACGATAGTTGCAGATGACAAATAAAGTTTCTCAGGAATCTTGTTGAAACATCGGAAAGAAAATGGACTAGCTTCTATAGCCAATACCACACAAAAGCTATTTCTCATACATTCTCGGGACATCCTGAGAAATATTGCTGTGGTCTCAGTTTACTGTGATTAGGGTTATGACAAAAGCAACTAAAACACATGGTTATTTGATGAAAATGATCACATTATCTGAAGCAACTGAAACACGGCAATTTGCAGAAATTTTTACAGTAGCATGACAACGAGAAAATGAGCCTATACAGATGTTGCGAACCCAGAAGTTTATAATTTCTTTTTGCCTTGCAAAATGCAACTAGTTGATGAGGATGAGGCCTGGGGATGTTTAGCTCTAGTCACACAAGATTTTGACACTACTGAAAAGGAATTAAATTGAATTGTAGTCTATGGTTTATGTTTAGAGTAGCTCACAAACAGTTCAGATCGCACAATTTTAGAAAGACCACCGAAGCTAGTTCTAGAGCTCGGCTAGCAGACCATAACACACAAAGCACCAGACAGACCAGGAATACTAAAACGAAAGGATTTGGAGGGAATTATTTTTCCGAATTTTCCACACTAAAAGAGTTCCATCACAAAGCATTTGTATCAAGAGTCTCACGTTTTATAACTTTCGAAAAGTGCTGTTTTTCTCATCTATTTCGTTTGAGATTCCTCTTTTTATAATCGATGATGCGAAGAAAATGGGGGAGAAATGAGCATCGGATTAAATCAAACGGATGGCTAATGGATACGGCAACCTTAAAGTAAGAAAAAAGGGCAATTCATCTGGAAAAACGCACCCATTTGCTTAAGAATCATGTCCTTCAATTCATATTTCAACAAAGGCTGCGCAATTAGGACCAAGACTCCCTCTTTATTCTGCTTTTTGGGCCAAAAGTCTATAAAAGCGGAACCTTTTAAGGCTGGGTTTGGTTCAGCATTTTTAAGGAGCTTTCGGCTTCCAAAGCTCATTGAGAAAATATTAGGGTATTTGGCAAGCAACTTTCGATTAAATTCTAGCTTTGGAAATGCTGAAAGCCTAATGCTAGAGGGACTAGCATTGAACTTTCAGTATTTGCAAAGCTGAACCAAATTCATTCTTAAGTCGAGTCAAATCTCTTTAAGTATCGGGGTTTACTTCTCTGAAAATGGACTCATAACGATTAACGAACATGCCTTGAGCATGAGTTAGATTCAGATTCAACTCTTCCAGAGTACAGGGAAAAAAAAGAGTACAGCAAACAATTGCTTTGTGTTTCGCTAAGCAAGAACAATGTGTCTTTGATCACGTTGGTCGACAACTAAGTTTTATTTTCAGCCATGATGAAGTGGGAACGATCCTCAGAAGCTCATTACCGAGTTGTCCACTTTTACTCCCTTCAGACAATTCTGTGTTGCTGAAAGATTTACCTCAACTCCGTTTAAACTTTGCCATGGAGTTTGTACAAACCTCAACTGCATCTAAGAATGATGACTCTCGATTACAGATGGAAAATCATCTTCAAGACAAGCACGAAGATGCCGCGAAAGGAGAATAATTCAATTGAGCAGAATGGCTGACTGTTTTATTTTGCTTTCTGCCAAATAACAATAGTGCCAAAAATTTGTTACATCCAAAGGCCCCTATATTGCATCCTGGGGAGAGCGAAGAGAAACTCAACATCAAAGTGACAAAAACCGTCATCAGAAAGACTCATTTGTTCATCAAAATAAATAATGAGTTTGATATCCAAATGGTTGGCGTAAAGCATGTAAAAATCTTCTGCAGAAAAACAAAATCAGAATACAAACATCTGCAATATCAAAATCATAACTATAAATCTGATTTGGGCATTCTAGGAAAGCCGAACATTGGAACAGAGGAGAAACTAAAAGACATGAGAAATCCAGCAGCACCAAGAGTCAAAAGAATGTATGTTAGTTGCATGGAAAAAATTCTGTATATTCCAATATAAGTCAAACTGAGATTTACATAAATCAGAAAATCCAATCGAATTGCTGTCTGATAACGTAGAAAGTATACAGAGTAGGCAACACGAATAGTCAACAGGCACGCCAGGAATCAGCAGATGGTAATGTTGTTTCAAGCTGAATTCAAGCAGGCAGCGGTTCCTCCATAACTGATTCAAAGGAAAGATGTGCATCAATAATAACCATAACCGCCGAGAAAAAACGCAAATCAAGAAAGTCGGCCTTCATAGAGAGAGAGTGTGTGTGTGTGTGAGAGAGAGAGAGAGAGAGAGAGAGAGACCCCTTCTTTTGGAGGCGATTTTGGCATCATCTACAGAAGCATCGGCAGCCACAGGTACTTTCTTTGGCACCTCAGGAAGGTCAAGTGTCTCTTCGACTACCTCAGGAGTTGGAGCTGTTGTAGGAACTTCAGGCATATCTTGGATAGCAATCTACAATAAAAAAGTTTCCTCTTTCACCAGCCAAATCATATTTTCTTCTAGATTCTGAATACAGAACATCTCAGAACAATTATCTGAAACTGTAAAATGAAAAAATCCCAGTTCATTGCATATATTTTGAATGCCTAATCAGATCAAAGTCCAAAATGGAGACATAGCAAAAAAAAGCGATTTGCAACATAACTAATTAAAAGAATGAGTTTTGTAAATCCAAGCAACCTGAAGGATCTTACAAAATATAACTATCTTACATCAAATCATCCAACTGAAAAAAAATTGAAGGTAAAAATTTCTCTCCCCCCAAAAAGCAACCCTAATATTCAAAGGAAAAGCTAAAACTCTCTTCATAGTAGATGCACGTCTTGCATGATAAGTTATTCCATTGGATTTATTTAAATTATAGTGATAAAGGTTATTCTACATGGGAGAACACAAAAAGAACATATCATAATTTCATAAAGCTTCAATTTTTGGTCAAAGAACAGAAGAAAGAAAGAAATATTCTTTCCCCAAGTATTTCATAAATCGCATAACATAACAACAGGCAAAAACTAATGAAATTGTATTATATCTTATTGAAGTACTTGACATTCTGCTCTAAGTAATACTGCAAAGGCAACAGATATTATATTTTGAAAGGATATGTTCACGATAAGTCCTAAAACTTGTACGGAAAGTGCGTTTGAGTCCTAAAACTTGCAAAAAAGTTTAAACAAGTCCTAAAACTTGTCACAAAAGTGTATTCGAGTCCTAAAACTTTCAAAAAGTGCAATCAAGTCCTAAAACCTGTCATATTGGTCCAATCAAGTCCTAAAACTTGTCATACTGATCCAATAAAGTCCTTTTTAAAGTTGCATTTTTTGAAAGTTTTAGGACTCATTTGCACTTTTGTGACAAGTTTTAGGACTTGTTTGAACTTTTTGCAAGTTTTAGGACTCAAACGCACTTTTCTTACAAGTTTAAGGACTTATTGTGAACATATCCCTATTTTGAATGTGGCATTTCTATAAGGTAGTTGTCAAAATGACATCAGAAAATAAAAACCACGTTCTCCATCACGAGACAGATAGCCTAAAATGCTTACTTGAAATAGGATAGTCAGACTAGAAGTAGGATTACTTAGAAATCAAAGATGCCTCTAGTGGGAACCAAACATACCTGTGATTCCAAAGTCTCAAATTCTGCAAGAATCTCCTCTTCATCTTCTGCCGATAATTTCTCTCCCAAGATTGCATTAATTTCCTAAATGTTAAGGACAGAAGAGAAAGTGTTATTAGTAATGCATCTCAAGTTCCATTTTTCTGTTCATGAAAAGAATTCCCAAAGGTAGTAAAAAGCACCAGAAAATATATGCATTGATAAAAAGAGGTTCAATGCTGCTGTTATCTGACATATTTGCAACACATTGAAAGTAACAGCTAATATTTAGCCAAAGAAAAGAAGCATACGCCTATGGACATAAAGAAAGACATCTCTTAAAATTAACCATCTCAAGTGGCGGAGCACTTAGCAATCTCTAAAGCTCATCGCAAGGTCCACCCCTAGCCCCTTGCGATAGCCAGTGTACCACCAAAGACCTAGTCACCACATAAGCCAGTGCACTTCACGCTTCATACTACCTCTAAATACTCTTTCATGCCATCTCATATAACTTAACGTACGTTACAGTGAACATGTATAAGCACTCGTATACAAGGGAAGCAATTAAAACTTGGCTTTTCTCTGACAAAGAGAAATAAAAAGAATGGAAAACTTGCCCCACTCTGTTTCAGAACAACTGAACTTAATTTATTTCTGACATGACAATTAGAGCGCTGTAAACATGTTACAAGAGACTATGTTATTCAGAGAAAGTCTCTTTAACTGTGACGGCTCTGGTACGGGTTTAAAGAAAACCATGGCGACATCCATGGGAAAGCAGAAAAGAGAGACAAAATTAAGATTGGCTCACATCTTGATAAGCTTTAGCTTCGGCAGAGTCATCCATTAGCTTTTGCACATCATCTAAGTTGATTTCGCTTTGAATTGCTTTGATCGCTTCGTTCCCTGACCTTAGGCTCTCAAAGACGGCCCTCTGCTTGCTTGCGAGCTCGATATCTGCCAACTGAACACACAACTCATGATAAATGGCAAGAATCATGACAATTATAGAGTTGACAGCATGTCAGAGGCCACAAACTGGATAGATTAAAAAAAAAATGAAGCAACCCTTTTGCTGAAGAAATGATACACAGAAGTAGAGATTTACCTGTTGCTCAACATTAAGAACCCACGCATCCACTTGTTTCAATAAATCTTCCTGTGCCCTTTTCTTCTTCAGTGCTAACAATGCCCTGTCTTTCCTCTTTTCTTTGATCAGATCCCGAGCAGCTTGCTTTTCAGCTTCAATAACAGCCTCAAGCTGGAAACAGTGTGACAGCAAAAGGAGTTAACAAATCACCATAACCACAACAAATAATCTCACTTATGCACTTCACAGCACCAATAATTCCGATTTCACAATACTGGAAGCAACACAAATTTTCTAATCCTAATCCAAAATGGATACTAGATACTAAGCACGCATGAAGCAAATCGAACACATTATTTATGTTAATCTCACTTATGCACTTCACAGCACCAATAATTCCGATTTCACAATACTGGAAGCAACACAAATTTTCTAATCCTAATCCAAAATGGATACTAGATACTAAGCACGCATGAAGCAAATCGAACACATTATTTATGTTACTGCTCAATTGGACCAAACCGAGTCCAATGTGCATTACAGAGAAAATTGTGCAACGAAATTGAATGAAGGACAGAAACAGAACCTCAAACGGGCGCATGCACAATCCCTCATTGGAACTAAATCACTCTAGACCCAAAGATCATCTAAGCGTCAGCCGCAACTCAAAGAGAAACGAAACCAATCCCATTCACCTCAGTTCAAACGCTACAAAACCCTAAATCGCTGCCCAATTTGTCGATTAAGCGGAAGCAAAAGAATCAGAATTGAGAATACAAATGCAATAACCAGCGAAAGAGAACCTGTTGCTGATATAGACCGAGCTTGCGCCTCTGGGTCTTGAGAGATAGGATGGCCTTATCGACGTCGGTGACCTTGGGCTTCTTCACAAACAAATTCCCCATGAATCGAATCGAATCGAACTACGTGATCAAATGCCTATTGATGAAGTCAAAATTGTTTCCGCGAATCGACTGTACAGAGGAGGGCTTTCAACTTCGATCAGAATAGTGATCGGGGAACCTAGGAATACGGGGATTTCGCATCCCTGTGATTCAAAAGAGGGATCTTTATCGTCTGTCTGATTTGCTAAGAAGAGGAACGAAACTGTCAGATTGATCTGTCAAATGTTCTAGGATGTTTTCCGTACGTCTTTGTTCGTTTCGTTCGTTCGTTAGAGACGACTATAAGAAATCCGACTGACCAGGGTCATGGGCCTAGCCCGATAAAAATCAACCCGACTCGAGTTGAAGCATTGAATTCCAAACCCGATCATCCAAGCGAATCTGAAACCTGTGCCAAACCCGTCCAAAACAAAACTTGAGTCGGCCAAACATAATATTTAAACGAGTAATTATCACGAAAAATTTCAAACCGGTAAACTTATGATAAATTTATCATAAACTAATATTTACATGTCAGATTGGTCGTCTGCAGCCCGTTGAAGAAAGAATGCAGGCTGCATGTGAGCAAGGAGGACTTGTTTTGCTTCTAAATTTGGATCCAACTTATGTCTCGTCTGAAGCTGAGGTAATTTCATACATGCAAAATTGGAAAAATCTTTTGTCGAGTTTTGTTTGAGCAATAGTCATAATTCCTGTCATCAGAGAAGCTTGTATGGCTGGCTAAGCAATTAGCATCCTCTAACATTCTTCTTTTTTTTTTGCTAGTAACATGAAAAAAACTATGAATTTTTTTTTTCCACCATTGCCGGAGCTTGACAAAGTATAATGGTTAAAATTTGTATAGTTTTGAGATGCTGTTGTTAATGAGAAAATAAGGCACTTTTTAACGAACTTTCTATGTTACAACCGTCAAGAATTTGCATTGTCTTTGCCATGATGGAGCTCTAAGATAAATTAGTTCATGGATTTGTTACCTTAGGTATCTAAATACCAGAATGGGGTGTCTTACATATTGTTCAGGGGTTCCCCAAAATGCATCTGGGAATTCAACATTTGGTGAGATTTGGATAGTAAATGCATGAGGTTGCACTGATATTCTAAGTTCGATTTGGGCCTTAATTGATATTGCTCCTCTTGCTAAACCCACTGTGTTAGCTGATTCTTCATCAAGCCACTATGTACTTTTAAGGTTCATTGCCATGATAAGCTCGTTTTTGAAGCATGTGGTTTAGCTAGTGAAACAATTTTAGGGAGTAGTACTCATTAGTCATTAGGAACTTTCATCCTTTCAAGGATGTATCAAAACCCTGTGGTCTAGTGACTTTCTATGTCTGGATATTTTTCACTACAATGCATCATTACGATAGTGTTATAACTGACAGGTTATGATTTGGCGAGGCTTGAAGGAGAAATGCTCAGCAAAAATGCTTTTGCGGACTACAACTGCTAGCCCTCACTATGGTAAGAAAAGCAGAGAGAAATACCCGATTTGTTGTATCATTTATCACTTGCAAAATCACAATTAGGTTAGGTGGTTCGGCTCTCCGAGATGTAGTTTTAATGTGACCTTGAAGACTAGAATTTCTTGCCACTCTTGTTTAGGACGTTTCTCAACTAACTTTTACTTTTATTGTAGGCTTAATCAAAATCTTGCGCTCACCCACTTCGACTTTATTTAATTCGAAATGCGTGAAACTTTCATAATAAATAAAAGTTAATACTTAAGATTCACATATATCTTTTTCATAATTCATAAAAGTTAGATTATATTTATTTAAATTTTGGCGGTAACGCAAATAAATAAGTTATGCTTTTGATTTAATGCAAACAAATACGCCGTTACCTTCTACAAAGACAATAACTCGGATGATAAAGGAATCTCATACATGAAAATATTCCACATAATCATGGTTTGTTGCTGAAACAACTATATTGGGGTAAGGCTGAATCATACAGCTCCAAGTTTTTTTTTCATGGTTTTACCTTTTTGCCTTTCAGATGACCAATTTTGATTTTATAATATTCATTGTTTGATGTGCTGTGGAGTAGTCGGGCTTGGATCTTACCTTTTGTTTTGTTGGATTACTCTTAAAGAAAAATCTAGTCCTATTTGTATTGTAGATCCGCCCAACTGAGATTAATGATAAACATCTCCCTCTCTCTCTCTCCCTCCTCGGCTCTCACGCTTTTGTCCCTGACTGTTCCCTCTTTCATCCTTCTCTTAGCTCTGTCAGCTCCTTTTGGATTTCCGTTTTCTCTTGCCTTCACTTTTTAGGCAGCATTTTCCTTCTAATGTATCTGCCGTCCATCTCACTGTTGCTTTTGCTGTACCCTGCCCTTGGAGTCATTAAATATATGTGAAGATCTTCTTCTGGTTTATTGTCATCAAGCTCCCTCTATCGAAGAGCTAGCTTTCCTGGGGTTAAGAGTGAAGGGAGGTTATATGTATGAGTTGCATTCTTCGAGCAAATAGATAGGGGCACATCACTGTGGAGAGCAAATTTATGATAGTGTTTTTTACGGATTGAAGAGGTTCAGTTGAAGATCATTGTGCACAGGCATACTTGTGTCTGTGGTGGAGTTGCAAGGTGGAGTGCCATGGTTGGCTGTGGCGTGAAAAGCAAATGTTGCTTTTCTGGCGGGTCATAATCGTGGATTTGTTTAAGCTCTTCCCAGTTTGGCTCAATCGGTGAATACCATATTGATTCGAACCAAAGGCTTTGGTTTGATGACCCCTTGTTAACAGTTTGGTTTGATTTGGTTTTCTTTCCATTTGTTCTTGAAATCTAATGCTAAAAATGAAGCGAGAACATCCCTTCCATTAAAACTTTATATCAATGTAGTTGTACTATACTCATGTATCCATTTGTTTATTGCAATTTCATCCCGATAAATGTATCAGCAGTGGAGTTATATCTAAAGTGATACGAGGCTCTCTACAACGATGACCAAATCACATTTCCTTGATAATGGAAGATTTGTGAATTGTCCAATGATCGGATTCCAAGAAACTTGTTCTTCACCTTCTGGGCTCATCAGAAGCTCACCATTCCACGTGAAGCCATTAAATCCTTCTATGAGTCCACTGTACTCAAAAGAATACAGCTTAGTTCAAGACTCAAGCATGCCGTTCTCGCTCATAACCCAAACAGAACAAACAGAATGCAATTCAGGATGTCAAACTGGCTCCCCACCACTAATGAACATATCCAACAAGTCATTTAATACTGCCACAGACACTGTTAAATCACCATTATTGTTGTGAAGAACCTCTTTTGGTAGAGCCAATTCATCAAGCACCTCACTTGTTGCATCGAACAAGACTAATGACATGTAATTACCTTCGCCCCACCGACCATCAAACTTGAAAAGCAAGCTAGTGCAGATTCCCATTCAAGAAGATTGCGCCGATGGTTGGTGGGATGAGGGTAATTACACATCATTAGTCTCGTTCGATGTCACAAGCGAGGTGTTTGATGAAATGGCTCTGCCAAAAAAGGTTTTTCACGACAACAATGGCAGTTTAACAGTGTTTGTGACAGTATTAAATAACTTGTTGGCTATGTTCATTAGTGGTGGGGAGCCAGTTCGACATCCTGAATTGCATTCTGTTTGTTCTGTTTGGGTTATGAGGGAGTACGTCATGCCTGAGTCTTGGACTAAGGTGTATTCGTTTGAGTATAGTGGACTCGTAGAAAGATTTAATTGCTTCACGTGGAATGAATGGTGAGCTTCTGATGAGCATAGAAGGTGAAGAACGAGTTTCGTGGAATCCGATCATTGGACAATTCACAAATCTTCCGTTATTAAGGAAATGCGATTTGGTCATCGTCGTAGAGAGCCTTGTATCACTTTAGATATGACTCCATTGCCAATACATTTATCGGGATGAAAGATTGATTCTGCTTGTGCAAAAGTTGAAAGTTACATCTGAATTGAGAAGAAATGGTTTTGTTCATATACACTCTAGCCACAAAATGATGAGTAGAGGAAGCGAAGTGGTGCCTCTTAGTTTTGGTACTTCTTGCGAGCTTTAGAACGCATTTTCATTTTCATTTTCACTTTATTTTTTCTTTTAGACCGGTGAAAGTACGCAACTCAAGAAATAACATGTTGCATCATCATTATCCTTCGTTCAATTACTAGTCATTCGCCATTCATAGCCACAAATCAGGGATATAGATGGACACACCTTGATGTATGGATGTCCTTAAAAATAGGCTCGACTCCACACCATTTCTCACGGGCAATCACCAAAGAAACACCCAAAGCAGCACGCACAGCCAACAGCCGAGAAGCACGAAAGAGAAAAAAATAAAAATGAAATGTTTAGATTTCACTTTCAACCATGACAAAATAAAAAGGGATCAAGCCTATGTGTTAACAACATGATTATTCCACACTGAAATGTCCATAGATCATGTGAAAATACGAACTATTTCGCAGCTGTTTTGAGGAACATTTCAACAAACAATTTGTGTGCATCAAGAACATTTGAACCTTGTCACGGATTCAAAGCAGTTTTCTCATCTAAAACCGACACCGGCACTCAACATCGTCGCAGATCATCAAGCAACACTTCAGATTCCCAATGTTTACACACATATCCACCCTATGCCCCACGAACTTTAACGGACTAGAAAATGAGGCATTCGGTGAGTAAGGATCTTTTCAGAGATATCATGCTCTATGACTACAAATCAGAATGACATTGAAACTTCATTGATCGATTCTCGAATTCAACATTAGAAAACATTATCTCGCAAATACGTCTCATGGACAATTTGTCGAACAGGTTGTATATATAAATCACGGACTCAAAATCAGCGAATTTCCTTTTTAATCGGAAATCAATACAACAGCCTTACAATCAGAGTAAATCATTGAAAAGTGGCTTTGATTCTGAATGATTTGCACGCAAATGTATCAATATGACTCGGCCTCAAACTTCATTGAAGCAGAGTAAAACAGGGAAAAGGTTACCTGTTCACCAAGAGGAACTGGAATTGTGATTAATGGTGAATTCGATTCCAGGAAATTCGCTGGTCGTCTTCACGTCTCTGGATCTTCAGCTAATAGAATCGGAGCGCTGGTAATACAAGCAAGATGCCAAGGAATTAGCGCTGCATGATTGAATAAAAAAATCAAAGTCAGAGAAGGAAAGAACTAAGCTCTTTAAGTCTTCTTGCAACGGTCGGAAGATTAGGAGCTTCCGGCGAGGAATCCGAATCTAATAGAGCTTCAGTCAACAACAAAGGAAGTGTGTAGCGCTCCGGTTCCTTCCACGGCGAAACTCTCTGTTCGATTCACCGGAGATCGAAAATCAAGCCGATAACTTCAAAAGTCAGCTCTCTTCGAACAATAACAGCATTTTCGTTCGATCATCAATGCGAGCTGAGGCACGAGACGATCGAAAGGATGCTCGGCTCGGCGGCGGCGGGGGGAAGCCTGGACCCGGCGGTGGAGCAGTGCCTGAACATGAATTCCCCGCTTTTTATACATGGAAATCCGCAGTCGGTTATACGAGAGAGAGAAAACCGGAAGGAATGAAGTCCGATTCTGTTGGTGACCTCGTGGGCGTACACGTGGGTACGAAGAAAGTTTCTACATTCCATGTGCACCTCATTCGGTTTTATTGGCTGCGATTGAAACCGACGAACTAAATTTTTCTTTCGAACGTTTAACATGGTCTAGGCGAGTTAGACTACATAAATGGCCTAGCTTGATCTGAATTGATGGGTTGGCTCGGTTCAAACGGTTTGGCCAATTGCAGCTCGATTGATTTGATTATCTTTGAATTGTATTATGAGTTTGGCCAATACACCTAATTGGGTCCTCGTAAGAGGTATCAATATCATAATCCCCAATTTGTGAATAAATTTTCCTCAAAAAATGTGTTGGGAAAATTCAAGTATAAACAGCATTTTGGATTAAATAAAGTAGAAGTGCGCGAGCTGCAAGATTTTGAGTAAGCAAACTGTAAAAGTAAAAATCAATTGAGAAACGCCCTAAACAAGAGTGGCAGGAAATTCCAGTCTTCAAGGTCACATTAAAACAACATCTCAGAGAGCCGAACCACTTAACCTAACTGTGATATTGCAAGCAATTAATGATACAATGGAATCGGATACTTCTCTGCTTTTCTTGCCGTAGTGAGGGCTAGAAGATGTAGTCTGCGAAAGCATTTTTGTTGAGCATTTTCTCCTTCAAGCCTTGCCAAATCATATCATGTTAGTTACAACACTTTTGTAGCGATGCACTGCAGTGAAAAATATCCAGACAAAGAAAATCACCAGGCCACAAGGCTTTGGTACATCCATAAAAAGATGAAAGTTCCCAATGAGTATTAATACCTAAAATTGTTCCACTAGCTAAGCCACATGCTTCGAAAACGAGGTTATCATGGCAATGGACCTTAAAAGTACACAGTGGCTTGAGAAGAATCGGCCAACACAGTGGGTTTAGCAATTACTTAGAAAGGGCCCAGGGAAGCCTAAGAACGAAAAAAAGATAAGAGCCCGCTTCCTTGAAGCCTTTCCTCTCTCTCTCTCTCTCTCTCTCTCTTTTCTTTAATTTTCTTTACATTTGTTTTTGAAATCCTATGGTAAAAATGAAGCGAGAACATCCCTTCCATTAAAACTTTATATCGATGTAGTTGTACAATACTCCTATCCATTAGTTTATCACAATTCTTCTGATATTGATCCTTGCTTCATGCACATGTTTATCTTTTACAATGTGAATTGTGAGATAGGTCAAGCTTTTGTGATATTCAGAACAAAGGAAGCAGCAAAGAGAGCCATCAAATATTGCTGGATGCATGGTGCTACCTGATGGGAGGTATGTGTGAAGATGGTCCTTTTAATTAGGTTCGGTCACCTTTCAGGTTTTTTGTTTTTTTTTTTTCCCGTTTAAGAATTTGAATTTTCAAAGGTGCCACATCATATGTAAAGACAATATGTCTATTTAGTAAAGCTATACGCACCAAACTTTTACCAAGACATCCATACCAAATGACATGGCAACCGACGTGGCTTTTGCCGTGTCATTTAGAATGTGTAGAGTCAGTAGGGAGAATAAAGTGTAGAAAGAGGAGACAAAATGCTAATCGGGCAAGAACAATGAAGGGAAAATGATGTTTCCTTTTCTTCTATTTCTTCATGCTGAGATGTTAGACTGAAAAACCCTTGCTGCCATTGGGTGCAGTGACACTTCAAATCCTCAATTACCATCTTTAAAAATCAAGCACGACAAGTAAAGCAGGAGAGATTCATTTCCTCTCCTTTATTTCGATGTTTTCGAGCTTTGTTACTTCCGGTGCTTCCTTGAGTTACAAAATCTGGAGTGCAGAGAGGTTTAATGCCAAATGTTAGGAAATTCGACTTGCTAAGTGGAGCACCATATGGGACAAGCATCTTTACTAAAATATTTTCGGACTTATTTCCTCTAAGGGCTTCCTGTTCTTTTTTCCTTCTCCTGATTTAAAAATCATGACAGATGATTTGTAGCCCAAAAATTAAAGTTTGTTGAAATTCCATATAGAATTGTAATGTGTACTTTACTCAGCTCACTAGGAGAAATGTTCACCATTGCACCCGACAGACTGCGTCCTCAATTTATTGATATCATAGGCGAAGCAGATTTAATGCTCTTTAATATAAAGCTTGTTGAAATTCTACATATAGAGAACACATCATAAACCGGCATGTTTAGGTTTCATTGATAAAAAAAAAAATAAAAAATCGTGATTTACTTCCCATACAAGCAGTTCAGTTGACTTTACTAATTTAAAGTGTATTAAAGTTGCAAAGCCGTTCTAACCAATAGATGGTTCTTTATATTTGTTTAAAGTGCAGTTTTTATTGTCTACAACTTATTGAAGAAGTGTCATTGTGCTTCAATGGCAATGATGTGTTCTATTCTAGAATTTGTGCTTCAATGATAATGAGAATTCTTGAGAATTATCTTCCAACTTAGGAAGGGGCAAATGCTAGAATAGAACCCGTCATTTTCCTTTAATGGATCTTGCCAATGTGTTTTCTGTTTCCCTTTTCTACTCTTTGTCGTAACTTGTGGCAACTTACGATAAAATCATTACTAACCTTTCTTTGAAGATATTGCAAAAGGAGTTTGGCACTGGTATTTGCCATAGAGTTGTTAAGCCATGACAAATGAGAAGCAATAGAACTCAAACACAATTTCTTCATGTAATTGGCTCCTTTAGGTCCATGATGTTCCCCTCCGGTCTATTTACGGTAGTTGCTCCGGTGAACATAATAGCTAAATAATCCCTACATGTTTGGACACTACACATACTAAATTTCATGGTTGCACTTGCACATTGGCTATGAGTCAATGTGACTATGAAAGTGCAGATTACTTAGATTGGCCAGTGTAGGTCTTGATCGAGTGGCGTTCTTTATTTTCCCATTTAATTTGGAAGACCAGTCAACAAATGGACCTCTTATCTGAAGTGCATTCTTATTTATTTTACTCATTACCAAGGGGGAAAAAATGGTCACAGGAGCTGGTTCTGTCCCTGTGCTGCGTGATAATACTTTCGTGAATTTCCGACGTTTATACTACTCTGTCTCTGTCTGCTCTTTAAACCTTTCCCAGACCTCTTGTCGGCTGCGTCGAGACACCTTGCTCTCCCGGAAAGTAGTCAACATTTAACTACCGCGTTGAGACTCCATAAAAGCAGCAGCTTGCAATGAAGCATATTATTTCTTGAGTTGCGTACTTTCACCAGTCTAAGAGAAAGAATAAAGTAAAAATGAAAATGCATTCTAAAGCTTGCAAGAAGTACCAAAAGTAAAAGGCACCACTTCACTTCCTCTGCTCATTATTTTGTGGCCAGAGTGTATATGAACAAAACCATTTCTTCTCAATTCGGATGTAACTTTCAACTTTTGTGTAAGCAGAATCAATCTTTCATCACGATAAATGTATCAGCAATGGAATCATATCTAAAGTGATACGGGGCTCTCTACGACGGTGACCAAATCACATTTCCTTGATAATGGAAGATTTGTGAATTGTCCAATGATCGGATTCCAAGAAACTTGTTCTTCACCTTTCGTGCTCATCAGAAGCTTACCATTCCACGTGAAGCCATTAAATCCATCTACAAGTCCACTGTACTCAAATGAATACAGCTTAGTCCAAGATTCAGGCATTGCCGTACTCCCTCATAACCCAAACAAAACAAACAGAATGCAATTCAAAATGCCAAACTGGCTCCCCACGACTAATGAACACAACCAACAAGTCATTTAATACTGCCACAGACACCGTTAGACCGCCATTGTCATCGTGAAGAACCTCTTCCGATAGAGCTAGTTCATCAAACACCTCGCCTACGACATCCAACGAGACAAATGATGTGTAATTACCGTCACCCCACCGACCATCGACGCGGTCTTCTTGAATGGGAATCTTGGTGGGATGAGGATAACTACACTTCATTAGTCTCGTTCGATGTTGCAAGCGAGGTGTTTAATGAAATGGCTCTGCCAGAAAAGGTTTTTCACGACAACAATGGTGATTTAACAATGTCTGTGGCAGTATCAAATGACTTGTTGGTTGTGTTCATTAGTCTTGGGGAGCCAGTTCGGCATCCTGAATTGCATTCCGTTTATTCTGGTTGGGTTATGAAGGAGTACGACATGCCTGAATCTTGGACTAAGCCGTATTCTTTTGAGTATAGCAGACTCGTAGAAGGATTTAATGGCTTAATGTGGAATGGTGAGCTTCTGATGAGCACATAAGGTGAAGAACGAGTTTCTGGGAATCCGATCATTGGACAATTCACAAATCTTCAATTACCAAGGAAATGCAATTTGGTCATCGTCATAGAGAGCCTCGTATCACTTTAGATATGACTCCATTGCTAATACATTTATCGGGATGAAAAATTGATTATGCTTGCACAAAGAACTGGTTTTGTTCATATACTCGCTGGCCACAAAATGATGAGCAAGAGGAAGTGAAGTGGTGCCTTTTACTTTTGGTACTTCTTGCAAGCTTTAGATTGCATTTTCATTTTCATTTTCACTCTATTTTTTTCTTTTAGACGGGTGAAAGTACGCAACTCAAGAAATAACATGCTGCATCATCATTATCCTTTGTTTCATTACTGGTCATTCGCAATCCATAGCCACAAATCAGGGACATAGATGAAGGACACACCTTGATGTATGGATGTCCTTAAAAATAGGCTCGACTCTACACCATTTCTCACGGGCAATCACCAAAGAAACACCCAACGCAGCAAGCACAGCAACAGCTGTGTTAACAACATGAAAGAGATCAAGCCTATGTGTTGACAACATGATTATTCCACACTGAAATGTCCATAGATCATGTGAAAATATGAACTACTTCGCAGCTGTGTTTGACGAACAATTTCAACAAACCATTTGTGTGCATCAAGGAAATTGACACTGGCACAACATCGTCGCAGATCATCAAGCAACACTTCAGATTCCCAGTGTTTACACTTACACACATATCCACCCCATGCCCCACGAAGGAAACAGACTAGAAAACGAGGCATTCGGTGACTAAGGATCGTTTCAGAGACATCATGCTCTATGACTACGAATCCATACGACATTGAAACTTCATCAATCGATTCTCGAATTCAACATTAGAAAACATTATCGCGCAAATACGTGTCATAACGGTTTTGATTCTGAATGATTTGCACGCAAATGTATCAAATACAACTCGGCCACAAACTTTAATTAAAGTGGAGTGAAACAGGGAAAAGGTTACCTGTTCGCCAAGAGGAATTGGAACTGTGATTAATGGCAAAATCGACTCCAAGAACTTCGCTGGTCGTCTTCACGTCTCTGGATCTTCAGCTAATGGAATCGGCGCACTGGTAATACAAGCAAGATGCCAAGGAATTAGCGCTGCTTGATTGAATCAAAAAATCAAAATCAGAGAAGGAAAGAAGTAAGCTCTTAAGTCTTCTTGCAACGGTCGGAAGATTAGGAGCTTCCGGCGAGGAATCCGAATCTAGTGGAGCCTCAGTCAACAACAAAGGAAGTATGTTGAGGCACGAGACGAGATCGATTCACCGGAGATCAAAACTCTCAGTTCGATTCACCAGAGATCGAAATCGAGCCAATAGCTTTAAAAGTAAGCTCTCTTCGAACAATAATAGCACTTTCGTTGGATTGTCAATGCGAGCTCGAAGCTACGGTTGAGGCACGAGACGAGATCGCAGATGGACAGGAGGAGGACGATCGAAAGGATGCTCGTCGGCGGGGGGGAAGCCTGGACCCGGCGGTGGAGCAGTGCCTGAACATTTATACATGGAAATCAGCAGTCGGTTATACGAGAGAGAAAACCGGAAGGAATGAAGTCCGATTCTGTTGGTGACCTCGTGGGCGCAAACGTGGGCACGAAGAAAGTTTCTACATTCCATGGCGACCTCATTCGGTTTTCTTGGCTGCGATTGAAGCCGGCGAACTAAAATTTTCTTTCGAACGTTTAACATGGTCTAGGCGAATTAGACTACATAAATGGCCTAGCTTGATCCGAATTGATGGGTTGGCTCAGTTCAACTGGTTTGGCCAATTGCATCTCGATTGATTTGATTATCTTTGAATTGTATTATGGGTTTGGCCACTACGCTTAATTGGGTCCTGGTACGAGGTATCAATATCATAATCCCCAATTTGTGAATAGATTTTCCTCAAAAAATATGTCGGGAAAATTCAAGTATCAACAGCGTTTCGGATTAAATAAAGTCGAAGTGCGTGAGTTGCAATATTTTGATTAACCAAACTGTAAAAAGTAAAAATCAATTGAGAAACGCCCTAAACAAGAGTGGCAGGAAATTCCAGTCTTCAAGGTCACATTAAAACAACATCTCAGAGAGCCGAACCACTTAACCTAACTGTGATATTGCAAGTGATTAATGATACAATGAAATTGGGTATTTCTCTGCTTTTCTTTCCATAGTGAGGGCTAGAAGTTGTAGTCTGCGAAAGCATTTTTGCTAAGCATTTCTCCTTCAAGCCTTGCCAAATTATATCTAGTTAGTTATAACACTATTGTAGTGAAAAATATCCAGACAAAGAAAATCTATAGGCTACAGGGCTTTGATACATCCATAAAAGGATGAAAGTTCCTAATGAGTATTACTCCCTAAAATTGTTCCACTAGCTAAACCACATGCTTCAAAAGTGAGGTTAGGCTTAAGTACATTAAAAGTGCCATAATTTAGCACGGGTGGACACTTTAATGCCACAATTTCTAAAAAGCACATTTAAGTGCCAAAATCAGAGAATAAAGGGACACTTAAGTGCCAATGGTGAGTTTTTCCAGCAAAAATGCTAATTTGTCTTTTTCCAATGAGTGATTTTGATGATGTGATATTTTTTTTAAATGCAAGCCACGTGGACCTATCAAACAACGTCGCTTTACATATATGTAGCCTGGGAGATCGGAACGACATCGTTTAGATGTAGACAAACAACGTTGTTTTAGATGTCTCATGTTAGACGTCGATAAGTGACGTCGTTGGGGGGGG
>BCNH02000003.1:26654474-26776320 GCA_001662345.2 Metrosideros polymorpha var. glaberrima | reverse complement strand
GGACCACTTCCAAAATTGACTGAGGACCATTGTGGGGGGAGTTGAAGTGACTGAGCCAACCTCATCGTCGTGCTGCTCGCCGTTGATGGACGCTTGGTCGCCACTCGCTGTTCACTGAGGCTCGCTTGCTCACCGGTCGCCCTTGTCAGTCGCTCGTGGTCTCTTACTCAGGTTTGTTATCTTCTCTTCATTTGGCTAGCAAAATTAGGGCTTGGAGGGTGAAATTATGGCTCAGCTTGGAAATTTAGGGCTCAAAGGGACTAGATGTGGGGATAAGCACTATAAGTTGATATTGTGCGGACCATATCTCGCGAAATAGTGAAGATGATGTTGTTGGCTGAGGGATTATATTTGTTTTCTTTCTACTAAACGACACCCGCTCATTGTTTATGCTATTGTGGGGATCTCCATGTGCAATTGTGGTCCACATTTATGCAATGTGGTCTCGAAAGTTAATAGTTTTGTTTTGTTTTCCTTGGTTGCAGCATCAACATGCTAGGGAATAGTATAGTTGTTATTGTCTGCTATGGTGGGGACTTTGTGATTGGGGACGAGTGGGAGTATGAAGGAGGAAACGATAGCACCATCTTTATTGATGTAACCAAGCCATCTTACATTGCATTTGTTAGGGATATAGTATATTTTTTACGATGCAAAGTAAAGAAACTGTTTTATTATGTTTCTGGGAAGAGGTTGAAAGAGGGGTTGAGAGTTTTTTCAAATGATAGTGGTTTCAATGATGTAGCGTACCATTATTTTCATGGCAGAGAAGCGAAGGTGTACGTTGAGGAGGAAGATGATGAAGATGATGATGGAGAGAGTACCCACATAGGAGAAGTGGGAGATGGTGTTCAAGCTACTACTGAGATTGGCCATGAAGGCCAACAGGCGAAGCATGACGAAGAGGAGAGGGACGCAGAGCAAAGTAGCGATGAAGAAATCACTAAATTAGATTGGAAAGTTGCTCAATCTAGGGATGATGATGCTGTTGAAGCTTTGACTCTCGAAAATTTCTCAAGTGATGATAAGGATAAGGAGGTTGCATAGTCAAGGAAAAAGCAAAGAGAATTTGTGACAAATAGGTTTGCAACTTTGCATATAGGTGGAGAAAGTGTAATTGGGGGTGAAGGAGCTGCAGCTGTTGGAGATGATATTGATAATGAAGAAAGTGACAACAATGCTAGTTTCCAGAACGAGCTTGAAGAAGATCAAGTACCTATGCGTAGAAAGAAAAGTAAGTTTCCTTAGTATGATTCATCCGTTACCTTTCCTACTTTGTCCATAGGTATGAAATTTCATAATGCGAAACAATTCAGGGAAGTTATAGTAAAAAACTCTATTGCTGAACAGAGAACTCTCGAATTTATTAAAAACACTAAAGATTTTATTGGAGCTAAGTATGCGCAGCCAGGGAATGAAAAAAAAAAAGGCCCCTAGAGGAAATAAGTCCGAAAATATTTTAGTAAAGATTCTTGTCCATATGGTGCTCCACTTAGTCAAATTTCCTAACATTTGGCATTAAACCTCTATGCAGTCCAGATTTTGTAACTCAAAGCACTGGAAGTAACAAAGCTGGAAAAGCGAAAAATCAATTGAACTGCAAATAGCTCACCTCATTTTGAGGATTCTAGAGAGAAGAGTTGAGAGAGAAAAAGGTCTGGGCGTGTGTCGCTCTGTTGTTTTCAGTGAGATGAAATTGAAAGATTGGGGAAAAATAGACTTTCTTATTTCTTGGTCTCTCTCAATCGCTTCTGTTTCCCCCCTTATCTGCCCATCTTGTCGCTAGATAAGGGGGCCATCGACGGCTAGGACGGCCCATAGATCGATTGAAAGGCACGGAACTGTTCCATTGATATCATCGTGAAAGACGCCAAGTCATGATGACGTGGACTCGAAGGAAAACAAGAGTCCCATTGTGCTAAGAACACGAGTAGAGTCCCACTGTATTAAGAGCATGAATAGGTGAGTTATTAATGAGTTATTAACGGGCCATAAATGGGTCTATTATAACCCATTTTTCAATTGTGCTCTATTGTAATAAACCCATTTCAACCCCATATTGAGCTTCAACTTACCCATTTACTACCCACTCCATTAAATGTGAGTTAAAATATGGACATTGACCCATTTTGCCACCCCTATTGTTACTTAACACACTAACCAACCCACTTTCAACCAATCTTTTTTTGGCATTCTTTTTAGAACCCATTTTGACCCTGATCCATTTATGACCCATTTCCATAAATAAGAGTTTTTTTTTTTTTTGCACCATAAATGTAAATTTAGATATGAGTTTGTCATCCATTTTCACTACCCTAATCACAACTCATTTTTCATCCCCATATACTTGCATATTCGTCCATAGGGCAAATTGGACTTAGCATTGCAATCCGTCCAATAAGCCGCATGATACCAACAATACGAAAGGGTACCTATGCACTTAGATCAGGGAATTATGAGGGTGGCTCGCGCTCGAGGTGTCCTACCAAAATATTAATGATATCGGAACAATCAAATGGAATTGTCAGGACCTTAAAAGGATTGGGTTTAAGTTAAAATTCAATCAAGACCGGTACATATATTTGGATTCAGGCACGGTTTGAGCCATGGGATGACTCGAAAGAATCCAAATTGCCGGATCTCCCTATTTCAACATGTCTGCTATGGTGTGTTTAGCAAACATTCTATGATTCCACATGACTTCTGGTCCACTCACAGATGTGCCTGCTGGCTTTCGGCATATCTCTTGCTGTCCAAGCTTACATCAAAACATTTCAGCAACAACGTAACCCCCAGCAACATCATGCCAAGAAGCAACTTCTTCGGTTAGCTCATTGGTAAGGAGAGTATGGATAAGACACGAGATCAAGTACCATCTAGGATGCTGTTCACAGCATCCCTAATGCGGAAAGCCAACTCCTCATTCGCAGCACTGATTAGAGTGCTTGTGCTTCTAATTTCAAGTAAAGCTTCACTAGGAGCATCGATGCACAAGATACGAGCATCACTTGATCCATCAGCAACACTGTCTTCTTGAAGAGATCCGCCAATACCCATCTCTGATAAACGAGTCAGGAGCTTTTGCAAATCGAGAGCCCCCCAAAGCAACGGGGACTCACTCTTTGAGCATGGCAGCCCGTTGCTAGATAGAATCCGCCTTCTGGCATCACTCATGATGAGGTTTCCTTTCAATCTTGTGATGCTCAAATTTTGCTCTTTCAAGTTTTTCCAATGTAATCGAGAGATCAAGTCTGCTGTGATTTCTAGTTCTGGACCTTCCTTCAGGGTAGGCAGCTTTAATGTCTCATTCACAGAGTAGTGAAGGACTGAGTACGAGTCTGCGACTGGTGATATGATCCGCTGCCTAAAATCTTCAGGTAACTATCTTCAACAGAAAGTGCAAAAACAGAGAAGTAATCAGTCCGAAGTACCATCATCAGAAAGAGAATGTATGGAAGCTCAGGTGATATTACCACAACAACCTTCGGTTGCAATATGCGGAACAAAGGTTGAACCTTCTTCAACCTATAAGAGAGACCAACCCATGAGATATAATGTGCAAGCATAATACTTTGATAGTAAATGGATATGCATGAATGCAAAGCGATTGGAACGGTGGAGTAGTTCACTCTCGTGAAGAAAAGGCAAAATAGTTAATGCATACTCCTTACACTATTCCCGAAAGAAATGAACATCGAAGGACCTTCATCTTCATCTCCATCGGATCGAAAGGCAAGAGAGCTATATCACTATCCATGCCCTCCTGCAAAATGAAGAAAAGTTCTGCTTGTTGAATGGTTCTATTCGTTAAAAGTAGAAAAGAGAAGCACTTTTGTTGTTAGATGAGTGAGAGAATATATTAGCACCTCCCAAACAAGTAACGATTTTTCATCCCCATGCCAGCGTCTGAGCAAATGAACAGCTGGGCCAAGTCGCAAACTCCAGTGAGGACAAAATACAATGCACGGTTCCTGCCAATTAAGTCTGCACACATTCTAACAGCTATCAGAGGATACGATTAGGTGACAAGTTGCATAGTCAAAAGAAAAGCTTATCGTACAATAGCTTAGGTGAGTAAATTGCAGGATACACTTGCAGCCTTTCTCCATTCAAAAGCTCGACATGTGCAAATAATGGCTCACCAGAAAACAACTGTGAAGGACAAAATATCAACAAAAGATCTGCTTTTAGTTGGGATGTAAATGATCAGTTGGAAACTTCCAACGTATATTAATCATACACCCCACAATTACATACCTTTTCTTGCCTTTGTTTGCACACCCACTCAGGTATTATGTTGGTATATGCCAATAACTCTTCTGCTACAGACGAGATAACAAGTATGGGAACCTATGGAGTAGACACATGGTATCACAAGGACTTTATTTTTAATCATAAGACAGAGAACTCTTCAGAACCACTTTTCTGAAAATATTGATTGCTTTTTCATTCTGGAAGATCTCATTCAGAAAGTACATTTAACATAGACTTCACTTGCAGCAGTGAGAGCCACCAGAACTCTCGTTTGCAAAAGCTATTGCAAAGAAATTAAATCCTTAGACTAAAACTGCATGATCACCTATGGAGATAACACTACCAGGTTGACCACATCCAATGAGTTTTAGCGAACAAAACAAATGAGGATTATGTTTGTTGCTCTCCGTGATTCTGAAGCACAAAATCGTGTTGCTGTTCAAAAGTGCAATAATAGTTCCCACATCTTTACTTTGCAAAAAACCCTTCATACAAGCGAGATAAGTAAAGTGAATATACAGTCTGCAGAATCAGCAAATCTCATCTAGTCAGATTAGGTTATAGTTAAAATGTGGTGACAGCCAATTGAACTAACAAATGTACCATCAAATCCTAACCAGATGAAGACATGCTCAGGGCATCCATTCGGGACAAAGTGCCAAATAAGGAGGGATTATAGCTTGTTCAGGGTTTTAGCAGAGGGTCTAAACATATCATACTAATTGATCACCTGACTTGTTGGAAGGTGCAATTAAAGGAAACAATATAAGTATATACTATGGTCTAGGTGATTATCATCATTCAAAAAGAAAAAAATTGGTCTTGGTGATTTTCTTGAGTTGGAACACAGAGAGGTCGGACTTTTTTATCACCATCATTAAGTTCATTTCAAGTGAAATTCTAACTTTATGCTTGTAGCATCAGCTTTATCTGTATCCACTGAAGTTGGCAAAGACCAATGTTACAGTATGAATTTTAAATGAAAACCAATGGAATACCTCACAATGTGATGATTCCAAGCAAATAGATATCTTCTCCAAGAGTTGTAGGATGATTCCAAGTCGTCCTATAGGAATGAGTACTGAACCACCGGCTTTAACAGCACCAATTGCACAGGAGCATATAAAGTTCAGTTTGTCCGTTTCCTCTGAACTCACATCAGCATGAAGTAAGAGGTCCTCCAAATTACTGGTTTCATCACAGTAAACTCACAGCTTAATTTCATAGATGCCAAGTGTCAAAAGCTATGGTACTACACTGTACAACCAAGCATTTGATCAGTATATATTCACAACCCAACAGGAGATAAACTCAACGAAACAGATTACCTCGAAGTTGAAGAATCGTCAAGAGTGGTATAATTACTCTCATTGTTGGCAGGTTCCAGAACATCCAGAGATGAAAAATCTGAATATATTAGCACATCACATGATCGAAGGGCATGATAATTAAACTCCAAAGCATGACCAGGAACAAATTCAGAGCTCGAGACAAATCCTATGCTTCCATCCGGATATCTTATTGTCCAATTACAGGCTCCTATTTCCAAACCAGAACTGATTGGTTTAATACTTATTGTGCCATTGTAGCATGCCACTTCCGCATATTTGAGTTTCTGAACCTTCATAACACAATCCTCTATGTCAGCTGCACTGAGAGGCACTCTTTGTTACTATCTCATAAAAGGTTATTCAACAAATGAAAATGCAGTTTCTAGGAAGAAAGTAAGATGTAATCTGCAACAAGAGTGATAACAACTCAGGAGATGCAAGGAAACCAATACTTCATAATCTTCAATGGCTGAAGCTTCTAACCACAAGATAGTGAACCTTTGCGCATTTAATTTAGAGACACGTAACCTATCAAGAAAGTTATCTAACAAGAAAAGGCTTCTGTAACTTGAATGCAGGACAGAACTCCCAACATCAAAATATAATCCACATTTCAGGAGATTATAGTGTCTTATAAAAGGCACACCAAGCTGATTGCCTGTTAAAAAATTTGGGCTCTATCCTGTCTAAGGGAGGGGCTAAGTAGAAGAACCAGTATCCTGAGTTTCGCAAATAGTTACAATGAGGATCTAAGCCAAGATAAACTATCAGGCCACATCTTGTACGCGATTTAGCTATAGAACAGAACTACTACACGAAGGCTGTTCCTTACCTATACAATGGCCTCCATCCACCAAGCTCAATCCCATCGGTGCCCAATACTATCTCCTTCAATGCAGAAGGAAGTGATTCCAGCTCCTCCCACTTCATCCAGTGAGGACAACTGAATTCTTCAGATCCATAAAGCTGCCTGAATTCCTCATGCATTGATACAAGGTCCTCCATCATAAGTTTCCCAAGTTTTGCTGCCACCTCAGTTACATATATCTAAGGTAAAAGCATAAATCTTTAAGCAAGTTATAATCTTTTAATGTACAGGCCCAACACTGTGTGATAATTAAACTAACACTCAACCATATACGTAAAAAGTACTCCATATTCAATCCATGAGATGAAGATTACCTTCGCCGAGAAGCCCTTCGCACGAGTAAGAAATGGCAATCCGAGCATCCCAGCAGGGCTCGAGATCAACACTACATCGATGAACGAGAGGTTCCACAAGTGCAGGTTCGCCACAGTTTTGTACCACGGTTCAGAACGAATCAAGGCCTTGGCATTCATGGGTTTCTCGATATTCTTCCTCTCTTCATTCCCAGATTCACAGCCATCGGATATATCAACAGAATGTTCAAAATCTTCTTCATCTTGCACAGAAGAAAATCCAGGAGGTATTGGGGCGAAAACAGCGAGGGCAGACAGGTCTAGGGGACAATCAATCAAGATCCTAAACCCACAGACACTCAGCACGTGACATGGGGGAAAGTAAAACCCTTTGCCTCTGCTCAAGCACGTCTGCATAAGAGGGTGTGTTTCGAATTCAAATTAAACTGAATGTGAGCACCAGATACGTGGATGGACCAAAGAAAGTGTATTAGAACACCAGTTAAAGAGAGACTTACCAACTTCATGAAGCCAGACGAAGGTGAAGACTTTTACAGGTAATTTACACAACTCGGCGCTCTTGTCCTCGGGCGGAACTCAAAGGAAGGAGAGTGGAGGGTTTTGGGTTTTTGGATTTTCACTCTTATGATATCTGCAGAAAAAGGAGCTGATTTACCTCCTCTGTCAATGGTGGCAACGTCTCGGTGGAGCATATGGAAATCCCGCAATGACTTCGTCTTTCGGGGTAAACCTCTGAATGCCCAAGAAACAGCGGAATCAGCACTATTTTTGCGAGCGAACTACAGAGAAAGGCACACCCACAAACCAGAAACGAGTAAAAATCCTACCTTTAAAGAGTTGCAGACCTGGACGCGGTCGGGGGAGAAAGCACTAAAGTACAGTCCCATTTGTTTCATAAAAAATAACTTCTTAAAAAATATTTTTCAAATTTTCCGATATTTAAAGAGAAAAATTAATGAATTAAGAAAAATACTTTTTATTTATAAAAAAAAATAGATAATAGAGAAAATGATTTCCTCTTCCTCTTTCTTCACGCTCTCATCTCTCTCCCGATTCCTCGCCTCCTCTCTCCCCTCCGTTGCCCGCCAGCCACCATTCGCTCACTGCCCATTCGTTGCTCTCCGTCGTCCGTAGCCGGTCTCTAACCTATATTGTCGTCAGGAAAATCGAAATTTTATGTTGTTATCAAATGAATTTCTGTTATGAGAATATAAATTTTATATCATTATCAAACGCATTTCTCTACTCAAAAATTGATTTCTTGAATAGAAATTTTGTCATTTGCGCCCTTATAATCGAGTTCTCGTGAAAAATTATTTTGAGATCGAGTTCATTGTCTGTGTGATGAAGTAATTTCCTTATGAACACGCTCAATTGTATTCATACCAGAATCTATAATATCATATAAAAGTTATTACAATAATGTCCAAAAATGAAGAAAAGCAAACCTCAGACAAATACTTCAAAACAGCCCCTGAAGGACAATCATCCATGAAATGAAAAACTCGATAAACCTATGGCAAAATTTCTATAATCGCAGTGAATAATGAATCGATTCTAAGAACTCCAGTTTTGTGCAAGTGATTTGAGGAGTAAAAATTCAAATCAGTGGTTCGAAGTGTTCATCACAGTTTTGATTTTCATCGTGTAAAAACCTCTAATTTTTGCCAATTTTGAAATATTATTGTTTTTTTTTTTGTCTCGTTAGCTAATAACTCATTCACCTTTAGTCGTTAGCTTCATTCATGATCGAGGGTTAATAATAAAGTAAAGCGCGATTAATCATTTGGAATCGATGATTTGATATTATGAAATTCTCCTTTTTCATATTTATTTAGGAAGATTGAGTTGCATTGACAAGCGTGATTAATATAATTAAAATTATATTTTCTAATCCAAGTTAATTCGGGACTTTATACAAGACCTTTCAAAGTGAAGGCCAGCCGTAATTCTGCATGAAAGATATGGTCTATTTTATTCACATTAAGCCACAACCAAAATACTATAAGAGCTGAGGTTGACGATGATTTTATTTTTGTCCTCTAATAATAATAATAATATAAAAAAGTGAGAAAACTCGCAGAAAAAAGTGAGTAAAATATTATCCAATTTACGTAGCAGAGGAGTGGATGCTTCTCTTACCATCCCCCGACTAAGGGATGTCACTGTTTGCGCCAATTCTCCTCCACTCCGACCGCGATGGCTCTCCGAATTTGCTTGGCCCTCTCGGTTCATCACTCTCTCTTCAAGCCTCGACCCTTTCTGTTCCCTTCTCTCGAATCCAATCTCTCATTTTCGATCACCAAACCTCGTATGCCAACTCAGAATCACACTCCTCGCATCCAAGTTTCGGACTTTTCCCACGAGGACGACCCGTTCTTGCCAGCAGTTCGCTTGGGCAGGAGGGCGGAGAGCCTCTCGATTCTTGCAATCTTGCTAAATGGGTGTGGCTCGAGGGCGTCGATGGCGACGTTGCCTCAAGAAGGGGAGCTGGAGAGGTACACAGACTCCAAGGAGGGCTTCACTCTCCTCAAACCTTCGTCTTGGATTAAGGTACGCACTTTGTCCGTAAAGCGTAGAATGTATCATGGATATCAGACTTGCAAAAATGCTGTGACTGTCCAAGTATTGTCTGAATAAAATTGAGGTTGATCTTTTGTTGGGATTGAAGGTGGATAAAGCAGGAGCGACTGTGCTGTTTGAGGAGCCAACCAAGGGGAGCAACAATGTGAGGGTGCTGGCGAGTCCAGTTCGTCTTGCAAGCCTTGGCGAATTTGGGAGTCCTCAGTTTGTTGCGGACAAGCTCATACAAGCTGAAAAGCGCAAAGTAGGTGCTTGTTTAATTGCTTGCTTCGGTCTAAATGTGGTATGTCTTAAAGTATGGTGTCAGAAGCCTCCTATGTTTTCAGGTGATCGATTATTATGGTAGATAATTTGGTTTTTGCTAGAATTGCTGAGAAAATTTGTGTAGATATTATGCTTGAAGCTGTCTTATTAAGAGGAAACATCTAAGTGAAGTACGTTTCTGCAGTAAATATTTTAAGTTTCTTCAATGAATAATTTGTCGTATACATGGTGACAGTTTGAATTTCTTACTCAAAAGGCTGGGAATATCAGCTTCATATCTAAATCAAGATGCATGAACTCATTTGTGAGTAAATAATTTGAATTCAATGGTCTATACAATGCATAAGAGATTATTGACATGATGAGAGAGAGAGAGTGAGATTTGGGCTGTAGAGATGATGGCAAGTGATGACTGATCCTCTCTCATATCAGACTGCCTTATGAGGCATGGTTGCTCACAGTCGCAGGTCAATTTGGCTGCATGTTACACCAAAATATTTGCCTGACATGGATCCATTAATTTCGATATATGAGCGGGTCTAAAACCCAAATCATTTAAGAGGAAAACTGAACTAAAACCCTGGTTCAGCTGCATTTAGTGTTCTATTATCGGATGTGTTGGTATAGTAATAGTTACAGTTATCTCACTTAACCATATAATCGAATATGTAAAATGCAGTCGACTGTGTTTCCATGGCTTTATTCCTATATCATAATTTATGATGATGACTTAATTAGTCAAAATTGGCCTGATTCAGGTCTTTAGGCTCTTTGTCTGTAAACCTATAAGCGATATGTCAATAATTTGTGGCTTTGGCTTGAAGCTTCCATTTTCTTTAAACCCCTTTTTTTCCAAACAGGAAAGTACAAAAGACGCTGAAGTGATTGGAGTGGCAGAGAGATTGGGCCTGGGAGGCTTGCAAGTTTATGAGTTTGAGTACAAAGGGGACAGCACCAGGGGAGGGATGAAAAGGATCTTTTCGGCTGCGTTTGTGACCTCAAAGAAGCTCTATCTCTTAAACATCGCTCACTCAGACAAGCCAGAGAGCCCGCTTGACACCCAAACACGGATGATGTCGGAGGAAGTTCCCCTTCTATTGATGCTGTTCGTGGCACATGAACATCACAGTCTATCATGATGTGACTATTTGCTCTATGTCGCTCCGCACATGGTTACTGACTCCTGAGGTAATGCACTTCTGAATTGATTTTGTTAAATAGGCGTCGATCTAACGAAAAGAGAAAACTCAAGATTTGACCTCTTTAATCCTAAAAAACTATTGCAGAATTTGGAATGTTTTAGCTTTAAAATATGCATATGGTCATATACTTCTGTCCCATTCTTCATGCATGTATGCGCAACAGATAGTGCTTACTACGATCATCCGGCATTTTTTTTAGCATAGCTTGAAATGCTACTTGACCATGAAACTTCAACGTTTAAACCTCATGTATCAGTGAGGGAACTTCAAGATTTTTTTTCGGGCATTTTCGTCTTATGGAGAGGAGTAAACCAAATATCCTGTGAGCACCTTATCTGACAAGTTAACTTGTGTTTCAGGTGGCAAGGCTCACCTCTTAAATGACTCAGGCGACGTGTTCCAGGAAGCAAACGGTATCACTCTCTACGTTCTTAGGAGAAGTAAAAGGTGAGCTGCTTTTTGTAAACAGCCTCTGTGAATGATGACTAAGAGGCTTTATAACATTCCTCTTATATTTCTACATACCTACAAGAATTTCTTGTGTTGAGGTGTTCTCCTATAGATGATTAGTGATTACTGATTAGGCAATGCTTTTTACCACACCTAGTATGGCCTTTTCTCTGTGCTTGTTCTCAATTATCTGCCTGGCGATGCTCATTTAGTTTTATCTTCCCAACTTAGCTCGATCTCAGGGGCACCTAATAATATTTATTTGCGCATTTAGCACCTTTTCAAACTTGAGAACTTGTTTAAGAGGTCAAAAAAAATGCAGGTGGTGTCATCACTCTTAGCAAAAAGGATTGTTTATCTGAGCATATGAATGTGAAAGAAGGAACCTTTTTGGGGTCTAAAATAGACTCCTTTAGTCATAACATCTTATACAAATACAATTTCAAAAAGTAAACAGAACAGAAAATATACAGGAGGTTATGCTGGTGTAACTTCAAACTGCAAAGCTCTTCCATAGCTGAAATGTTGCCAATTTGAACCTTGATGAGATACTTTGCACTTCCTTTTTCAAGAGAAGCTAGCAGAACTGACTGAAGAAGACTAACAGAACACTTTAGAGAGGGGAAATTGCTGCATGTAAAGCCATTTTCTTGAAACTTAGATGATCTGTTTTCCAACAGAATTTATAGGAAGTTAGGAGAGGGTTTCTTTCGAAAAGAAGTTGATGCTTTTCCAAGATATCTAATGATCTTATCTTTGTGAATTTTTAACAGACGATTGGTTCCCTCTATTTTTGGGCTGTGCACCTCGCCGGCCCCAAATGGGGTCCATTTGCTTTATGATGTCGCGCTTGGCTGGAAGCCATAGGCCTCATTGCTGGCATCGGCACTCAGGTAGATTCCTTATTCTGTTTGCTTTGCATTTCTTCTTCCAAGTATCTACCAAAGCTTGGTGCAGTGAATTGATCCGACGAGTGGTTTCGGAAGGCATACGCAGGATCACAAACCCTTCAAAGCATCATATTATTGTGCACTGGCACAAATAAAGACGGCGGCTACCTTGCGCCGAAGTGGACTCTTCACGTCTTCTTATTAAGTAGAAATATTTCATTTTTGGAAGTAAGAAGCAGCAAGTTGAATGAGGAAAGATTTTGCAGCTACAGAAGACAGAACACTCAATTACCTCCCAACATAAAATCAGGAGGTACACTTTTTGTTGTTAAGCCACATCTCATTTTATCACAAAACTCCATTCCACCACCTTTTACCAATATTGAAGTGAGTAATATAGTAATTGTACAAAGAGCAGGCTGAAGAATGCTCATATGCATTTTTTCCCTCCCTTCTGAAAATCTTTATTACATCTATCCCTTTGAGTTGCTTTTGATTTCCATGCTTTGTTTAAAAAGCCACAATGGAAAAATCTGAGGATGAGAAGATGAATCGCCTATTTTTATTGAACATGACATGAAAGTTAAGAGACTTTTAGGTTTGATCTTGAACTGGTTCTACCTGGAACCGGAAACTGAACCTTTCAAGACCGGTTCCCAAATATTTTACTAGGAAGCGAATTGGTCCCATGTGAACCAGCTTGAACCAGTCGGGTAAGGCCAGTTCGATTCAATTTCAATGCTCTCCATTCTTCTAGCCACGAACTAAAGCTTGAATTCTTAGCCAGAACATCAGCAGACACCTCTTTTCCTTCAACCAGCTTCATTGCATATGCTTCAAACTCATCGAGTCTATCCCAAAAAGACGCCAGTTTCTTTGGGTCACTCTCACTCCTGATTTTGTCCAGCCACTCCTTTGCTTCCTCCACCCTTGCCCAAAAGCAAGTGTCTTGGGTCAATCTTGCGTACTTGGTTCTCCTATTGCACAGTCCCTTGCTAACGCCTCTCTCGGTCCACCACTGATCGAAAATTTCGTACCTCCTCTCTCTTCCGTTGCTTATGTAGTGGCCTTTCTTCAGGTGCATCCCCAACCGATAATACTCCGCGATGTCCAATGGCTCCACGAGGAGCTTATAGAACTGTGATGCGTTTACCCATTCTGACCTTCTGTGAAAATCGTGTGGGAGCTCGTTCTTGTCCATCATGTGTATGACATCGTCCCAAAAGGCCGCAAGCTTGTATCGGTTCATGTTTATCTTAAACTCTCTCTTCAACGCCCCCCTCTGCTTGAAAAAATCATAGTATCCTCTTTGCTCATTGAACTTATCACAACAAGCTTTATACCACTCTATCTCTGCACTGTAAGGAGTGATTTTGGATAGCCTAACAGCTAAATTGGCGGCGTTTAGGTTTGGCGTGCGTCCCATTCGCCTCACCATCTTCAAGCAATCTTTTGCCATCGGTGCAATCAATACCTGCAACAAAGGGGATCAAAGAACTTTTAGACTGGAGGAGTTCCACCTGAAAATAAAAGCCTGGATCGATACATTTACAGATCGCGATCACTCGAAGATCTCAGGTATCGTGTTCCTACCTGTCGATAAGTGCCTGAGGAGTTCAAAGCCATCGAAAGACTAGCTTCATAGCTTGACTCAGAGAGATCTCTTTCCATTAAGCTTCTCTTCAAAGACTGACGAGACAGTCTCTCAACATATTGCCCATACTTAAGGTGCTCCTCCAGGATACAATTTGGAGAGCCCGTCTGTAGCATCAAATGCATCATCTTGTTCACCGATACCGCGTTATCCAAACAAATGGTGCCCTCATCTGAACTAAACAAGTAATTCCCAAACGGCCAAAATGACCTCTCTCCCGAGCCTTCCTGGGCCTGCGCCAGGCGCTCCATCTCAGCCGCAACGAAGGAAAATAACCATTCTTTGTCTTCTTCAGTTAATTGGAGGTTAGCGAAATTCATAGAGCTCGGCGACATCATACACATGTGCCAGGATCTTGATAGGAAGTGCCAGACGCTAGTCTGAACGAGCGATTGGTTGAGAGATAGCCTCGGCATTATATCGTGCGTCGATACGATGTTGCAGAAGCTGCCGCCCCATCTTTCGCGGAGGATGGCTTGGGAAAGCGACTCGTTGCCGAGCAAAGGAGAGCCGAAACCAATGCATAGGACCGAGAGGGGTGAGAAGATGGATTTGAGGTAGGAGAGGAGCCAAAGAGCTGTGAGGGATGCGACTGATCCCCCTATGGAGTGGCCTGTGATCACTATTGACTTGGTTTCAGCCAGCAACTTACGAATCTGCATGCATTTACAAGATTTCCTGAAATATAGTTAAACGCTTCCCGAAAAGATCTCGATTACAACGCTTCAAAAGCTTCACTGAAAAATCAACCTACACCGGATCATGTCAGATTAGAAGAGTTACACGAATATATGGGGAAAATTACAAAAAAAGTCATAAACCTATTGTAATTATGTCAATTTAGTTCTAAATCATTTTTTTGTCGATTTAGTTCTAAATCATTTTTTTGTCGATTTAGTTCTAAACTTTTTAGAATTGTGCCAATTCAATCTATCTGATGAATTTTAGCCGGCCAAAGCTGACTTTGAAGTCGGCTAGCGCCAGCAATCTGGCGACATAATATTTTAATTTTAATTTTTTTTATTTTTCTTTCTCTTCCTTCTTCTTCCTTTGTTTTGGTGACCAGTCAAAGGCGACGGCCGGCGAGTTTGACCTTGTCGGCCTCAGGTGAAGCGCGCCCCTATTGACCCCTAGCGAGGCTGAGCGTTGTCAAATATGGGCTAGCAAGGCTCGACCTCACCCCTCACCCAGCCGTCGCCGAGTTTCGGCAACTGGCTAGAGGAAGAAAAAGGAACATAAAGAAAAATAAGAGAAAAAAAAGTCAAAAACAAAAAAATATTAAAATATTATATCGTTAGACGGACGGCGCCGATCGGCGTCCACTTCAACGCCTACCGGTCAAAATGCGCCGGATGGACTAAATTGGAAAATGTTTAGGATTGAATCAGTAAAAAAAAATTTTTTTGATTGAATTAGCACAATTGCAATAGGTTTAAGACTTTTTTGATAATTTTTTCTGAATAGATGTGGTAGAAAATCATTGGTCGTACTGCAATTGCTAAACATCCGGAACCGTTTATTTGACAAGTGGAACAACACGAACATGTTCAGCAAATGATGATAAGTGTGCAAATATGTTCAACACGTGTATAGAATGTATTTATATGTGTGGCTTTTGTGTTTAGATAATCTTTGAGAAGAGTACCCTCCATGACCAGAGAGGATCTGTCTCGTGAACGGTTCGGTTTGATATAACTCCAAAGCATAATCATCGGTCTACAGTACTTCGAAATTCGGACCCAGAGGTTATCATGGACCAAACCGGCCGGTAGACCCGCCCATGTTTGATCAACCTGGACAAGAACTTTCAAGAAAGAAGCTCAGAAAAAAAAAAAAACACGACCACTAGTATCATCACCCTTGCGGAAGGTTTGAAACACCTCCGGCAACTGACCGGAAAAAAACCTTTTCAAGAAGAGTGTATATAACGTTAATATCAGGAAACAGAAATCGCTAACCTGGCTCTGAAAATCAGGGAGCGAGTGAAAATCAAGGAAGAGGCTAAGCACTCCGGCGTGGACCATGACCGGCTCTTCCCCATCGTAATGGCATTTCAACGGCGTGAACAGCCCGTGGCCCGCCTCATCTAGCAGCACCAGCGTCCCGTAGTTCGGATCCGAGCTGGGCGCCGGCAGCGCTTGGATGCCCGAGAATGCCACGTACCCCACGCCCCCGACTTGCCCCGCCACCAAGGCCCCATGCCCCATCAGGTTCGCAGCGCCGCACAGCCTCCACGCCTCCTTGAGCAGCGGCGTGGACGCCAGGAAAGTCCCCAACATCTCGCTCGTCTCAAACCTTTCCAAAACAACAAAGAAGAGGAAGAAGAGCAAAGCAAAAGTTAAAGGAAAAGAAACGTAGCTCGAAACATGGAAATGCCGTGAATTGAGATGAGCAGAAGAAGAGAGGAGGTTGATACGGCGAAGCTTCGGCGTCCATGATTTGCTCCTTTGCTCGTCGAGTGGGAAGTGCAGTTAATATCAACAAGTGCTGTCCGGGCGATGAGGAAGAGAAGTTGCAGGCTAAAACACAAGAGGGAGATGATGAACGTGAAGGAGCTCGTTGCGCTTAGCCATTACAAGGAGCAATTACTATTCTGCCCTCCAATTTCCACAGCTAAGGAAGATTTTGCGAATCTTTGGATCTCTCTCTGTCTATGACTTGCGTTACGTGACTTACGTCCACCACAGGATCAATTCGCAGAGCATGATTGCCAATTACATTTCTGCCCTCTAATTTTCTTTTGAAGCCATATGCTTGTACCATTTCTCTGGCCAAACTCGTAACTCTGTCGAGCACGCTCTCTCCCTCTCTATTCTCGCGTGGACCATAGCCAAAAAGTTCTGCAACGAGAAATGCTAGTCATAGTAAAATTGATTTCACAAAAAATTGGCACGCTAATTGATGTTTTGAATGATGATAGAAATGCATTATAACTCGTTCATTTCAATGTCCGCTTGCAATTTACTGCATCACTTAAGAGTGGCGGTGTCTCATATATTTGTGTTTACACCAACAACAAAAAAATCACCAATTCTTTATAATCGACATGAAGTCGATTTGGTTGAACATAGAACTCGGTGATGAGATCAATATGGCTATCGAAAAGTGATGCAGTGGTCACCAACAATTATATAATGTAGTCATCGATTATAGTAGTACTCATCGATGACTATGAGCAATGATTAGCAATGACCTTGAAATATAGCTATCGATGATCGACGATGAATGGTCGACGAATATATCGATTTGATGATAAAACCAATATATGGTTAGTGTTATAGTAAATTTGGCTAAGTGTTGGATGTAGGGAAATGAGGAAAGGAGATAAAGTGAAGATGCCGATTGAAGACGAAGATATCGATTAACGATTGAGTCAAGTGATACTCGAGAAGTTGTAATTGCCTATGGATAAGGTTGGTATGTGATCACAAGGCCTAAAATTGTGGAATTGCGTTAGTAACCACATGTAGAGCATTAACTACTTGTAGACAGTTACGTTTAGTAGATTAGAAAAGACGGTGTGTAATTATTGTTAAGGGATTCACGATCATCAAAAAATCAATTCTCTATATACCAGTCAAATTTTCTAGGTATTTCAAGGATAAGTACCAAAAAAATCATAAATCTATTGCACTTATGTCATTTTAGTCTTAAACTTTTCAATTGTATTAATTGAGTCATAAACCTTTTGACGATTTGCCAATGTAGTCTATCCGATCAATTGTGGTCGAAAATTGATGACGTGGCCACCAATCATCCTAGTTGTAACGGCCGATGCTGAGGAATAATTTTTTTTTTGTTTTACTTTTTAAAAAAATTTTAGTAATTCTTTTCTTTGCTTTCTTTTTGCTTTTTTTATTGTTAAGGGTTGGCAGAGGGTCGCCGGCCATCGGCCGAGGCCCAATGACCCCCACCAGCCACTGGGCGAGGGCTCGAGCCCTTGCCGGCTGGGTGTGAGGGCAGCGAGCCCTGTTCTTTTTCACAACAAGAACATTAAATAATAGCTATTAATTTCTTGCAAAAATAAATCACTCTGTTTATGATTTTATCAGTTTGTCGGTGCGGTGAAATTTAACATATTAGTCTCGTGTAGTGCCAACTAAGCATCATATCAATAAATTTGCAAAAAAGAAAAGAAAAAAAAAATATGGTGAAAGAGAGAGGGGTCGGGTAAGGCAATCCCGACGACCTCCTGGTCCTGGCCATGATACAGTGATACTAAAAATTGATTACTAGTCACGGTATCCTAAACTCTACACGTTATACTATTTGCTTTTGTGCAACAACTATGGACCGAACCATATCCCGCTAAACGGCTGGAGTATATGAATCTCATTATAAAGGAGGATTTTACCAAAAATGGTTCTATACCTATTGGCTATAGAGATGGCAAAATGAGTTTAAAAAAACATATTTAATGGTGGTGGGTCATAAGTGAGTTGCCTTAAGTTTTAAAAATAAGCTTAAGTGGATCATAATTAGTTATTTAAAAACTTAGTGGGTCATAAATAGATTAGCTAAGCTAACTATCCTAAGTGAGTCATAAATAGATTTTCTGAATATTTAAAACAAAATTCAAATTTTTTAACAATTTATTTTTTATTCTATTTTATTTTTTTACTTTCTTTTCTTCCTTTTTATTTTTCCTCCTACCCCGCTGTGACTGGCCAGAGATGGCATGGCGAGCTCGAGGCTCGCCGGGATTGGTTGCATCTGTGGCTGGTTGCAGGGCTTCTGGCCGTCATCAAGGCTCGACAATAGGTGGAGGAAGAAAGAAAGAAATTTTAAAAATAAAAAAATCAATTTTTTCAAAATTATAAAAATTACCCACAATGTCTTAGGAATATAATTTTTCAAAAATTTATAAGAAACAATTTTTCCTAGATTGGATTAAATATAGATGTGTTTTAATAATATAGGTCGGGTCGGGTATGGGTCGCTAGATTTGTATAGTATGAAAATGGGTCAAATTGGGTTAAATGAATCAATTTGGGGTCATTTAAATGAATCAATTTGGGTCGGACCATTTTCGACCCTACCCACCCGTTCAATAGCTCTAATTGGCTATTGCATTTATGTCAATTCAGTCTTAAACATTTTAATTTGGTCAATTTAGTCGTAAAACTTTAGACGATTTGTCAATTTAGTAATTCTAATCAATTTTGGCTGAAAATTGCTGACATGGACACCAACCGTCTGTGGTATTGCAGGCGTTGATGTGGATAATTTTATCGTTTTTTTTTTCTTCTAATTTTTTTTTCTATGCCTAGTGAGAGCCACGAGGGCCTCTCCCAAACCGCCCTCACCCCTCGCTGGCCATCGCCAAACTTGGTAGAAAAAAAAAAGGAATAGAAAGAAAGAAAAAGAAAAAATTAAAAATCTTTAAAAATTCAGATAATTTTTAAAAAATTATAAAAATTATCTACCTAAGCATTAGCCATCCTACGTGGCACTCTCATCATCCATGTCAGCAATTTAAAGTGAAAATTGGCTAGAATGATTACATTGGCAAATCGTCAAAAAATTTAGAACTAAATTGACTAAACCGAAAGATTTATGATTGAATTGGTATAAGTGTAATAAATTTATGACTTTTTTGGTAACTTTTTTCATTATAAAGTTACGGATGATGAAAGTTCTATGCGAACTCTCCCTATGTTTCTTTTAATCGTCTCCTTCCACGTAACCGTTGTTTGTATCTTTTGCTTACATCTCCGCACAGGGGCATTTGATTCGCTTAATAGGATCAATTCCATCTCGAACAGCCTTCTTTCATATAATCCTCCATTGAGCAAAGTCAATTTTTTTTTCCCATATAGATTCATTTCTAATCTTGTCTCTTCCCGTGTTCCCGCATGCAATGAAGCATTCTCATTTCCACGGTGCTTATTTTGGCGCACATGTTGATGTTTACTTGCTTAGAGCTCGTGTCATGAAGAAGCTCTAATCTTATTATTGTCGTCCAATAAACTTTTCCCTTTAGTTTAGGTGACATATGGCGATCGCACAAAGCACCATAGGCATTTCTCTAATTCTCACCAAAGGGTAGTATGAAGTGAAATTTCACTAAACTCACGCATCGTTACGCCAATCGCTTTCACCAACTCACCTAATCGGAGTCCCAACCAAATCATGGCATAATGGACTGACTTCTTTACCTTCACTTGTCTAGTACTAGACAACCCTTGTTCGTTTGATAAGGAAAAATGACACAAATGATCATTTAATTTAGGCTCAATGCAGTCCTAAACTTTTAACTTGTTCAATGTTATCCATAAACTATTGGTAAATGCTTATCATAGTCCTTTTGTTAGCTCAAACGATAGACCAAACACAAATTGATGATGTTGATTATTATATGCTGAGTGGGATTTATAAAAATGACAAGCCAACATGTTCATCTTTTTATCTATCTACTTTAGAAAAGGAAAAAAAATTAGGGCGTTAACATGTTTATCGTTATTGAATGACATGACATGACATGGATTATTAAATCTTAAATAAAAACTTACTTGGACAATCCAAGTGTAACTTTTATTTTCCATAGTTCAAACTTAATGGATTGGAAGTTACATCAACAGGTTTTGCTAACTTGAATTAACGGAAGAACGTCATTTATACATTTTAGGAACTGGATCGAACATTTACCAATAGTTCATGGAACATATTAAAACGGATTAAAAGTCTAGAGACGACAATGCACATTAGACCAAAGTTTATAGATCATTTGTGTCGTTTTCCCATTTTACAGTGCACTTGGTGTTGGTCGAGCGGCTCTTGCTCTCTTCTCGCCGTGCTTAGTCCACCAAGCATGTCACTTCTAGGTGATGGCCAAGTTTTAAGACAAACTTCTCCGGGAAATTGTCCAAAAAGTCCTAAACTTGTTGTATGGCGAACAATTCAGTTTTAAACATTTCAATTGTGTCAATTTAATTCTCAAACTTTTGACAATTTGCCAATTTAGTCATAAGCCTTTCAACTGTGCTAATTTAGTTCTAAATTTTTTGAAGATTTGTCAATTTAATCCTAAACATTTTAACAATTAGTCAATGTAGTTTTTCCGGTCAATTATCCAAATAATAGGTTTATGACTAAAATGACAAATCTTCATAAGGTTTAGAACTAAGTTGACATAAATGAAAAGTTTAGAATTGAATTTACACAGTTGAAAAGTTGTTTAGAACTTTTTGGATAATTATATCCAAACTTTGCACTTCTCGCTTCAACGACATGATATACGATTGTCGCATTTTGTGAATACCTAAAGATCTCCTCTCAGTTAAATTGTCGGATACGGGAGGGAATCTTATTTGCCCGCATGCGCCAAATTAATTGCAGTAATTGATCATCTCACGTAAATTCCACGAAATTCTACAACCAAACTACACCCTGTCCATCGTGGACCTCGGGTCAGTCAATGAATAACGTGGAATGTTCAAAAGCAAATGGGGCGATTGCCAAGTGTACCAGTTAGGAACGATTGGCTGAGACAAGGGGGACCTAGCAATTTATGAACCCGAGAAAGAAAACAGTTAAGGCAATGTGATTAATCCAGTACTTATTAATTATAATTAGCACAAAGCTTCGTAATAGAACTGGTTATTCTTCGGGATAGTACAGCATAAAATGGCGAGATTCATCAACTAGCGAATCGTTTGGTCTTGGACTCTTGGCCCTTATATTCGTATGTGTTTGGATTGATCTGCCCTCGAGACGGTGGCGAGGAAATAGATTTCTTAGACATTCTCAAATGGAGGCATGAATGTATTGCTTTCTTTTAGTGTGTTTGGATTGATCTGCCCTCGAGATGGTGGCGAGGAAATAGACTTCTTAGACATTTTCAAATGAAGGCAGGAGTATTTTGCTTTCTTTTAGGCTCCGTTTGTTTCAAGAAAAATGAATGAAAGATATTTTTCTAAAAATAATTCCTTATAGTACTCACAAAAATGAATGAATGGAAAATATTTTCATTTTCCACGAAATATGTTAGATATCAATTGTTGTCGATGATGAAAATATTTTTTATTGACTAATTATTTAAAGCGATTTAAGCAATCATTTTGATTTGCCCTTGAGATGGTGGCTAGGTAATAGATTTCTTAGACATGAAGGCATAGACTAATTTTCACCACGAATAGCCACCGGACGCCACCTCACGCACAGCCACGTGCCACCTTGCCCCGGATCCACCAAGCGCACGGTTGAGTGCTGATTTTATGGGGAAACAAGTTTTCTTGGCACTGTTACACTTGATTTCAAACCTAAGCTGACTTAGTTTTCCTTGAGTTTGAGGAGAAGTTAGAGATAATTAGGGACTTCTCTAAGATAATTTCCTATGTTAGAGCTATTTTGATAATTTTGTTGATTTTCTGTATCGTACTTTGATTGATATTCTATCTTAAATCGTTATCTAATAAAGACTATTTAGACTTATGTATTCTTGTTGAAAAAATATCGAAATATACAGAAATTCCTTAAATCTGTCTTCTGCATCATTATTTCTCAACTCAAACCTAAACATGCACTTCAATACACCCCCTAAAGGGTAATCATCCATGAAAACACAATGAACTACGCTAAAATCACTAAAATTGCAGTGAATAACATAATTGTTTTTAAGAGGACCTGGCTCATGAGAGTAATTTGAGGTGGGGAAATTCAAATTGGTGGTTTGAATGTCGGGAAAATAGTCCAAAAGTCAGGTTAAAGTACACTAGAAGTGCCACAATTTGACACGAGTGGACACTTTAGTGCCACAGTTTCTAAAAGGTACATTTAAATGCCAAAATCGGAGATTTAATGATCACTTAAGTGCCAATGGCGAGATTTTTCGGCTAAAACGCTGAATGTTTTTTTTCTGGCGAATATTTTCAATAATGTGACTTCTAAAAAAAAATTAAGCCACATAGACCTTTTTCTAATAACAATTTAATTTTGTTAATTTTTTTTTTGTTTTTCAATTTTCCCTTTTATTTTTTTGATCTTCTCCTTCCTCTAGCCGGCGAGCTATAGGGAGGTCCGGCGAGGCCACCGAAGCTAGCCTTGCCATGGCTGCGCGAGGCCGACCTCACCCTCGCCCAGCAAGGTCATGGGCGAGGTCGGCCTCGCCATTGTCGGTGGGCGAGGCTTGACCTTGCCCAGATCTGGTGAGGTCGGCCTCGCTGTCGTCGGTGGGTGAGACTCGACCTCACCTAGATCTGGCGACGTTGAGCCTCGTCGTGGTTGGGCAAGGGCGAGGTTTGCCTCGCCTAGCGACGGCGAGGCCGACCTCGCCCATGGCCTCATCAACCATCGCTGACCCTTCCTCTGGCCGGCAAGCTAGAGGAAGAAGATAATGGAAAAAAAAGGAAAATTGAAAAAAAATAATAATAATTAAGAAAAACACTTACTTTATCGGAGGGGCTGGCGATGGCCAGGCCATGGGCGAGGTCGGCCTCACCGTTGTCACTGGGCGAGGTTCAACCTTGCCGTCGTCATTGGGCGAGGGTGAGGTCTACCTCGCCTAGCGACGATGAGGCCAACCTCGCCCATGGCCTCACCGACCCTTCCTCTGATTAGCGAGCTAGAGGAAAAAGATAATGGAAAAAAAGGAAAATTGAAAAAAAAAAAGAGAGAAAAAATTAAGAAAATTAAAACATTATTTGAAAAATATTAGAATATTATAAAAAAATTACCGCATCAGCACCGGCAAGCCACATAGGCTAGAAATATTAATAAAATAATGCCACGTCGGATTTCCGGCAAGCTCGCCGAAGTTGGCACTTAAGTGTTCTACTTTAAAAAAAAACATCACTTAAGCGTACATTTTAGAAATTGTAGCACTAAAGTGTCCACCTATGTCAAATTGTGGCATTTCTAGTATACTTTAGCCCGAAAAGTCCTAAATATATTGCACTTTTGTCAATTCAGTCATAAACTTTTTTAAGTTTTGACAATTGAGTTCATTCGTCTAATTTTAGCCGGAAATCACTAATTTGGACATCGGCTATCCTACATGGCACGACCTACGCTGATGTGGACAATTTTTAATAATATTTTTTTATTTTTGATTTTTTCTATTTCCCTTCTTTAAGTTTTTCTTTTTTCTTCCTTTTCTTCTTCCCTTTCCCTCCGCAGGCCATCCTCGTCGATGGCCAGCAAGGGTCACTGGCCTTAAGCGAGGGCTGCCCTTCGCCAGATTTGGCGAGAGTTACCCTCGTCAACCTGGGGAGGGCCGCCCTCGTTAGTGTTGGGCTAGGGTTGCCCTCGCCTGACGAAGGGTTGCCTCACTAGCCTCGGTCGAGGGCAACCCTTGCCCATTGCCAGCCTAGGCCTAGGCATCCCTCGCCTGAGGCTAGCGACCTCCGCCGACCATTGACGAGGTCGACGATGGCCCGTGGAAGGAGAGGGAAGAAGAAAAGTAAGAAAAAAGAAAAAAAAAAGTAAAGAAGAAAAACATAATAAATAAATAAAAATTTCGAAAAAATATTAGGAATTGTCCATGTTAGAGCGGGCTGTGCCATGTAAGACGGCTAGCATCCACGTTAGCGATTGGTAAAACTTGAGAAGATTTAGGACTGAATTGGCAAAATTAAAAGGTTTATAACTAAATTGGTAAAAGTGCAATAAATTTAGGACTGAATTGACAATTTTTCCTTAAATGTCTATTGCAGTTTTGAATTTCATTGGGAAAAAACTCTATTTTTTGCCAATTTGAAATGATATTGCTCTTTTTTTTGTTCATCACTGTTGGTTGTTAGCTTTATTGGTGATTGATGGTGGTTTATAAAAAAGTAAAAAAATTATTCTTTGAAATTTATAGTGTCATAAAGAAAGACCTTTTCTTTACTTTTTTGTTGTTGTTGAAAATAAGCTTTCCGTTCATTAAGGAACACAACTAGAACATAATATAAGAGTTTCGAAACACAAAATATTTCAAAGAGGCTAAGGTGATAAAGTTAACCAACTCGAGGGTAAGATGTTTCGATGGTGGGCTTTGGCAACCTAGTTGGCAACTTGATTGGACTCCCAAGGACAATGGATAATCTTCACGAACTTCAACTGGGCCAGACATTCTTTGCATTCTTCAATGATTGCACGCTCGGCCCATGGGCTTGGAGAAATGCCCAAAATGCTCTGAACAAGTGATAAGCTATCACCCTCTAACACTTTGCACAGATCAATTCTATCTCTCAATTCCATTCTAGTTTGCAAGAGACGAAGTACCTCTCACACGGCTAAGGCTTCAATCTGTAGGGCAAAGGGGGTGCACTCCCGTTTTGCAAACCCAGCTACTAGCAACCCACTCGAGTCGCGACAAACTCCGACAATGGGTCCTTCCGAAGCTCCCTCCAGCCAGGCACCGTAGGTATTGAATTTGAGGAAGCAAAACGAAGATTTAATCTATAGAGAGTAGCAAGGCGAGAGATTTTTCTAACTACCATTTATAATGGAATTGATAGATTAATCACTTAGGCATGGACGATTTGATATTATAAAATCATCCATTTTTTGTTTAGGAATATCGAGTTGTACCAAAGGGTGTGATTAACATATCCAAAATTACATTTCTAATCTAAGTTAATTCGCGATTTTATGTCAGAGCTTCCAAAATTAAGGCCAGCTTCGTCTATCTTTTCGCATTGAGCTCACAACCGAATTATTTTAAGTGCTGATTGTTGAAATGGACCCAGAGCCCATTAATTTGCTCGAACAGCCTAAGACAAAAAAAAGAAAAGAAAAAAAGAGAGACACGATCAAGAGAAAAAAGAAAAAGGAGAGAAAGATGTTTCGTTGGTTAAAATCGGGAGAACTTCCAAATAAGGGCATGAAGTGCTCTCAATTTCAAATAAGGGCATGAAGTAACTAAATAGTCTCAAATAAAGGTATGACCTAAATGCATTGTAGTCTTTTCACTTTTTTATTAAATAATATAAAAATTATTTTAAAAAACACAAAAAAAAGGAAGGGCAGGCAAGTGTTGTTGCCCTTGCCGCTGCTGCTAGAAAGGGTCAGCGAGGGTTGTGCCCCCCCTAGAGCTGGGAGGGCCCTCACCTAGCATGGTGGGCTGGGCAAGGGCGGCGACACTTGCCCAGATTCGGGCGAGGGTCGCCGAGCCCTCACCAAGGCCCCAGCAACCCCCACCGGCTTTGGCCAAGCCCTCGTCGGCAACAAGGGCAATAGCCCTTGCCCGCCCTTCCCTTTTTTTCTGTGTTTTAAAATATTTTTTATTATATTTAATTTTTAAAAAAAAGTAAAATGACGAAAATGCTCTCGAAATGAGGTATTTGAGACTATTTGGCCACTTCAGATCCTTATTTGAGAAAATAAGAGTACTTCAAGTCCTTATTTGGGATTTTCCTGTTAAAATTAAGGGCGAGAAAAATCGAAGAAAGAGAGATGTTTCACTGTATAATTTGACAATACGAATTAACTCCAATTCGCAACCATTTGTTCATATAAATGGAAGAAATCCTGAAATTGAGTTGTGAATTCAGAACTATATATATGTATTAGTTTTAGTTTTCAGGGTTCTTCTAGAGTTTTATTAAGCTGTTAAATTATATGAATTTGATAGTTTAAGGTGTTGTAGAGCTGTGGATTTTACAGAAGTCAATTTGGGATTACGGTTGATTGAATTTTTTTTTTTTTTAAAGTTTTGCCTGCGAGCTGCATGAAGCGGATAACTTTTAATGTCCCGTATGGGCGAGTTTTTTCATTGGTGCATAGGAGGTGTTTTGTCATCGAATAAACTTAATTTAATCAAGTTAAGGAAGCTTGTTATTTTATTTTTTATATTGTTTTCTACTTAATTGTTAGGATTTCAAGCGCATTGGCTTATAAAAATTTTGTGGTTCGGTTTAGACTTTCCTAATGCTTATCTTTTCATAAGTTTGTAAACTCATATTTTGAAAATGATATGGATTTGATATATTATGAGTTATGAAAGAACATGTTTGTTGTATAAAATATGGAATGGACATTTGCTACTTTTCGATTATTTGTGAATGGTTTGAGAAACCTGTGTTGCGAAAGGTTATAAATATTGATTTGTGAACCTAGATTATGAATTGAATTTTGAAATAGTTTTGAGAAATGTTTTATGAAATGTATTTTGTTTGATTAATTGATTTGTGAAAGATTACATGTTTTGGTTTGTGAAACCAATTTATGAGATGGCCTCTGATTTTGATTTGTGAGTTAATGGAGAATGGGTTAGTGTTTTATGCTCAAGTTCTTGCCTTCTAAACCCATTGATAGGCTTACGGTTTACTATTCCTAGGAAATCCTTATGGCCAAGCCATTGGCAATATTGATGGAGACTTAGCCAAGAAGAATTTTGGTTACCTTTGTCACGGGGCATTAAACATGACCATAGTTGGATACTGGACGCTAGTTGATCAAAAGATTGGACTATTAATGTGTGATTTGATGAGATTGATCGATGGACTAGAACATAATATTTGCATTGACATTATTGATGAAAGGGAAAATTTTGATTAAGGACCTGAAGTAGTCTTGTTTTTTTTTCAAATAAAGGCTTGAAGTGGACTCTGTTTCAATTAAGAGCTTAAAGTGGCAAAAAATTTTCAAATAAGGGCCTGAATATAGGGGCATTTTCGTCTTTTCACTTTTATTGATTAAATAAAATAAAATATTAAAAAATGAAAAAAAGAAGAAGAAAAGTTTTGATGAAAAAGGCAAGGGGTGGTAGCCCCTTGCTGCCGCCGCCCCGTCGCCGGCCCTGGGGGCGGCAGCTCCTTGCCTTCTTCCTCAAAATTTTTTCTTCATTTTTTAATATTTTATTTTATTTAATCAATAAAAGTGAAAAAGACGAAAATGCCCTTATATTTAGGTCCTTATTTAAAAAAAATTTTACCACTTCAGGCCTTTAATTGAAACAGGGTCCACTTCAAGTCCTTATTTGAGACTTTTTGGCCACTTCAGACCCTTAATTGAAACAGGATCCACTTCGAGCCCTTATTTGAAAAAACGAAGGTACTTCAAGCCCTTAATCAAAATTTTCCCTTGATGAAATGGATTTTTTTTTTTTTTTTATAGTTGAAGCGATATAATTCCATTTTTATCTTGTAAGTATGTTATATACTAAATTTGGGATAAATGAGTTCTGGTTTTGTTTTATAAGTAAGGTTTATACCATGAAAAATCACAAACTAGTACACTTGTAACAAATTTACCCAAAACTAATTTTTTGGCGATAAAAAATCTCAATTTGGTATACTTGTGACAAATTTACCTCAAATTAATTTTTTAGTCACAAAAAATCCTAAACTGGTATTTTTGTAATAAATTTACCCTCCGTTAATTTCCGTTAGATTATGTTAATATTACAAAAAATCTCAAACTAGCACACTTGTGATAGACGAAGGGTAAAATCCCAAACTGGTATACCCGTTAACTACCACGTGTTATCCAACTCAGTAATTTGACGGCAAAATTTAATGAAAACTAACGAAAGGTAAATTTGTCACAAATGTACTAAATTGATGTTCAAAAAATTAGTTTGGAGTAAATTTGTTACATGTATACTAGTTTGAGAATTTTCGTAATATTAACCCTTATAAATATGCATAGTGGATACTTGATTTGCTTAGAAGAAATATGTACTATTCACTGAGTTATAATTACTTATACCACTCATCTTACATTTTTTTAGGTTCTTCAATTAGCTGAAGTAAAATGAGAGATCATCATCAAAAAAAATTTGTAGTTGGGTTTTTGGTATGGTCTGAAACGGTTGTGTATATATGTCTAATAATACTTGTTGGGTTTATCTAAATTTTGAGATGTGTGTGTATTCCTTTTGAATTATAGAAACTCTTATACCATTCATCTTATATATATATATTAGATTTATGTTTTTTTGTGTTCGAGCTGCAATCGTCTTATTCCCTGTACTCGTAGGGCTGGGGTGTGACTCTGTGAGGAGATGATTTTATAAGAGAAGGGGGCAAAGCCCGATTAATACATCGACACTTGCTTAACAAAACTTGAATCAAAATGATCTCCTAGCAATAAGGGAATTAAACCTACTAGTGGCCTATGTAAAACTGGAGTGGTAATTACATCACAGGACTGAAAGATCCAATTTGCTAACCAATCTGCACACAAATTCCCTTTCCTAAAAGTATGAGTAATGCTGACTCGTTGGAAATGCTTTAGCAACATCCATATTCGAAAGATGAGGTTGTCGCCATTTTCGAAAGAGTACAATTGCTACTTGCGAGTCCACCTCCACAATAAGTTTGGGAAAGCCTCGAGAGATTGCCAATTTGAGGCCCAAAAGAATATCCCAAAGTTCAACTTTCAATGAAGAGTACACTCCAACATGTTGGGCAGAACCTGCAAGCCAGATACCTGACTCATCTTGGAGAAGTCCACCTGCTGAAGCTGGGCTCGGATTGCCTTTAGAAGTCCTCTTGAAAATTAAAAAGAGAGAGAGCGAGAAAATTCGCGAAAAAAAGTGAGTAAAAGATTATCCAATTTACAAAGCAGGCGAGTGGATGCTTCTCTTTCCATCCCCCGACTCAGTGATGTCAGTCAATTTTTGCGCCAATCCTCCTCCACTTTGACTGCGATGGCTCTCCAGATTTGCCTGGCCCTCTCAGCTCATCACTCTCTCTTCAAGCTTCGACCCTTTTTATTCCCTTCTCTCGAGTCCAATTTCTCATTTTCGATCACCAAAGCTCGCATTCCTTCTCAGAATGACGGTCCTCGCACCCAAGTCTCGGTCTTTTCCCACGAGGACGACACGTTCTTGCCATCAGTTCGTTTGAGCAAGAGGGCGCTGAGCCTCTTGATTCTTGCAATCTTGCTAAATGGGTGTGGCTCGAGCGCGTCGATGGCGACGTTGCCTCAAGAATTGGAGCTGGAGAGGTACACAGACTCCAAGGAGGGCTTCACTCTCCTCAAACCTTCTTCTTGGATTAAGGTACGCACTTGGATGTACAACGTACGATGTATCATGGACATCAGACTTGCAAATATGCTGTGACTGTCCAAGTATTGTTGGAGTAAAATTGAGGTTGATCTTTTGTTGGAATTGCAGGTGGATAAAGCAGGAGCGACTGTTCTGTTTGAGGAGCCGAACAAGGGGAGCAACAATGTGGGAGTGGTGGTGAGTCCAGTTCGTCTTGCAAGCCTTGGCGAATTTGGGAGTCCTCAGTTTGTTGCGGACAAGCTCATTCAAGCTGAAAAGCGCAAAGTAGGTGCTTGTTTAATTGCTTGCTTCGTTTGAAGTAAGGTGTCCTAAGCCTCTTATGTTTTTCAGGTGATGGACTACTATGGTAGATAATTTGGTTTTTGGTAGAATTGCTTAGAAGATTTGTGTAGATATTATGCTTGTAGCTGTCTTATTAAGGGGAAACATCGAAGTGAAGTATCTTTCTGCAGTAAATTTAAGTTTACTACGTAATTATTTTGTCGTATACATGGCGACATTGTTAATTTCTTACTCAAAAGGCTGGGAATATTAGGTTCATATCTAAATCAAGATGGATGAAGTCATTTGTGAGTAACTAATTCGAACTCAATGGTATATACAGTGCACAAGAGATGATCGACATGATGCGAGAGAGAGACAATTCTGGGCTGTAGAGATAATGGCGAATGATAGATGCTCCTCTTCAATATCAACTGCCTTATGAGGCATGGTTGCTCACGGTCACAGTTAAATTTAGCTGCATGTTACACCAAATATTGACCTGACATGGTCCGTTAATTTCAATATTTGACCAGATAAAAAACCCGAATAATTTAAGAGGAAAACTGAACCAAAACTCTGGTTCAGCTGCATTCAGTGTTCTATCATCAGACGTGTTGGTGTAGTTATAGCTATCACTTAATCATATAACTGAATATGTAAAATGCATTCAACTGTGTTCACATGACTTTCATTGCACTATCATATTTTATGATGCCGATTCAAAATAGTCAATATTGGCTTGATTCAGGTCTTTAGGTTCTCCGTCTCTAAACCTATGAGAGATATGTCGATGGTTTTGGCTTTGGCTTGAAGCTTCCAATTGCTCAAAACCGTTTTTTTCCAAACAGGAAAGTACAAAAGACGCTGAAGTGATTGGAGTGGCGGAGAGATCAGGCCATGGAGGCATGCAAGTTTATGAGTTTGAGTACATAGTGGACAGCACCAGGGGAGGGATGAAAAGGATCTTTTCGGCTGCGTTTGTGACCTCAAAGAAGCTCTATTTGTTAAACATCACTCACTCAGACAAGCCGGAGAGCCCACTTGACACCCAAACAAGGAAGATGTTGGAGGAAGTTCTCCATTCTTTTGATGCTGTTCCTGGCACATGAACATTACAGTCCATCACGACATGACTATTTCCTCTATGTCGCTCTGAACACGGTCACTGACGCCTGAGGTAATGCATTACTGAATGGATTTGATTGAATAGGCGTCAACCTAACAGAACAAGAAAACTCAAGATGGTTTGTGCTTGGACTGTGGCAGAGAGATTGAACTTATCACGTCTATGATCCAAAAAACTATAGCAGAATTTGGAATTGTTTTGCTTAAAAATATGCATTCAATCACATTCTTCTGTGTCATTCCTTGCGCGTGTAAGTGCTGTGCAACATACATTACTTACTACGATCATCCAGCACCTTTTCTGCGCAACTTGAAATGCTACTTGACCACGAAACTTCGTCATGTAAATCTCATGCATCAGTGAGGGCATTTCAAGATTCTTTTTCGGGCATCTTTGTCTTATGGAGAAGAGTGAACAACATAACTAATGAGCAGCTTATCTTACAAGTTAAACTTGTGTTTCAGGTGGCAAAGCTCACCTCTTCAATGACTCTAGCGATGCGTTCTAGGTAGCAAACGGTATCATTCTTTACATTCTTAGGCGAAGTCAAAGGTGAGCTGCTTTTGTAAACAGCGCGCGGTGTTATATTATTCTTAGGTTTCCACATACCTACGAGAATTTCTTATGCGATTGGATAAAAGCCAGAAAAAACCTTAAATTATGTCCACCGAGATACATTTATCTCAAATCTTTCTTTTTTGTGACACCAAAAACTCCAAACATGTACCTATGTAACACATGTACCTCAAACATATACAGTGTGACACATTTATCTCAAATTTCTTCTCGTGACATAGAAAACCCCAAACTTGTATTTGTATGATATATTTACCCCAAAAAATTGATGTCGCAGAAAAAAGTTTGGGATTTTTAGTATCACAAAAAAAAAAGTTTTGGGTAAATATGTTACATAGGTATAAGTTTGGGGTTCTTGGTGTTACAGAAAAAAGTTTGTGGTAAATGTGTCACACGAATACAACTTTGGAGTTTTTTGTGTCACAAAAAATAATTTAGGATAAATGTGTCACAGTGCGAGAAGTTTGGGGGTATTTTGTGACTTTTTCTCTACTTGATATTTCCCAAATTCTTTTTTGTGTTAACGTCATTAATTTGTTAGAGAAGAGAGGTACTACTCAGATTTTGTTTCGAAACTTTTCAAATGAAAAGGGTAAGATAATATAACATATTATGGGAAGCGAAATCACTAATTAGGCAATTCCTTTTACCACACCTAGTACGCGTTCTCGCTGCGTTCGTTCTCAATTATTTGCCTGTCGACGCTCATTTAGTTTCATCTTCCCAAGTTCGCTCGTTCTCGAGTGCTCCTAACAATATTTGAGTTTCGGGTTGGAGAGAAACCTTAATTCCTGAAAAAAAAAAAAAAAAAAAGGATGCGCTTGGACTGGAAAAGTGCTGATTCAAGCATGAATTATCGAGGCATTTTGGGTACCTCTCTTTTTTTTTTTTCCTAAAAAATTAAAACGAACTAAGGTAATGTCCCTTTGTGAATTTTCTTTCTAAGGGGGTGGCAAAAGCAACTTCCCGTCCTAGTGTTGTCCGATTCGCAAGGAGACATAAGAATTTCCCTCTAAACCACCAGAAGGGAAAGAGAGACACGAGAATATCCTCTTCTAAAGAATAATTCCACCAAAAATATTAAGGGTTAATATCAGGAAAAACCTCAATTCGACATACTTGTGACAAATTTATTCCAAATTTCAGAATTTATCGAAGAAGATGAACTGAGCCATGTTGCTAGAAAATGATCTAATTGAAGAAATGTCAATTAAGTTATTATTTAAAAAAAAACTACGGTTGTGATAAATTTGTCACAAGTAGATCAGTTTAAGGTTTTTCGTTGTCAAAAAGTTAGTTTATGGTAAATTTGTCATAGACGTACCAATTTAGGTTTTTTATAATCAAAAAATTAGTTTGGAATAAATTTGTCATAAATGTATCAGTTTGAGATTTTTCGTAATGTTAACCCAAATATTAAACTTGATTCTGCGAAACAAACATCTCTAAAAAAATTTTATCTCACTAATACTTTCAAACTTGTACTGATAACTTAAAAATACCTTCCGTTAGAGCTTCGTTTGTAATGGCCGTCACATCGAGTTGTTAACGGTCGTAGTGGATGAATTTGCGACGGAAGGTAGCTTTGGCCATTGAGTTTGAGATATAGACGACACAAGAAAAAGTTTTGGGTGTTGGTATTCGAAGGAAAAGTATAGGATATATTTTTTTTAGAGATATTCTCTTTTATTTTCCTTACTGAAAAGTCAAAGGAGATGTCTTGGACGTAACATGGGGGCCCATGGTTGCAGCCACCGATTGTTCGTCTCTCTCGCTGTGTGGACCGTTGGTTTTCGTTGCGTGAAATTCCTGCCATTATAACTTAAACTTTTCCCCGCTAATTACACCCCCACCTCCCATATGGATTGCTCCTTGCATTAGCTTGCGCTTACGTAATCGTGTAAATTCAATTCCCTTTTGCGCATTGTTCATTCTTCTTTTCGTGTAAAAACATAAATCGAAATAAACCTTTTATATATATAAATTTCTATCTCAAATTAATCTCACAATTAAGTAAAGTATCCCGTGGACAGTTTTCATATGTAATCGTGAAAATAGACGAGTCAATATCAAGGCGTTAACATATTATCATTGGACGTGAACGTTTCAATATCTTCATACGTCTTAAGAAAGTGAGAGAGAAGATTCGATATTGGTTTGACCAAGATGGGCTGTAGGCTGTAATTATATACCAAACCTAATATTTTGTCCCCATTTGCTGTCTCTCACTTCCGGTGTAAGTATGATTCTATAGAATGCTCACTTGGTCAACCTTACACCCTCCCCCCCAATTAATATGATTCTTTCCTGTTTCACTGATGCTGTCATCGTTGAAGAAGTCAATGTTCCCATCTCCTTCCACGTATCCATTTCTTTCTCTTCTGTTGACATTTATGGTTACCCAGTACAGCATTCAATTCTCCCAAAAACAAAATGCTCTTCTTCTTCTTTTTTCATTTCAACTTGTCCTACTCGAGGAGAGGACGCGACAGTCATTTGGCAAAAAATTAGGTGAAAATATGAGCATGCAAAACATAATTTTTAAACACGTAAATCCATGATCCAGAACTTTTCATCTGAGTTCATAAGCTTTCACTTCATTGTTGTTTTGTTTTGCATGTTTAGATGTGGAGTGTGAACGTAAGGAAATTCAACGTAGCTGAATTTGACTTGATTCGATGGGCAAGAAGAGCACGACTCGGCTTCGTGAATCCAATCTGAACTTAGACTATTTCAAACCAGATAGGGAAAAAGAAAGAGAAGAGTATGCGAGCATGCTTATAACGAAGCTCTTCACATTGGCTCTCTTTCCAATCAACCTCCAGCTTCATGGACACAAGCAACTCGTATGAACAACAATCTTCAATTGTAAAAGCTTGGATATTTCTTTTTGGTTGAATAATGCGAGCTTAATTTAGTTCGATCCCTTATTTTCGGACCCAGTCTAAGATTTCACGCAACCGACTAGCCGCAAGTCAAACATTGGAAAAAGATTAAATATTATAATAACACCACCCTTTTCTTTAATTTCGATTTTGGAATTTGCACATGTCGATAAATAAATCACTAGAACATGATGGTCCATGTCTTCATATTCTGGAGAATCTGCATAAGTCAATGCTTCCCTCCCTCTCTCTCTCTCTCTCTCTCTCGGTCTCTCTGCAAATTTGGTTTATGACGATTTGAAGATCATCTTGAACACAAGAACAAGGTGACAAATCTTTTGATCCAACATGGGGCTCAACAACGAAGCAGCGGAGGGCAACACCCAGTTCGCAGAGATGGATACTGGAGAGAAGCGGTTGAATGAACTGGGCTACAAGCAAGAACTCAGAAGAGAGATGGTAACTTCGAATTTTAGCATACTTCCCTTCTCTTTTTCCACGCTTCAATTGTATAAAAAGTTGCTTTTCTCAAAATATATTTATTGTGTTTTCAAATAATTTTTGGTGGCAGACTCTATTCAAGACTCTTGCAATATCATTTTCGACGATGACACTCTTCACCGGGATCACTCCTCTGTATGGATCAAGCCTTTTGTATGCAGGACCTGCAAGCTTGGTTTGGGGATGGGTCGTGGTTTCGTTCTTCACTTGGTTTGTCGGGATTGCAATGGCTGAGATCTGCTCTTCTTTCCCTGTTTGTTCCTTGTTACTTGTTCTCCTTTTTATTTTTAATGCCTGTCTTTGTTTGTCAATTTTAGTATTATCTTTGAAGTCTTGGTGATAACTTAGGAGAGTTTGTTTGTGCATTTAGTACCTTTTGACACTTAAGAGCTTGTCTGAAAGGTCAAAAAGTTGTGAAGGTGGCGTCATTAGTCTTAACAAAAAAGATTGTTTATCTGAGCATCATGATTATCCTTGTGTAAAAGAAGGAAACCTGTTTTGGGTCTTAAATAGACTCCTCTAGTCATAACATCTTACATGAATTTGTAAACAAACAGCAAGGATACAGGATGTTATGCTGGTGCAATTCTGAACTGCAAAGCTCTTTTATTAGCTAGAATGTTTGGCAAATTTGAACCTTAAGCAGATTCTTTGTACTTCTGTTTCAACAGAAGCTAGCAGAACTGACCCAAGAAGACTAACAAGAACACTTTAGAGAATGGAAAATGGTGTATGTAAAACCATCTTGTGGAAACTTAGTTGTTGTTCTGTTTTCCAACAGAATTTGAAGGAAGTTAGGAACAAAGTCCTCCGAAGTACTAAATGCTCATTTTCCGGGATTTAGGTTTTACTCATGCCATTCGGACGGTTTCTTTCGAAAAGAAGTTCGTGCTTTTCCAAGATATCTAATGAACTAGTCTTTGTGAACTTTTAACAGACTACCGGTTCCCTTTATTTTTGGGCTGCCCATCTCGCCGGCCCTAAGTGGGGTCCATTTGCTTCATGGTGTTGCGCTTGGCTTGAAGCCATTGGCCTCATTGCTGGCATCGGTACTCAGGTAGATTTCGTATTCTGTTTGCTTCTTGTTCTGTTCCTGTTGCATTACTTCTTCAAAGTATCTATCAAAGGTTGGAGCAATGAATTGATCCGACGAGTGGTTTCGCAAGGCATATGCAGGATCACAAACCCTTCAGAGCATCATATTATTGTGCACTGGCACAAACAAAGATGGCGGCTACCTTGCACCAAAGTGGTTGTTCTTATGCATGTACATAGGTCTTACTTTCATATGGGCGGTCCTCAACACGTTTGCGCTTGAAGTAATTGCCTTCATCGACATGATCTCAATATGGTGGCAGGTATATTCTAAAACTCTGCATTTTCTATCAGAAACCAAATATATCAATAGTCTGTGTGGACCAAAATAAGTGACCTATGAGATGATTTCAATTACTAATCGAAGCTCCGTTTCCTTTTCCTTTAGTTAATCGGCGGGATTGTCATAGTTATAATGCTTCCGCTCGTAGCACTGACTACACAGTCTGCATCTTTTGTGTTCAGCCATTTTGAAATGGCTGAATCAACTGGGATATCGAGCAAACCTTATGCAGTAATTCTAGCTTTTCTCGTCAGTCAGTATTCACTTTACGGGTATGATGCAGCTGCACATCTAACTGAAGAAACTAAAGGCGCTGACAAGAACGGTCCCATTGCGATTCTTACCAGTATAGGGATCATTTCAGTGTTTGGATGGGCCTATATATTGGCTCTTACTTTTAGCATTCAGGTAAGGAACTCTTCATATCTACTTATTAAGTAATAATATTTTTTTGTTGGAAGTAATAAAGTAGCAAGTTGAATGAGGAAAATTTTTGCAGCTTCAGAAGACAGAACACACAATTTTACCTCTCATAGACTTCTAAGTTACACCAACATAAAATCAGGAAATTGAGTGGACTTTTTGTTGTTAAGCCACATCTCACGTCACCACGGAACTCCATTCCACTGCCTTTTACCAATATTGAAGTCAGTAACATAGTATGTCTAAATTTGTACAAAGAGCAGGCTGAAGAATGCACATGCTTTTTTTCCCCTCTTCTGGACATTGTTATTACATTGATCGCTTTGAGTTGCTTTTGAAACTGTTTCTGCTGTATTATACTATCTTGTGCATGCTGAAACTTTCAGGACTTCAACTATCTATATGATCCGACCAATGAGACTGCGGGTGTATTCGTTCCAGCTCAAATACTCTATGATGCATTCCATGGGAGGTATCACAGTGCTACTGGTGCAATCATCTTGCTATTCATTATATGGGGTTCATTCTTTTTCGGTGGGCTTTCCATCACTACCAGTGCGGCAAGAGTGGTCAGTATCTATTAATCTTTTCCTTTGTAATGCTTCACCATCCAAAAAGCTTCGGGTACTCTGTCCATCGATACATAACCCGTGCACCATGGCTCACTTCAGGTATATGCGTTGTCAAGAGACAAGGGCATCCCATTTTCATCGATATGGCGAAAACTTCATCCAAAGCACAAAGTCCCATCTAATGCAGTGTGGCTCTGCGCGGCCATCAGCGTTCTACTTGGAATTCCAATATTGAAAGTGAATGTAGTCTTCACTGCCATAACTTCCATATGCACGATAGGATGGGTCGGAGGATATGCAGTACCCATATTCGCAAGGATGGTCATGGAAGAAAAGAATTTCAAGCCCGGGCCGTTTTACTTGGGCAAGGCAAGTAGACCGATCTGTTTGATAGCGTTTCTGTGGATATGTTATACCTGCTCGGTGTTTCTTCTGCCGACTCTGTATCCCATTACTTGGGACACATTCAACTATGCACCGGTTGCTTTAGGTGTGGGTTTAGGTACGATAATGCTTTGGTGGGTGTTTGATGCCCGGAGATGGTTTAAGGGACCTGTTAGGAACATCGATGCACCGAATGGAAAGGTATGATCTGATGCTCTTGTATCTGATGTTTCGGTATAGTCAACTGGTTGCCCCTAGAATGAATTGAAAAAAATTATATCGTGTTCAGCCGAAGGCATCTGTCATGAGCATTCGTACTTGTTATTTTCTTAGTGCAAGACATGAACCACTTAGTTAACATTCCAAAAAGCATGAAAGCGTGAATTTGTTCAAAGCACAGAACTAGATTTCCTGTCTTCACATCACTCAGCAGTCCCTCATGCATCTTTGGTCGATCGGCGAGAACGTTTGAGAGTTGATGTAACTGCATAATATCATTCCCGGTGCATCATATCAGGTTTTATCATCAGCATGATAATCCGTACATAAAAGATTGTCGTCTGCCAGGGAATCTGCCACATTGGTCCCCGGCACCATTGGAAATCTTGCTCTATTGTAATATAACACTAGATCGACGAATTGATCCCCAGTCGAGTGGTGTATGTTATCGATGAAAGAATAAAATTGTTATTTTTGAGATAAAAAGATAAGTACTTATAGGCTTAAGGTTAAGCCTAGTACAATTACATATTTAGCCCCAACTTGCTAATATTCTAAAACAATAAACCCAACACTCCCCCTCAAGTTGGAGCGTATATATCAAATAAGCCTAACTTATGACAAATATATGAAACTCGTCCACGTCGAAGAGGCTTTGTGAAAATGTCTGCTAATTGTTCTTCAAAGCGTATATGCACCAACCGTATGTCCCCACAGTTCACCTTTTCCCAAACAAAATGACAATCCACCTCTATATGCTCCATTCGCTCATGAACACTGGATTGCTAGCAATATGAATAGCAAATTGATTATCACAATGAATAGTAGATGATCCGGTCATAGGCAGTCTGATCTCAGCTAACAACATACGAATCCATTGAAGTTCACCTGTAACATTAGCCATAGCACGATACTCTGCCTCAGCACTAGATCGAGAAATCACAGATTGCTTCTTACTTTCCACAACACAAGATTACCACCAAGGAAAACACAGTATTCCAAAGTAGATCGACGATCCATAAGGCAACCAGCCCAATCTGCATCAGAATATCCTGTCACCTCCAAAAACTCGGGGTTAGAATAACCAGCTATACGAAGATGACCTTGATTATGGAACATAAGTCCTTAACCTGGAGCTCCTTTCAAATACCGAACAATTTGTAGAACGGCTTGCCAATGAGTAGTACGAGGAGAGCTCATAAATTGACTCACCACACTAACAGCAAATGAAATATCTAGACAAGTAATGGTAAGATAATTCAACTTGCCTACTAACCGACGATACTTCTCTGGATCATGAAGAAGTTCTCCATGTTCATTATCAAGTCTCCCTCCAGGGTCCATAGGTGCATCACCAACTTTAGCATCATGTAAGCCAACCTCCTTAAGAATGTCGAGAGTATACTTTTGCTAGGAGAGAGCAATACTACCATTAGCATAGGTAACTTCGATGCCAAGGAAATATCGAAGACGACCTAAATCTTTAGTGTTAAAACTCCTTTTGTAGAAACTGCTTAAGTCTTTGTATACCTTCAACATCACTTCTAGTGACAATGATATCATCAACATAGACAACAAGAATAACATACCCTTTTGAAGATGACATACTAAATACTGAGTGATCCACACTGCACCGATGCATGCCAAAAGAGATAACCACATCACTGAAGCGACCAAACCAAGCACGAGGAGATTGCTTAAGTCCATAGAAAGCTTTTCGTAATCGACATACCTTCTCCCCCTGAGCAACAAACCCAGGTGGTTGCTCCATATATACTTCCTCGTGAAGATCTCCATGAAGAAATGCATTTTTGACATCAAGCTGATGAAGAGTTCACTGAGATCGTGCAGCCAAGGAAATAACAATGCGGATAGAAGGAATTTTGGCCACAGGAGAAAAAGTTTCATCATAATCAATGCCATAAGTTTGAGTATAACCCTTGGCCACAAGATGCGCTTTTAAGCGTTCAACTGAACCATCGGGATTTTGTTTAACAACAAAGATCCAGCGACAACCCACCAACTGTTTATTAGCCGGCAAGGGAACCAGTTCCCAAGTTTGATTATGATGTAATGCAGCCATCTCCTCTTCCATAGCACGAGCCCAACTTGGATGGGCTAAAGCCTCCTGCACACTACTCGGCACTGACACAGATGCAAGGGATGACACAAAGGCAGACATCTGAGGGCTTAAGTTATGATAAGAAACAAAATGAGAAAGAGGATACCGAGACCGAGTACGGTGACCAATGGGTGAACTAACAAAAGATTGTGGAAGAGGATCGGAAGCCTGGACTTGAGATGGTGGCGGTGGGACGCTCACTGGTGGAGAGGTATGATCCCAAACAGGTCGAGGACCACGTGTATAAACTTGAAGAGGAATCGGTGCTGACGATCCTGAATCTGGTGGAGCATCATTAGAAGAAATATGCGGAGGCTCCGACTAAGACATAGGTGCTGATGGTGGCAGAAGATCCATGGTTAATGGTGCTTGAGGTTGAACATCATCAAAGAATGCTTGATCCTCAAAGAAAGTCACATCAGCAGAGATATACTCCCGACGATGAGTAGGACTATAACAGACATACCCCTTTTGAGTACGGGAGTAACCCACGAATACACATTTTTCAGCATGAGGTGACAACTTGTCCAACCCAGGGGATAAAGAATGAACAAAACAGACACATCCACAAATACGAGAACGAACAGACCACAAAGAACGATCAGGATGAAGAAGAGTATAAGGGATATCTCCTTTCAACACGGAGGAAGGAAGACGATTAATAAGATGACATGCTGTAAGAAGAGCATAGCTCCAAAAAGACTTAGGCATATGAGTGTGAAGAAGTAGACAACGTGCAACATCCAACAAATAACGGTTTTTACGTTCAGCAACTCCATTTTGTTGCGGAGTGTGAGCGCAAGAGCTTTGATGTAAAATACCATGAGACTCGAAAAAAGGAGTGAAGGTAGAAGAAGAAAAATATTCACGAGCATTGTCTGTACGCAAACAGTTAACAGAATAATTATACTAAGTACGGACTTCATTATAAAACTGGCGAAAAGAATGAAAAACTTCAGTACGATTTTTTATTAAATATAACCAAGTGGTACGAGTACAATCGTCAATGAAGGTGACAAAATATCGAAGACCAAATGAAGACTCTTGACTAGGACCCCACACATCCGAGTGAACTAACTCGAATTGTTGGGAAGCACGACTCGAAACACGAGGGGAAAAGGATACACGATGGTGTTTACCCAACTGACAGGTTTCACAATTAAATTGAAAAACTGAACTAGACATAAAAGGAAAACGTCGAAGTACATATGCTGAGGGGTGACCAAGGCGACAGTGTAACCGATAAGGATCCTCCATAGTTTTATTTTGAATTGTTGTAGCAACAACAATAATCTCAGGGTCCAGGATGTACAATTCACCAACCTCATGCCCACCACCTATCTGGCGTCCAGTCTTCCGATCTTGAAGAACACATGAAGACAAAGAAAAAATAATATCGCAGTCAAAATCACGAGTAATGGAACTGACTGATAATAGACTATAAGGGAAGTTTGGAATATGGTAAACAAGTGGTAAGGAGACAGAGGAACTCAATGATACACAACCTGTACCAGTTACTTTGGATTGAGAACCATCTGCAAAGGTAACTGACGTAGAAGGAACAGACGAGGTGGATGTGAGAAGACGAGAATCACCAGTCATATGATGAGTAGCACCTAAATCAATAATCCAAGGATGAGGAGCAGTTGTGCTGAATAGTAGACAGGTAGGATCATTATGTTGTGCTAAAGTAGCTGTAGGACCAGAAACAACACCACTCGTACTCTGTCATGTTCTGACCAACTCATCATACTCTGCACGAGTTAAGTTTACTGTAGCCTGTCTAGAAGAAGATCCGGGTGAGGGGATCCAAGACTCAGTATCAATAGAGGTATGTAAACCTCGCAGCTCACGATGAAGGTCATCATGTTTGCTTCGCGCTGTTGCATTTCAGTAACTGTGGTAGCTGGTGGAAAATAAAACTTGAGTCGCTGATATAAAGACGCAAAACGAGCATAGTATTATGGCAACCCAGCATCACTAATTTTGGCTTCAAATAAAGCCTCCCACATATCACACACTCGACTCATATTATTCTGTCCAGAGTATAGTAAAGCACACTTCGTCCATACCTGACGGGCTGTTGCACAATCCATGAAAAGATGGCGAACAGATTCAGCTATACTTCCCCATAACATTGTACGCAATGTAGCATCAACAAACTTCCATTCTTCTAGATTGGCTGAATTTTCAGGTGGTTCTTCTTCAAGCCATCTAGACTGACGATTAACATAAATAAAGGTCGAAAGAGCCATTGACCAAGAAGGATAGTTGGTACCATCCAACTTGACCAAGGTATTGTGTAAACCTGTCATACTATGATAGGGACCAAAAGATCTCGAACTCGAAGGAGCACTAGAGGAAATCATCTCCGAAACAACAGACAGAAAACTTGATGAATCAGTAGACATCTTCATAAACCACTAATCAATATGAAAAATCACGTCAAGGTATCACTAGTAACTTGACCATCTTATAATCAAATACCGCACGCACCACCTATTAATGAAAACAGTAAATTCAACTCCACAAATCACTTATGAACTTTCAAATTACTAGTGATACCAGCAGTACCACACAAATTCAGCCATTCCAATTCCTCCAATTCAGCCACACAAATTCAGCAACTCCAATTCAGCCAATAATCATATATCTCACTCCAAATTTCAACATCCACTCCAAATTCAGTTCAAATTCAGCAATATCACACTAATTTAACCACTCCAAACTCAAAACAATAATAGCAGTTCATAACACTCGAGCCTTAGAAATCGACTACCATTCTTGAAGAATTACCACTGGATAATGTTGATTTCTGGGCTCGCTGGGCTAAATAATCTGCGACAGCACCAAAGCTAGGCTCACCGGCCTAGAAAGCAGCAAATCTAAGCTCGCCGGACCCTTGGAAGATCGCCGGGCTCGAAGCTAGTCTCGCCAGAACCCTAGGAGACGTCAGGCAACGTCGTCCCTGGATTCGCCGAGCCTGGGCGACGCTGGCCTGAGGCCGAATCTGAGGTTGTTGTGCGAGATCTACAATGACTAACGTAAATTCTTCGCGCGCAGCGAAGAAACGACGAAAAGTAAGAAGCAAAACCCTTGCTTTGATACCATGTTATCGATGAAAGAGTAAAATTGTTATTTTTGAGATAAAAAGACAAGTACTTATAGGTTGAGGGTTAAGCCTAGTGCAATTACATATTTAACCCCAATTTGCTAATATTCTAAAACAATAAACCCAACAGTGTACAATGTCAAAGAAACATATGCGGGAGCCACATTCAATCCTTGTTGGACATTGGAAGCTGTGGAACTAATTTTGACACAAAATGAGAAATGAGATGTTTATTGCTGGCTGTGTAACTTTATGGGTGCCGATCCTCTATCTCAGATGCAAATTTTCTGTCTCCTGCAAGTCCCATTTGTTGTCTTCACATTAGAATTGCAACATATGTTCATCCAACCTGCTCATCAGTATATCTAATCCAAGTCCCCACCAAAAACAACAACACCCAACCCCTTCTTTCTTTTCTCTTTCTCTCCTGAGCCACAGCCTGCCGTCACGCCTCCCTCTGCCGTCTCTCTCTCTCTCTCTGCTTGCACTCCGTTGCCGTGACCACCAAGATGTCAGCCTCGCCACCAAGTCCTGTGGCCATGGAAGTGTCGATCCTCAATATCTCGAGGCGGTGGCTCCCCATGGCCAAGCTTCCAGATCAGAAGGGAATGGCCCCTTGTCGGTCCAGGGGGATCTCGACGCCACATCATGTGCCATAAGATCTCAACTCATGTCCGGTTAATGTTAAAATTAATAAAAAGTCGGTGGCATGCGTCATCATCCTAAACAAGTGGCATCGATTGGGACACAATGAGGGCATAAATCTGTGATTTCGATGCTCTCCATTCATTTAACCACAGACTAAAGCTCGAATTCTTAGCCACAACATCAGCAGACACCTCTTTTCCGTCAACCAGCTTCACTGCATAAGTTTCAAACTCATTGAGTCTATCCCAAAGAAAAGCCAGGTTTCTTGGGTCACTCTCATTCCTAATGTTGTCCAGCCACTCCTTTGCTTCCTCCACCCTTGCCCAAAAACAAGTGTCTTGGGTCAAGCTTGCATACCTGGTCCTCCTATTCCCCAATTTCTCAATAACAACTCTCTCAGTCCACCAGTGATCAAAAATTTCGTACCTCCTCTCTCTTCCATTGCTTCTGTAGTGGCCTTTCTGAAGGTGCATCCCCGACCGATAGTACTCGGCAATGTCCAATGGCTCCACGAGAAGCATATAGAACTGTGACGCGTTTACCCATTTTGACCTTCTGTGCAGATCGTGTGGGAGCTCTTTCCCATCCAACATGTGTATGACACCGTCCCAAAAGGCCGCGAGCTTGTACCGGTTCATGTTTATCTTGGACTCTCTCTTTGAGGCCCCCCTCTGCTTGAAAGAATCATAGTATCCTCTTTGCTCGTCGGACTTATCGCAACAAGTTTTATACCACTCTATCTCCGCCCTGTAAGGAGTGATTTTGGATAGCCTGATGGCTAAATTGGCGGCGTTTAGGTTCGGCGCATGCCCCATTCGCCTCGCCATCTTCAAGCAATCTTTCGCCATCGGTGCAATCGATACCTGCAAAGTAGGGGTTCAAAGAACTTTTAAACTCAAGGAATTGCACCGGGGAATAAAATACCTAGATCGATACATCTACTGATTGTGATCACTCGACCATCTAACATGTCATGTTCCTACCTGTCGATAAGTCCCCGAGGAGTTCAAAGCCATGGAAAGACTTGCTTCATAGCTAGATTCAGAGAGAGCTCCTTCCTTGAAGCTTCTCTTCAAAGACTGAAGAGTCAGTCTTTCAACATACTGCCCATACTTGCGGTGCTCCTCATACATACGATTTGGAGAGCCTGTCCCGAGCATCAAATGCATCATCTTGTTGACCGATACAGCGTTGTCCAAACAAATCGCGCCCTCAACTGAACAGAACAAGTAATTCCCAGATGGCCAGTACGACCTCCCTCCCGAGCCTTCCCCTGCCTGCGCCAGGCGCTCCATGTCGGCTGCAACGAAGGCAAATAACCAGGCTTTGTCTTCTTCGCTTAACTGGAGGTGAGCGAAATTTGTAGAGTCCGGTGCCATCATAGACGTGTACCAGAATCTTTTGAGGACATGCCACCGGGGAGCTGGAATAAGTGATTGGTCGAGAGATAACCGCGGCATTATATCGTGCGTCGACATGACGTTGCAGAAGCTGCCGCCCCATCTTTCACGGAGGATGGCTCGGGAAAGCGACTCGTTGCCGAGGAAAGGAGAGCCGAAACCAATCCACAAGACCGAGAGGAGTGGGAAGATGGATTTGAGGTAGGAGAGGAGCCGAAGAGCTGTGAGGAAGGCGATTGATCCTCCTGCGGAGTGGCCTGTGATCACTATTGACTTGGTTTTATCCAACAAGCTACCAATCTGCATGCATATTCAAGATTTCTTCAAATTAGTTTAACACTTTCGTGAAAGAATTTCGATTACGACGCTTTATAAACTTCACTGAAAAATCAGGTTACAGCAAATCATGTCAAATTAGAAAGTTACACCAATAGATATGGTAGAAATTATTGGTTGTGCTGCAATTGCTAATACGGAACTGTCTAATTAAAAAGTTGAACAATACTAACACGTTCAGCAAATGATGATAAGTGTGCAAATACGTTTAACATGTGTGTAGATTGTATCTACATGTATGGCGTGTGTTGGGATCGCACAGCAAAAAGAGCCCGAGCCATCAATATAACTAGTTTGACCTATTTTCATGAGAAAATTTCAAATAAAGACTTAAAGTGCCATCGTTTTCTTAAATAACGGTCTGAAGTGGACTTTATTTCAAATAAGGACCTGAAGTGATCAAATTGTCTCAAATAAGGGCATGAAGTGGTCAAATCATCTCAAATAATGGCTTGAAGTTGTCATAGTAGTCTCAAATAAGGGCCTAACTTTGCTGGCTGAAGGGCATATTTGTCATTTACATTTCTTTAATTTTTTTCCCTTTCTTTTTTTCTTTTTTCCCTTCCGTCCTCACTCCGCCGGCGTCGATGTCGGCGCCAGGCAAGGGCGAGGGTTGCCCTTGCCGGAGGCATGACGTGGATGGTTTGGAGAGGGAAGAGAGAAAAAGAAAAAAAAAAGAAAAGAAAAAAAATATATACTTATAATTTGTATTGCTAAAATACCCCTTCTCCGACGGCTAAAATAGTCGCTGGTCGGCTAGACTCTTATTTGAGACGATTTGATCACTTCAGGCCCTTATTTGAAAGGGATATGACACAAAAGGTTCGTCAACTTTGGTCTAATGTGTAATGTAGTCCATGAATTTTTAATTTGACATAAATGGTCCTTAAACTTTAGCTTAATGTTTAATGTGGTCCCTGAACTTTCAATTTGACATAAATAGTCCATGAACTTTTGGTACATGTTCAAACTAGTCCCTAGACAATATGAAAATGTTCAAACTAGGCCATTATTTGTAGAGAGCATACAACAAAAATTCAATACCTTCACTCGAGAGATCGCCAAAAGGGAACTCAAGTTTAAGCTCGTCAACATATCCAGTAGGATCTACTTTCACTCAAAAACTTTAACCAATAAGTTATAGAGCAACTAAGATACATCAATTAATCCCCACCACACCGATTCTCTAATATGAGATTTTTTTTCTAATGCAACTCGTACACTCATTTCAATAGCGTATGTATTAAGATAATCTACGAGAACAATACCATTCATTCACAGAACACCGTCTCTTGAACAATTTGATGTGATTTCTATGGACGATATTTCATATATTTAACTCCAAACAAAATTCATCGGTCTACTGAATTTCGAAATTTGGACCTGGAAGTTGTCATAGACCTAACAAGTCGTTAGACCTGCCCATGGGCTAAAGGAAAAAATGGCGGGACTGAGCAAGCAATTCTCTTCTTGAGCTTGCCCATCCCACTTCCGCCGGTTCAAGCCTTGAAAATAAATTGAATACATTAATGGCGGGCGAATTTTTAGGCTTCGCACTAGGCGCAGCCTGTCCAGGCCCGCCCATTGATTAGGGTATTAATGCCTATTGGTACTAATACCTATGTAATATTGCAGACATCAGCTGTGCAGGTACACCGGTAGCAGCAATTTACAATTAAATAGATCAATTTTGAGTATATTTATTGCCATATATACACAAAGAACCCCTGAGCCAATGGGGATTAAAATAAAACATGTTGGGTTATCTGTCCATTTGCTAATCTGTGGAAAATTTGGCAATGGGACAGCCGTCAGCATCCACTAAACCTTTTTTTATTATTTATTAAACTTGATGGATCAACAATAGATAAAGTAGCTGAGCACTAAGCTCTAAAGTAGCCAGTAAAATCAAGCAAAAGTTATCGAGTGGACCGAATATATGAATCCAAGTCATTTTTTTTTTTGGGATCGAATTCTCAAGTGAAATTGAATCGTTGAATCTGATGAATCTTACATGTAAGTAAAGTAAGAGGACCTCATTTGTCCTATAATGACTCAAAAACAAAGCCCGAAAGTAGTACGGGTAGGGTGACTTCCTAACTATTTTTATTAATTGACTGAGAAAATGGAAGAGACTATCTTGAGTAAGGCTGCAAGCTCCATCTTTTAATCATAAAAAATCAATACAACGTGATGAACATTAAGGTTAATGTAAGCAAAAGTATAAAGATTCTTTGACAGACGGTCAAAGGCACGAAGATTCAAACATGTCGAGCAAAACATCATTACAAGTTTGGCAAAATCCAATCTGTGATATCGCAAAATTCGTTTGCTCAATCGATTTTTCGAAGCCTCGGGATTATCCGAGAGTACGATACGACTCGGATTTATGGAAAACTAATTTTAGTTTGCAGAAAATCACAATTCGAAATGCATATTTGAAATGCTTACATGGAAATAGTACATACAACCGATAATGTATTCACAGTAGAATTCCTGGAAAATAGACTTTGCATTTAGATAGAAAAGAGAGCTCAGGAATAAAACCGAAATGCTATTCGCTGTCTTGACTCTTTGGGTCTCAACTAGAAGTCAGACTCTCCAACTGATAGTCTAAAGTCTAAAAGGTACGTGGATATGCACAAAAACAAGATGAGAAAAGGTGCTGTCAGTTCAATTTAGTCCCTGTCTGGAATCCAGCAAAGTCCCACTAATTTTAGCCCCGCTGACATGATATAGGAATGTTGCATTTCCTGAACCCCTAATAGTCCATCTTCACTCAATTGTTGGAAGAAAAATCTTATCTTGGCGGCCGAGTTCACATGGACCGAATCAATTATAGCATTTCAATTATACAATGTGTGCGTTTCACGTGTACTCCACGAAATTTGATAGTATTATTGTACTCGGCCTATGAACCCCGGTCCAGGTAAAAGTCTTGCCTTCTGTCTAAGTCAATGAATAACTTAGGCACGTTTAATATCAAGTTAGGCGATTGCCAAGTGTGCCATTATAAACGATTTGCTGAGACGAGGGGACCTAGTAATATAATGCAACCGGGACCAGTCCGCTTATAATTTATTAACCCGAGGAAGAAGTTAGCTAGGCAATAATTATTCAATTACATAGTGGATGGAAAATTAAATCATAAATAGCACTAAGCTATAGAAGTGGTTATACTTGGGGATAGTGCAGAATAAAATAGCGAGACTCACCGTCTAGCAAATTGTCTGGTACTGGCAGACGGTCGCGAGGAAATATACTTTCTTAGTCATTTTAAATGGATGCATTGCGTTGCAGTCCTTTAATCATTATCTGGCTTAGGTACCGCTAACTTAATTTGCCGATGGATCGATCTATTCTTAGAACGATAGAGACTTCCAAACAATCCAGAAAATTACTGATTATAAGATTGTTCAGCGTCCTATAGATTAAGGAGAATTACGATACATGAGGATGATTTATAAGGACCTACGGGAAGAATTCGATTATTGAGGATGACTACTAAGTATCGTTTCCGACATTTATGGTGGATTGAGCTATTGTACTATACTATAGGTTAATTACTAAGGTTACGTTCAGTGGCCATGATGAATAAGTCGGGATAGGATAAATTTATCATAGTTGATGATTGGTTGATCTTCAAGGCAAGATAAGGTCATATATAAGAGAAATATAACCCAGATTAGAAAATCTCATGTGTGCGATGAGATAAAGATGGATAAGATTTCTCATGTGGGGGGAAGAGTGAAGAATTTGTGTTATATTCATGTTATGGCCGGACATTTATCGAATATTGTATAAGATATTACAAATCACATCATTGTCCTATCTGGCCTTTATTCTGTCCATCAAAAAAGGTCCGGTAAGCCAAACGCAAGTGTTAGCATTTTCATGTTGGAAACTTTATAGATTAATCGCCTTATATAAAGGTAAATTATTAGTTGTAAGTGCAAATGAGCCATGATTGTGCAAGTTTACAACCCATAAAATAAATAAATAAATAAATAAAACTAACCACAGGTGTAATCAGCCTTACGAAAGCTTTAGAAAATCCGAGAAATTTACGGTCAAAACGGTAGAAGCACCCGTGGCAGTTGGCAGGGATGTCAAATTTAACTTTTAGAGTTAGAGTAGAGTCAATAACGCTGACGCTAGGAAAAATAGAAACTGCTAACCTGGCTTTGAAAATCAGGGCGCGAATGAAGATGAAGGAAGACGTGAAGCATCCCGGAGTGGACCATGACCGGCTCCTCCCCGTCGTAACGGCATTTCAACTGTGCGAACAGCCCGTGGCTTGCCGCATCCAGCGGCACCAGCATGCCGTAGTTCGGGTCCCAACCGAGCACCGGCGTCTCTTGGATGCCCGAGAATGCCACGTACCCCACGCTCCCGACTTGCTCCGCCACGAAGGCACCAAGCCCCATCGCGCTCGCGGCGCTGCACACCCTCCACGCCTCCTTCAGCAGCGGCGTCGAAGCCAGGCAAGTCCCCAACATCTCGCTCGTCTCGAACCTTTCCGAAACAACAAAGGAAAAAGGAAAATAACAACAGAACAAAGCAGAAGTTAAGGAAGAAAGTAGCTGGAAACATGGAAACGTCGGAAATTGAGTCGAGCAGGAGAAGGTTACGATGAAGCTTCGGTATCCATGGTTTCCTCTTTCGCCGGTTGAAGGGGAAGTGAAATGGATATCAACTGCGGATGATCTTTCGTCTGAATGATGGCGGCCTTGTAAAGTGGGTCGAGTCGTGCGAGTTGGGGCTGAGTCGGAGACCCGCCAAGGCTTGGGATCTTGCCGAAGATTGGACGTTGATTTCCAGAGATAAGGAAGGGAACTCGCCAACAAGAGACAGAAGAGAGAGAGAGAGAGAGATGGAGAGCGTGAAAGAGTTCGCTGCGTTTGCGTGGGGGCCTCTCTTCGGATGGGTCGACGTTGTCCGCCGTGCGTTGTCTTTTTCCATTTTTTTTTTCCATGTGTGACCGCGCTAATTTGTCTGAACTATACGTCGCAATGTATATGATTATGACTTGCGGGACGGTTTCAATACGGAAGAGGAGCAAGAATGATTTGCCAATTAGAGCGCATTTCGTAATGTTTCTGATACCGAAAATAATTTCTATTTAAAAATAATTTTTTCTTTTTTTATTTTTTAGAAGAGTTTCAAAGTATAAGAACGCGTTTGGTAACTGTATAAAATTTTTATTCTCGAAATAAAAAAAAAAGAATAGAATTGTGTTTAGTAAAACTTTAAAAATTTATATTTCAAATTTTTTGACTTAGTGATTTTGATTAGCGGTGGTAATTGACAGCCGTGTTGACCGACGACCAACGGTGGTGACTAGTAATGGGCGATGGGTGGTAGCCGATAGGAGTGTGCATAGTCTGGGTTGGTCCGGTCTCCGCATGAAACTGGGGACCGGACCGATAGTCCCGGTCCCCAAATTTTCGGGACTGGGTGATAAGTCTATAGAAATAGAATTATTTCGCCTATTTTAGGCAAAAAATAATGTACTAATTTTGAGAAAATATTTGGATTTCCCTTTATTTATTCAAATTTTCCTTGTTTACGTAGAATAATGAGATATAGAGAAAATAAGGAAAATTTGGCAAAAAGAAAGAAAGGAAGATGCTATCCATATCCATAGAAACTTTAGAAGATGGAGACCAAATCAGGAATTCTGAGATTTGTTCTTTTTTTAAGTGTGAAAAATAAGCAATTGTCTTATTTTTAGGAGTCTTGGATTATATCCTATATATAGGATAATATTGAGAGCTAGTATGACTTTCAGATCCTTCTTTCATTATTCTTAGAGTTTTTCCAATCTTTTGTAAAGAAGACAAAAGTGGTGACAGAATTCTTGTTCTTTGATTCAAGATGTTGGATTTAGTTTATATTTTCGTTTTTTCTTCTATTATGTTCTAATTTTCTTTTGTTAGGGTTACGATGTAGCCTGACCATAATAATATGAATTTCATGATATTTATGTTTTGCAGATGATTTCATTCATGTGAGTTATATATTATTGTGTTTAATGCTTTTAAGTGTTTGGCCAGCACTTGAATAATTTGATGTGCATATTTAAGACTGAGAAGTGATAATATGCAATTACTCCTTATAATATATAACTATGAATTAAACGTGAATAGATGTATACCATGTTATTTGTGTGGCTTTCAGTGATAAGATGGTCCAAAAGATTTATTATAAATCAAGAATATTCATAAATTTTAATGCACTTATGTTTATTTAAATTCACGTAGAAATATGGTAAATTGATAAACTAAGTAGGTTTACTATACCTAGAGATAGGATAGTAAGTAGACGAGGAAATTCCGCTGTCACATGTTTGATATCGTTCTTGTATGCGTAATAATCTAAATCTATATCTAGTGGTTATGGTAAAATTGGATACTCTAATATATTAATTTAATCGATTAACTGCGTTTAGTTTTGAACTTTTCTTTTCAAGTTTTTGTTAATTTCAATTTATTCTCAATTCTATTTTGATCTGTTAGATAAATTTTAGAATTAATCCATTTTTAGTATTTAATTGGTTTATTGATCATCAATCTCTGTGGGACGATATCTTTTCTCGTCATTAAATTACTTATTCGACACGTTCACTTGCATTGAGAATTCTACGAACACTAGGGACGGGACTGGGACAGGTGGTCCAGTCCGACCCTAGTCCGGTTCCAACGGGATCGGTAAACAACCGGAATCCCTATTGGTTACCCACGCGCCGCCTCTTACAACGACCAGATCCGCCCTTGCTCCACGCGATCAACAAGCTTCAAAACCTCATGGTCATGAAAGAGAGCATCTAGCTCCCCACCATCGTCACCATCGACGACCAGTCCTTTGCCCACAGCCAGATCATCATTTGCATGCACACACGCGGGCCCAAACCCACAAGAAGAAGAAGAAGAAGAAGAATATCGAGGAGGCGAGTCAAAATCGGGGAGGTGGAGCCGCTTCAGTCTTTGTTTTTAACGATCTTATTTTTTTTTCTTTTCTACTCTTGGGCATTTCTTAGCCCTTCTGATTTGATTGCAGAGTTCTCTCTTGATGGAGCTTGGGTTTTTTGGTTGTTCCAGAGCTCCATTCTCTTGCTGGGTAAGCTCGATTTTACGCAATTCTTGATCCTCCACCTACATAGTGCAGTGAAGCGAAGAAAATTTGTTCGAGCTTGGGAACATGCCCACGACATTATCATGGGTTGCGACTACCCTCAGCCCGGAGACTATCCCCACGAGCCTCGGCTTGGTCGACTCGTTTCGCTTTTGGGATTAGTCAAGATTCATCCTTGGAGAGAGACTGCAAGTGTTCAGCCGCAGCAAGACAAAGAAGGGTAGAAGTCAAAAACTGAGTTGCTACTCGTAGATATGAAAGGAGGGTGCAGCCTGCCAGGAAAGAGTGTGACTTAATGGAGAATTGGAGATTGGAGAGAGAGAGAGAGAGATGGGATAGAAAGAAGCTGGTAGATGGGACAAGACTTGGGGGGAGGGGGAGGGGTAACGGGAGTCAATGACAAAGAGGGGACAGGAGTAGCTAGAGGGGAGGAATTAGGTAGGGGGAAGAATTAAAGGAAAATAAATAAATCGATCCGATCCAATCACCTTTGGAATTGGGAATCGAACTGATCACTGGTTCTACTTTTAGGAATTGAAGATCAAATCGGGACCCTCTAGGACCAAACCAAATCGGTCGATCCGATCCTGTTTGGTCTGATCCCAATTCAATCTAGTTCTTTTTGCTCACCTCTAATAGCCAATAACCAACCACAGGCGGCCACGATGACCAGCCACTAGAGGTGGCAGCGGCGGTGTCCGGCAACCGGCAGCACCGACCGACAACTGTGGTGACTAGCCACCAAAGGCGACAACAATGGTGGCTAGCGATTGCGATGGTGGCTGACAACCAACGATCGAAAGCGATGGCGGTGGGTGGTGGCCGACAATCGTTGGCCATGGCTAGTGGTGATCAACAATCAAAGATGGCGGTGGTAAGTAGTGAGCAGCCACCAGAGGTGGCGGCAGCGAGGACTGGTTATTGACAACCGCGGTGACTCGTCATTAGAGGCGGCGACAGCCAGCAGAGGCGATGGTGGCCAGTGGCCAACAGCGAGTGGACTTGTGAGTATAAAGCTGAATATTAGATTACGTTAAGCTTGTTTCTTTAAAATGATATTATTTTTCATTTTGTTCCTTGGAACAAAAAAGTAATTTTTATTTACTTCTTGTTTTTGTTCCGGGGAACATAAATTGTAAGTGACGTTACCAATAGATTTTTGTTCTTTTTCTATTTCAGAGAACAAAAAAACAGAAAAATAAAGGAATAAAAACGTTACCAAATAGAGCTTTAGATTTTTTGTAACTCTAGTTTTGAAATCCTTTTTCTTTTGAAGCACTATGCTTAAGAGAGTTGCAATTAGGGGTGCACCGATCCAAGTTAGTTCGATTCTAGTGGAACTTGTAAACAAAGAAGTTCATCGCAAATCTACAACTTTGGACTCTTATCACAAACCCATTTTCTTCAATAAGTTGTGAACGTGGCTGTCAATGATGTGAATAACTTTTTAAAAAAATTATCTTTTTTTTTTCCTTTTTCTATTTTTTTCCTTCCTTTTTGCTGATGGCTTGGCTGAAAATTGATCACATGCGATGGCCAGAGAGGCTGGGCGAGGGTCGGCATCACCTGGCTCTAGCGAGGGTCGCCTTAGCCGCGATCGATGAGAGCATGGGCAAGGCAGCCCTCACATAGATTTGGTGAGGGCCATGACTCTTGTCGGCTGCAATAAAGGAAAAAAAAGAAAAAATAAATAATGTAAACTTTAAAAAATTATTTTTTAAATTTGCAAAAATTGCCCACATCAGCTCCAGTGTTGTCACGTAGGACAGTCGATGTCCATATTAGTCTGCGTTTGGGAACTCCTTTCCCCAGCATTCCCAAGAGGCTTTTGGTGTCCAAAGCCCATTGGCCAAAAAATGGGTGTTTAGGAACCCATTTGGAGACTTGCATTTGGAAAATGCACCTCAACGACCGTTGCGTGAGGCCGGCGATTGTTGTGAGGGGGTCGCGCGACCTTGGCAATTGTTGGCCTGGGTCGTGCGCCATGCGACCATCGCTTGGGGTCGCGTGACCCAAGCCTCGGTTGAGGTCGCCTGACCTCCGGCGAGTTTGGCGACTGCTCACCGGTCGCTCGCCAGAGAGGGTCGCCAGTGCAGGTTTTGACTTTAAAAAAAACTTCCAAAAATGGTTTTACAAAGTATAATTTTCTCAAACACCATTTGCATTTCGAAAAATCAAAATTGTATTCAAAGTGTGATTTTACCAAATACTATTTGCATTTCGAAAAACCTATTTAATTCAAAGGTATTTGCATTTTCCCAAATGACTTTTCCCAAAAGGCTTCCCAAACGCACCCTAGTGACTTACAGCCAAAATTGGTTGAATGGATTACATAAAAAAATTATCAAAAGATTTAGAGCTAAATTGATCAAATTAAAAGGTTTATGATTAAATTAGCACAATTACAATAAATTTATGACTTTTTTGATAATTTTCCTGCCTTTCTCTGGCCGCTCTTGCTACTGTATCTGGCGCGCGCTCTGTCTCTCCCTCTCTGTTATAGTAAATTGATTTCACAAAATTATTGTACTAACCGATGTGGTGAATGATTATTGGAATAAAGCGTGCGGTGCTTCGGACATTTCACCGAGCTCAATTGACTCCGCTCAAATACCTTTTTCTAATAGTTATATAAAATTAAATTTTAATTGAGTAATTTGGCCATCTTAACTTTTTTGGACCTTGAAAACACTGAAATAATTTCCTATCGATTTGACCATGCCTAACATGCTAATTTTGAAAAGCTCCTGTCCCAATAACAAAGGGGTCCAAGCTAATAGATCCGTTCACTCACTACGCCTGCAGTCACATTATCGTTTTCAATGGTCTATTTTACAACTAAACAAACGGAGAACTTTTTTATGAAAAAACTAATCGAGGAGTCTCTTTCATAAGTTTTATAATTCGAGACATTAAAAAAAAATTAGAAGTTTTTATGATTATTGATCTTATTATATTTTGAAGAAGATGGTCTTTCTCTGTCAATGGTGATTACAAAACTAATTTTGGAAGGCTTAAAAAATTCTTACAATCAGGGAAATTCGTCATCAATATGAGTCCAATGTTTTGCTCGCCTAGAAAGGCGTTTAGCTTGGCAAACTATAGAGCCTGTGTAAGAAAGTGTAGTTTAAGGCCGCAAATTTGTCCACACACCAATACCACTCGCGAAAATATATTTTATGTGATAGTTACATCACAAGGAAGTATAACACGGTGTACCTCACCAATTACATTATCCAATTAATATAAATCTCATCCTACTTGGCTCCACGTGTGTATGTGAACCTTACTTTTGATGGACTTGTCGCACCATATGTCACCGTTACGTTATATGATCATCACATAAAACACATTTTTGTCTACTTGGCAAAACCGTCGACTCTATCCACCACGATACGAGTGGGAAAACTTGTTATGTTTTAGCATGCAAATCAAGTTTTGGCACACGACCAACCACCACAATGATGTATGAGTATCATTACTGCTCATGCTAATTGGTAGAAGTATAGAACATCGGATGCGTTTATTTCATGCAAAATATATAATTTTAATTTTTTTTTCTAGATGTGATTCATTACAAAAATGAATGAAAGAAAAATATTTTCGCCATCTAGGAAAATATTTAAATATAAATTGTTGTCGATGATGAATAATATTTTTCATTGTCTAATTATTTAAAATAATATAAGCGATTATTTTTATAAAAAAATATTTTTCAAATCAATAATTTTTGCAAAACAAATGGAGCCAGTGAAATTCCCAAAGGAGGGCTGCTCTTAGGGGTGAGCAAAAAGAACCGGACCGAATCGGGACCAGACCAAATCGGACTTGACCGACCGGTTTGGTTCAGTCTTAGAGGGTCCCGGTCCAGTCCCCGGTTCCTATAAGTGGAATTGGTGACCGGTCTGGTCCGGTTCTCAATTCCAGAGGTGATAGGATTAGACCGAGCCACCCGGATTGGTAATTTATTTTCTTTTAATTCCCTCTCCCCTACTCCTATCTTCTCTATGTCTTTTTTCCCATTGCCCCCACCCCTTACTCCTATCTCTTGACTCCCGTTGCCCTCCTCTCCCCCAAGTCTTGTCCCATACCATCTACCAGCTACTCCTACCCATCTCTCTCCAATCTCCATAAACTCACGCTCTCTCTCCAATCTCCATTGCTTTGGATGCTTCCCTCACTCCCTTTAGTTCTATAGCAGTGTCCCGTCTCCCTCTTGTCCTCTTCGCTGTATTCGTCATGCTGACGATTGGGATCGCTTCGGCGAAGCCCGTCAAGCAAGACGATCCACTGATCAAGCAAGTCTTGTCGTCGGGTGGAGAGGACGACCTTGTTCTTGGTGCGAAGCGCCACTTCTCGGACTTCAAGCTCCTATTCGGCAAGGCTTACACCATGTCGGAGGAGCACGACCATCGGTTTGGCATCTTCAAGGCCAACCTTCGTCGCGCGAAGCTCCACCAGAAGCTCGACCCTTAGCGGTGCACGGCATCATGAAGTTTTCCAACCTCACTGCGAAGCCCGTCGAGCAAGACGATCCATTGATCAGGAAAGTCTTGTCGTTGGGTGGCGAGGACGACCTTGTCCTCAGCACGAAGCGCCACTTCTTGGACTTCAAGCTTCGGTTCGGCAAGGCCTACACCATGCCGGAGGAGCACCACCACCGGTTTGGCGTCTTCAAGGCCAACCTCCGTCGCATGAAGCTCCACCAGAAGCTTGACCCTCAGCGGTGCACAGCATCACCAAGTTCTCCAACCTCACTTCGAAGGAGTTTCGTTGGAGCTTCTCGGCCTGAAGCGGTATCACGTGGACTGCATATTTTGGCAGTGCGTGGGCAACCAACAAGGGTTTCGGTTGTTTACCGATCCCATTGGAACCAGATCGGGATCAGACTGGACCACCGGTCCCAGTCCAGGTTTTGAAAATTTGGGGACCATGACTACCGGTCCAGTCCTCAGTTCCATATAGGGAACGGACCAATCCGGATCATGCACACCCCTAACTGCTCTCATAGGAATCTGCTGTAATAGCTTAACTCCACTCATTATTTAAAAAACAAAGAAATTTCCAAATAAGGGCTCGAAATACCCTTATTTTCTTAATTAATGGCATGAAATGGACTTTGTTTGAAATAAGGGTCTGAAATGCTCTCTTTTTCTCAATTGAAGGCTTGACTCAAGGGTATTTTCGTCATTTTGATTTTGATTTATTTTTCATTTTTCTTTTCTCCTTTTTTTTTTCTTTCCTAGTTCATGGCCTAATGGCCGGTAGGGTTGTTACTCGCCGCCCCATCACCGGTGGGGCGGTAGCCATGGCCGGTGGGGTCACCGGCGCCTTAGTTAGGGCCAGCAAGCCCTCGTCGAAACATGGAGAGGGCCGGGACCCTCTCCCAAATTTGGGCAAGGGTCGGCGACCCTTGCCCAGGTTTGACTTAGGGCTGCTAGTCCTTTGTGCAGGTTCGGGGCAAGGGTCTCAGCCCTCACCTTGTTCCAACGGTCGACCCTAGCCGAGGTGGCGGCCAATAGCCCCATCGGCCAATAGGCCAACAAACGTAGGAAAGAAAAAAAAAAGAGAAAAGAAAAAATGGAAAAAAGAAACAAAAAGTAAAATGATGAAAATACCCTCGAGTCAGGTTCTTAATTGAGAAAATGAAGGCATTGCAGGCCTTTATTTGAAACAATGTTCACTTCAAGCCCTTAATTAAGAAAATGAGGGTACTTTAGGCCATTCTTTGAAACAATGTCCACTTTAGGCCCTTAATTGAGAAATAAGGGCACTTCAGGCCCTTAATTGAAATTTTCCCTTTAAAAAATGTTAGATTTCATTCGTAAAATAATTAGGCCTAAGCAGACTCATGTCTAAGAAATAAATTTGTTGAGCTTCTGTCCTTATTGACTCGAGTGGGTCCAATAAACCTTTAAATCCAAGATTAAAGTAAAGTCACTGTGCACTCCTAATTTTGATAGAAGGTAGGAGCGAGCGATTTTAGATAGGGGTGAGCAATTTCAGGTTCAGTATGGGTTCTACCTGAAATTCGAAATCTACTCATCAGAACAAGTTTCTCATTTTTTGAAACTTGAAACTTATCCTATCACAGGTTTTGAGGATTGGAACCTAGAACCTACCCTCAGAGGTTCTAGGGTCTACACAAGTTCCACCTATATTCTTAATTGAACGATTATAGTGAATCATCACATTTATTAACTACCACTTACTATTACAATCCACTGATCACAACTTATATTTAGATATACGAAGAATATGAAATATTAACAAAGTAAAAGTCTCAGTCATAAATATTGCCGGAAATGGAAGCTCAGACTAGTGGTTCTAGACTATACAATAGAATACCGCAAGATCGCGCGAAGTATAGACCAAGAAAAACACAAAAACTTCTTCCAAGTTTTAGGTTCTGGGTTCCAGTTGAAACAAGTTTCCCAATTTTGGAACCTAGAACCTACCCTACATAATTTGGAACCGAACAAGTTTCCACTGGTGCGGTCCTCAGGTTCTAGGTTTTACCCTAGAATCATGCTCACCCCTAATTTAAGGTTTCATCCATTTAGAATGGACTGCATAAAAGGAATTAATTCCTTGTATAAAGCTTCGTTTGTCTTGCGGAAAATGTGGCATTTCTAGAAAATGTTTTCCAAGAAGTCATTTTCTTGAAAAATGGCAATATTTTCCAATGTTTGCCAAAACCTAAAAATGAACTAGAAAATATTTTCCATCGTTTGGTATGATAATCGAATTTGACTCTCTTGGGAGAACTATCAAAAAATTCGATTTTTAATTTTTTTAATTTTTACTTTTTAATTATTTCTTTTCTTTTTCTTTTCTTTGCTTCTTTCGGTGAGGTCGAGCCTCACCAGTGGCCAGCAGAGAGGAAGAATGAAGATAAAAAAGAAGAGAAAAAAGAAATAAAAAGAAAAGGAATGTGAAGAAGTGGATGGAATCATTTTCCCTACTTTTGAAGGTGTTTTTTTTTTCAATGGTGGAAAATGTTTTCCTTTGCTAGCCTATTTTCCGCCCCCCAAACGCCGGAAAATGGAGAAAATGTTTTCTCAAAAGATATTTTCCGTGAAACAAACGAAACCTAAGTGAAATTAATATTTTCCAACTTTTGGTCCCTAAATCTTGACTATTTCATATTTAAAAATGCCCAAGTCAAACTAGAGGAAGGGAAAGTCAATTAGAAATCGAAGTTGTCATTTCGTTTCACAACTCTATACTTTCATTTCTCGATCCATTCCATTCTTCCGGACCTCCATTTCCACATACGAAAACACGTCTTTTAACCCTATTTTATACACGGTCAAGACACTCCAATGCTATCCCCGACAACGACAAATCCCTCGTACTCCATAATAATCTCGCCATCGCTTTCCAACGATAATTTCCAAATTCATCACCCCGGATGCCGTATAAGTTCCATCCGTTGATTGGCCAGAAATGAATTCCATATGTGGAATTCGACAAAAAAGAAAATTTGGGTCATTCCACCATGACAGGCTAGGTGAGATGATTGACCATTCGACATTACAGGTCTATTACATAAAATCAACTCCTAGTCTATGAAGAACTTTGTAAATGCATGGAACTCTTAGCACCACGTGACGCATAACTGAGACTAAGTTCGTCCATTATTGTTTTTAGATTGTACTTGGATTTATGTGCCCAAAGAGGGCTTAGATATACTAAGCGGTAAGATTAGCAGTGCCTAGGGTTGAATTTGCATGAATTAGCACTTGCATTTCTATGAAATCTTCAGGACTTTTGCAATTAACGACGAGGGCTTTCGTTTCCTCAAAGGGTTTTTTTTGGAATTGGACAAATTGCTTGACTCTTTTCTTTTGGGCTTTTGGAGTGGCATGGATCAGGCCTCCTTCCATTCCTCAAGGGACCCAAATGACTACTCAATAGAAAATATTCTCCGTATAACGATTGCTTTATCGCATTATAGAAATAAATTAGTGAAAACTATTTTCATAGCTAATAAAGACTCTAGACATTAATCTATTGTCGATTGTAAATATATTCTTGGTTGACAAAAAAATTTTTAGCGATACAAACAATAATTTTTAAGAGTAAATGTTTTTCAAATCGGCGATTTTAAGTGAAACAAATTGTTGAATCTTTTGATCACATCCTCGAACCCACGAGATGGAGGAACAATGTTTATACGCCTGTTACATGACTTACGTAGTATAACAAGCCAATCGGCAATCACAATGTCCATTATCGTCGGCAACTATCATGTACAACCTTAGGTAGTCAAGCTCGTGTACCGTTTTAAAATGACGTTTTCTTGCTACTGTTTCAAAAGTGGTATTGTCCTTGGCTTGTGTTACGCATGGCGTGACTTTCGATCCGGCCCAAACGAGCGTGCAATTGTAATTTGCTATTCTCGTGAAAATAGACCCAATCAGATAACAAAGGCTGGAACTCATGTCTGATCCAATTCGACATCGAACCGAACCGTCCATCCGAGCACGTCTAGTCTTAGTCATATGATAAGGCAACCGATGAAGAAGCCAGAAGTTACGGTACCAAGTCGAGATCAAAGCACAGTCGAGAGTTTTTTTAACTGTTTTTCCCGCTTATAATGTCTCGCTGGCTCCCGATGTTCGTCCAGACAAGTGAGACGGCGATTAGCGTACCCAGTTTCCTTGTCTCTCGTCCTTTGGTTTTTTTTTTTTTCTCTGGTCCTACCTCCTCCACCATTTCGGGCCACGTTCATCTTTTCGACACGTGCGCGAATACTGTTTCACCCAACAAGTCACGTGCCCAATCTCTGACCGTTAGGTCTCTCTTACTCAATTTCACTGACCCCGGTAATCTAATCATGGCGGGAAAGTCAAAAATAAAAAAATAAAAAAATTAGGAAGAAAGTTGGGTAATCCATCTACACTGCGCAAGCACGTGTGGTGAGACCGAGCCGTGGTCCCGCAAAACTCACAAGAAGTCGCCCCAACAATGTTTTTTGGTGGACAGGCGTATTTGGCGTTTTCCATTTCAGTCCCCGACTTTAGCTGTAAATCACCACGTCAACCATTAAAATCAATTCTTTTATTACCGACACGGTCTGATTTGACTTTAACTTCTCACTTAATTTAAATTTGAGAAAATTTTAAATGAGGACATGAAGTATCCTCATTTTATTAAATAAGAATCTGAAATGAATATTGTTTCAAATAAGAATTCGAAATATTCCCATTTTTTCGAATAAAAACCTAAAGTGGCCATGATAGTTTTAAATAAGGGCCTAACCTTGCCGGCTGGCTAAATATTTTGGCCAATCAAGAGCGACAATCTTAACCTAAATGAACAAATTAAAAGTTTTTTAAAACAAAAAAAAAGAAAAAAAGTACAAGCGAGAGGGCTAGGGGCTAGCCCCAGCCCAAGCCTTTGGCTGTCGCCCCATCGCCGGTGCCTTGATGAGGGCTAACAACCCTCGACCAAACCAACGCAAGGGTTGACGGTGACCTAGCCGGCTATCACCAACGCCCCACCAGTGATGGGGCGTTGCCCTGGCAAAAGGCCTCGATTTTTTTTTTTTTTTTTGCACTTTTTCGTTAAGATTTAGCATTTTTTTACTTTCTCTTTTTTATGGAAAAAATTTGGATTTTTCAACCTAATTCAATTAAGATTTTGTGTAAAAATTAGGATTCGAACTAAAACGACGTCGTTTTAGTGCTTCAATTGACCTTTACGCCACATAGGAGAGATAAAATGTTAATAAAAATATCACGTCAGCAATTAGACAAATTTAATGAAAGGACTCGATTTTTATACAAAATTAAGTCTTGCCCTCGCTGGCTACTAGGGAGGGTCGCGCCAGATCGGGCGAGGGCGACCCTTGCCTAGCCCACTCTTGGAATCGCCGGTGGTTGGTCTCAAGCAATGGTTGACCATCGATGTAAATGAAAGAAAAAATTAGAAAAGGGAAAAAAGGAAAAAAATTTTAAAAAAAAAGGACGAAAATACCCTTAACTAGCCAATGAGATCAAGCCCTTCTTTGATATTGACATGGCCACTGTAGGCCTTTATTTGAAACGATATCTACTTTAGGTCATCATTTGAGAAAATGAGAGCACTTTAGACTCTTATTTGAAACAAGATGCATTTCAGATCTTCATTTGAAATTTTCCCTTTAAATTTTGTTGCTCATGCACTATCACTTGTTCTAAATTCGAGACTGTCTAAACTTTCACAATAGTCGATTATCGACACGTAAGTTCGCCTACAAAATTTGTTGTAATTTTTACAACTTATGGGTTGTAATTTAATATTAACGGAAAAGTAGAAAAATGTATAAAAGTTATAAACAAACATGCCCCGTACATTATTGCGTCATTCTTTCGCCAGACATTTCATTAATTGTCTATGATCACATATAAAATGGAGGAAGGAAGACTCACCGCAGTGCTCAAACCCACTAACCCCTGTGCTTTAATAAATTATTTGAAACGCTTGGGAGGAAAAATCATTTTAAGACGAGTTGGTTGTGTACTGATCCTTCATTTTTACGGGGATAATAACATAAATGGTCCATGAATTTTCAATTTATGCAATGTGGTTTCAGAATTTTAGCCAAATGTGTAGTGTAGTTACTAGACATTTAATTTATTTGATGTGGTCATCAAATTATTGATAAATATTTAATGTTGCCCCGAATTATATGAAAATATCTAAAAGTTCAAAAATGATATTGAATATTAGATTAAAGTTTAAAAAATATATTGAACAAATTAAAAGTTTAGAAACGATGTTGCATATTAAATCTTAGTACAAGGACGACATTACTTACCGAATAAAAAGCTCATAGACTATTTTGTATCATTTTCCGCATTTGGTATAGGGTAGACCTGCTTCTAGGAGCTCGGGATTTTTATTACATGAAACAACATTGTGTGATTACAAGCAATGGTGTTTGATGAGAAGCGTGTGGGATCCGCACAAGATGACACGATCAACAGTCGTGATGACGTAGGCACGAGCGCGGATAGAGACGAAAATGTCCTTTAGGCCTAAAATTCAATGCCGCTGTTGTTGGGCTCAACTGCCTCGATCTTCTCACCAGTCTTTTCAATTATTCTTGTTTAACCTTCATCTCCCCCTCCACCTTCTCCTTCTTCATCCTCTGTCTCTCTCTCTGTCTCTCGAACTCTGTGACTCCGTGAGTATTAATGAAGCGGACAAAACGGAAGATGAATGGCGATGTTAGGAAGATGCACACGTGACGTCACTATCGCACCCCTGTACCTAATAGTAATATCCCTCCAGTATTTCTTGCTCTCCTCCTCTCCTCTCCGTCCCTCAAGTCTCAACAACACAACACCTTCTCTCTCTCTCTCTAGGACTCCCGAGCAAGCACAGCACCTTCTTCTTTGTCCCCATCCGAATCACTCTTCTTTCCATCGATCCTTTACCAGTAATTCAGTTCAGTCTCCCTGAATCGAAGGTAAGCTCTTGCACTCGCTCCCTGTGTCTTCTTCTTCTTTGCCGGAGAAGGAAGAATGGACGTGGATTCGGCTAGTGCTGGCAGTGGCGAAGTCAGTGCTCCGGTTCGGCGCGTGCTTCTCATCTCCGCTGGCGCCAGTCACTCCGTCGCGCTTCTCTGTGAGCTTCGCCAACTCTACTTTGCGCTCCCCTTTGGTTTTGTTGCTGTTTTTTGTTTGCTGTACGACGAAATGCGCGGTAATGTGGCTCGCGATACGTATTGTTGATCCTTGATTCTTTAGATTTATTAGCTTGTCGGGTTTGTGTGCCATTGAGCAAGTTTGCCGTGCGCTGCGCCGCATTGCTTGCTAACATTTCGCTCTATTGTTACGACTGATGAGCTAAAAGCTGTTTTTTTTTTTGGGTCTGTAGCAAAATGTGGGGCATTACAGTTGAGAGTGTCGCGTAAGTTGTCGTATGTCTTCTGACATTGGGTGTTCTGGTCCCTTTCCTTTTGGCACTTCATAGCTCTGCTTATGTCTTCAGGCGTTTCTGTGCATTTTTAGGGAATATTATTGCGCCCTGTTCCTTGTAAGGCTTGAAATGATGGTGTAAATGAGTTGACCTATCTTCTTGATCTCAAATGGTAGATTACTTGAGGACGGATCGATCCATCTCGAGTTCGAGTTGAGTTCTAGTTGCTTAAACATTTTGTTAAGTCGAGCTTGAACTTGAAAATACTTGATCCAAGTAGCTCTCAGGTTCAATCCAGTCGTTGAATGTTTCTTTTCTTAATTATATGATAAGTTTATGATATTTATTGTACTTATTGTATTGGACTTTGAGCTTAACTCGAGCTTACAATATAATTTAATACAAATTGAGTCGTATAGATCCGAGATTATCCAAAACTTAATCAAGTTGAGCTTATTCGAGCTTGAGGTTGTTGAAAACTAAATCTAGTCAAACTCGATCTTGGGAAATAGAGTTCAATCTTGGGAAATCAAGCTCGAGTGGAGCATCAAACTGCACATAGTTGATTACTAAACCATGTCGATTTGATTCGATTCGACTCGATAACCCTAGTTTGAAAGGTAATCAAGGTGTGACTTGGATGTAATTGATGTAATTAGCACATACTGATGGGAATCCTATGCCAGCCCGTTGATAAGAACTTCCAGAAAGTTTGCTCTTGTACATTGGAACCATGGTTATGGACCCGAATCTCAAAAAATCCGTTGGACAGGCAGATTCACATCTCTTACAACCGACACAGTCCTCTGTTCTTGGAGTTGACAGCGTAGGATCTGGAAATTTGAGATTAATTTACTGGTACTCCTGCCCCTATGTGTTGTTGCCTTCCCTCCATCGGATGATAAGTTGTGGACGAAAACCTTTCCCTGAAACTTGCTGATTGTCAGCCGGTGATTTGGTATGCAACTGACTTACTTTTTGGTTTGATCTAATTGAGTTTTTAGGGCTAAGAGTCTAATGCACCTTCATTTGGTTATTCATTGGGGTTGATATTCTGAGTGTTTCTAGTTCAATCATTGTTCCGGCGCAGTAGTGCTTGAGTCTGTACAAGCGAGGAGAGCTTTTCTTAAAAAAAAAAAAATGTCTAATTGTTGTAGAGTCTTTCCAATTTCATGGATCATGAACATTAGTTTGTGAGGTAAGTAGAATGGTCAGATTCAGCACAAGTGTTAGAATCTTTGTTTACTTTTGGATTGATCTTTGTGATAATTGCATCTTAGGTACTTTCTCTTGGTATCTTTATGATATAGTCTTTCGAAAAAAGAATTACAGTGCTTTGCATGGCCCAATTGTTGTGCTGAGTAATAACTTCTTAAATTTAGGTTGGCATCATACATTTTTAAAACTTACTCTGTGTTGTCTGCAGCTGGGAATGTTGTTTGCTCATGGGGACGAGGGGAGGATGGTCAACTAGGCCATGGGGATGCTGAAGATCGTTCATCACCTACACATTTGAGTGCATTGGATGGTCAAGAAGTAGTATCTGTTATTTGTGGAGCTGATCACAGTACTGCATATTCTGAATCACTTAGGGAGGTGTATAGCTGGGGATGGTCTGTTCTAATTTTTTTATTTGACAGTATAAAAGTTTTGATTTTTAATCATTCTGCTAACTAGTACTGTCTATTTCTTACCTTGGGCAGTTGTTTGGACTTGAATAGATGGTTTTACATTCAGATTGGCTTTAAGGTTTATTTGGCCATTGCGTAAATTTCTGTTTGAGATAACTACTGTTGAGATGAATGTTCTCTATGTAATTATAACAAAGATGGCAAAAAGAATAGGTCTAACGCAAAATAAACTCAAACACCTTTCTTCTTCTACAAAATGTCATATTTATCTTAATGGAAAGGTTAGTTATTGCATAAGCAACATTAATACTTACGAACATAGTCAATTGGAGGAGAATTGAGCTTTTTGTTGATTGTGCAGGGGTGACTTTGGGAGGTTGGGTCATGGCAACTCTAGTGACGTCTTTACACCTCAACCAATCAAAGCTTTACAGGGTTTGAGAATAAAGCAAGTTGCTTGTGGGGACAGCCATTGTTTGGCTGTGACTATGGAAGGAGAAGTCCAGAGGTTTATTATCTTCTCTTATTTATTTATGTTAATACCCTTTTTATCAGTGACTCAGTAATTGTTGAAGGTGACTAAAAATTTAAACCAATCACGAACTTCTTTTGATCCCCACAGTTGTTGGTGCGGATAACCTGGATGTTTAAATGCTTACTATCTTCAGATTCTTTTTGCTGAATTGCTCTTCTTGCTATCATGATTCGCGGGAATTTTCGACATCGCTTGACTTGTTTTTCGTTGTATTTTGGCTGTATATCAGTTCAACATGTCTCACTGCAGGTAGTCACATGCTAAATTCCTTAATTGCACAATTACTCGATAGAACATCTTATAATAATCTGATTTTGATGAGCTCACGGAATATGTTTTCCTTTGAGAAGATATTGTTTGGTCTCTCTTTCTCTCTCTCTTTGAAAGTGTGGGTGCACACACATGTTACCTCTCTGAGGGGCGAGGACTAGTGTGGAACTTTTGGGCTGCGTGACTAAGTGATATTTAAATTGGTGGCTTGCTTCATTCTAACGTGATATGGATTTAACAAAACTAAAAGTTGAGGGGACTGAACTAAATAAGAAAAGAAATTGGGGTGCTAACGAGCATATACACAAAAGTGCTCACATATGACGGATAGAATCTAATATATCTGAAAGGTACTTGCACATAGAGGTGTATTCCCTTTTAAGTACCTACTAAAGTTAAATTCTGTGTCTTCAGTTCTGGATGTTCCACTGAAAGCCTATATCTTCTGCCAAGCTAGCATAAGTGTTCTATAATTGGCTGACCCATTTTATGCAGTCTTGTACATTTCCAACTTTTGGTGATGTATGACACATTAGTTGCTAGTGATATGACGTGTATTCATTTTGGACCTTCCAAAACCAGTGCTTTAATGCTTGTTCAATTTGCTAATATGACCATCACTAACCCTTTCACAGCTTCAGAGCAGGGCTATCAATTTTCAACACCACCCTTTTGCTTAACACATAATAAGTATGTTTGGTTGAGCTTCAACGTGTTCATGTCATAAACGGGTCAACCTGTTTGTACACGAAAAATAAACGTGTCATTCGCAGGTTGACCCTTTTAACCCTGTTAATGACACACTTAATTAAACATGTCAACGTGTTATTCGTTCAACTCGACATGTTTACATATATTCATTAAGACACATTAATAGATGTTTAAACACATTTTACATGTTTAAGTAAGAGATTGTATTTTTAATTGTTTGACATGTTAACATGCTGATCGTATAGCCCGTTAAATGACTTTCATGTTTGCGGTTCAAAAATATGGAATGCTTACTAAATGTGGCCATGTTCACAATAGACCTAAATTTGACATGACACGATTTGTGACACAAACAAATGAATTCCCAACCCTACTTTGGAGCTTATCATAACCATCTCAGTAAGAGGTACTTCGTCAATCTAAAGTTTGATTTCCTACAGCTTTTGGGTGTTTTCAAAGAAACTTATCCAGTGTGTTTCCTCCTTGTTGATATTGCTCCCAGATAGAATGCTTTAGGTTAAAGTCACCAATGTAAAACCAGACAAGGGCCTTACACTTTTCCTTTCAATTTCTTTGCTTGATTGAAGCTGGGGGAGGAATCAAAATGGTCAACTTGGTCTTGGCAGCACTGAGGATTCTCTTCTACCACAGAAGATACATGCATTTGAGGTACTGGCTAATTATTTCTCGGGAGTAACGTCAATAAGGATGTTTGTTGCTCACTGCTTAGACAAGCCATCTTTCACCAACATCCTTTTTAAGAAAGATTTGTGTGTTCACTACTGCCAGAAATTACGCTTAATCTTTCTTCCAAGGGTGCATCATTGTTTTGATGTGTGAGGCCTTTACAGTGAGCCTCCATTTTTGTTCCAATACAAATTAATGACACACAGGAACATTTTACATTGTACTTTGTAGAAGGATAAGGGATTTCCTTAAATAGCTTATTTGCTTTGCCATGGTGATGCAACTTCTAGGGGATCCCCATTAAGATGGTCACAGCTGGAGCTGAACATACTGCTGCAGTGACAGAAGCTGGAGAGCTTTATGGATGGGGTTGGGGCCGCTATGGCAACTTGGGCTTAGGTGACAGAAATGATTGCTTACTTCCTCAGAAAGTTGCTGCTATTCATGTAAGTTAATTATGGTGATGTGGAGTTTTAATAGTTAAAATAATTTTCAGTCATCCCATGCTGCTTCTCCTATGATGTAAGTTGTCCTTAGGAGATCTATGCATGAAGAGTTACACAAATAGTTGGAAGTTTTTCTCTGCCTACTGATCAGAATTTGAAGTGAGAAAAGGACCAGACAGTTCGACTTCTTTTAACAGTCATCATCACCGATGTGCTTGTGAAATATACGTTATATACTGCTTAACAGGCTACAATATGTTCAATGTGAAGGCAAGCCACTGCTATGCTATGTAATTAATACTTCAAGTAGTCGAAGTGTAGAGAACCTTTTTTTTCCTTTGAAAAAGAATAAACAGACGTAGGAAGCAGTTTATATGATTACCTAATAAATTACCGTGAGAGATGGTTTTGATTCTGCAGCTGTGAGTCTCTGACACACCTCTTCTTTGTATATTATCAGTTTCATCTTGATTATTGTGCCAGCTTTCTGATGTCTTTCAAATTTCATGTGGCTAGAACTGATGGTTTTTCACCAGCAACTAGTTTTGTCTGGATGAATTAGGTAACATATTGATTTGTGGGGCACTGTTTTTTTAGATTGAGTGGTAATTTCTCTCAGAAAAGAACTTGTAGCCAAAACAAGAAGCATTTTGTTAACCCAATATAAATTATAGGGTATAAATTGCTTTCAACTTTATGAAATTCCATGCTATGTGACATGGCATTCGGACCACAATTGTTTCCTGACATGGAGAGAACATTCTGCCTTGCTAATCTGTTGCTTGCTTCTGATGTGCATGAAAAACAATGCTGCATTTGACTTTCGAAGGAAAAACTTCATTATTTGCTATCATAAACATATTGCAATGTTATTATAATTGTTGGTTGTATTATTTCATTTTATGATATTCAGGACTATTGTTCTAATTTTCTTACGAATTTAATCAGTTGAATGGAGAAAAGATGGTTATGGTTGCCTGTGGATGGCGACATTCAATATCGGTATCTGCTTCTGGTGGCTTATACACCTTTGGATGGAGCAAATATGGTCAACTTGGACATGGAAATTTTGAAGATCACCTTGTTCCTCACAAGCTGGAGGCTTTGCATGGAAGTTTCGTTTCTCAGGTGATACATCCTTCAGTTGCAGCTGTCATTCTGTCTCTCTTCCAATGCCTATTGGCCTACGAAAGATTATCGATGAAAGGTCCTTAGGGAAGAAATGGAACACCTGACTTGTAGAAAGTGCTTGTGAATGGATCCATGGGAGTAATTTTCTGAACTTAGCTTTGCTGGTTTCCTGATTTTGATTTGGACAATGTATAAATAATACTCAACTTTCTCTCACCACCTATAGTTAACGGCTGATGAAGATGTGTGCTTATGTAGGTCTAATCAGCATCACTTCATCACCATTTCTGCATTCTTTCTTCCTTTAGTGTAGGCTTTTTATTCGTGCTAGTACTTTTGATACCTTGTTTGCTAAATGTTAAGTTAAGATAAGCTTTACTGAATGTATCTGGTTAGCCAAATATGTTATCTCTGTTCAAATCTCCCAACTTCTATTTTCCAGATATGTGGTGGCTGGAGACACACTATGGCACTCACTTCTGATGGAAAATTGTATGGCTGGGGTTGGAACAAGGTTGGTTATTGACTTCCTTTTCACTATTGCTTGGTTTGACTTCTCCTTGCTAATCAGTTCAATCAGCAATCGCCCAGCGTTGTTTGTCTGCGATGTTATGAAGCCTTTTAGTTCAACTGAGCTGAGCTCTGCTCACTCTCCATATATGGATATATTTCCTTCATTTAATGAACATTTACTGAATGCTTGGGTGTTTTTTTTTCGGCATGTGCAGTCTGGATCTGCCTTTGCTATGGTATTGGTTTTGTTAGAGTGGGATTTGAAGATCTTTTGGATAAATTTCCCTAATTTGGCCCTCAGGTTTTGCCAAAATTGAAGGGACATCCCGTGTGTTTTACAAAATTACATGGATACCCTCTATCACAGTTTGTTGGATTCATTAAATAAATGAAATACGATTATGTGACTTCAATGTGCACTTTGTTTATCAGATAATCTTAAAATAGTTGAGTTGATGTCTAATACTTTTATAATATAACTATAATGTGGATTGATGCCTTCCAAGTTAATTTCTTTTTTAGTTTATCTAGATCAGAGAGATATAAAAATAAAAATGACTGCATCATATGATTTTAATTAGTGGATGTACTGGTGTTAAGACGTATTTTTCCAAAGCAGGGGGACTTGTCCTGCAACTTCGCCTAAACCTGACGGATGTTGGAGTAATTCATCTTTATTATTACTTTCTTTGGGTTTCATTTCTGATTTTCCCCTCTATATTTCTTCAGCTTTTGCATAATTATTCTAAAGCTAATGCTTTAGTCCTGATGCTGCAGATTCCCTGATACTCTCTCCTCTTTTATATGCAGTTTGGACAGGTTGGAGTGGGTGACAACGTTGATCACTGTGCTCCTGTGCAAGTCAAATTCCCTAATGAGCAGGCACATACTTACTTCCATTTATTGGGATAACTGATTAGATAGCTCATGACATTTATTTTCAGTTCCGTGGGTTTTCCTTTCTCGCATGCATGAGAGTGTGACTTTTCATCCTTATTGTCTTTTCCTACTCCTGGTGCTAGCTAATATATTCTTTGTTCTTTTCCTTTGAGGCAGAAAGTGGCTCAGGTTTCATGTGGATGGAGGCACACATTAGCTGTTACTGAACAAGGCAATGTTTTCTCCTGGGGTAGAGGAACTAATGGACAGCTTGGGCATGGGGAATCTATTGATAGGTAGATATATTGTCACCCTTTGTCTGGATGTTTACTCTTTTGGCAACGAATCGATTGAATCAAGTCCTGAGTTCTCTTACCTTTACTAAGAAGTGAAAATATCTGGTAATAGATGGATGTGGTGACCCTCAAGTGTGCCATCTGTTTATGTGGGGTTTTTCTTCGGGCCAAATGTATATGTGGGGTTTGCTTGGGTGGCTCTCACTGGATATTAGGTCTTGTAATTAGTATTTGTGTGATCGTTTTAATAGGTATATTCTTTAATGGTTCATAATCCGAGTTGGGTTCATCTCTGTAATAATCTAATAGTCAAATGCATTGAGTTGGAGACATGAAAGTTTAAGAAAAAATTAATAACTTTCCTCGATTTTGAAAAAAAAAAACTTCATTTCATTTTTTGTCAGCTATTGTTTTTGAAAACTTCATTAATTGATCTAGAACATAGTCACTGTTCTGGAGAATATGTAATAGTGGTACTAATAGTGAAGATACGCGGTTGAGTTATGGAGCTGGTGATTATTTGAGAGAATGGAAAAGGAAAATATGGAACTTTTACCTGGTGATAATTAGCATGGTCTACATTACTTCACATTTGTAGAATTAACGAAGTTGTTGCTGAATCTCTGTTAACTGATGATAATTGCTCGGCAAATGTGTAGGAACATGCCAAAGATAATAGAGGCTTTGAGTGCTGATGGATCTAGTGGACAGCTAATTCAGTCCTCAAACCTTGATCTCTCATCAGGTGATTAATGATCTTGATTTTCCCTGCCTTTTACCATATGTTTACTCACTATAATTTGCATCTTTTTATATGCATGGAAACTTTTCACAGGAAAAACATGGGTCTCCCCATCAGAGAGATATGCCCTTGTTCCTGATGAAACTGTAAGTCACTGGCTCTTAAAACTCTAAGACTACAGTTGTTGCTGATGTGAACTTGTGGCGCCACAGATCTAGCGATGTTCCTGACCATGACATCTCCACTGTTGTGTCTGATAATTCAGAGACTAATTCTACTTGTTATCTTTAAGATTGCAATCAGTTCACTTGACCAATAAAACAGAGAAAATGCAGTTAAGACTAGATAATGTAATTCACAAAGCTATTATATTCAGCATAACAAGGTTCTAGCTTGTAATGGGACAGACTAGATCATTGATTTACTTTTTATATTTCTGGGTTCTGTGGCAGGATAACAGAAATGACGTGAGTGTTCCTGAGACTGATGTCAAGCGGATGCGAGTGTGATCACTTGAAAGATCTTCATGACAGCCAATCCTTTTGACACTCCAGTACTGGCCAACAAGGTTGTGCCATCTGCAAAGTTTGGTTTCAACTTCTCCATTCTCTAGTTCTTTTGTAAACCCATCTCTCCTTGCAGGGACTCGTGCCGTTGGTCTCTATTCTTCTATCTTGATAGTTGAACCTCATGTTAGAACTTAACGCCAATGTGAATAGTTTGGTCGGGGCTCCACATTTGTGGCTAAATGGGCTTGTAAGGCTTGAGGGAAGCTTTAATCCTATTGCTGAACCGCTTCCCATAATCGCTTCTGTTTAATTGTACCGGAAAGGAGCATTTAACATCCCTGGATGGGTTGTGATCCTGTGATGACTAGATATGGAAGGAAAGTATGCGGCAACGATGGCTGTGTGGTAACTACGGGTTACATTCCAGCAACAGTCTTTTGCTCGAAGGGAAAAACATTTTTTAAGTTGCGAGAGAGAGTTCAAACATAGTATTGACGATTGGTTGAGTTTCATCCAGCCTCTCATCAAAGATGGACATTGCATTGACCATTGGTTATGGTAAAATGGGGGTTTGTGAAGAGATTTGAAAAGAGTACTGACACCGAGTTTTATCTCTTAAGTGTCCAGCAGATTTTAATGCACGAAGGTTCTCATAGTATGACTTGGGAATGGTGTTCTCGATTGGTTCACCTTACTAAAATGTGGTAAATATGCTGCTGCTTCTTGTTCTTGCTCTTCTTTGTTTTTTTGATAAATCAATGTGCAATGTGTCCTTAAAAAACGTGCAATGTGGTAAGTTATTTTATGATATAAAGGTTATCTCAGTTCACATTAAAATCATGCTGAGTTGAATGAAGAAATCAAAGGTAAAGAAATGAGGATATGGGCTGCCTCGGTTGAAAGAACTTGAGTTAATGAGTTGAATACAGAAGGCCGAATTTGTGCACTTGAAGCGCCGGAGCGCACCACGCTATGGTCGCCGGCACTGTCCCCAAGCCGGCAATCACCTCGTGCTGGTGTTAGTTGTGTCTAAATATGTGTGGTGGCCTGTGTCTGGACAAATGTAGTGAGAAGAGAGAGATAGAGAGAATCCACTCAGAGTGTCAAAAGAATAAATGATAAAAACAGGGGCATTATGTGGATCATAGGTTACGAGAGTACCTCACAATAAAAAGGGTAGCAAGTTACCACTTGGGGCCTTTGAGACTTGTCCTGTAATTAGGCGGGTTTCACATATGCGTTTTTTATTTTAACATGTCGATGCTTGTACGCTCAAATTCTTCTAATTGGAACACTATCTTTTTCTTGCCTTATCTCCGGCAGTACACTCTATTTGTTTTACTTTCTAAGAGATCCCAAGATCTGGACCAGGCCTTAGATAAAGCAATTTAAGGACTTACTCAAGTTCGAGTCCATTCAGAGTGTCAAAAGAATAAATGATAAAAGTTCTAGATTAGTGTTTTCTTAACGGGTCAAGTTCACCTCAGCAAAATCTATTACCAGAACAGGATGGCAGGTGGCAGTTTTTAAAAAGGGTTAGGCTGTGCATGACAACACTTTTGTTTCACAATTTCTGTTCTAGAAATTAGGGATGAGCAAACTGGACCGGGATCGCTCGGACCGGACCAAGACCGGACCGGACCAATCGGGTTGGTCCGGTCCTTGAGGGTGTCAGTCCGGACCGGTCGGGTTGGTCCAGTCCTTGAGGGTGTCGGTTCGGTCCTCGGTCCTAATAAACGGGACCGGTGGCTGGGCGGTCTGGTCCTCGGTTCCAGGGGGCATAGGATCGGACCGCCCGGACCGGACTGATCCAAAAAAATAAAATAAAATATATATATGCATATTCTTCTCAAACTTTCTTAGAAGACGAATGATTAATTTAGAACCAAAATTTAAGTGTTAACACAAACATTTCTTGGAAATGAATATGGTAATTTAATTATGTAAGCTATTTGTCAAAATTCATGAACTCATTTGAAACAATTAAAGAGTGGGATTACATAAAACTACATCCATGACATTTTTCTCTCTCTTTGATAGTCCGACAATGTTTTGTCTTGAACTCATTTAAATTGAGAGAGACTCTTACATTGGCAATGATCAATATTATTGTTGAGGTAAAAACATACAAGTTATATGGTGGATACAATTTGTAAAACTTTTTTTTAGTTTACAACCAAAGGAAATCAATTAGTATTGAAATTCAAAAAGTAGCAGATGGATTCATCTTTTAATGAGCCTTACTCTTCTTGTCCGAGATAGTCAAATTAAGAGGACAAAAACTATGATTAAACAACACTGTGTATTTAGTGTTGAAACTTTCTAAAATAATACAATGACTTTTCTTTTAACAAACACTTATTTACAATGTCGTTGGCACCCACTGCACCTCCTTTCTATCGCCTACGAAAACATCGTCGGAACCCACCACACCTCCGCAAGATCGAGGCCGAGTTCTCCAAGATCCGCGACAAGTGAAATCGCGAGCTACAACGACTTTTTCGATTTGTTTACCGGTCCTATTGGGACAGGACCAGGACCATTGGTCCTGGTCCGGTCCTCGGTCCCGAAAATTTGGGGACCGGGATTACTGGTCCGGTCCTCGATTCCATACGAGGCCCGGACCGGCCTGGACCATGCACACCCCTACCAGAAATTATTCTGGAACAGGTTTGGAATAGAAATTCGTTTGGTAACGCGACTTCATTTTTCTATTTCTGGAACAAATTTTTGTTCCAAAAATCATTCTGAAACAGAAATCAGAAGTTAAAATTAGAAATTTCTATTTACTGAAATAGAAATAAAATTTTTTCTCTCTTTTCTCTTTCTTTACAACTTGCTCTCCTCTCTCTCTTGGCTCCCCGTCGTTGCTACCTGTGGCTTGCCCGCTTGCCCCCCACCGTCGGCCATTTGCCGCCCGCCCGCTCGCCCGCCCGTCGTCTCTCATATATTTATTCACGACTCACTCTCTTGGCTCCCTATCATCGTTGCCCGCTGTCGTTGTCCATCGCTCGCGCCACCCACGCCCACTGCCGACTGCCCGCCATCGGTCGCCGCCGATAGTTGATCGTCGCCGATTATTGCCTATTGGTGGCCACTGGTCGCCTCCACCGCCTTCCACTGCCGATTGCCTCCATCGCCTGCTTGTCATCCCCGATCGCCACCGGTCGCCCCCACCACCTTCCACCTTCCACCACCACCTCCCGCCGATCATTGCCATCGCTTGTCGGTCGCCGCCGACCACCACCACCGGTCGCCCCCACCGCCTTTCGCCGCCGATCGCCGCCACCTCCCTCTGATCACCGCCACCGCCCAGCTAGTCAGCCCCACCGCTGATTATCGCCATCGCTCGCCAGTCGTCGCCAACCGCCACCGATCACCCCCATTGCCTTCTGCCGCCCATCGCTCGCCGATTGCCACCGTTCATCGATGTTCAGCGCCGTTAGGGAAATAGAAATTTTATATTATTATCAAACAAATTTTTATTCTAGAAATAGAAATTTTGTGTCGTTATCAAACGCATTTCTCTGCTCAGAAATTAATTTCTGGAACAAAATTTTTGTCATGCGTGCCTTTGATACCATGAAAAATTTCAGATTGGTACACTTGTGACAAATTTACCCAAAATTAATTTTTTAATCATGAAAAATTCAAAACTAGTACATTTGTGACAAATTTACCTCAAACTAATTTTTTGACTCAAATTGATATATCCGTGACAAATTTACCTCAAACTTATACACATGTAACAAATTTACCCTTCGTTAATTTTAGTTAAATTAGACTAATATCACGAAAAATCCCAAACCGGCATACTTGTGACAAACGGAAGGTAAAACCATAAATTGGTATATCCCGTCAACTGTCATGTGTCATCAAACTTAGCAATTTGGTGGTAAAATTTGATAGAAACTAACGGAGGGTAAATTTGTCACAGGTGTACTAATTTGGGGTAAATTTGTCACAAATATACAAGTTTGGAGTTTTTCATGGTTAAAAAATTAGTTTGGGATAAATTTATCACAAGTGTATCGATTTGGGGTTTTTCTTGGTATTAACCATTTTAAAAATTTAGAATGATAGTTTTGAAACAAAAAAGTAAAAAAGTCAAATAATAATTTAGTCATAAACCTTTTAATTGGACCAATTTAATCATAAACCTTTTCACATTGATACCTGTGAGATTTTATTTTATGGGACCACTGCCAATTGTTTCCCCTCACGCTTAGTCTGATTTTTTTTTTTGCCTAGTACTAAGCATTGACATATTTAATTGGTGAGGCAAATGGGATTTAGAAAGATTCGAACTCAGGACCTCCAGCTCTAATACCATATGAAATTTTATGGGACTACTACTAATTGTTCTAAAAACTTAAGCTGTTAAATAAAGGCGTGGTTTAATATTTAATATTCTAACAATATCAATTTAGTCCATTCAGCCAATTTAGGCCATATATCGTTGACGTGAACACTAGCTGTTCTATATGACACGGCTAGTGCAGACGTGGATATATTTATATATTTTTTAATATATTTTTTGAATTTTTCCTTTCATTTCTTCTTTTGTTTTCTCTTTCTGTTTGCTAGTGGCTGGATGGGCCATGGCCAACGAGGGTCGGCCTCACTGGGCCACGCATGGGCGAGGCCCCCTCGCCAAATCTGGTAAGGCTGATCCTCGCCTAGGTGAGGCTAGCCCTTGCTAGTCATGGGCAAAAAGAAAAGGGAAAGCAAAAGAAGAAAGAAAAAAAATTCAAAAAAAATTATAAAAAATGTCTACATCAACGTCGGTTGTGCTACGTAGAACGACCAATGTCCACATTAGTGATATCCGGCCTTAATTGGCCGGATGGACTAAATTGATATTAATGTGAAAAGATTTAGGACTAAATTAGTCTAATTGAAAGGTTTAGGACTAGATTGATACCAATGCAATATGTTTATGATTTTTTGGTACTTTTTCCATAGATGGATGATGTTGGTTTTGGAATAAAAGTATAATTTCCGTTGATGACATCATCTAGATGAAAAGAAAAAGAAATGTGAAATTTAAGATTTAACTTGGGCTAATATCATGAAAAACCTCAAACTGGTATATTTGTGACAAATTTATTTTAAATTATTTTTTTGACCATGAAAAATTTCAAACTGGTACATCTGTAACAAATTTATCCCGAACTAATTTTTTGACCACGAAAAACCTTAAATTGGTACATCTGTGACAAATTTATCCCAAATTGGTACATATGTGACAAATTTACCCTCTGTTAATTTCCGTTAAATTGGGTTGATACCATAAAAAATCCCAAACTTGCACACCTATGACAAACGGAGAGTAAAATCCCAAACTGGTAGACTCTGTTAACTATTATACGTCGTCAAACTGAGGTTTTTGACAATAAAATTTGACGGAAACTGATTAAGGGTAAATTTGTCACAGGTGTATCAGTTTGGGGTAAATTTATCACGGATGTGTCAGTTTGGGGTTTTCTATGGTAAAAAAAATAGTTTGAAGTAAATTTGTCAAAAATGTACCAGTTTGGGGGTTTTTCGTAGTATTAACCCATTTAACTTTAAGGGCCAAGTTCATGATAAAGAAAGCAGAATTTCCCATTTGTTTTATCTTGAAGTCTATCATTCTCATTCAGCCACTTTGGCATCTTCTTCAACACGCATGAGCCACAAAATTCAATATGTATAAATAAGAAAGCAATTTCTTAATAAAAGAATTAAGTGGTAAGATGGCTAAGAAACAAAATCAATTAAATTAAATGATAAAACGAAAAATAGAAATTATTTCACTAATATAAATAATGTAAAGCGAGCGAACTGAAAAATGCTATCATGTTAGAATACCAATATTGTCATTTATCAATATCTTTATACCTCTTACATAAATTGAAAGCTTGAAGACTTTCATTCTCGTTTTGCCACTTGGCATTTATTTTAACATGAATGTGTCAGCTTGTGAAAATTAGACAAGATTTACATAAAAACATGAGAATTTTGATTCTGTACGAAAAAAAGTATTGGGAAGCAGGCTAGTAGAAATAAAATCACATAAATCAAATGGCAAAAAAAAAAAAAATCAAAAGTAATTTGGCTAATAGAATTTTATAACCTCTTAATAAACAAAATAATATTCAAAATGATCTGATCATAAATTACTATCTTCGGCTATAATTTATCCACTCCTTTCTCATCCCAAATGAAGACTCTAAATTATCTAAAGTATTCATAGAGATGGCAGTGGGTTCCCTAACTTCATTCTGAGCAATCACTAATCTTGCTCCCAGTGCAATTAAGTATATGTGGAGTAAAAAAAGCAAAAAAGAAGACCATCATTAATGACACTCTTTAGTTTCCCATAGTCAAAGTAGACGAGACCATAAAAATTACACTCAATTGGATGGAGACCGAGGTATGTATCTAACTGCATCGATCGTCCATTGTATCACTAGAAGAAAATACAATTCGTATCTGAAATGCGTTGGCGAGTCGGTTCCTTTTTAATGGAAATGATAAATTCTCGAATACGACTCGGTCGTGAAATTGGGTTATCATTCACCAAGCTTTTAGATTTACAAATCAAATTTACCACTCTATAATCCCAAAACATGCAAATAACAAGAGAGGGAGAAATGGGAAAATTAGGGAAAAAGAAAAAAAAATCAAGGATAAGAGCAGAAGGTGAATGAGAGAGAGAGAGAGAGAGAGAGAGAGAGGGAGAAGGGGGACAAATATACCAAAACTCCAAAGGAGAAGAAGAGGAAATAGAGGTCTGAGATCAGATTCTCTCACCCGCACCCAAAAAACACCAACTTTCTTTTCTCATTTTCTTGGATTTTTCAATTCATGCCCCCTCCCTTCCTTCATTCACAGAGAAGGAGCAGCACCACCTTCTCTCTCCCTCTCCCTCTCTCTCTCTCTCTCTCTCATTCGTCATCATCTTCTTCTTCATCATCAGATCTCAGCTTTCGGTCGAGTTCTTCCACTCCACGGATCACCCACCCGACAGACCCTCCAATTCTTGTCAATTCCACCCTCTGATCTCCCCTTAGGGAGATCCCCCCGATTGATCGACCGACATCCATCGATCGAGACCCATCGCCCACCGACCCGCCGCTGGCAATGAACGACTTCGACGGCCTCTTGACCGCCGACTTCGGCTTCAAACCCCAGGGCAAATCGGCTCCTATGAAGCCCTCCTCCGCCGCCGCCGCCACGACGGCCTCCTTCGACTTCGATCTCGGATCTCGATCGGCCCACCTCTCCAATTCCGATCACGCCTTCGGCTCGAAGCCGAACGCCAAGTCCCAAACCCTAGATGACTTTGGGGATCTCTTCGGCAGCAATGCGAGGAGCACGAGCAAATCGGAGAGCCGCGGGGGCGATTCGGGTTTCGATTTCGACTCGATGTTCAACTCGAGCTCCAAATCGCCGGGCTCGCCGGTGTATGATAAGCCGGTCTACGACGACGATATATTTGAAGGTGTTCCGGGTATAAAGAGCTCTTCCGGGGTGAAATATGAGGATGTCTTCAGGTCCATTTCCGATTCTCCGCCGCGGAGAAAAGGGAACGAAAATAGTGGGTTTGACGATCTTTTGGGCGGATTTGGAAAGAATGAAGGTGAGTCTAAGAGTCAGGGGTATGATAGGAATGTCCCAGCTTTTGATGATGATTTACTTCCTGGGTTTGGAGGAAGTGGTCCTCCTGCTAAAGACAGGTATATGCTAAGTGCCTTGGTCTGTGTTTCCCGATTACATTGTGGACTTAAGTGCTTTTAGTGTTGGGGAGATTTAGTATTTGTCAGCATTGTTCCTAATTGAGCGTATTTTGATTGCACCAGCTAGAGCTAGCTTTGGTTGATCAAAATAGTGTTGATCATTGTTTGATTTAACTATTTTATCTGTGTTTTGATCTCTTGCAGCATTGTCTGCTGTTTGCACTGTGTACATACTTCTCTTTACTAGGTTTTCATTCATGATCTCAGTGGATTTGTTATCGATCTTCGCGTGTGCATTGAACTGACATGGCCAAATAGAATTTGGTATTTACGTGGCAAAGCCCTGCAGATTCCCTGTGTGAATATGAAGAAAATTGTTGTACCCGCTACCCTGTAGCTATCAGGATTTACATGGCAAAGCCCTGCGAATCTGCTCATTTGATCACCTATGCTTTCCTTTTTCTCTTTCAAACTTGCAAGCATTATTTTTTAATTTCTGAGTGTGATTAACAGTAGGAACGCGGCGTTTTCATGGCAATGATCAAGCGTCTTTAATCCATGTGCTCTATTGCATTCGGCATGTAATGGTCTTTCGAGTCTTCTTACTGGAAATGGAAAGTTCGATCTCTATGTGGAAAGTGCAGTGTTGAAGATAGAATCTACCTTTTCTTTCCTTTTTTCTTTCTTAGAGCGATATTCTTGTGGAGAAATCGGGATTTGTGAAGGGGAACAGTTATTTTCTTCTCATAAAAGATGTTTGGAGACTGTGATTGCTACTTTCATAGCTTTATCTGACTATGTGGAGTCGGCTATTTAAATGCTTTTATACCATTGTTCTCTCTTTGGTACGAAAGTTTTCTGTAGCTTTAGGTACTCCCCATAATATATCAGCGTCTCCTTTCATGACTTTTTAGGTTTTCTTCTACTCTTTGTTATAGTTGTTTCTTGATCCTATAATCGCATCTTCTCACTAGTGCAACCGGACGTCATTTCATGTGTCCGTACCATTGCAAAACAAGCTCTTCTAATCCTACACCTATCTCTTGGAATACATTCATTTCGGTACTTCTTCCATCACACAGTAAATAAAACAATGAAGCAAGTGGACTTATGGTTGAGGTAAACCTTTGTGTTAATTATAGTTACTCAATTGTGACGTGGAGTTCCCAAGTTCTTTGGATGGAATGAGACTCATTGGATTGCAAGAATAAGTTAGCTCCATTAGTGACCCTCTTCACCAAGTTTGTGCAATACTATGCCTTTTGAGTGATTCCACTAGTTTATGATCTCAATTATCAAGGAGAATGCTGTTTTGCTTATGAAACTGCCCTGTGCATGCCGTAGTTCTTTAGAGGGAGAGATGTTATGAATATGGATATGGATATTCATTCTATAGCATGGAGATGCCTACTGAAAAATGTGAAGGTATAGTTGTCTCAGTATAGGTCCTTGTGATGAGAATTGCATTTGACTCCATAAACTATACAGCACGAAGTTTTATTAGAGCAAGTATTTCCTTAGCTGTTCCACTTTCTGTTAAGTCTAACAGTTTCACTGTAACAGTTGACCCCATCAGATTTTAAATGTTGGAACTAGCCAACTTTTATATATTTCATCTTTTTGTGGCTTTGGACAATGTGGAGTCTGGACATGCTATTTGAGTCAAGTTTTGTCAGATTTCTCAAATATGAACCATCTGGTGATGGTTACAAACTTACAGACTTCATCAGATAGGATTCAATCCCATGAGAATGCAGTATTTGGTGAAGTTTTGGAGGATCAAAGATTCTCAATCTATATATTTTGTTTGAGAAAAACTTTTCAATTGTAATTATGCTGGTAGTTTCACTCACCAACTTCTCTTTTTCCTGCAGGCCAATGCCAGAGCCTACTTGGTCATCTGAGCCGACGCATCACACAAGTAAAATGACAGAAGATCCATTTGTGTCGTTAGGATCAACCTCACCCCATGTGCCCTCATCTTCAGGCCTTTCCACTGACCCGTTGGAAGAATTTAGTAAGCTTGGTAAATCCGAGAGCATGAAAACTGATGCTCCATCTGTATCCAGTGGGGGAGTATATGATGACATGGATCCATTTGATGGCTTGGGAAAATCTGTGCCATCATTTTCATCTGAAAGAACCAATAGCGGCAAGGATAGGATTCCTCTGAGGAGAGAACGCAGCTCTAAGAGGAGTCCAGATTACTATGCAGAAGAGTCTTTGCATGTTGATGATGATCTTAAATCTGATCAAACTTTTTTCGATATTCCTCCTGCTTCTCGAGGTACTAACACGTCTGCTGGTCAAACTGCTTCTGATCCTTCCTACGCGCAGGCCAATCCCAGTGATGCCAGTAGTCCAGTAGACATGTCCCCAACATATGAGGAAAATGTCTCATCCTCTGATGAGGAGGTATGGCTCACAGTATCAGAAATTTCTCTTTTTACACAACCTACAAGTGTGCCCCCGCCATCTAGACCTCCTCCTCCAAGACCAGCACGAGTCTCAAGAGTAGGAAGTAGCTCTTTTGGATCTGCAAATGCGAAGAATAATGTTAATGAGTTTTCTTCATTCTCAAATTCCACTCAAAATTTTGAGGATCCTAAGTCAGTCCCTCCTGCATATAGGAGTTCATCTCCAATCGATGAATTAGAAGATTTTGCAATGGGCAGGGGTAGAAATAATGTTGATGATCATTCTAACGGCTTTTATAGTGAGGAAATTGGTATGAACTCCGATGCCGCTGCATCTGCAGCAGCCATGAAAGAAGCCATGGACAGGGCAGAGGCTAAGTTTAGGCATGCAAAGGAGGTAAGGGAAAGAGAGAGTGGTAAGACTGCTAGAAGTAGAGACACTGTGCATCTCGAGAAGGATGAGGATTTTCTGGATGCTCATGAGAGAGCTCTATGGGAAAAGCAAGCGAAGTTAGATCGCGAGTGGCTGCAGAGGGAGAAGGAAAAGGAAGAGGAAGAGAGGGAGCAAAGGAGACTTGAGAAAGAGAGAGAAAGAGAAGAAAAAGAGAGGGAGCAAAGGAGACTTGAAAAGGAAAGGGAGAGAAGGGAGATTGAGAGGGGAAAGGCCAGACAAGCCGTGGAAAGGGCTACTAGGGAGGCTCGTGAGAGAGCAGCTGCTGAGGCACGTGACAGAGCAGCTACGGAGGCTCGCCTGAAAGCTGAAAGGGCTGCTGTTGATAAAGCGAATGCTGAAGCTCGAGAGCGTGCGGAAAGGGCAGCAGTGATGAGAGCACAAGCTGAAGCCCGTGAAAGAGCAGCTGCAGAGGCAAAGGAAAGAGCTGAAAAAGCTGCTGCAGAAGCAAGGGGGAGGGCAACTGAAACACGGATGAAAGCAGAACGAGCTGCTGTGGAGAGAGCTGCTGCAGAGGCTCGAGAAAGGGCTGCTGCAGAGGCTCGAGAGAGGGCTGCTGCGGAGGCTCGAGAAAAGGCTGCTAGGGCCAACCAACAAAAGAATGATAATGATCTTGAATCCTTTTTCAGCATGGGTCGAGCAAGCAGTGCTCCACGGCCCAGGGCCAATTCTGCAGTGAGTTTTTAAAAGTTAGAGCTGAGTTGCTGCATTTTTTTATCTTACGATGGCCATAAAAAAATGATTTCTAATCCTAACTTTTGATGACTCAGGATCCTTTCTTTGAAACACAGTCACAAAGCAGAAAGGGGCCTGATGTGGCCAAGACGTCTGAATCTACTTCATCAAGCATAAGAAAAGCTTCATCAACTACAAATATTGTCGACGATCTTTCTTCAATTTTTGGAGGTAGCATGCATGAACTTCGCAGAGATAGAAAAGTTTTCTTACATCCTTTTCATTTTGATTGTTTACTTAACTTTTATTCCCGATGTTAACCAAAAGGAGGAGTAGCATCATCTGGGGAGTTCCCGGAATTTGAAGGAGAAAGTGAAGAAAGACGTAGAGCTCGGTTGGAGCGCCACCAGAGGACTCAAGAACGAGCGGTATATGCTTGCTAAGAGGACATTTTGTTTCTCTCTTGTGAATGATGGATGCTGAAACTTTAGCCTTATTTGAACTGGTTTGATTACTGTGGACCTCTTTCTTAGATTTATGTCTTGTCTATCCTATTTAGGCAAAAGCTTTGGCTGAGAAGAACCAGCGGGATCTTCAGGTTCAAAGGGAGCAGGCCGAGAGACACGTAAGAAGTTGTGATTTCCTTATGTTTAAGTTGCATTTTATGTGTCTGTGCTACTTTGAGTATGAGCTCGTGGTTTAGATGGAGAAAGACATATTTAAGTCTTGATGGCTTTACTTATATAGCTAAAGTTTGTACCTTTCACCTAACTTATCAAGATTTTGCAAGTGTAATGACTATTGGGTATGCCTTGTCATAAAGCCTGGCTAATCCTTGAATTTCTATGTTGCAGTCTTAAAATGATTTTGAATGTTAGGTTCAGACTTTAAACTACCCTAAGAAGGGCTGAAAACGACTGCATGTTAATGCTGTACCATAAACTCACTTCTGCCATCAGTAAATCATTCACCAACCTGCAACTTTCTCCATCATCAATCTCTTGCTTTTGCCACTCTTTAAGACCGATCAAACATAGATATGACATTTGAAAACAAAAACTTTTCTCCTTTGCGATTGATGTTTAATCCCTTGTATGCGAAAGTCTGGAAATGATTCTGCAGTGCCCTAATAGATAGTAGCCAGGTTAAAAAAGGATGTTATAAGAAGCATCTCATTCTGAACTGTGCTGCGCAGCAGCTGGTGGTACACCGATTTAGACTTTCTGAGGAGATTATAACATAGGTTACTATATAATTTATGTGCCTTTTGGATTTTGTTGGATTTTTGTCCTTTGAGGTTGAACTTGGCGTTTCTCTCTAGGTTTTGATTTGTTTAGGTTCTTCTTTTTGACATTTATTTTTAAAGGTTTTTCTGCCATTGGACTAGGAATATTTCTTTTGAATTCTAGAATCTCTTTTTTCTCCTTGGGGAAAAGTAACCGAGAATAGGCTTCTTATGAATCGTCTTTAATCTGATGAATAACAAAGGCTCAGTGTGCACTTTCTACGGCTTGAAGAGTGCACTTAATGTCAAGGTCTTTGCCCCCCCAGCTAAACCCGGGAAAAGTGAGGATGCTTTTGTCCAATGCTGTGTCCCACACAGTTTAGATGACGAACGGCATGAAATAGTAAATTTGAATGCAGATGCCAGAATAAGTCTGAAGCTTGTTTTGATTTCTTGAATTGATACTTTTTGTTGATTATCACTGTATACTGGTTGCATATTTCCTCTATTTGTTCATGTTCATCCCTCATTAGCTCTTTAATTACAATGATTCTTGGTCAAAATTACAAATTAGTGAATTTCTCTCTTTAATATTGGTTTGGATGATTTTCAGAGAATTGCTGAAACATTGGACGTGGAGATCAAGCGTTGGGCTGCTGGCAAAGAGGGGAACCTACGGGCGCTGCTTTCAACGATGCAATATGTATGTCTTAAGTACTTGTTTCGCTTTTTTTAACTTATGATGGTTATTGCAGTTTACTGAATGGAAAACTTTGGTTTTAAACTTGATTAGTCAGTTTGACAGATATTATTTGCTTTTGGTGATGGATATTTTGGTCATTAACTTGTATTTTGCAGTTGCTGATTTTTCTTTTTCTGATTTGTGGTAGGTGCTCTGGCCTGAAAGTGGTTGGCAGCCTGTGTCTCTGACAGATTTGATAACTGCTGCAGCAGTGAAGAAGGTATACAGGAAAGCAACCTTGTGCATTCATCCTGATAAAGTGCAACAGAAAGGTGCTAATCTTCAGCAGAAATACGTTGCTGAAAAAGTGTTTGACCTCCTTAAGGTATTTGGGATGTCAAATTTTTCTAATTGGTCATTTCTCTGTTGGTCGTGTGCATTTTATCACTGTTAACTTTGAGGACATATCTGTAAATGTGGGTCATCTTAGTGCCACTATGTAGCAATAATTTGTCAAAAGGTGGAGGAACCGGTCACAAGTCAAAATAATAATTCGTCTGAGGGATAACTTTTTACTGATAACGATGTTTTAATAATGCCACAGGAAGCTTGGAACAAATTCAATTCTGAGGAGCTCTTTTGAAATCGTGGAGTTTTCTTGCCTCTTCAATGCTGCGTTGTCGGCAACCATGTCATATTTTTGGTGGAATGCTAGTCTGCTCCATACAGAAGAATGGTTGCACACATCTTCTTCATGAAATGTACCGTGCACATGTGCAGCCATAAAGCATAGATACACACAACCCAGTTGATTTCTCCCAAGAGTTGCAGAACATCATCGCTCGCTGCAATTGAGTCTCTCGAGGTAAAAGAAGTTGAAGGCTATTGCGTTATCGGTTGGAATGTTGTGCCTTTGTAAAATAGCGTGTGTTGATTCCATTTATGGAAAACTCTTACTAGATCCGCTTCTGGTTGAGAATGGGAAGACTGTGTCTTCTTTTTTGGTAATTTTTTCCCTCTTGGGTTGTGATATAGTTCCATTTATTGAGTGTATAACCTCATCTGTATTGATCTGTATGATTGCTGAGCACATCCCTATATAGAAGAAATGTCTTTATTTAGCGGACAGTTCTGGTTCGATGATGAACACAACAGGCGTCATTGTGGTATCTTTTTGAAATGATGGTGATAGTTCTTTTGGGTCTCGCATGCCAACAGTCTATTGTTTTTCCTGTAAGACTTCGTCATTGCTCGAGGTCTACGGTTTCCCTTCCGAACAAAAAAAAGAAAGCGGAGATGCTGCCGAGCCTCTTATTTAAATGATCGCGATCTTGTTACATATAAGCAACTCGCCTTTGGCTGTGGGTTTAGTAATTTTATGAGAAATTTGGATAGTTTAGTCCTTTAAATTAACAAATCTGATAATTTATATATCTACATGGACATCTATGTCTATAAATGCGTGCATTGTGATGTCTATTATATGTGTATTTATATTTGTGCTGGCAAAACTGGTTTAAAGAGCTTGGGAAAAATTTGAGATTTGCGACGGATGAGAAAAATGAAGAATTGACATAGAATGAGTGAATTCCTTTTGAAAAATGGAAGCGATACATAGATGGGCATTAAACATGCACGACACCAGACAACTTAACATAACACACGGGGGATTTTCTTTCTATTGAGATTAATTCTGTGTTCTCGCACTTGTCACGTCACCTGGGGATCCTTTTACGTGATCAACTCCCGAAAACTAGGGGGAGTTCTTGCCTTCTGCTTCCATGATTTTCACCATTTGATCTCCATTTTTGGAGAATTTGAATTTAAGAGCAGAAAGAAGACAAATGAAAACAACTTATGGAACAGCTGCTTATGTTGTGCAGAGTCCAGTGTCATCCATTTTACACAATTATCTACACCCAGTAGTTCAAGCTAAGTACCTGTAAGGATGTTTTATTTTGTATGTGAGGAAGAACCATGTCTAAGTGGACCGCTCATGATATCTCCACTACTACATGATGTTTAACGTTACTGGTCACAGGTCTAGATGAAAAAGGGAAGAATAAACATGAAGCAGTGCCTTTGGGGGTTCTAATGGAGCATCCAGAAATTTCATCATTTAAATGTGTACTCTTCCTAAAAATCATTTCTACTTATAGTCCCTGTTGAGTGTTATGTTCCACGTTAGCTGCTTCCTTATTTATTTACTTTTTCCTTCTTCTTTTTTTCCATTCTTCCTCTAGCCGGTCGCCGGCCCGGCCACCGATGAGGGCGAGCCTCGCCCACCCTCACCTCTGGCCAATTGTTGAGGTTGACGACTGGCTAGAGGAAGAATGGAAGAAAAAAAGAAAGAAAGAGAAAGAGAATAAAATAAAAGGAAAAAGAAAATAAATAATAAATAATTCGAAATAATATTAAAAATTATCAACATCAGCGATAGTTATGCCATGTAGGGCGACTAGCATCCATGTCAACAATTTCCGGCAAAAATTGATCGGATTGACTGAATTGGCACAAATGCAAAATGTTTAGAATTCAATTGGAAAAAAAAAGGTTTAAAATTGAATTGACCAATTGCAATAGGTTTATGACTTTTTTGATAATTGTCCCATGCTCCTACTATTGCTCACTATAAGATGGTAAAACATATTCTCCGATATGTTCATGATACTTTACACCTTGGCCTTCACATTTTGTCTTGTAATTCTTTCCACTTATTTGGTTTTGCCAATGCAGACTAGACTGGATGCAAATTCATCTGATGTTCTACCACTGGCTATTGTACTTTTCTTGGTTCAAACTGTGTTTCTTGCTGTGACAAGAAATAACTCACCGTTGCTCGCTCCACAGCTAAAGATGAATACCGAGCTCTTGCTTCAACAACATGCTTCATTTATTCAATTTTCTATTTTTCTTTATATGGTATTAGAGTAGGAGATCTAAATTCGAATCTTTCTAGGCCATTATTTGACTAATCAATGAAATATTTTCATACTTAGTACTATGCAAAAAGACTAAATTAAGTGTAAGAGGGAATGATAGAATATTTAATTATTAAATCACATATTCCTCTATTAGTTTAAGTTTTTTAAACAGTTGATAGTAGTTTCAAAAAATTTCACAGTGGCAGCACAAGATAATCATAACATGCAAAGCACTTTATGGTGAGGTTCAATTTGATCTAATCTATAGGAAAAAAAAAACGTGAAGATACTATTACTAATTTGAATAAAATGCTTTTACTATACACCGTCTTTAACTTCACCTCCGTCTACCTCCGTCTTAACTTCCCTTTTTGGTGTGCCTCGAACCTTTATACGCACTTCACCTCCGTTCCTACATGTGAGCTAGTCCGATTGATCTTTTAGGACTTCATAAAAGAACCTGAACGCCCACCATATTCGACTTAGCCAATGCATACATCTAAGCTTATCAAGAAAAGGAAAAAATTACAAAAAAAAGTCATAAATATATTGTGCCAATTCAATTCTAAACTCTTTGATGATTTATCAATATAATCCTCTAGCCAATTTTGACTGACAATCGCTGATATGACAGTCCAGTTAACGTTGGCTATTGCCGACATGAACAATATTTTAAAAATTTTCTGTTTTTCCCTTCTTCTTTTTTTTCTTTTCTTCTTTCTTTTTTCATTAGAGGCCAGTCTCAGGCGATGGTCGAAGGGGGTTTAGCGAGGGTGATGCCTCACCTGACTCTGGCAAGGGCCGCCCTTGTTGGCCACAAGAGAGGGTCGCGACCCTCGCCTAGTGTCCCGCAAGGGTTTTTGGGCCCTTGATTTCCGTAACAAAGGAAAAAAAGATAAATAAAAGAAAAGAAAAGAAATAAATAATTTAAAATTAAAAAATATAAAAATATAAAAATTGAAAAGATTGTCCATGTCAGTACTGGTGGTGCCACATAAGATGCCCATCATACATATCAGCGGGATGGACTACATTGACAAATTATCAAAAAGTTTAGGACTAAATTGGCACAAATATAATAGGCTTAGGACTTTTTTTGGGGTAATTTTCCAAAAAAAAAACCACATAAAGCTAGCAAATCACATGCACACTTCTCCACCATTGTCTCTACGTGCCGGAACTCAGCCTCTCTTCTTTTCATTAATCGTTAAGTATTCTTTTTGTTTTGACATTTACTTAATCCCAGATACTTTATGCTCACATTGCTAAAGTAGGTGCTGACCTTTAATACATAGATGTGATCCATTACATCCATAAGAGTAGCTTTACCTTCGGTACTAACATTGTAAAATATAATGAAATCATTGACTGATATTCGAACCCGATTAACACTAACTTTATAAAATACTGTCCTTGTAGAGGTCAATCATCAGAACAAGTCTGGCCAAGCACAAAATAATCGTATCGATATTGCATTGTCAATGCTCATTCACTCGCTTGACACAATCCAACCTCCATAAGTTTCATATTCTCTTCTCAAGCCTAGAAATACAAAATTCACCAGGGGGAAACGAATCGCCAATGCATTTTTATTTGACTGAGATGCCAACATCCGCCACATTAAAATACCAACTGACTTTAGTGACTAACAAAACCAACATCTTCTTGTGGCTTACCAATGCCTTTGAAGGTTACTATCATTTGAAATTAACAATCTTGAATGGACTGATGTATCAATATTTTCACATCAAATCCAAGTAATTTTATGTCTCTTACCAACTTTCTTTTTCATCTTGCTTGATTTTCAAAAGCACAAACATTTTTTTTATCCTTACAAAATTACCGACTACTTTGATAATATATCAACACCTATTTTTGTGGCTCACCAACTCTTTTGAAGTTACCAACTTTTTTTGAAATTACTAACCTTAACTTGATGGATGTACCAACAAAAACCAAAAAACATCAACCTTAATTAGACTGATGTATCAACATTTGTCATATTAAAGACCAACTAATTTTAGTCACCAACCAACTGTTTGTGTTATTTGATTTTGAAAACTAGCTACATTTCCAGAGAAATTTTGTAGAATCATTCATCAATTGTTTTAAAAGTTTCATCTAGCTAGCTAGCTAGCTATTAGACGAATGAGGTCTGATTCACTCTGCATTAATGACACATGAAGCAAATTGAACCTTGTACAGCTCATCGGTAAAGCGTCAGTCTTATTCCAACGCTTCAAAGAAATGCGTGAGTAACATAGAAAATGACAAAGGAGTAGCTAGGATTGACAAACAATGTGAAGTGGCCTCATTATTTGAACCAATTTGCAAACAGGTCCTTCGCGCAATCATACAAGAAAGGTCTAGAACACAACCCTCACCAGCTTCGTACCACCCCAAGCCTTCGTCGTGACTTCAATATTAAAGTCACCGACTTGTATCGAGATCCGCAGAACATTATTGACTTCGTGCGAAATTGACTGTACCCGGTACAACGTGTTAGATGAAGAAGTATTTCCACGGTGCCTATTAGAGAGAGAGAGAGAGAGCTAGTTGACCATGCTAAGTGCGAAGTTAGCACCTATGGCGAACTCTGGCGGTGAGTACCAGGTGTTCCTCAATTTTCGTGCGTTTGATACTCGTCGTGGATTCACCAACACCCTCTACAAGGCCTTGGTTGAAGATGGGATTCATGTTTTCATCGATAAAGAAGAGCTTCAATTGGGCGAAAGAATTGGTCGCAATCTTCTGCGAGCGATTGATGACTCCAGGCTCTACATAACCATATTCTCCCCAGATTACACTTCGAGTCACTGGTGCCTCCGTGAGCTTGCGAAGATGGTCGAGAACACCTCTAAATCTGGAGAAGATGAGAATAAGAAGGTGATTTTGCCCATTTTTTATGACGTGAGACCTAGTGATGTCAAGCTAAGAACGGAGTTGTACAAAAATGCCATATCGAAGTTGGAGCAACAGATGGAGGATCAGAAGAACTTCAAATCCGATGTGAAAATTGTTTTTTACAATTGAAAAGTAGATCTAATAAAAAATTCATTTAATCGAATTAAAAAGTCTCAAGTCCTCTTTATTTTTATTTTTTATATCATGGGATATCCATATTTTTTTCTGACCAAATAGAATTATTATGATTTCGTTTTTTACCTGATTTTCATTGTATAAAAATTTGGCTTTGCTTCATCTTTTTTATACTGTTTTTTCATTGGTTGCTTATGTGGCGTTCTTTCTTACCCATAAGATTAGATTTCTGGCTCCATCACTCGACTGATTAGGATTTACCTTTGGATTAGTCTGTGAAATTGATCTACAAAAGAGATCCGAGGAAGACTTGTTAAATATTAAATAAGAAGCATTTATTTACATACTCCTTTTGTCGATCTCGTAACGTAATAATAATATATTATGATAATGCTATTCATTCATCAGATCAAAGATTTTTACATGGGAAAAATTCACTTGGCGGTGTTTGGATTAACATTATTTAAGATGATCAGATTGAAATTAGCTGGCGACTACATAATAAGTTGACTCCCTCCAAAGAAGTTTTGACTTCGCGTTCCCACCCGATTACTTAATAGATGATCGGTCAACATGCAAGGAAATGAATTTGTTACCTTTTCTCAGTTGAAACTGTTCAACTTTATGGCAGCGATTGGGATCTAAGCCAGAAGGTTGTTGACGAGGTTGTGAATAGGCTCGGGACAAGACAGAGAAGTGACCGAAGATTTAGTCGGAATGGAGGATCAAATAGCAGCCATAAAAAATTTATTAGACACCGACCTGGATGGGGTGCGAATTATTGGAATTTATGGTATGAGCGGTATTGGCAAAACAATCCTTGCCACTATTATCTTCAATCAACTATGTCCTGGCTTTGGAAGAAACTGCAGCTTTCTTGATGAAGTAAGGGAAACGGCAAAAACCAAGGGCTCAGTCAAGCTGCAATAACAACTCTTGTCCGATATCTCTAATTCTAGAGCGGCTCGCAACATTGGTAACAGTGATCAGGGGATCACTGCGATTAGAAACACAATACGAAACAAGAAGGTACTAATTGTATTGGATGATGTCGATAAGGGCAGCCAAATAAAAAAATCTAGTCGGAGTGAATTCTTTGTATCCTAGTTCTAGTATACTTATTACCACTAGGGACAAAAGCGTTCTAAATACCGGGAGCTTTGGGTATAAAATCGTGCCCTATAAAATGGAGGGATTGAGTGACAGACACGCACTTCAACTCTTTAGTTGGCATGCCTTCAATGACGGCTCTCCTCCAGCCGATTACGACAGTCTTTCAAAAGAGATTGTCATTACTGCGGGTCGACTACCTTCAGATATTCAAGCAATAGGTTCATCGCTTTATGGTGAGGAAGACAAAAAAATCTGGGAAGAGGAGCTGGAGAAGCTAAAGAAAACGTCTCGTGCTAGAAAAAATGTTTATAATCATTCTAACGTCTCCCACAGCGACGAAATGGGCATGAACTCTGATGCTGCTGCATCTGCAGCACCCATGGAGAGGGAAGAGGCTAAGGTTGCGCATAACAATATTTTTATTTCACAATTTATGTTCTAGAAATCATTCTGAAACAAGTTTGTAACAAAAATCCGTTTGATAACGCAACTTCATTTTTCTATTTTTGGAACAGATTTTTGTTCCAAAAATCATTCTGAAACAGAAATCAGAATTTAAAATTTTCAACTTCTTGATTTCTGAAACAGAAATTAGAAATTTTCTCTCTCCTTTCTCTCTTGGCTTCCCGTCGTTGTTGCCTGCCACTTGCCCGCTTGCCCCTCGTCACCGACCATTCGCCGCCCGCCGGCCAACCGCCGTCACCCGCCCACCGCCATCACCACCCACTGCCGCCCGCCTGCCCGTTGTCTCTCATCTCTCTCTTCACGACTCACTCTCTCAGCTCCCCATCATCGCCACCCGCCGCCACCATCCATCGCTCGCACTGCCCACACCCATCGTTGGCCGCCTGTCAACGCTCGCCGCCGATAGTCGATCGTTGCCAACTGTTGCCCGCCAGTGGCCGCTGGTTGCCAACCGCCACTAGTGGCCCCCACCGCCTTCCGCCATCACCTCCTGCCGATTGCTGCCATTGCCCGTTGGTCGCCGTCGACTGCCTTCCACTACTGATCGCCGCCACCTCCCTCTGATCACCGCCTCGCCGGTCGCCCCCACCATCGATCGTTGCCACCTCCCACCGATTGCCGCCATTGTCCACCAGTCGCCGCCGATCGCCATCGGTCGCCGCCACTACCGCTGATCGCTGCCATCGCCCACCGATCGTGGCCACCGCCCACCGGTTGGCCCCACCTCCTGTCAATCACCGCTGCCACCGGTTGCCCCGACCGTCGCCATTGCCTGCCGATGGCCGTCGCCACTCGCTAGTCGCCCCCACTACCGATTGCCGCCATAGCCCATCGGTCGCCGCCAACCACCACTAGTCACCCCCACCACCTTCCACCGCCGATCGCTGCCCACCACCTGCCGATCGCCACCATCCATTGACGTTCAACGCGGTTAGGGAAATAAAAATTTTATGTTGTTATCAAATGAATTTCTATTTTGGAAATAGAAATTTTGTGTTGTTATCAAACGCGTTTTTTTGCTCAGAAATTGAAAAATCAATTTCTTTCTAGAAATTGATTTTTGAAATAAAAATTTTGTCATGCGCTCCCTAAGTTTAGGCATGCAAAGGAGTTTGGGGAAAGAGAGAGTAGTAAGACTGCTACAAGTAGAGACACCATGCATGTCGAGATGGATGAGGATTTTCTGGATGCTCATGAGAGAGCTCTCCTGGAAAAGCAAGAGAAGTTAGATCGCGAGAGGCTGCAGAGGGAGAAGGAAGAGGAAGAGAGGGAGCGAACGAGACTTGTGAAAGAGAGAGAAAGAGAAGAAGAAGAGAGTGAACAAAGGAGACTAGAAAAGGAAAAGGAGAGAAGGGAGATTGAGAGGGAAAAAGCCAGGCAATCCGTGTGAAGGGCTGCTAGGGAGGCACGCGAGAGAGCAGCTGCTGAGGCACATGAGAGAGCAGCTACGGAGGTTTGCCCAAAAGCTGAAAGGGCTGCTGTTGAGAAAGCGAATGCTGAAGCTCGAGAGAGTGCGGAAAGGGCAGCAGTGATGAGAGCACAAGCTGAAGCCCGTGAAAGAGCAGCTGGAGAGGCCAGGGAAAGATATGAAAAAGCTGCAGAAGCAATGGATAAGGAAGCACGGATGATAGCAGAACATGACAGAGCAGGTTGGGCAGCTTGCCTGAGAGTTGAAACGGCTGCTGTAACGATGGCTACAGCTCGAGAGTGGGCGCAAAGGGAAGCAGGGCTGAGAGCACAAGCTAAAGTCGGTAATATGGTAGCAGAATTGGCAAGGCAAAGGAGAAAGGATAATGACAGATTGTCTCTGAACTTTGATCCAATGCGTAATTTGATTTCCGAACTTTTAATTTATTTAATATGATAATTGAACATTAGCTCAATGTGCAATATGATCCCTTGACTTTTGGTACATGTTTAATGTAGTCCCCGAACTATATGAAAATGCTCAATATTGTAATTCCATTAATTTAAGATCAAATGCAATATTTATTCAATGGACTAAATTGAACATGTTTCAAACAATTCATGGATCATTGAACAAATCAAAAGTCCAGAGATCACATTTCACATTAGATTACAGTTCATGGACTACATTGAACAAATTAAAAGTTCAAGGACTACATTACATATTAAATCAAAGTTTATGGACTACTGTCATTTTCCCAAAGGAGAAATTATTAGCTAAGCCGGCCCCTCGACATCAGCGTGGTACCTGCCCAATCAAGAAGCGACACGTGGCTCCACCTGTTTGAGTGTTCCCTAATGGACTAAAATTTTATTTTCCCCTTTCTCATTTAAATAAATTGCCCCCTTTAATAAACCTGCACACTGCTTATTGAGAGAAAGGCTGCGTTTGGGAAGTCTTTGGGGAATGTCATTTGAAAAAATGCAAATACCTTTTAATTAAAGGAGTTTTTTGAAATGAAAAAGAAGACCAGACCTGCTGTTGCTGCACACATTTATTGCGCTTCCGAAGAATGGTAGCACGTCTTCTTGATGAAATGTACTGTGCACATGTGCAGTCATAAGGCAGAGATACACACAATCCAGTTGATTTCTCCCAAGAGTTGCAGAACATCGTCCCCTCGCCGCAATTGAGTCTCTCTCGAGGTAAAAGAAGTTGAAGGCTACTGTGTTATCGGTTGGAATGTTGTGCCTTTTGGGAATATCATGTGTTGATTCCATTTATTGAGAACTCTTACTAGATCCGCTTCTCGTTGAGAATGTGTTAGAATATATGTATGAGTTGTATTAGACTAGAGTCTCACATTAGAAAATTGATGTAGTGTGAAGCAGTTAATATATCATAATTAACCTATAACTTATTGGTTTAAGTTTTTGAATGAAGGTGGATCAAACTGGATATGTTGACGAGCTCAGATTTGGATTCTCTCTTGGCGATCTTCCCGGATAAAGGTATTAGACTTTTGCTGTGTGCTCCTAACAGAATGAGAAGAATGTGTCTTCTTTTTGGTGATTTTTTCCCTCTTGGGTTGTGATATAGCTCCATTTATTGAGTGTATAACCTCATCTGCATTGATCTGTGTGATTGTTCAGCATATCTCTATATAACAGAAATGCCTTTATTTTGCGGACAGTCTTGGTTCGATGATGAACATAACAAGCGTCATTGTGGTATCTGTTCTTCCTATAAGATCACTAACTTCGTCATTGCTCGAGCTCTGAGGTTTCCCTTCCAAACCAAAAAAGAAGAAGAAGAAGAAAGAAAGTGGAGATGCCGTCGAGCCTCTTATTTAAATGATCATGATCTACTTAAATAAGACACTCGCCTTTGGCCAATGTTTTAGTAATTTTACGAGAAATTTGGATACTTTTCCCTTTAAATTAACAAATCTGCGAATATATCTACAAGGACATCTATGTCTATAAATGCGTGCGTTGTGATGTCTATTATATATGTATATTTTGTATGTGCTGGCAAAACCGGTTTAAAGAGCGTGGGAAAAACCTGAGATTTTTGACAGATGAAAAAAATGAATTGAAATAGAATGAGTAAATTCCTTTCAAAAAATGGAAGTGAGGCTAAGATGGGCATTAATATGCACGACTCCAGACAACATAATACAAGGGTATCCTTTTATGTGATCAACTCCCGAAAAGTAGTGGTAGATCTTGCCTTCTGCTTCCATGATTTTCACCATTTGATCTCCATTTTTGGAGAATTTGAATTGAAGAGCAGAAAGAAGATGAATGAAAAGAACTTATGGAACAGCTGCTCATGCTGTGCAGTCTAGTGTCATCCATTTTATACGATTATCTACACCCAGTAATTCAAACAAAGTACCTGTAAGGATGTTTTATTTTGTATGTGAGGAAGAACCATGTCTAAGTGGACCAGATGCTCATGATGTCTCCACTACTACATGATTTTTAACGTTACTGGTCACAGGTCACGATGAAAAAGGGAGGAATAAACATGGAGTAGCACCTTTGGTGGTTCTGATGGAGCATCCAAAAATTTCATCATTTAAATATGTACTATTCCTAAAAAATCATTTCTACTAATAGTCCCTGTTGAGTGTCATCTTCCAAGTTAGCTGCTTCCTTCTTAAAGTATAGAAATAGTGCTCAGCATTTTCTTTGCCTTTGACATTTCCAAGTCCAACCCCTGTTTTTGTGAATTTGAGTGACTGTTCATTTACAATTATATGGACCCCCTTTCGATTCTGCTTTTTAGCTGTCAGTTTTGTATTCTCAGCTCAAATGAAACCTTCGTGGACTCAGGACTGAGGTTCAGGTTCAGATCTTCATGCATGACAAAAAAAAAACTTCCCTGGTTCTCATGAAGATCTGTGTGTGATGAGCAGCATCTTTTGAGGACTTGATGTCTTTTCCAACAAGTGAAGGTCGTTGTCTGTCTCTCTGGTAGGGAAGCGGAAGTTGTTGCTGGGAATAAGGAGGGTGCGTTCAGGATCTGAAAGATCAATTCTATGCCGAATTGTACGTTGGACAGAGGACGTAGAAAAAGTTGCATGAAGGTTTAAATGTGGTCATGAAAGGTGGTGACCCTACTTTGGTAGGATTGAAGTTACACAGATATGGATGTTGGTTACCACAGATTGATCATGCCAGCTTTCCTCGAGATCTTGTTTTTCTCTCGTTTCTTTTTCTTTTTTTAGTTCGGATTTCCTTATTTTTCTCGTTAGGTTACTGTTTATTTCAAAAGCTTAAACTAATAAAAAAACACGTGTACTGTGTGTGTCATGCATATACCTCTGCACGGATGAGAATACCTACACAGGAGGAATCATTTCGGGAAGTTTTGTCTAAGGAGAGCTGTCCATTTGACATATATGCCACCTACGTAATTGGAAATGTAATAAAACCCTGAAGAATTGTAGTGAGTGAGAGTGAAATCAGAAGTTTATCAGATGTAATGCCAAATCATTTGTCGAGGGTAATGTTATAGCGGAAAGCAGGATTATGCATACAATTGGAAGACAGGAGGAGGAACGATCAGACAGAAGAGAAGGAAGACATTGATGTCTTACAATGTTCCAAAGCTTGTTTAACTGATCAGGAAATTTCTGATGCAGCAAACATGAATATCCCCACTTTTAGCAGCACTTTTTTTAATGTATTTTTGTTGTTGTAGACTGTCGGAAGGACGTGTTATCATAAAACGATATTGATGGGTGTTTTCTCACCCTGGTCATAGCAAGATTTTTACACTAACAAGCAAATTGAGAAGAAAAGAGATTTATGTTGAGGATTCCACACAATTACATACAAGTTCCTTCCTTCTCTTCCAAACAGGAACAGTAAAGAAAACAAACTAGACCAAGACAAAGATGCAAACCACACTAGCACCACCCACTTGAGGGAATTGTGCACAATGAAACTGGAAACTTCAATGATACTATTTTTTTTCTTCTTAAATGGCCGATCAACTAAATGTCCGTGCATTTTTTTAGTAGCTTGTCTTGAATGGTCGATAAGTCTTAAGGTCGAGCATAACTCCTGCGATCGAACCCGCAGCTGCCATGATCGATATCACAAGACAGGCCATGCTCAGCATTTGGAGGCCTACCCATCTGGTGCTCCATTTGGGAATTTGTTTCTGTTTAATATACATCTCTACAGGAAAATAGACCGTTAGAGGCCAAAATCCCAAGGCACCAAGGATCCCCACAACGTCGTTGAAGAACGGGAGTAGCATCGATATCACGGTGGTCAAGATCACGAAAATCGTCCTCCAAACAAGCCTGAAGAGGTTCATGTTGTATTGGCCCAAGCCCGGTGCCGGGATCTTTATCTCTTTGGCGATGAACTCACTATCAGGCCATCTCTGAGCGGCCTGTTTCTCGATGAAGGCGAAAATTGGCTGGCAGTATACTTGGTATGCTCCAACAAGATGGATCACAATAGCAGCATTGGCAATATCAAGAAGCCAGAATGGGTTGTAGAAACCGAAGCCAGTCAGAAGATTTCCTGGAGCGGCGTCACCGAAAGTAGCATAGCCCATGCAGCCACAGAGCATGTAGAAAGTCGTCGTCACCGCCGTGCTCAGAAAAGTGGCCTTCTTCATGGTCTTTGCTTCCGAGGGTGGGGATCTGATGGTGTCCTGCCAAAGAAACAATTTTTCTTGAGCTTACGGCACTCATGACTTAACTTTTTGGCTTAGCCGTCACAAATTTTTGCTTGAATCTTTTAGTTAACAAGAAAAAGAAAGGTAACTTCCATTATGTTTTATCCACTCTTAAGCATTTCCTTAGCTTTTGAACGGATGGAATTACGTTTAAGTACCTGAATTTCAATAAGGATGACAGAAAATGAGTATGCAAAGGCAATATCTCCAAGAGCTTGGAAACTCCTCCATATCTTTTGGGTTTCAGTCACAGCTCCAATGCTTATTCCAGTAAGGCTGCCCTTGAAACTTCCACTAGCTGCTTATCAAGAAAAGAAATTGCTGGAATCAACTTCTTATTTAAGATATTGATAATATTATCTCTCAGAAATTTTCTTGGCCATCTGTCTGGAGAAAAGAAGAAATCTGTACCTGCAACTTGGGCAATTCCTAGGCTGAGACCAATCGAAGAGTAAGTGAAGGACATGACAGCAGCCACAATAGAAAGCCACCATATTTGATCGAAATCCGGAATCTGGGACAGCAGAATCTCTGTGATGCCAAACATGATCATGTACGGATTGCTCGACATGTGGCACGGATTCTCCCCGTTACTCTCGTGGAAGCAATTCGAACGTTTTATCGCCCTTTCATTGGAAAGAGATAACACATAGTCAGCCAGGTTATGTAAGAAACAGTAGAATTGTAAGTTCATTGTGATCTGCTAAATAAATTTGTTGAGAGTTTGGGAACAAAGAGTTGTACTCACATCATGCTGACAGATGCTGCAATGGTATAGCCGATGGCGATTCCGAATAGGTTGAAATATTGAATAAAACCACATGCTTTTACCTTTGCTCCACCTGAGAAAAACCTTGAAAATGTTAAATTCTAAGAATGTAGAGTTACTATTATCACCTAATTAAAAGTTTCACCACTCATTTTGCTATACATTTGGAGGCATAAGGTAATGGGAAATTTAAGTAAAATGCAGGAGTCAAATAATGAGAAGCAACAATATATTAATTCATACCGAGAATTGAGCGAACAGAGTCCATGTAAGTGTAGTTACGCTTGCCGGAGATGGGGTCGCCGGCGCGGTAACAATCAGAGAGGAGGCAAGAGGTGTAGTAGCTCACAAAGGAGAACAAGAACATCACAGCAGGGCCAGCAATCCAACCCAGCTGAGCAATGGCCCATCCCAGCGAAAGTACTCCTGATCCTATCACTGCTGTTATTACGTGCGCGCTCGCCGTCCATAAGTTCCCTGATCAGTCAACCGATAAAATCCGATCAACTCTTTATGTTTGGAAAGTTTTTGTTGCCTCTCAAGTTAGTTTTTCAGTAATTTGTGAGGAATAACACTTGCATAAAGCATATAAAGCTGTTACTCTTAGATCAAACAATATTTATTTCGCATGGCTGAAGTACCAAACTTGCAGTGAACAAGTAGAAATGAAACAAACTATATAATATAAGAAGATAAGGTTGATTACCGGTTCGTTTGATGCGGCCATCGTCGTCAAAGGAGTCAAAGCATTTGGAGACACTCTGAGGAAGCATTTCAATGGAGATGTCACAAACTTGGTGGTGGTGGTGGTTTTGGTTGTTCTTGGTGGCAGCGTTCTCACCCATCTTTAATGTCCCAAAAAAACAACAAAAACAAAAGGAAATAGCAATTGTTAGTAAGTCGTGTGTGTGGAAACTAAATTCTGCCTTGCCAAATGAAAGGAACTTCAAATATATTCATCCATCAGAAGCCATGTTATTTTAATCTGAGGGTGGCATCTAGTTCTACTGGAGTTTAATTAACACTAACCGAATCAAAATCAGTGGAGAGTGCGTTTCTTTAACTCTGAGGTAGCTTTGTGTTTTGTGCACCCAAATAAAAACCAAAGGGCTCAAAACACACTCAGAGAGAGAGAGAGAGAGAGAGAGAGAGAGAGAGAGTGAGTGGTTAGAACTTAGAATGGAGGGAGAGGAGGGATTGAAGTGTGTGTATTTATAATGTGCGGAGTTAGGATTCATGGAAGATATTGACATAGTACTAAGCCAAAGTTTAGGCATAATGATTTCTACATTTAGCAAAAAGTTACCAAATGCTTTGCATATATGAGTATGTGATTTTATTGAGCACGCAATATTCATGAAATTCATATATTCTTAAGGGAATCTAAATATTGAACTCACATGAATTTGATGCATATAAAATTACTGTTATATTGATGGTTGAATTCGCCCGTTACAGAAATTCATAATATTTTTCCCTCGTCAACAACCGAAAAAGGATGTTAAATAGGTATTTTACTAATAGTAGGTAAGTATTATTGCCATAAAATTAGATTTCACACAAATATTTGAGTGAGTGGATATTCATCCACAAAGTGGGCCGCTCATTAATAATAATGGGAAGTAAAATTTACTAGAAATTCTTAATCTCTGCATTCGTTTATAAGTTTAGAGGACAACCATGAGTTGCATTTTATTATAAAAAAAAATGAAAATACAGAAAATGAAAGAAAAACAAAAAACCCACGTGACAGGGGGACCCTACGAGTACGTCAATCGATCCACCCAAATCATAGACGTTCCCAAACGGCCCATCCTCCTCTACAATCCCACTCTTCCTATTTCAGTCAACTCTCTCTCTCTCTCTCTAAATTTACTAGAGCTTATTTACTAAGTCATTTTCATTATTTATGATGGCTTCTAAAGAAAAAGAAAGAAATGCACGCATAAAGGAAGAGCTGATTAAATATTATTTAGGACCATATTATACATTAACACTCATTTCAAACGGAATGGTTAGGAAGGAAAAAGGCGATTTAAATATTGATGAGGACAAAGAAGAGAAAAAATTTGAGGCGATTGAGTTATAATATTATTTGGATTCTAGCAAGGGAAAAAGAGAGGAAAAGAATGCATTACTACATAAATATACTCTTACGTACTTCTAAATAGATGTAAAATAAGAGAACAGGTGAGAAAGAAGAATAAATTTGTTTATTTATAGGAAAATCCTCGCGAATCCCTCCAAGGATTAAAATGTACATAAAATTGACCAGATCGATTCTTTCTAATTTTTCGTAATCCTTTCTATCCGTCTGTTCCTCTCCATCCAAATGAGAGTGTAATTTTTTTTTTTTGGGAGCGATTTCTCTTCCCTCCTAATCCTCCTAACAATCTGACCAAAAAAAAAAATTCCTCCTAACAAACGTAATGCCGGAGCATATTTAAGGACCAAAAAACCACACTTGGTACATAGGTACAAATTTACAGTTTCACTTGTTCCTTCCTTTCTTGCTTCACTTAGTAAGATATTTAGAGCTCAATTTGATTGACATATGAAAGGCAAAGTTGTATTGATTGAAGTAGACTTTTTTCATGAATATGCCAGTCGCACGATTGGACCAAGTCTGATAAACAGGCTCTCAAAAAAGAAAAGTGTCATATAGAGCGGTTGTACTGCATACATATGTGGCTTAGGGCCTAGAAAAGCATATAAATGTTATCAATGCTTAAATTTCACACACACACACACATATATATATATATATAAGCCTTTAATGTTGGGCCTATCTATGTTCAATAATGGATATGTGAAGCTGGGTCTTAAGTATTAGTATGTCTCCGAAACTCCATTTGTGTTTCTCTCCTTTCCATACTTTTGCAAGGTATTGCATCAATTAATATCAAAGTGAACCTACCTACCACTTTCCTTCTCTTTATAAATAATCATCACTTACAAAAAAAAAAAAAAAAGTACACCAAGCCAAACCAACTAATATACAGTAAATAAAATCTAAAAAATAGAGCACACTGAAGTAGACATTAAATGCACACATGCTTTGTCGTTGTAGTGACATTGATACATGGAAAGCAGCATTTAAGCTACTAGAAGACAAAGCACACTTCCCAAATCTCCAGCGGAGGAATGAAACATAGTGAGAGAAAGCGAAAACACAACGAAAGAGTTTTTTCCATTGCTCAACATAATATATGCTCAATGCAATCAAGGACAAAAGGAATATGATCATCACTATCATATGCAATAAGAACAAATCAACAAGAGTTAGCACTACTTATATAAACCACTTACCTTGATTATTTTTGCAGCCTTTCCCTCAATCAAAGGCAATCAAAGAGGAAGAAAAACAAGTTATATACAAAGAGGGAATTTATTATTAATGGAAGAAAAACCAAAGATGGGTTGAGAAAACCAATTGCTGCACTCTCCATGGCACGAACCTTCGAGCTTATATAGGAGAAAAGAGTCAGCAACTAGCGTGACTAAAATCATAGTTTAATTGGTGATAAAGTTCACTTTTGTATTGCCCTATCGCGTGTAAGAATCTCCTCCATTGTTATTGAAAGGAATCGATGCTCGTCTCTCGGCCGTACCTTTGGTTAGTGTTTGTTATTGCTTTTGATTGGATGTCTAAAGCAATTGCAGACTATAGTATACTTGCCGACCTTAGCTTTGTTTCTCTTTCCTATTATTATTATTTATCCCCTTCATTATTTATTTTTTGAAATTTTGACTACTCCTTTGGTGGAACCCCGAAGGCAGGTGGAAAGAGCGTAAAGAGGGCTTCTCAGCCTCCCAAACATATTCTGTGTCTCAGAGAGAGAGAGAGAGGGAGGGAGGGAGGGGCATAGCAAGATGTAATGTGTAACTTAAGAAATTGTCATATTAGTTAAGACTCGATATTAAACCGCGTCTCAAGTCAAGGTACAACATCCTCCATTCCATATTTGCTAGAGATGCTAATATAAATTCCTATGGTTAATAAGGTGATGAGAACTCTGTTCCTCAAGAAACGTAAGGCCTCAAAGTTACCCCTAAGTTAGCACTTACTTCATAATAAGGTACAAGGCCTCGATAATAGTGCGAATTTCGAATTATGCGCAAAAAATCTATAGTTCTTTGTGACACAATAATAAGAGTTTTAAAAGGAATGATAATGTTAATACAGAGAGTATTCAAAACACCCCAAAAAAATTAGAGAAAAATTGTGTTCTTTCGTTGGCGTAATTTTCTGACTAAACTAGGCATGAAAGACATGTTGAATACTATTCACGTTTTGTCTCCATAGAATGTGGCGTCCTATTTTTTTGGCCCAATTTGTAGTTTTCCATAGTGCCAAAACATCACTTTCCTCGGAGTTTCGAATCCTTGTGTCCTTCAATCCTTGTCAAGCAAAGTGAGTAGGGAAGAATGACTTCACTTAGTCCACCTAATTAACAATATCATGTTAGGTACATTTCATATTTAGGGACCCTTATAAATTGCCAACCACACGGCGCAAAGTGTTAATGACACTTTGATTCCAAAGAACGGGGATTGATAGGTCATTGGAGACTTAAAGTGCTCTCATATACTTAATTTGAGCATCTAAAAGTTCCTACTTTATTATTAGAATTAATCACTTACGTTATATAATTGTTGTGGCCGTCAAGTGGTCGACCCAATAAGGAGTCCACTTGCCTCTCCACGTCCACAACGGAGCCGCCAAGGGAGAGAGCTTATACTCTGTACATGGTTAAATCTTCTAATTTTCAGGATCCTCTTTCAATTTAATCCTCCAACTCATTTGATTTGTGCAATGCGATTCTTCTGACCGCCATCCCACTACTTTCTCTATGAAATCATAACGTGAATTACCAAAAAGTGTATTAAAAAATACGCCTTGTTATAGATCTTTTTTACACTTTCTTTTGATGTACATGCTTATTGGGGAAAATTACCAAAAAAGTCTTAAATCTATTGCAATTGTCTAATTGAATCCTAACATTTTCATGTTTTACCAATTGAGTCCATCCGACCAATTTTGGCTGGAAATTACTGACATGGAAGTTGGCTGTCCTACGTGGCACGGCCGGCGCTGACGTGGACATTTTAAATAATATATTTTTTCCTTTTTCTTTTCTTCTTTTCATTGCCTTTTTTTCCATTGGACTTAGGGCTAATAAGGGCCGTGACGCCCTCACCTAGACCCAGCAAGGCTATTGTGGCCCTCGCTCAAGGCATGTGAGGGTCACGACGCCCTTGCTTGGCCAAGGCGTTGTGGTCGTATCCCAAGGCCGACGAGTGCTGCAATGCCCTCGCTTGGTGGCTAGCGAGGGTTGGTCGGCGACCCTCGTCGACCCTATGTTTGGGGTAAAAAAGAAAAGAAAAGAGAAGAAACAAGAAAAAAATTATTAAAAATTATTAAAAATTTATTTAAAAAGTCCATGTTAACGCCCACTATGTCACGTAGAACGGTTGACGTCCATGTCAGGGATTTCCGGTCAAAATTGGCCGGATGAACTCAATAGGAAAAACGTGAAAATGTTTAGGACTCAATTGACATAATTAAAAGGTTTATGACTGAATTGGCACAATTGCAATAGATTTAGGACTTTTTTGGTAATTCTCCCAAATTGATAAAATTTCGTTAAGCAATACAAGAATAAGAGCCCGTATCCCGGATTTAGCATTGTGCTGGCTCGGCCGGCATGGCATGCTATTGCACGGCTATTTGGAACATCTCATATGTGCCCGCACGGGTGGCCAGTCCATGAGCCCAAATTTTAAAGACATTAAATGAAAGCCAGTAGCTTACATAGCCTATATTCGACGATAAATTTTCTTTCAATCTTTGCAAATTTAATCATTCATTCAAACATTCTCGTGCTCTCCTAGGTTCTCTTAGGATTATATTGGTCTGCTGTTCCTGTGCTCTCTTATCGTATAAGGTGCATCGTATGTCAGAAGACAAATTTTTCCTTCTGATCATGAGTTAAAAAGAGTTTTTAGCTATCACTATGACTTACGTCTTGGATCTATTGAAAGAAAAAGAATGTAGTGAATGAATAAGTAGCGTCAACCCATGAATGAGCTGGGCAAGGGAACCGACCACTATCCTTCTCTTTATAAATAATCATCACTTACAAAAAAAAAAAAGTATACCAAGCCAAACCAACTAATATACAGTAAATAAAATCTAAAAAATAGAGCACGCTAAAGTAGATACAACATGCAGAGTCTGTAATTCCATACCAAACAATGAAACTAGAAACTTTCATGATGGTATCTTTTTCTTCTGAAATGGCCGATCAACCAAAGGTCTACGCATTTTTTTGGTAGCGCATTCTGAATGGCTGAATTTTCTTAAGGTCGTCCTTAAGATATGGGATCGAACCCACAGTTGCCACGATCGATATCACAAGACAGGCCATGCTCAGCATTTGCAGGTACACCCATTTAGTGCTCCATTTGGGAATTTGTTTCTGTCTAATGTACATCTCGACGGGAAAATAGACCATTAGAGGCCAAAATCCCAAGCTGATGATATCCACGATATCTTTGAAGAGGAACGGGAATAGCATCGATATCACAGTGGTCAGGATCACGAAGACCGTCCTCCAAACAAGTCTAAAGGGCTTCATGTTGTATTGGCCCAAGCCCGGTACGGGGATCTTTATCTCTTTAGCGATGAGCTCACTACGAGGCCATCTCTGATCGGCCTGTTTCTCGACGAAGGCGAATATCGGCTGGCTGCTTACTTGGTATGCTCCAACAAGATTGATCACTATAGCAGCATTGGCAATATCAAGAAGCCAGGATGGCTCGTCGAAACCCAAGTCCTTCTGAAAATTTCCTGAAGTGTCGTCACCGAAAGCAGCATAGCCTGTGCAGCCACCTAGCATGTACATAGTCGTCATCACCACGGTGCTTAGAGAAATGGCCTTCTTCATGGTCTTTGCTTCTGATGGTGGGGATCTGATGGTGTCCTGCCAATGATAAAAGTAAAAACAAGGTAATTCCATTCTGTTCTATCCACTCCTAACCATTTCCTTAGTTTTTGAACCGATGGAATCATGTTTTAGTACCTGAATTTCAATAAGGATCTCAGAAAATGAGTACGCTGAGGCAATATTTCCAAGAGCTTGGAAAATACTCCATATCTTTTGGGTTCCAGTCTCATCTCCAGCGCTTATTACTGTAAGACTACCCATGAAAGTTCCACTAGCTGCTCATCAAGAAAAAAGAAGAAGCTGGAAACAACTTCTTATTTATGATATTGGTAATATAATCTCTTGAAATTTCTCGGCCATCTGTCTTGAGAAAAGAAGAAACCTGTACCTGCAACTTGGGCAATTTCTAGGCCAAGACCAATCAAAGAGTAAATGACGAACATGACAGCAGACACGATAGAAAGCCACCGTATTTGATCGAAATCCGGAATCAGGGATGGCAGAATCTCTGTGATGCCGAACATGATCATGTATGGAGTACTTGAAATGTCGCACGAGTCCTCCCTGATACCCTCGTGGTAGCAATTCATATATTTTATCGCCCTTTTGTTGGAAAGAGGAACCGTGTATAAAAGTGAATCAGCCAGTTATATAAGAAACAGTAGAACTGGAAGTTCGTTGTGATCTGCTAAAAAAATTTGTCAAGAGTAGAATTGTACTCACATCATGCCGAGAGATGCTTGAACAATACAGCTAACAGCGTTTTGGAATAGGGTTATATATTGAATAAAACCACATGCTTTTGCCTCTGCTCCACCTGAGGATAAAAACTTGAAAATGTTAATGTTCTAAGAATGTAGAGTTACTATTATCACCTAATTACAAGTTACACAACTCATTTTGCTATACATTTGGAGACATATGGTAATGGGAAATTAAATCAAAGTGGGGGAGTCAAATAATGAGAGGCAACAACATGGCTATAGAATTCCATACCGAGAATAGAGCGAACAGAGTCCATATAAGTGGAGTTACGCTCACCGGTGTTGGGGTCGCCGGTGCGGTAACAATTGGAGAGGAGGCAAGAGGTGTAGTAGCCCACAAAGGAGAACAAGAGCATCACAGCAGGGCCTGCAACCCAACCCAGCTGAGCAATGTCCCATGCCCGCGAAAGCACTCCCGGTCCTACCATCACTGTTATTATGTTTGCACTCGCCTTCCACATGGTCCCTAATCGGTCAACCGATCAAGTCCGATCAACTCTTTACAATTGGAAAGCTTTCATTGTCTCTAAAGTTAGTTATCCAGTAATTTATGAAGGAATTACACTTGAATTAAAACATATCAAAGTGTTACTCATGGTACAAAATATGTATATGTTGTATGGCTGATGTATCAAACTTGTAGTAAAAAAGTATCAAAGAACTAGACAATATAGTATAGGAAGATAAGGTTGATTACCGGTTCTTATAGGGCGGTCTTCATTGTCGGAGCGCCTGGAGACACACTGAGGAAGCATTTCAATGGAGATGTCACCAACTTGGTGCTTGTGGTGCTGCTGGTTATGGTTGTTCTTGGTGGCAGCATAGTCACCCATCTTTAATGTCCCCCCAAACCCCCCGCAGCAAAAAAAAAAAAAAACCAATAAAAGAAGTAAATAGCAATATTCAGTAAGTTGTGCGTGTGGATATTAGATTATGTCTTGCCGAATGAAAGGAACTTCAAAATTATTCATCCGTCAGAGGCCATGTTGTTTCAGTCTGGGTTTTATCCAGTTAAACTGGAGAGTTTAATTGACACTAAGTGGGAAGAGCGTAAAGAGGGCTTCTCAGCCTCCCAAACATATTCTGTGTCTCTGAGAGAGAGAGAGAGAGGGGCATAGCAAGATGTAATGTGTAACTTAAGAAATTGTCATATTAGTTAAGATTTGATATTAAACCGCGTCTCAAGTCAAGGTACAACATCCTCCATTCCATATTTACTAGAGATGCTAATATAAACTCCTATGGTTAGTAAGGTGATGAGAACTCTGTTCCTCAAGAAACGTAAGACCTCAAAGTTACCCCTAAGTTAGCACTTACTTCATAATAAGGTACACGGCCTCGATAATAGTGCGAATTTCGAATTATGCGCAAAAAATCTATAGTTCTTTGTGACACAATAATAAGAGTTTTAAAAGGAACGATAATGTTAATACAGAGAGTTTTCAAAACACCCCAAAAAAAATTGGAGAAAAATTGTATTCTTTCGTTGGCGTAATTTTCTGACTAAACTAGGCATGAAAGACATGTTAAATACTATTCACGTTTTGTCTCCATAGAATGTGACGTCTTATTTTTTTGGTCCAATTTGTAGTTTTCCATAGTGCCAAAACATCACTTTCCCCGGAGTTTCGAATCCTTGTGTCCTTCAACCCTTGTCAAGCAAAGTGAGTAGGGAGGAATGACTTCACTTAGTCCACCTAATTAACAATGTCATGTTAGGTACATTTCATATTTAGGGACCCTTATAAATTGCCAACCATTCGGCGCAAAGTGTTAATGACACTTTGATTCCAAAGACCGGGGATTGATAGGTCATTGGAGAATTAAAGTGCTCTTATATACTTAATTTGGAGCATCTAGCAGTTCCTACTTTATCATTAGAATTAATCATTGACATTAATATAATTGTTGTGGCCGTCAAGTGGTCGACCCAATAAGGAGTCCACTTGCCTCTCCACATCCACAATGGAGCCGCCAAGGGAGAGAGCTCCTTCTCTGTTCATGGTTAAATCTTCTAAATTCAACTACCCTCTTTCAATCTAATTTCTGACTCATTTGATTCGTCCAGTGTGGTTCTTTTGACCGTCACCCTCGTTGCTTTCTCAATAATTAATGTAGCATGCATCCAAATAGTGTATTGAAAGATATACCTCGCTATAAAAATTTTCACATTTTTTTACGACGCACATGCTTATCATAATATAGTAACATCTCATTCAGCAATACGAGAACATGGGCCCATATTCCGGATTATCATCATAATGGCTTGGCCGACATGGCAGGCTAGTTAGAAAAGCTCATATGTGCTCACAAGGGTGGCCGGTCCGCGAGCCCATCCTAAAATTATAGACCTTAAACCAAAGCCAATAGTAGTTCAGAAAGCCTATATTTGACGATTATAGAAATTGAATTATTCATTCAAACATTCTCGTGCTCTCTTAGGTTCGCTTAGTTTTATATTAGAATAAGTGTACTGGAAGTTTTAGAAAGTGCAATTGAGTCCCAAAACTTTTAAAAAGTGCAATCAAATCTTAAAACTTATCACGAAAATGCAATTAAGTTATAAAATTTTTCAAAAAGTGTAATCAAGTCCTTTTATTAACTATGTCCAACTTGACAAATGAAAAATGCTAACAATTTTTAGGACTTGATTGCACCAACTTGACAAGTTTCAGGAATCGATTGCACTTTTTGAAAGTTTTAGGACCGATTACACTTTTTATGACAAGTTTAAGAACTTGATTGCTTCGACTAAAAAAAAAAAGACTTGATTGCATTAACTTGACAAGTTTAAGAGTTGACTGCACTATTTGAAAATTTTATGACTTAATCTCACTTTCGTCACAAATTTTAAGATTTTCAACGCACTTATCCCTTTTATATTAGTGTGTTGTGCCTGTGCTCTATTACGGTACAAACCTTTTCCTTCTGATTATGAGTTTAAAAGAGTTTTTATCGATAGCCTCCACTCATGAATGAGCTGGGCAAGTGGGCCGACAATCACATTCCTTGTCTACTGATTCAAAGTCGCGTATAAGAATCTGGCCTTGAATGCTTGAGCTAGAATTGTGCATCCTAAGACTAAACTTGCCCAAAACCCTTGGCCTTACATTGCTAGAGAATAGGTTGTGGGCTTCAGAATCTACAAAGAGCCTGAAGATGGGGAAAAGACTTATCATTTATCATGAAAGTTTGCATGCTTGCAGCCATATATCGAGATTTAGTTCGAATACATGAAGGAGAAAACATAAATGTCTCGGGCTGTCAACCTGTTACCTATTTGACAAAACGCCTACACCAAATCAAGTACCTTTCATAACTGCTGGCATTTCAGTGAACAACTTTTTCAAGTTCTTGCCCCAAGTCCTAGTTCTGGTTGCCATATCTGAACTGACGTTTGGGTTCTGCTGGCAATGGCATGGCGAGTTCAAGTTCACATTTCAAAACCTCTTTTTAGGCCAGGATTAAACCATCAGTCATTGGTGGATACCCATCAAGACGATGCATTCAAGTAAGTAAACTCAGGGAAGGTAATCTTTTATGCTAAACTATTTCTTACTTGTTTCCGTTATCTTTTAAACGTTCTGCATTTACGAATTGAGAGTTTATTGCCTGAAAGAGAACTCCATGCACAAGATATTAGTTCAACGGTCTATTGTTTTTTGTTGATGTATCAAGGCTGCACTATCTATTTTTCTGTTTAAGTCAGTTTGCTGATGTCCTTTTTTCTAGGAGTTATTAGTTTTGTTTTTACTTGGTCATTCCTATCTTGTAAGAGTGCTTAGCTGCACGTTTCTTTTTCTGTTCTGTTAGTTTGTTGCTGATTTTGTGGACCAAGCAAGCAGTTAGTTAGTGGGCAACGTGTGTTTATGGAAAAGCTTTAGTCTGTATTTAAGCAATCAGTTTTCTGAAGTAAAGTGAAGTTCCCTTCCAATACATTCTGTCTTGCTGCATTTGCTGTCAATTCTCCTTCTGTTCTTTAAAAAAACAACATTGGTATGAGAGCCTTCCTGATCTTAAGGGACTGTGAGTGATTTGTGAGATTGATTGAGAGGTGTGTCTGCATCCATAAAAGCCTAAGGCAAGATGGAGGCAGGATCTAGTGGTTTTTCAGCAATGGCTCCACCAGTGTTTGATGGAGAAAATTATCAAGCCTGGGCAGTGAGAATGCGAGCCTATCTAGAGGGTTGTGATTTTTGGGAAGCTGTGGAACAAGATTATGAAGTTGCTCCCCTTCCTGACAATCCAACCATCAATCAGATCAAGTATCACAAGGAGAGGACAACAAGGAAAGCAAAGGCAAAGTCTTGTTTATATGGTGCTGTCTCACCTGCCATTTTCAGCAGAATTATGGCTTGTGAATCAGCCAAAGCTATCTGGGACTTCCTCAAAGCTGAGTATCAAGGAGATGAAAGGATTAGAAGCATGAAGGGGCTAAATCTGATCACAAAATTCGAGAGACTGCAGATGAAGGAGTCTGAGACAATTAAGGAGTATTCTGATAAGTTGATAAGCATTGCAAATCAGGCAAGAATTCTAGGCACTGACCTCTTTGATAATAGGCTAGTGTAGAAGATTCTTGTCTCCTTGCCTAAAAGGTTTGAGGCAACCATTGCCTCTTTGGAGAATATCAAGGATTTATCTCAGATCAAGTTGGCAGAATTGCTAAGTGCTCTGCAAGCACAAGAGCAGAGGAGGTTAATGAGGCTGGAAGGAAGTACAGAAGGAGCTTTGCAAGCCAAAGAACAGCAGAATGTAGGAGGGAAAGGCAAGAAGTGGAAAGGGAAGAAAGGGAATGGCAGTAGTGGTTTAGAAGCTACTGCAGGAGAGAACAGTGCAGGCAACTCCAAGAACAATTGGGGAAGGTATTCCTCATGTAAGCACTGTGGAAAACAGAATCATCCACACTTTAGGTGTTGGAAGAGGCTAGATGTAAGGTGCAGAAAATGTCATAAGCTTGGGCACATTGAGAAGTTCTGCAAAGAGAAGGGAGATCAGCAGCAAGGTGAGGCACATGCTGCAGTCCAGCAAGAGGTAGATCAACTGTTTGTTGCCTCTTGTTTCTCCTCTAGTACTCCATGTGACAGTTGGCTTGTTGATAGTGGTTGCACAAATCACATGACAAGTGATGAAAATCTATTTCTAGACCTTGACAAGTCATTGAAGTCAAGAGTGAGAATTGGGAATGGGGAGTACTTAGAAGTGAAAGGTAAAGGGACTGTAGCAATATAGAGTTGTGCTGGAACTAAGCTGGTTTCTGATGTGATGTATGTGCCTGAGATTGATCAGAATTTGCTGAGTGTGGGGCAGCTGGTAGAAAAGGGATTTAAGGTGATATTTGAAGAGGGGAAATGTTTGATCTTTGACTCCAATGGTCAGGAGCTGTTCAAGATAAAGATGCAACAGAAGATTTTTTCTCTTAATCCTCTTGAGAAGGAGCAGGTGGCATTCAAGTGTCAGGCCAGTGATTCAGAAATATGGCACAAGAGGTTGGGACACTTTCATCACAAAGGTTTGCTGTTCATGCAGAGGAATGAAATGGCAATTGGGTTACCAAGCCTGGAGGAGCATATCACAAGGTGCAAGGCTTGTTTGCTAGGCAAGCAGACAAGACTTCCATTCAAGGAAACCACTTGGAGAGCTACAGAGAAGCTGCAGCTGATTCATACAAATCTCTGTGGTCCACAAGTGACTCCTTCACTAAATGGCAGCAGGTGTTTCATTATTTTCATTGATGATTATACCAGAATGTGTTGGATTTACTTCATGAAGCAAAAGTCAGAAGTTGCTGAGGTATTTCTGAAATTTAAGAGATGGGTTGAGAACCAAAGTAGCTGCAAGATTCAGGTCATCAGATCTGATAATGGAACAGAATACACTTCACAGAGGTTTAACTCTTTCTGTGAAGAGGCTGGAATTGAGCATCAGCTTACTGCTCCTTACTCTCCACAGCAAAATGGAGTTAGTGAGAGGAAGAATAGAACCATTATGGAAATGACTAGATGTTTGCTGCATGAGAAGAATCTACCAAAAGAATTTTGGGCAGAAGCAGCAAACACATCATTTTTTTTGCTGAATAGACTGCCTACAAGGGTATTGGAGAAGAAGACACCCTTCGAAGCTTGGTTTGGTGTTAAGCCATTTCTAAGAAATTTGAAAGTGTTTGGCTGTCTGTGTTTTTCTCATATTCCACAAGTTAAGAGAGACAAGCTGTGAGAGAAAGCTGAACCTGGGATCTTAAGTTGGCTACAGTTTAGTGTCAAAAGCCTATAGGATCTATCAACTCCAGATAGGGAAGGTGATCATTAGCAGGGATGTTCAGTTCCTGGAAGATGAGCAATGTGACTGGACAGATGAGCCACAAGACAAGCACAAGGAGGTCTCATTGGAACCTGACGAGTTGGTGGATGATGTTCCAGTTAGAGGTACCAGATCTCTGACTGATGTGTATCAGAGGTGCAGTGTGGCTATTTTGGAACCTTCAAGTTATGAGGAAGCTAAAAGTGATCAGAGGTGGATGAATGCAATGAAGGAAGAGTTGGCTATGATAGAAAAGAACCAGACATGGGAGCTAGTGAAGAGACCTGAAGACAGAAAGGTGATTGGAGTAAAATGGGTTTTCAGGACCAAACTCAATCCTGATGGCTCAGTGAATAAGCATAAGGCCAGGTTGGTGGTGAAGGGATATGCATAGGTTTGGGGAGTTGATGTCTCAGAAACCTTTGCTCCTGTGGCAAGATTGGATACAATTAGAATGACTCTTGCTTTTGCAGCTCAACAAGGATGGAAGGTGTATCAGTTAGATGTGAAATCTGCATTTTTGAATGGAGTGTTGCATGAGGAAATTTATGTTGAGCAGCCAGAAGGTTTTGTCATACCAGACCAAGTGGAGAAAGTTTATTTGCTGAGAAAGGCTCTCTATGGCTTGAGGCAAGCTCCCAGAGCATGGTACAGTAAGATGGATGAGCACTTGCTGGGCTTAGGTTTCAAGAAAAGTCTTAGTGAATCCACTCTATATGTCAAGAAGTTAATATCTGACTTAGTAGTGGTGTCTCTTTATGTGGATGATATGCTGGTGACAGGGAGTAATAGTGCTCAGATTACTGCATTTAAGCAAGAGATGATGAAGATGTTTGAAATGACTGATCTTGGTGAGATGTCATATTTTCTAGGAATGGAGGTTAGGCAGACTTAGAATGAAGTTTTTATCTGTCAGAAAAAGCACTTGAAGGAGATCCTGAAGAGATTCAATATGGAGGAGTGCAAGAGTGTGAGTACTCCAATAGGTCAAAAGGAAAAGCTTCAAAAGAAGGATGGATCAGAACCTGCAGATGAAAGAGTTTATAGAAGTTTGATTGGCTGTCTTATGTATCTCACTGCAACTAGGCCAGACATCATGTTTATTGTAAGTGTCTTGTCTAGATTTCTTAATTGTGCAAGTAAGTTGCATATGGTAGATGCAAAGAGGGTGTTAAGGTACTTGAAAGGTACTCTTTCATATGGAATTAAGTTCTACAGAATTCAGGAGTTTAAGTTGTAGGGGTATTCTGATAGTGACTGGGCAGGATCAGTGGATGATACGAGGAGCACTTCAGGTTATTGCTTTACATTCGGGTCGGCATGTTTTTCCTGGTGTTCAAAGAAGCAGGAAATAGTGGCTCAATCAACTGCAGAAGCTGAGTTCATTGCAGCTACTGCAGCTGTGAATCAAGCATTATGGTTGAAGAAGCTGATGGATGATCTACATTTGGAGCAAGAAGAAGGCATAGAAGTATTTGTAGATAATCAAGCTACTCTGGCCATTTCACAGAATCCAGTATTTCATGGAAGAACAAAGCATTTTAAGGTCAGATATTACTTCATGAGAGAAATGCAGAAGGCTGGGGAGGTGAAGCTGGTGTACTGCAGTTCAGAAAACTAAATTGCAGATATATTCACTAAGTCATTTAATGTTGGTCGATTTGAACTTCTCAGGGCAAAGTTCGGAGTGTGCAGCACTTAATCCAGGAGGAGAGTGTTGATGTATCAAGGCTGCACTATCTATTTTTCTGTTTAAGTCAGTTTGCTGATGTCCTTTTTTCTAGGAGTTATTAGTTTTGTTTTTACTTGGTCAGTCCTATCTTGTAGGAGTACTTAGCTGCACGTTTCTTTTTCTGTTCTGTTAGTTTGTTGCTGATTTTGTGGACCAAGCAAGCAGTTAGTTAGTGGGCAACGTGTGTTTATGGAAAAGCTTTAGTCTGTATTTAAGCAATCAGTTTTCTGAAGTAAAGTGAAGTTCCCTTCCAATACATTCTGTCTTGCTGCATTTGCTGTCAATTCTCCTTTTGTTCTTTAAAAAAACAACATTTTTCCATCACGTAACGGTGTTTAGTGTTTAGAAACTAAAATATATCATGAGGTCCTTTACCAGCAAAACATGTAAAGAGCGGCATGATCATGCATAAAAGTGAAAGCAGACAAAAATTCTTTACCAATGGCAGTAAGTAGACCGTTCATCAGCGAAAATTTTGAAAAGACGAATAAAGAACAAAAGTTGATCAAACAATAACGAGTCCACATTTGAACAAATGGAAATGACTATGTAAATTTCATGTAGATAGTGTATAGACATTTAACATGAGACTTAAGGGGCGCTCGAGCAAGACTTTAGACGGGGCAGGCCGAGCTCACCACTAGGACGATTAAACAAATCCATTTGACACTAAATGAAATCAAACTAAAGCTTTAACAAGTTTAGTTTTCTCAATGCAATATCGACATCTGGATAAACATCCAGACAGATGTCTCAAGTCTTTATTGAAAGTTCATTTTTGTGTTCAATTTGGTTTCTTAATTCTCCAAAACGAGAGATAATCATGGAGGTTCAGTATGTGGAAACGAAACCATTTTATGTCATTCATTGGATATTTTCAATTTATTTCCTTATTGTAATTTTATAGCCCTAATGGAATCGGATTCCCAAAAACCGACACGAAAAATATCTTTTGAGTTCTCTGCACGTCACAAAATTACCGACCTAATTGAGATTTCACGACATTATCCAAAAATCCAAAAATTTTGGATGTCACAACATTCCCATTTAAAAGAAATTTCGTTCTCGAATTTTAGATTTATTGACCAATCAAATCACTATTGATACCTGTATTTCATTTCATCTTCGCTTTCCACTCAATTCTGCCATACTATGATATTGCCCCAATATTTGACCAAAGGAATAGTCTTCACTTTCCACTTCGCTTCTTCCAAACTATGATATTGCCTCAAGTTTTTTACTAGAGGAATAATCTTGATTCTTAGAACTTGTTCCTTTCGATCTAAAATTTGTACTGATTTCTCAACATAAGTTACTCTCTTTTCTATTTCGATTGTCTCGAAATCCAGTACATGTGGAGGACCCAATTCATATTTTCCTCAACAAGAACACTATATAGTAACTACAATGAGCTTCAATCGATTTTTTATTTCTCAAATCTATGTCATTATGCCAAAGACATCCATAAAATCTTAAAACTTCGTCATCTGATCTCTTTCTTCCCAAAGCTTTTCATCAAATTTTATTTCAATAATTTTCTCCTAAAAAATACTACCTGTAGCCTATAAATGACTTTCCACCGTCAAAATTTGTTTCATTCTAAAATTGTTTCTTAGCATTTAAGAATTCTGAAATTCTTTCGTTTTATTTTTGGTCCATTTCCATTATACATTTTCTAATTTCAAATATGCTGCTTAATCTTCCAATTTCACATTACTATCCTCAAACAAATCCACAAAGATTTATTACTTAAGATCTGTCATGCCCAAGCATTCTAGCATTTAAGCAATCTTTTTCTTTTCTCCAAATTCTAAGAAATATAAATTCTTAAATAGTCTCAACTCTTTTAGCTTCTATTGAATCGAAAAATGGATTTACTTGTCCATCTTTATTATTTGATATAATACTAATATATATAAGGCATTCTCCGGGTAATTCAAATCGAAGCAATTGGATGTACGACTTGGGCCTATATGACAAGACCGATCAATAAAAATACTCCAACACTCCACCTTTGTCATATATTCCATACATCACACTAGATAGATGTCATATTCATGGAATGCAATTCACTTTCAAGATGCCTTGATGGTAAAATGGTGGACACGCAAGACTTAAAAGTGAACCTACCTACCACTTTCCTATAAATAAATAAACCAAGCCAAACTAACTCATATACTATAAATAAAATCTAAAAATAGAGCACACTAAAGTAGATATTAAATGCACACGTGCTTTGTAGTTGTAGTGACATTGATACATGGAAAGCAGCATTTAAGCTATTAGAAGACAAAGCACACTTCCGAATTTCCGGCGGAGGAATGAAACAAAGTGAGAGAAAGCAAAAACACAACAAAAGAGTTCTTTCCATTGCTCAACATAATATATGCTCAATGCAATCAAGGACAAAAGGAATTGCTTTTGATTGGATGTCTAAAGCAATTGCAGACTGTAATATACTTGCCGACCTTAGCTTTGTTTCTCTTTCCTAATTATTATTATTTATCCCCTTAATTATTTATTTTTGAAATTTTGACTACTCCTTTGGTGGAACACTTTGGTGTCCTCTCCGAAGGCAGGTGGAAAGAGCGTAAAGAGGGCTTCTCAGGAGAGAGAGAGAGAGAGAGAGAGAGAGAGAGAGAGAGAGAGAGGCATAGCAAGGCATAGCAAGGCATAGCAAGATGTAATGTGTAACTTAAGAAATTGTCATATTAGTTAACACTCAATATTAAACCGCGTCTCAAGTCAAGGTACAACATCCTCTATTCCATATTTGCTAGAGAAGCTAATATAAACTCCTACGGTTAGTAGGGTGACGAGAACTCTGTTCCTCAAGAAACGTAAGGTCTCAAATTTATCCCAACACGCTTTACTTACTTTATAACAAGGTATAAGGTCTCGATAATAGTGCGAATTTCGAATTGTACGTGAAAATCATAAAATACTTTGTTACACAATAATAAGAGTTTTAAAAGGAATGATAATGTTAACTCAGAGAGTTTTCAAAACACCCTCAAAACATAAGAGAAAAATTGTATGCTTTCGTACTCGATGGCCCGCCGGAAAAATTATATTGGCATAATTTTCTGACAAAACTAGACACGAAAGACAACTTAAATACTGTTCATGTTGCGTCTCCATAGAATGTGCCGTTTTATTTTTTTGGCCCTATTTGTAGTTTTCAATAGTGCCAAAACATCACTTTCCTCGGAGTTTCGAATCCTTTGTGTCCTTCAATCCTTGTCAAGCAAAGTGAGTAGGGGAATGACTTCACTTAGACAACCTAATTAACAATATCATGCTAGGTACATTTCATATTTAGGGACCCTAATAAATTGCCCACCACACGGTGCAAAGTGCTAATGACACTTTGATTCCGAAGAACGGGGATTGATAGGTCATTGGAGAATTAAAGTGCTCTTATAAACTCAATTTGGAGCATCTAGAAGTTCCTACTTTATTATTAGAATTAATCATGACATTTATATAATTTTTGGACGTCAAGTGGTCGACCCAATAAGGAGTCCACTTGCCTCTCCATGTCCACAACGGAGCCGCCAAGGGAGAGAGCTTCTATTTTGTAGATGGTTAAATCTTCCAATTTAATCCTTCAACTCATTTGATTTGTGAAATGCGGTTCTTCTGACCGTCATCCCATTACTTTCTCTATGAAAATCATAACGTGAATGACCAAAAAGTCCATTGAGCAATACGCCTTGCTATAGAATTTTTTTACACTTTCTTTCGACATACATGCTTATCGGGGAAAATTACCATAAAAATCATAAACCTTTTGCAATTATACCAATTCAATCCTAAATCTTTTTACGTTTTGTTAATTGAGTCAATTTGGCCAATTTTGGCCGAAATCACTGATGTGGACACTGGCCATCCTACATGGCACAACCGACCCTGACTTGGACATTTTTTAATAATAGTTTTTTTTTAATCTTTTCTTTTCTTTGCCTTTTTTACCCTGGACTTAGGGCCGTCAAGGGTCGAGGGTTGTGATGCCCTTGCCCAAACCCAATGAAGCCATTGTGGCCCTCGCTTGGGGCCGACGATGGTTAGTGGTTCTCTTGACCTTAATTCAATAGTATACCAATCTTGAGTATCAACCGGCTAACTCTATAGATAAACGGTTGTTGTTAGAACTCTTCGAGTAGGCATCCGGGATGATAGTGTTTCAACAACCAAGGCATGGCATCTCCGACAGTCATACGGCTAGCGAGATAGTTCAATTTGATCACAGTCCGTGATGTGAGGGATAGCTTCGAGAATAGTATTGTAATGAGAAAAGAGGGGGAAGTGCAAGACGCGATAGTTCTAAGGCTGCCCCTCGCCTTTGACTGATCGCTGAGGTTTGGCAACTAGCTAGAGGAAGAAGGGAAGGAAAAAAAAAAAAAGAGAAAGAAAGAAAAGAAAAAAAGGAAAAAGAAATGAAAAAAATAAAAAAGTTCGAAAATATGAAAATAATATTAAAATTCGTCCACGTTAGCGTCGGTTGTGCCACGTAAGACGGCTGGCATTCATGTTAGCGATTTCCGGCCAAAATTGACGGAATAGACTGAATTAACACAAATGTAAAATGTTTACGACACAATTGGCGGCACAATTACAATATGTTTATGACTTTTTTGATAATTTTTCCGTCAAGGATGTGGAAGAGGTATGGGACAAGCCAATCAATCTAATTGGGTTATAGTATATTTAATGTAAGCCAACCCATTCAACATTCACATGTTAATTATTTGAACGAACTCTCAATTCACACGTGGGTTTGCGTCCTTATCTAACTATTTTTAAAGTTTCGTCCAAGAGGTTAAAAAAAAAAACACTTTTTCTTTAGACATTGTTATCCATACATTTTTTTTCTTCTTTTACCTCTTCCCGAAAAGTTTATACAACTCTTTCAAATTATGAGATTTCGTTTAATTACGGATGTACGCATGATAATATTATGGGACCTTCTTTGTTCATATCACAATTCTCCCGCTCATGTTAATCTTGGAAGGCCGGCACGCGTGTCACCGTATGAGTGGAGCCTAACCCAATATACATGGCCACGTGGCGACTTGAATAACCAAAACTTTCAGATTTTTTTTTCTTTTAAAAACAAAAGGACAACGAGTGACCATCACTTGCATAAAAAGCAAGTTTTCCTAAGCAATGGATAGAATTTGCAGAGTTTGTAATTCCGTACCAAACAATGAAACTAGAAACTTTCATGATGTTATCTTTTTCTTCTGAAATGCCCGATCAACCAAAGGTCCATGTATTTTTTTAGTACCTCATCCCGAATGGCCGAATATAGTCGTCCTTAAGATCTGGGATCGAACCCACAGTTGCCACGATCGATATCACAAGACAGGCCATGCTCAGCATTTGCAGGTACACCCATTTAGTGCTCC
>BCNH02000003.1:26586902-26644052 GCA_001662345.2 Metrosideros polymorpha var. glaberrima | reverse complement strand
TCTCTCAATCTCACGAAGGAATTCACAAATCTCACGCTAAGATTTAATCGGCTTTGATACTTGAATCGTTGATATAATTTCACAAAGAAATCACGAGAAACACCACACCAAGCACTCGGTTGGAAGTCCTGCTTCACTGCACTTCATCAACGCCGGCACTTCAAGTCTTCGTTGAAAGCATCCCCTGACCATGAGCATGTATATATAATATTGTGTACTTCGACGTCAACAAGGATTAGGAAACGTGAGATTTGGTCAACCAAGCTAACTTGGACTTTCCTCTGCACGCCAACTTCAACGTGGATAAAGCAAATCCACAAAAGTCTAAATTTGATCCAAGATGGAAGTTTCCCTTTTTATTTTCCTTGGCTGACTTTAACTTGGATGATATAATTTGTGCACTCCTGTTTTTATTTTATTTCTTAATTCTGATTTTCGCTTCCGGCTCAAACTCGAGACATATTCTAACAGAAAAAGCCACCAAAAATCTCAAACTTTACCCTCTGCGACACATTTATACCAAACTCTTTTTTATGACACCAAAAATTTCAAACTTTGCACTCTGTGACACATTTACCTCAAACTTATACGGTGTGACAAATTTACCTCAAACTTCTTTTTGCGACACCAAAAACTCCAAACTTCTATTCATGTGACACATTTACCCCAAAAATTATTTGACAAAAGGGCATTTTCATTTTTTTTGCGTTTTTATTAAATAAAATATTTTTAAAAAGAAAAAAAGGGGATCAGGGGCAAGGGCGGTAGCCCTCATCGCCGCTGCCCCCATCGTCGGGGCCTTGGTGAGGGCCAACGACCCTCGCAACCCTCTGCCCAGCATTGGACGAGGGCCGGTGAGGGTTGTCGACCCTCACTGAGGCCCTGGCGACTCCCATTGGTCCTCTCCAGTGACGGGGGCGGCGGTGGCGAAGGCTACCGCCTTGCGCCCCTGATCCCCCTTTTTTAAAAATATTTTATTTAATAAAATAGTGAAAATAAAATAATTTGGAGGTAAATGTGTCTTTTTTATTTCAAGTGGAGTAAATGTGTCACACAAGTATAAGTTTTGGATTTTTGGTGTCATAGAAAAAAGTTTGGGATAAATGTGTCATAGAGGCAAAGTTTACGATTTTTGGTGTTACAAAAAAATTTGGGGTAAATGTATCGCAGAGGGCAAAGTTTGGGGTTTTTTGGTGGCTTTTTCCCTAGAATTAATCGCGACATTTGTATATTTTTGTGGCCGTCAAGTAATCGACCCAATGAGAAGTCCACTAGTCTGAGTTTGTCCGCATCCAAAACGGAGCCATCAGAGAAGAGAGCTCCTACTTTAGATGGTTAAATCTAAACTTGTAAAACAAGTGGGTTAGGTCGAGTCATGTCGAAAAATTGTTTGATTCAAATTGACCCATTTCACCTGTTGTGACACATTTTCATGCAATACAAATTTAGTGATCCATACCTAACTCGACTCATATTGTTAAAATAGATCTGTATTATACCAATCTAGGAAAACTCATATCCAACTGAGGTAAGAGCATGGAGTGACCAAGCGTGAGATCGAGTGAGGACGAAAGAGAGTGAAGAGAGAGTCATAGATGTGGATTGATTGTAAATAAGTTGTGAACTCATTTAATACATATGTTATGGTTTTACTATTCCAAACTCATTTATTTACTATAATTAACCCATATAACAACTTGGCCCATCAATTATGGGCTAAGAATGGGTCTATGACCTATTTTGGCAAGTCTAGTTAAATCTTCTAATTTTTAGGACCCTCTTTCAATTTCAATCTTAAACTATTGTTTATGTAATTTAATCCTCTAACTCATTAGATTTTGCATAGTGTGGTTCTTCTTATAGCCCATCTCGTTACTTTCTCTATTAAAACTGTAGCATGTAGGGGTGTCAACGGGTCAATTTTCCATTATATCCGATGTGACGCCCCAAAACATTATGCGTGGCACATGCCTTTTCCTATTATAACTCATAATTATGATTACTTATGCCAAAGTACAAATAAAATATTCACAACAGCTGCTTGCATTCCAACCCAGTTCTAGCAATTGAAAAAGAGTCTAGGTGGATCACTTCCATTAAAAGTATTTGTGTGAGTTTAATGTTATGTATACATCCATCTTTATACAAACATCGGTAGTTATTATCACATCAAAATACATAGTCCTGGGAAGAGTTAGGGTCACCTATCACCAACACCGTTCCTATGCCCACAAAAGCCTGTCTTACAAAAGTCAAGCTATCTACTACAGGTCAACAACCTCGCCCATCGACTCATCGCTGTCGCCAACAAAGCACCTCAACGCTCCAACCAACTCAACCTCAATGTTCATGTATCAAGCAACAAATCAATGGGGAATCCACTCTAGAATCCCCACATCAACCCATACGGTGGAACTACACTTAGTGTACACCACTGTTGACCCAGGCATAAACACATCTTTAAACACACAATCAAATGCATAGGAGCTCCAGAAAGCAGTGGCAGCGAAAGATCCATCCTACATGTCTAAAAAATAAGGAGTGAGCCGAAGCTTAGTAAATGAAATCTCTAAGTTAGGAGATTACCTTACCACTCAACCTGATACAAAACAACATGAGTATAATGCAATACAAAGTAACCCCGTATGGCGAGTGCATGCGTAAATGTATTATCTTTCTATTCATGATACATTGATGGAAATCAACAACGACATTGTATAAGATTATTCACTCAAATGCAAGTGCATGACATAACATATTATGCGATACTCTTATCACCAATTAGTCAATTATTAGACATGGGTGCTTATAAGTATTTATATATAGGGTTAATACCACGAAAAATTCTAAATTGGTACATTTGTGACAAATTTACCAAAAACTAATTTTTTACCACAAAAAATCACAAATTGGTACACACCTGTGATAAATTTATCATCTATTAGTTTTTGTTAAATTTCACCATCAAATTGCTAAGTTAGACGACATATGATAGTTGACAGGTGTACCAGTTTGGGGGTTTTACCCTCCGTTTGTCATAATTGTACCATTTTGAAAATTTTTGTAGTATTAACCCAATTTAACGAAAACTAGCGAATGGTAAATTTGTCACAAGTGTACTAATTTAGGGTTTTTTGTTGTCAAAAAATTAGTTTTGAGTAAATTTGTCACAAGTGTACCAAGTTGGGGTTTTTTGTTGTCAAAAATTAGTTTATGGTAAATTTGTCACAGGTGTATCAATTTGAGATTTTTCGTGATATTAACCCATATGTTGGATCTCTAAGTGATTTTGATGATTTCCAAACTACCCTTGGTTTGATATCTTTTATGATTAGTGCATATGTTATGATAATTATCAAGGACTACATGATATCCATGGTGTGAACCATTGAGTGGAGATCGCAAAGTGTCCCGATATGTTTTTTGTGAACAACACCAATGGACCTAAAGATTAGCTAATGACGATGTTTAAGTCAATGCTGAAGATATCATGTCTTTGGTGATGTTGAACAACGGCCATTTGAGGATGTTCTTTGGAAAAGAACATTATAGCTGTTGTCAACTAGAGATGTGCAGAGAAAAGAGTAGGAAGTCATTAGAGAAAGGGAAACAAGCTTTGTTAAAGCTGTCAGAGCTATTGACAATAAGACAGCAACAGTAGAAGCTATTTTGGGATAGCTAGCTGATGTTTAGTAAAAGGGACTCTATGGGCAATTCCTTCCCTAGACAGCAGCTCTAACGGATTTCCTAATGGTCACTAGATTCTCTGCTCCATCTCCAATGGGAAGAATGAAGATGGGTATTTAAGAGAGTATCTTTAAGCCAAAATGTTAGAGAGTTGAAATACATAGAATCCGAAAATTGCCGTGTTGTGTTCTTAGCCGATATTATTTCATTATCTTGAGTTCTTCACCGTAGTGCTCTTGCTGTATTGTAATTATGTGAAAAATCAAGTGTATAATTGTGATAGTAGCATGAAATTCCTTATAGTGTGATCTATCATCTAATGGGAAGTGTGTTTACTGATTGTAACTTGTTTAGTAGATTATTAGTGCAATCCAAGCTGAAGTGTGGACAGTGGACGTAGGCTTTGTTATAAAGCCGAACCACTATAAATCATTTTGTGCTCTTATCTCTATCATTTTCACACGATCTGCACACAATCTTTGAAAGATCTGCTTGACCTGATTTTTACATAGTGGTTGCCAATTTTCGCAAAATTGTTGAAGTTTTTCTAAAACAACATATTCACCCCCTCTAGATTGTATTGTTAGCCCCAACAATTGGTAGAAGAGTTTTTTCACCCCCTCTAGATTGTATTGTTAGCCCCAACAATTGGTAGAAGAGTTTTCTTACTTATTACTCGAAGTGTATTTCTTCTGAACATGAAGATCTTCTCTTATGGCTAACTTTGGTGGTTTCATTACAAATGATGGTCAAGCTCCAAATAAGTCACCTTACTTTGATGGAAGCAACTATGGATACCGGAAGCAAAGAATGCAAGCCTATGTGGAAGCAACATTTGTAAAGAAACTACCAAAGTTGGATATAATTGAATGCAAAGAATGCAAGGCATAAAGATCTTGCCATGTGGGATGTAATTGAATATGGCCTGGTTGTACCAACACAAGCTCCTCAAGCTCTTGCAACAAAAAGCCCAAGTTGGAGATGCTACAATTGTTGTGTTGCTACAGCTCAGAAAAGAGCTACTCATAATGCTAAATCTAGACATCTTTTGTATAGTGGTTTATCTCCATCTGTATTTAACAAAATATCTTCTTATGTCACAGCTAACGAAATATGATATTAATTGCTAGTGACATTCGAAGGAACTGATAGAGTGAAGGAGACAAAGATGAACATTCTTCTTGGAAATCATGGACTATTCAGAATGAAATTTGATGAAACAATGACTCAAATGTTCACAAGATTCACTGAAATAGTGAATGGCTTGGCAAATCAAGGAAAAAATTTCACTACTGCCGAAAAGGTGAATAGGCTACTAAGAGAACTTCCAAAATAATGGAGTAATGTGAAAACTTCAATCCGAGAAACTATGAGGATATAACCCATCTCAATGGACGAGCTGGCAGGCATATTGATGTCATATGAAGTAGAACATCTCAATGAGGAAAGTAACCTGAAAGTTAAAAAAGCTATAGCCTTTAAAGCTAACCTTGATGATGCAGGTGAACAAACATCATCAGAAGGTGAAGATGATGATGAACATGTGGCATTGTCGACAAGAAGATCCAAAAGCTTCATGAGAAAATGAGGAAATTCCAAGGGCAAAAAACCAATGAAATTCTCAGAGGACAAAAAGCCATTAAAAAACAAAGAAGAAGTGAAAGGTAAGGATATCATCTAATATGAATGCAAGAAACCTGGTCTAATAGAACCAGATTGCCCATCTCTCAAGAAAAAGAAAGGAAGATTCGAAAAGAAGAAGCGAACACTCAAAGCTGAAACATGGAGTGACACTAAACATGAATCCAATGACGAGTATTGGGGCAGTTTTAATGTCTCCAACGGGTCAACATTATCTTGTGGCTGCAAAATTGATGTTCCTGTGTACGAATAAAATCTCAAAATATGAAACTTGCATTCTTGGCTTGATAGTCTATGGGGATTCCGCACTCTTCATTCTCCAAATTGGAGATGAATGGCATACCCAAGACTCAAAGTTGATTTCATATCATAAGTTCCTTGAAAAATTGATTGAAGAATCTGAGGAAATATCTTTTGATTATTTGCTAAGATCCCAAAATTAGTTCGCCGATGCCTTGGTAACCTTATCTTCGATGTTACAAGTAACTGATGGATTGGACATTGACCTTTTAAGGATCAAAGTCCTTTAACGTCCAACTTATTGCATGGCAATTGAGGAAGAACTTGATGGTGAACCATGATTTTATGATATAAAAAATTACATCCAAAAAGGCGAGTTTCCCCAAAGGGATGTAATGGCCGACAAACAAGAAATTAATGAAGATAGCGTCGAAGTTTTTCATTAGTGGAGATGCATTGTATAAAAGATCCTTTGATTCAGTCTTATTGAGGTGTGTAGACACTAAACAAGCCAATCAATTGATGAAGGAAATACATGAAGGAGAATGTAGTCCCCGTATGAATGGTCACCTCCTAGCAAGAAAAATCATGAGGTTGGAATACTATTGGATGACTATAGAAGCTGATTGCATCCAACATGTACATTATTGCCACCAATAACAAGTATATGGAGACAAGATTAATACTCCTCCAAGTGAATTACATCAAATGTCCTAAGCATGGCCGTTTACTATGTGGGACATTGACGTAATCGGACTAATGAATCCAAAAGCATCAAACGGACATCAGTCCATTCTAGTAGCCATTGATTATTTCATAATATAGATAGAGGCCAACTCATATGCCAATGTTACAGCTAAGAATGTGGCCACGTTTATCCATCGTGATATTATTGCTTGATATGGAGTTCTTGAGGCAATTATCACTAACAATGTATCAAATTTGAACAACAAGATTATAGATGAATTGTTGGATGAGTTCAAAATTTGCCACTTGAATTCCTCACCATACTGCCCACAAATGATGGAGCTATGGAAGCAACAAATAAAAATATAAAGAAAATCTTGTCAATAATTACTAAAAATTATCTAGATTGGCACGAAAGACTTCCATACCCAGTGATGGCGTATCGAACTTCGATTCGTATCTCAACTGGGGCAACTCCCTTTGCATTGGTATATGGCATGGAAGTTGTGTTACCCGTTGGAAAAACTTTCTGCTAATAAACCTATTGAAAATAGATTGGAAAAACTTTCTAATAGAATCTAAATAATTTGCATGACATGTTTAAAAGAAAATTTAAACTTCCAATGTTGTTTGAAAAATAGTAGGTCTTGCACAAAACCGAATAAGGAACCAAGATTTGCAACATTTGGAATCAACTTTGGAAAAAACAAAAAACTTTACCTCCAGTTAATTGAAGGCAAAAACTTAAAATCAAGAAGTTAATATTTAGAAAAGAAACAAAATAAAATTCTTACAATTCTTTAAAACAGAGAGATATTAGGAAATCTCTTTAACAAAGAAATTTCAAAATAGAGATAAGTATACAAAAGGAGAAAACAAAAATTCAAGTTTTTTGGCAAAAAAGAAATACTAGCAACTTTCTGCTCTTAAAGCTATAGAGAAATCGATTGAAAAAACTTGTGATAGGATCTAAAGATAAGTCTCACAAATCTATAAAACAAAGAGATATTAGGAAATCTCTTTTGAATTGAGCTTTAAAAACAGAGAAATAAGTATATAAAACAAGAAAACAAAATTTTAAGTATTTTGGAAAAAAAGAAAGAAAGAGATACTTGCAAACCTTCTCCTCATAAAGCTGTTGAAAAATTGATTGTAAAATCTTGAGATAGAAACTAAAATAAATTCGCATGACTTTCTATAAAAGAAAATTTAAACTCCCATTGTTGTTTTAAAAAAAAAATTGCCATGATTTGCAGCGATGGAAAACGACCTAGAAAGAAAACTTCAAATCTGGTCACTCAAAGACAGAAAACTTCAAATAAAGAAGTTAATAGAAAGGACAAATACAAAGTCTCACGATTCTTAAATTCAGAGAGATATTAGGAAATCTCCTTTCCGAAGAACTTCTAAAACAGACAGATAAGTATACAAAAGGAGAAAACAAAAGTTTAAGATTTGGCAAAAAAGAGATCCCAAAAAACTTTCTGCTAATATACCTTTCGAAAAATAGAGTGGAAAAGCTTTGTGGTAGAATATAAAATATAATTTGCCTAACGTTGTTAGAAAGCCATTTTAAACTCACAATGTTGTTTAAAAAATATCTTGGAAACGACAATTGCCATGATTTGCAACATTGGAAAACAACTTTGAAAGAACTTCAAATCCGATTGCTCTTTGACATAAAACTTAAAATGAAGAAGTTAATATTGCGAAAGAATATAAAGAAAAGTCTCTCAATTTGTTAAATCGGGGAGAATTATTATAAAATCTCTTTAACAAAGAAATTTCAATACATAGAGATAAGTATACAATAGGAGAAAACAAAAAGTCAACGCTTTTTGTGGAAGAGAGATATTAACAAACTTTCTGCTTATAAAGCTGTTGAAAAATAGAATAGAAAAACATGTTATAGAATCTAAAACTATTTGCATGACGTTCCTTAAGAGCAAATTTAAACTACCAATGCGGTTTAAAAATAGTAGGTCTTGTACACAGATCAGAATAAGGAAGAAAACTGTCATCATTTGAAACATTTGGAAATGACTTTGAAGGAAAACTCTAAATCCGATTACTTTTTGACGGGAAAAACTTAAAAATAAGAGATTCATATTTAAAAAAGAAAAAAAACACAGAAGTCTTACAAATTTTTAAAACAAAGAGATATTACGAATTCTCTTTAACAGAAAACTATCAAAACAAAATAAATATATAAAAGGAAAAAACAAAAGTTTACGTTTCTCATAAGAAAAGAGAGATTTTAAAATTTACTGCTCATAAAGCTACTGAGAAAAAGATCCACATACTTGGATAGAATCTAAAATAAATTGACTAATGTTCTATTAAAGGAAAAATAAATTTCCGATGTCGTTTGAAAATTGGTCTTATACAAAACAGTGCAAGGAAGAAAATTGCCATCACTTGCAACAATAAAATGTGACATCCTCTTCGCGAGGGATCGAGCCATAATGTCCCATCGTCACATCTATCGGCTTTAACAAATTAGCATTACTTAGATATGCAGCGAACAAAATGAAATCTTCATGGCAACAAAGACATACAAAAAGGCAGTTTCACTTGTTATTTATGTACACATGAGTTTATACATACGATGATAAGGAACATTATCGTGACGGTCCTATTTACAGTCAAAACTGGGAAGATTGAGGTGCTATACAACTACTTCCCTCTAACTTCCCGATTTGTCCCCTTATGCCCCTTAACCTCCACCAAGCACACCCCACACCAAAAGCAACTTGTACATATGAACTGCCTTGACTTCCATCACGTACTTAGCTTCGAAACCCAAAAAGTGAAGTCCTCCACTTCTCTTGCTATCTAGTCTCGAATCCCTCCATTTCCGCCGTTCGCTCCATCCCCACCATAATCGTCATCTTGGACATGTGGAATTGGACCCACCAATCGGTCCCCGTCTTTAATGTACACAGCTACGAACTTCAGTTTTGACAAAGGAGTATCAAAACCCGTCTTAATTTTTAGCGAAGACACCACCTTCACAAAGATTGTGTCCGAAAATTCGGGCTCGAAGTGCTCCACAAAAGACAATTTCAGGTCGTCTGGGGGCATCGTAATGATTTCTACAACAACTTGAAGGTGCAAAACATGTACACTAATTAAAAGTACTATAGGAGTTACTTCACTGTTCATTAGCTTACTCGAATTCCAACTATGTATTCGAATGAAATGAAATGCATCAGGCATCGGCACCTCTCTTTCATTTTATCTCTACCGAGTTGATCACATATATTTACTATCTCTCGATTTTCAATTCTTTTCATCTCTCCTACTCTAAGTCATTGCGACTTACTTTGCGCGGCATCGTCGCGACTTACTTTGCACGACCTTGAGGTTTGCCGCCCTCGAGCCTCCCGAGTTCCCTACCAGCTCCCACGGGGCATCGTCGGTTTGCCAACTGACAATCCTCATCATTGATGCAAGACTCGTGGTACGACTATGTAATGTAGTTGACTAATCTCTCATCATTTGATCACAGATATTCTACTATAAGTTCCGAAGTCGCTCCTATTAATCATTTTAACACTAAATTTTCAACTCTTAACTTCACGAGGACAATTTCTCATAACCCGCACCATGAACACAAATCACTACTTCACTGACACGAGCACGCATCAGCTATGTTGTTTTCACACTATTCAACTTCATCCTAATCGTGCAGACCAAGAAGAGAAGAAGCGCAGGGATTCTACTTGCCTCAACTGACTTGAAGTAATTCGGTTTTAGCCAACGTTGGAGCACCACAGAATTCAAAAACGGAAGAGAAATAGCTGGCCCGTTCTCTTCTTTAAGGCTTAGGAGGTTAGATGGAGATAGATGGAGGGAGTTTGGAGTTGTTTGATTGTCGGGGAAAATGGTGGGGCACTGAACTGACCGTGTTCTTCTCTCCATCTCCAAGTGAGGCGGTGGCATGCACGGCCAGGTGGCCCTTTTTAATATTGCCACTTATCTCTTGATCGTCCAATGGCGACACCAATTTGTTTGATCAGCCCGTATGCGTCTCCGTTTGACAATTGTCCAACCACGGAAGTGGAGAGGAGACCAAGTGGAGCAAGCCGTTTGGTCTGGTGGTTATTGCCTCTTACGATGTGCCAATTTTTTGGGTCAAAGTGCAAATTAGTCGGTCTAGAATGAAAGGTAGGAAGGGACTCCTCATGAACAATACAATTCGCACGTTTCTAAATTGGTTTGCCACGTGGTAGTCCATGTGTGTCATGTGATCGATTTCTGGATATTAAGTCATCGGCCACGTTGTCACTTGGTTGAATTTTGTTGGCCAGGCGACAACATTAGTCGTTCAATATCGAGAGGAATAATAATGTCATTCCTAATGTTAATTAACACTAGATGTCTAATTTCTAGAGTCTCGGTTCTAGGAAATTATAATCAATCTCCGAACTTGTAACAATTGGTGTCCATTATACTATATCGTACCATTTCACATGTCCGTCATGATTTCCATCCATTATGTCCAAGAACATTACTATTCTCCTCAAATGTTATTCTCTATTACAAGTGGGCGAACCTTGGATATCACATAAAAAATAGACTTTGAATGGAAACTTTAAATTCGGTTGCTCTTTGATTAAACAAAAACCTTCAAATCAAGAAGTTAGAAAGGACAAATAAAAGTATCACAATTCTTAAAACAGATAGTGATATTAGGAAATCTCCTCAACAAAGAACTTTGAAAAGGGAGACAAGTATATAAAAGGACAAAACAAAAGCTTAGGTTTTTTTTTTGGCAAAAAAGAGAAATTGGAAACTTACTGCTCATAAAGTTATGGCGAGCTAGTGTATAGACATTTAACGTGAGATTTAAGAGGCGCTCCAGCAAAGACTTTAGACGGGGCAGGCCGAGCTCACCACTAGGACGATTAAACAAATCTATTTGACACCAAATGAAAATCAAACCAAAGCTTGAACAAGTTCAGTTTTCTCAACGCAATATCGACATCTCAATAAACACCAGACAGATGTCTCAAGTCTTTATTGAAAGTTCATTTTTGTGTGCAATTTGGTTTCTTAAGCTATAGAACACGATTGTCCAAAACGAGAGATAATCATGGAGGTTTAGTATATGGAAATGAAACCATTTTATGTCATTCATTGGATATTTTCAATCTATTTCCTTATTGTAATTTTATAGCCCTCACAGAATCACATTCCGAAAAACCGACACGAAAAATATCTTTCGAATTCTCTACACGTCACAAAACTACCAACCTAATTGAGATTTCACGACATTATCCAAAAATCCAAAATATTTGGATATCACAACATTCCCACACTAAAAAGAAATTTTGTCCTCGAATTTTAGATTTATTGACCAATCAAATAACTATTGATACCTGTATTTCATTTCATCTTCGCTTTCCACTCAATTCTGCCATACTATGATATTGCCTCAATATTTGACCAAAGGAATAGTCTTCGCTTTTCACTTCGCTTCTTCCAAACTATGATATCGCCTCAAGTTTTTGCCTAGAGGAATAGTCTTACTTCTTAGAATTTGTTCATTTCGATCTAAAATTTGTACTGGTTTCTCAACATAAAGTTACTCTCTTTTCTATCTCGATCTTCTCGAGATCTTCTCGAAATCCAGTACATGTGTAGGACCCGATTCATATTTCCTCAACAAGAACACTATATAGTAACTACAATGAGCTTCAATCGATTTTTTATTTCTCAAATCTGTCATTATGCCAAAGACGTCTATAAAATCTTAAAACTCCATCATCTGATCTCTTTCTTCCCAAAGCTTTTCCTTAAATTTTATTTCAATACTTTTCTCCTAAAAAATACTACCTATAACCTATAAATGACTTTCCTCAGTCAAAATTTGTTTCATTCTAAAATTGTTTCTTAGCATTTAAGAATTCTGAAATTCTTTCTTTTTCTTTTTGGTCCATTTCCATTATACATTTTCTAATTTCAAATATGTTGCTTAATCTTCCAATTTCGCATTACTATCCTCAAACAAATCCACAAAGATTAATTACTTAAGATCTGTCATGCCCAAGCATTCTAGCATTTAAGCAATCTTTTTCTTTTCTCCAAATTCTAAGACATAAATTCTTAAATAGTCTCAACTCTTTTAGCTTCTATTGAATTGAGAAATGGATTTACTTGTCCATCTTTATTATTTGATATAATATTAATATATATAAGGCATTCTCCGAGTAATTCAAATCGAAGCAATTGGATGTACGACTAGGGCCTATACACGACAAGACCAATCAATAAAAATACTCCAACACTCTACCTTTGTCATATATTCCATACATCACACTAGATAGATGTCATATTCATGGAATGCAATTCACTTTCAAGATGCCTTGATGTTGAAGTGGTGGACATTTGAGACTCAAAATCTCGTATCTTCGAAGTGTCATCATTCAACATAATATCTTTACAAAAAATTTCTCCGGTACCATAAAATTGGTTACCATTCGTTGGCCTTAAAATCTAACCTGCAACATATCTATCGAATCACCATATATTGCATCTTTTTATATTCATCACAACTTGGAAAACTTTTTTTTTCCCAACTAGCCATCAATTAATCTTCCGACATTCCCATCATCTCAATTAAGACAATATCACATCATCCACGTGAAGATTTTGTCTAAATCAACTCCTATGTATTGTATAAAAACCTCCAAATACTTTTGATCCTCTTATTAACTCCTCAAATAGAGCTCATTGATAACATTATTTCAAAATTAGTCCTTTCAAGCACCACAGAACTATTAACTTTTAAGACACCCCAAACATTCTTAACAATTTAACATCACTATATTTGAATATCAACTGTGGTACTCTTAATGGTAACACTAAGATAAAGATCTACTTCCTCGAATTTGATCTTTAACTTTCTCCCAAGGCAATTTACTATACTATCACCAAAACAAGAACTTATCTTTAAACCACAAATCCTCATAAAAATGTCACCACTTAAAAAATCATCACTTAAGATTGAATTATTTATACTTCCTAGATCACCAAAATTAAAACTTATCTAGTTTCCATTAAAATTCAACCCCTCAAGTTCACTACTTTATGAATCATCACTTAAACTTGTCACTTGTTAGATCAATGACTTAAGCACTTGACTCACATATAAAACCTCAGTTGAATTGATCTTGTCTACTAGTTCCACAACACTATTTTAAAGATCATAACCTACTACTCAAAAGTTCACAACTTACAATTATGAATATCACACTTGCTACCCTGATCTATAAACCACAAGGAAATTTTATTTCTCACGTGACAATTGAAGCTTACAACTTCTAAGATCAATTCTTATCATATCAAATATCGCCACATAACTTATCAAGACTTCCATTATAAATTCTCCTTTTTCTAACCAAGAAAAAATAACCTATCTGTATTGATTATGATGTAATTCTCAAAACCAGGACTTACATCTATAGATCATAAATTATCATAAAATTGATCACGACTTATCACTAAAGGATCATGCTATTATTCTAAATTAATACCTTAAACTTTGTAATCTAAATTTGCCTAATTTCACCAATAACTAAAAGCTCAACCATTTTCATATTGAACACTTATAATAGAAACAATAACTTGAGACTTGGTGAATATATCCAAACGCCCAAAAGATCGTCACTCATTGCATGAGGTTCAAATAAAAACTTTAACACTTCTAAAATCCATTCTTGCTATGATGTAAATCAACCAATACCAGGATTCATGGCTCCATGAGAAATATATCTAAAGATTGTAACTTATCAAATAACCTATTACTAGGTCAATCAAAACCTATTACTTCCACAATTCCTGTCCACCAAATTAATCATAAAACTTAAAGTTCATATCCACAATCCATCTATTTCTATTTTAACTTAAGCTCTTAAACACTAGTCTACCCTATTACTCCGTTAACCTCGCTCTGATACCAAAAACTGTCACAACCAGAAATTTCAATAAATTTGAACCTTAAATGAAAAATAGTTTAGCCTCAAATGATGTACAAAATATACATAATCAAAACTCCCATCATAAAATATACACCTCTACTTTTGTTGCATACTGTGATCAAGTCCTAAAAAGAGTTCAGAAGTGCTAATCTAAAAGCTCATGAACTCCGAACTCGACTAACCCGTAGGTATTTTGGGTTGAACCTAAGCTCAGTAAATGAAATCTATAGGTATAAAGTATGAGATAAAATTAACACTCATACCCAAGAGCACAACAGCATAGTAACATTCAACGAGTAATATTACATACCATTTTAAGGAATCATTGTAATTAAAAAAAACGCGACTCACTCGTTCAACAAGAGTACAACATATTTTTACCTTATTTCTTATTTATTTACATACATATAATAGAATAAGTCCATCACTTGTAGCCCAATCCCAATCTAACATGTTAACCATTTCAAATTTTGATAGCATGTATCATAACATAGATTCACAAACTTGTGAAAAATCAACATACTCCATTACATATTCATAAAAGTCATTTCAAGTACAAATCAACCATGTCAAATTTCCTCATCATTTGCTTGCTTCAGTAATAATCAACTTACTTTAAATCACGAGTATTCACTTACCTTTCCCAAACATGATCTAAATTCATTTAGATGTAAGCCGTACATTATCACTAAATGACTATTACCATGTATGCAATGAATAAAAATAAGACCACATCTGATGTTTAGTTTAACACTCAAATGCATACAGATGAATGCGCAAATGCCACAAAGTAGCTCACCGATATACACGGGTGAGTATCTATTTCCTACTTGTCACTCCTCATAATCAAAATATATCTACTAATTTAAGCATATTGAAATTAGTAAATACATATTTTCAATTTATTTCCTTGAATTATAACTTCTTGTAATTTAAAACCCTAACGGGATTGCATGCCGAAAAACTACACCCATGGAAAATTTCTTTCGAATTTTTGCACATAACAAAATTAGTGACCAAATTGAGATTTCACAACAAAATAAAAATAATCCGGGTGAATTATTCATTATCTTTATATCCTGAATATAATTGATTTAAAAAATCTGCATGTCACACCTCTCAAGTCATTTCATAAAGTTAAGCTAGTGTCGAGCTCAACAGGGTCTTATTTCCCCACTGATACTGCCAAACCTCTTTTCTTTGATGTGTTTTGGCTGGATAGTAGACAGGGACATTGGAAATCTAGTTAATCATTGACTAATTTTTCAGTGTCTCAACAAATATTCATCAACGGCTGAAATTTGTCAAAAGACCGAGGGAAGCACCATTATTTACCCTGCACCACACCCTACACCCCTTTCCAAGTGGTGCACATCTTTAAATGTGAGCTATTTTTTCTAGAGAGAGAGAGAGTGTGTGTGTGTTTCGGATGTGGTTATATGATATTTTCATGTGTAACTTTCCTACTGGAGGGTCTAGTCAAAGTTGGTAGGAAACATAATGTCAAGAGCTATAAGCTACCTATAATTAAAACTAGTTTCTCAAAGGGAGTGAGAACTACTCTCTCTCTCTCTCTCACACATACACCTGCCCTAATTGGACACCTTATCCATAATCACCTGAACAGAACACAATTACTGTTAAGTAACAAGACATGTGAGAATTGGGAAAAAAAATGAAATAACCATCGCATGATTTCAAGTCAAGCTCAAACTCAAGCTACATGAGTATCTAATCGAGTTGAGCTTAGCTCGACAAGATTGCAAGCTTAATTGAGCTTATTTTATTTTTTTCATAAATATTTGCTAGTCACAAAAACAACTCATACACCACGGTATTCGAGTTAATGAGGTCAAGCTTGAGAGTATTGATTGTAATCTAGTTTAAAAATTCTAACACAATAGAGCTTCGAGCTCAAGCTTGGCATTATTATAAGCTCGACCTGACTCGACTACTCCCCTTAAGTGGGACAATACAGCTTGTTTCGGAAGTACAATAATAACCTCGCCCAGCAAAACTTGCTACAGTCACAAAGGAGTACAAACAGAGCCTTATGCATAACAGTAGTAAACATGAAAAAGAAAATTACTCCAATAGTATTCAGAAGATTTAGCATAGCCACATAATTTCGTGTCTATATAAACATCAGGAAAACATGAAAAAGAACATGATTGCAACAGTAATCACAAGATAAAATAGCCAACAAAAAGCAAATGTTCGATCTATAATTTTCTTTCCTGACAGAATCTCTTGATTCCAATTTATATTTATATTAAGAGGAAGCAAGATCAAGAAGGAACAACAGAGGTTAAACTAAATGGAGATACAAATAATATCACGTCGCCCCCTTATGTAGTTGCTCACTAATTTGCTAAACATCAACCACAAAATTTCTCGAGGGCACCTACATAGTGGCTTATGGTTCTACAAAATCAATACTCCGACATAGTGGCTTATGTTCTGCAAAATCAATACTCCAACAATCATTCTTCCTTATATTTTTATGATATCATGATATTATTGAGAGCACTCTAAAATCCTAGAAAAAAACCGATCTCAATAATTCAATGTTTTAGGTATTCACGTTGCCCAGCCCAGTATTAACCCAATGTGCTTTTCCACTGCACTAGAACGACCCAAAATTATTCTGCTCTATGTTTCTCCTTAAAGTCAGGACACTAGCATTTTGTCACCTCAAATGAATTTCATCCTTAAAGTTGCAAAAGATCAATGTCAAATACTCACCCAAAATAAAGCTCAAATAATCACCCAAGGCTATATGTAAATGATTCCTCAATCAACTCACTTGCAAAAGTTATAGAAATCAATGCTCCAACAATCATTCTACTCCATTTATCACTCAAACATGAAACAAGAGTATATAAACACCTCAAGGGAACCAATGACTCAATATCAAAACTTAAGAAAATGGGGCACAAGCATCAACCTCAAATGAATTCTATCCTTGAAATTTTCCAAACATCCATAGCAAATAATCACCCAAAGTTCAATCATTCCGATGTCAACATCACATAATCACCCACAACTACAGAAACCATTTTGCAATCAACTCACTGTCACCTACAAAAGTCTTAGAAATCAATACTCCAAAAATCACCTACTCCATATTCCTCTCAAACAGCAATATATCAAACTTAAGGAAACAACCCCAAAATTATTATGCTCTATATTTCATTCTAAAATAAGGACACTAGCATCTTAAATGTTGTCCACCAATTTGCAGAAAGTGAACCTCATAATTTCTTAAGGGAACAACCTATCAATTGAGATATCAAACTTAAGGAAACAAACCCAAAATTATTATGCTCTATATTTCATTCTAAAATAAGGACACTAGCATCTACTCACCTCAACTGAATTTCATCCTTGAAATTTGCCAACCATCAATCTCAAATAAAAAACCCCAATTACAAAAACCACTCCAAGGTCAAGCTCAAAAAGTCACCCAAAATTATTGAAACCATTCCGCAATCAACTCCCATGATCAACATAGTTCCCTTATCTCTAGTCCATCACTAAATCTGACAGCTCATCAAATCCCTGAACGTAATTCCCTCAGATCGTGTCAAATGGTCTCACAAACTAACCAGGTGGAATTTAGTTTTGATCTTATATTCATATCTATGGAAAATATACATATGCTCAAAGCAGAAAAGTAGCCAACCAGTTAAAGTGAAAATGACAAAGGACTATTGAGTTAAAAATCCAAGGAACCACATGATTTATCATATGGTGTCATCCAAATAATAACTCAATGAATTTGTAAAAATCAGAAAAAGTTTTGTCCTTCCTGCAAGTATTCAAACCATTTACAAAGAACACATTGGTTGTGGCAGAAGAAAGCTCTCCTAATGTCAATTAAAAGATTTGCAATTTTCATTTGGCATTTGCTGGCTCATTTCATAAATTGACAAACTTGTCTTCAGTAAATGATCTCTTGCAAGTTAAAAGCAAATTTCACTCTCAAAATATGTCAAACATCAATTCGAAACACTCGCCCAAATTGATAATAATCATTCTATAGTCAACAAACCTCCAAAAAAAATTTATCAAAATCACTTGCTATGGAAGTTGTCTGTTTCTATATTTGTTTCTATATAACTTAGCCCTCTTAAATGAATATTCATTCTCAAAGTTGCCACTAATCATCCTCAATAATCGTGCAAAATCATATGAATCGTTTCATTTATCCTTCTAGGTTCTTCGCTAAAATAAGCAAAAAATTTGAATAGAACCAAAGTATTTTCAAATATCCATTAATTTAACATTACATAAAGCTCTTAAAACCACTGAAGTCCTATATCCTTTCACTTTTCTTCTTCCAAACTTCCTCAATCCAGGTGAAGACAATCATACCTTATCACACAGCTTATCACGACCCTAAAGTGGCGTTTCAATCAATGGGCATCCCAAAATTATAGAGACCATTCCATAGCTAAACATTTTAATATTACAGCATCCACTCACCACAAATGATACTTCGTCAAAATTACACATTGTTTTTGACGTCAACCTCCAACCAATAATCACCCAAAACTCAAATAATCATTCCGCCATGGACCTCAAGTAATCACCAAAAATTATACAAATCATCCAGCAATCAACTAACAAGATCAATATAGCTGCTGAATCTCATATTTCTACAAAGACCAGCAAACGTGAAAAAGAAAATGACTGGAGTAGTAATCACAAGATAATCTAGTAACGAAGACAAAAATTCAAAGAATTTATTTCTTGACATACCTATCTCAATTCAAATTTATATAGATCCACTGTTTTCTTCATTAAGACAAAGCAAGGTCAAGCAAGAAAACCAATAATAAGGGGAGAACAAATGAGTAGAATATGCCAATTCACAACATACAAATCGCAGAAGTAGAGAGCTTACTAGGGCTTTCTAATGCTATAATAGTTGGTCGGCAGCATATTTCCACCAGATATCAATCAAAACCCATCCTTGTCCACCATCCTTCACCCACCGCCAGTTGTCATACTCTATTTTCAGTAATCTCTCTATAATCAATCTTATTAGTCAGCCATCAAAAACCATTTTCCAGATCACCACGAGGAGACCTTGAGAGCATACTAGTGCTTTCTAATGGTGTAATAGTTGGTCAACATATTTCCACCAGATATCAATCAAAACCCATCCTTGTCCACCATCCTTCATCCACCACCAGTTGTGTCATACTCTATTTTCAGTGATCTCTCTATAATCAATCTTATTAGTCAGCCATCAAAAACCATTTTCCAGATCACCACGAGGAGACCTTGAGAGCATACTAGGGCTTTCTAATGGTGTAATAGTTGGTCAACACATTTCCACCAGATATCAATCAAAACCCATCCTTGTCCACCATCCTTCATCCACCACCAGTTGTGTCATACTCTATTTTCAGTGATCTCTCTACAATCAATCTTATCAGTCAGCCATCAAAAACCATTTTGGACACCTCATTTGCGGTTCTCCAATCTAAACACCATCAATGGAAATATGAATCCTTCTACACATCACTAGACCCCATTATTACTTTGTCCATAAATTTTGCTAACCCAAGAAAGCCAAGATAAGTCGAAGATTAGCAGCCTAGGTTGTGCATATAGGTCTGCAATAGGACAGACCCCATGTCAACAATTCCAGAAGGATCAACTTTATCTTCCCCAAATTAACCTTTTGACTGCTCCATCCTAATCCAGACATTCTCCTCCTTTAGTTAGCCCGAAAAACCACTTGATCTATAAAATAATGAGTGTAAGAAATGTGACATTGGCAAATGCCAATTCAGAACCTTGTTGACAATGCTTTCTCAACGCTCAAGTAGATCATCTTACTTATGTTAGCTACCATTGCTATGAGCTTGCAGTTCATAAAGCAACTGAGACATCGATTCGACAAACACGTGATATAATCTAACATAAAACGCATTATGTTCTTTAAAAGCAAATTTAAACTCCAAATTTTATTTCAAATTAACAGGTCTTGGTAATATATAGAAAATTGCAATCCAACTCTTTGACAAAAAACTGAAAGTTAAGAAGTCTCACAATTCTTTAAAATAGACAGACATGTTACGAAATCTCTCTAACAAATGACTTCTAAAAAAGAAACAAATAGAGAAAAGGAGAAAACCAAAGTTTAAACTTCTTTCACAGAAAAAGATATTTGAAAACTTCCTGCTCATAAACCTAATGAGAAATAGATTGAAAAACTTGTAATAGAATCTAAAATAATATGCATGACATCCTTTGAAAGCACGTTTAAACTCACAATAAATAGGAGGTCTTGTACAAATTAGAGTAAGGAAGAAAATTGTCATCATTTGCAACGTATGGAAACAACTTTGAATTCCTCCAGGACAAAAAAACTTACAATCAAGAAGAAGATATTTAAAAAGGACACAACAAAAATCTCAAAATTCTTTAAAATAGAGAGATAATAGGAAATATATTTTAACAGAGAACTTTTAAAACAGGGATGAGTAAACAAAACGAGAAAACAAAAGTTAAAAGTTTTTTTTTTTTTGGTTGCAAAAAAGAGATATTTGCAAACATACAGCTCATAAAGCTATTGCAAAATAGTTTGGAAAACTTGTAATAGAATCTAAAATAATTTGGCTGACGTTCTTTAGAAGCAAATTTAAACTCCCAAATTTTATTTTTTTAAGATAGTAGGCCTTGTACATAACAGAGTTTGGAGGAAAATTGCCATAATTTGCAAGATGTGAAAACTATTTTAATGAAAACGTTGAATCCAGTCACTCAAAGGCAGGAAACTTAAAATCGAGAAGTAATATTTAGAAAGGACATAACAAAAGTCTCGCAAATTTTAAAATAGAGTGATTAGATAATCTGTTTAACAAAGAACTTTTAAAACAGAGAGATAAGTATACAAAAGTAGAAAACAAGTGTTTTTTGGCAAAAAAGAGATACTTGCAAACCTTCTGCTCATGAAGCTGTTGGGAAAAGATTAGAAGAATTTTGATACAATCTAAAGTAAATTGTATGATTTTTTCAAAGCAAATTCAAACTCCCAATGTTGTTTTTAAAATAGTAGGTCTCGAACAAAACAGAGTAAGGAAGAAAAATACCAAAATATGCAACTTTTGGAAAAAAAAAATTAAATCCTGTTACATGAAGACAGAAAACTTAAAATCAAGAACTCAATATGTAGAAAACACAAAATAAAAGTCTATATTTGAAAATCTCTTTAACAAAGACCTTCAAAAAATACAAAAGGGATTAACAAAAGTTTACTTTTTTTTTGGCAATAACAAAGAGATACTACCAAACTTTCCGCTCATAAACCTATTAAAAAATAGATTGAAAAAACTTTTGAGAGAGTCTAATATAATTTATGATGTTCTTTAAAAGCAAATTTGAACTCCCAATGCTGTCTGAAAAATAGGTCTTGTGTACAAAACAGGGTAAGGAATAAAATTGCCAAAATTTGCAACATTTGGATACAACTTTGAAAGAAAACTTCACATCCAGTTACTCAAAGACAAAAAACTTAAAATTTAGAAGTTATGTCTCACAATTTTTTAAAATAGATAGAAAACTTAAGAAACCTCATTAACAATTCTTTTATAAAAGAACTTTTAAATAGAGAGAGTACACAACGAGAAAAAAAAAAGTTTGGAGTATTTTGCAAAAAAGAGATACTAGCAAACTTTCTGCTCATAAACACATTCAAATATAGATTGGAAAGATTTGTGACGGGATCTAAAATATTTTGCATGACGTCTCTTAATAGCAAATTTAAATTCCCAATGTTATTTGAAAAATAGTGTCTAGTAGTTTACCTGAGGCTTTCATTCAGTTTTGCAATGAAGAGTGTGGCATGAAATGCAATGTCTTGAGCTGACCTTAATTAGTATGGTTCGCCACCATAGACTTGATAGCTTCACAAAAAAAATATATATAAATAAATAAAATCTGGTAAAAAATATAATATAAATTTACTTTTCTCTTCGGCTTTGTGATATTTCTGAGACTTTTTGTCATTTTGTTGTTTCTCTTTGCTAAATCTGCTCAATAATCTTCTGAAAATAATGTAAATTTCTGAGGGGAAGACATACAAGGACATCCGGTCCTCTGTCCAAATAGCCGGCTTGTTCGGTGAGTTTGTCCCTGGAAAAGTTTCTACGCATCTCATGCCATTGCAAGCATTTATCTGCAGGTCAAAGCGATAATTAGAGGCTGCATGAAAACAGATTCTTCCTCATTTAGAGTGGGTTAGACCTAGAAAGGACAGATTACTTCCATGGACAGATAGAATCATAGTTGACGATCAATGGTTATTCACTGAAAGTGCACAAATTTTGGTTTAAACCTAATAAGGTTCACTTACCACTAGATCCGGGGCATCATTCTGCTTACACATCACCCAGGGCACTCCTGTCTCAAGTGCAACGGCATATTTGCTGCCCATTGGACATACAAGGTCCTTGCTCGCCAACGGCCGCTTCAATGTTCTCATACACATTTTCTATCTGCATAACATGATGTTTTGAGTTTAATACATTGGATTCTTACTAGTATTTCAATAATTTAAGCAAAACTGCCTTTTGGCTTTTCTTCTACCCAGGACAGTATAATCGGGCCTCCTTGGGAAGCATATAGACCCTCTAGTTTCATCAAGTTGACGACCTTTGTTGTGAAGTTTTGCTTGTAGAACTGCAACTCAAGATTCAGGACAGGAAAAATGTCAATAGCAGCTTAGTGTTTCTTATCTACAAAGTGACAGATTCTAGGTTGATATTTAAAGTGCTCATCTCTCTCTCTCTCTCTCTCTCTCTCTCTCTAAATCTTGGATCAATCAGTCCTAAACAGGGTGAGGGGTAGATGTTTCGGAAGTTGAAGGCAAGAAAGAAGCACAGAGATTTTGCACATGACCATTTGTCTTTTCAGTTGCTCAAGTAAGTAGATTCACTTTCAGTTCACACACAACATGCAATGGCTATTGATTTGGTTTGTCGTTTACTATGGGAGGACACCATACCTTGAAGTTCAAAAGGAAACTATATGCAGAATGTCCTAATTCTTGTTAAAATCAAATGTTTTACTTGATACAGCAAACTAGACTAATCATTTACTGTTTTGGTCTAACAGGGGCCCAATAATACTAAGAAGAACAGCAGTTAGATTTAGGGTGAGCACTCAACTTGATAATTACTCAAGATCAATTCGTATAGTTTTAAGTCAAGCTCAAACTCAAGCTACTTGAGTATTTTATCGAGTCAAGTTCAAGCTTGCCAATACTCCGCTCGACCAAGCTCGAGAGTTTAATCAAGCTTTTATATTTTTTTCAATAAACATGCAAAAACAGAACTTATACCAAGGTAGTCAACTTTTTTAAGGTCAAGCTTGAGGGTACTGATCGTAATCTAGTTTAAGCACGATTATCTGAATTTTCTATTTAAGTCGAGTTCAGGCCGATATTCTAACAAAATCGAGCTTGATCTTTACACTATATCAGCTTGACTGAACTCAATTACACCCCTAAGTCAAACAATACAGCTTGTTTCAGAAGGACAATAACAACTGCAGCAAAACTCACTAGGTCCCAAAGGACTACAAACCCTATGGTAAACATGAAAATCACTTCCATAGGATTCAGAGGATTAACGCTGCCCAATCTAGCATTATATAAAGAGCTCAGGCAAACATGAAAAGGAAAACAATTGCAACAGTAATCACAAGAAAATATAGCCAACGAATAGCAAATGTTCAATCTCTAATTTTCTTTCCTGACATAATTGCTCTTGATTCCAATTTATGTAGATTCCTTTTTTGTTATATTGATCAAGCAGGAACACCAGCGGGTAAACTAAATGGAGAAACAAATATTTTTTATCACGTCTCTCCCCTTAATGAAGTTCCTCACTAATTTGCAAAACATCAACCGCAAAATTTCTCAAGGGAACCTATGACTCTATATCACAACTTCAGAAAACAGGATACCAGCCCTGCCCAGTATTACCCAATGTGGTTTTTTCCCTTTACTCCATTTGTATGCACCCATTGATAAAATGGGCAAACTCAGCCACCGCACTAGGGATCAATTAAAAAATTATTCTGCTCCATGCTTCTTTTCAAAGTCAGGACACTAGCATCTAGTTATCTGAAATGAATTTCATCCATGAAATCGCCATAGATCAATCTCAAATACTCACCCTATATAATAAATATCATTCCAACGTCAAGCTCAAAATAATCACCCAAGGATCATTCCTGAATCAACTCACTTGCAAAAGTAATACTCCGACAATCATTCTACTCCAGATATCTCTCTCTCTCAAACATGAAACATGAGAATATATCCACCTCAAGGGAACCAATGAGTCAATATCAAAACTTAAGAAAGAAGGCCACCAGCATCAACCCCTCAAAATTATTCTACTCTATATTTCTTTCTAGAATCAGGACACTAGCATATTCACCTCAAATGAATTCCATCCTCGAAATTCGCCAAATATCCATCCCAAACAATCACCTAAAATTCAAAAAAATCACTCCAATGTCAACAATCAAATAATCACCCACAACTACAGAAACCATTTTGCACTTCAAAAGTTTTAGAAATCAATACTCCAACAATCACCTAAAATTATTCTACTCTATATCACGCCTGCCCCCTTAAATGTTGTCCACCAATTTGCAGAACGTCAACCTCAGAATTTCTTAAGGGAACCTATGACTCGATATCAAACTTAGAAAACAGCCCCAAAATTATTCTGCTCTATATTTCATTATAAAATAATGACACTAGCATCTACTCACCTCAACTGAATTTCATCCTCGAAATTTGCCAATCGTCAATCTCAAATAATCAACCCCAACTATAAAAACCACTCCAAGGTCAAGCTCAATCAAAGTCATCCAAAATTATAGAAACCATTCCGCATCAACTCACAAGATCAACAGAGTTCCCTCATCTCTAGTACACTACTGAATCTGACAGATCATCAAATCTCCAAATGTAGTTCCCCTAGCTCCTGCCAAATAGTCTCATATACTAAAGACAGAAACGTAGTCAACCAGTCAAAGTGAAAATGACGGAGGGCTATTGAGTTGAAAATCCAAGGAACCACATGATTTAAAATATGGTGTCATCCAAAAATAACTTTTTATAATCATTTAACACTTTTTTTTAAAAAAAGTTAGAAAAAGTTTTGTCCTTCCTGCAAGTATTTATACCATTTACAAAGAACGTATTGGTTGTGACAGAAACAAGCTCTCCTGCTGTCAATTAAAAGATTTGCAATTTTCATTTGGCATTTGGCATTTGGCTGGCATATTTCTTTAATTGAAAAACTTATGTTCAGTAAAAGATCTCTTGCAAGTTGAAAGAAAATTTCACAATCGAAATATGTCACACATCAACTCGAAATAATCACCCAAAATGATAATAATCATTCTATAATCAACACACCTAGAAAAAGTTACTCTAGAAATTGTCTAAAAAAGTTATCAATCATTTTTTTTTTATTTGGCGCACCCCTCTTAGATGAATATTCATTCTCAAAATTTTCCATTCATCATCCTCAATAATCATGGAAAATCATATGGATCTTATCATTTATCCTTCTAGTTTTCTGGCCAAAATAAGCAAAACTAGAAGGCGCACCCCTCTTAGATGAATATTCATTCTCAAAATTTTCCATTCATCATCCTCAATAATCATGGAAAATCATATGGATCTTATCATTTATCCTTCTAGTTTTCTTGCCAAAATAAGCAAAACTAGAAGGATCCAAAGCAAGTGATTTTGAGAATGAATTTGAGGTCAAGACCTCATTCCTTTCATTTTTCTTCTTCCAAACCTCATACACAATCAAGAGATCTTTTTACAGGAACACAAAGCAAGATCCAGATTTTCGAATATCCACTAATTAAACCACCTCAAGACCTCATTCCTTTCATTTTGCTTCTTCCAAACCTCATTCACAATCAAGGTGAAGACCATAATATCTGCATCCCACAGCTTTTCTCAACCCTAAAGTTGCATTTCAATCAACAGGCATCCCATTCCAAAGCTAAAATTTTTTATATTATAGCATCTACTCACCACAAATAATACTTCATCAAAATTATAAAATTCATTCCGGCATCAAGCTCCAACCTACAATCATCCAAATCCAAAATATCATTCCGCCGTTGACCTCAAATTATTACCAAAAAATATACAAATCATTTTGCAACCAACTAACAAGATCAAGATAGCCGCTGAATCTCATATTTATACAAAGACCCATCAAACACGAAAATGACTGGAGTAGTAATCACAAGATAATCTAGCAACAAATGACAAATTTTCAATGGTTTTATTTTTTGACATATCTATCGATTCACATGTATATAGGTCCACATTTTTACAGGAACACAAAGCAAGGTCAACATATTAGGGCTTTCTAATGTTATAATAATTGGTCAACAGCATATCTCCACCAGATATCAATCAGTACCCATCCTTGTCCACCATCCTTCACTCACCACCAGTTGTGTCATACTCTATTTTCCGTGAACTCTCTACAATCAATCTTATCAGTGAGACAACAGAACCATTTTCCAGACTCTATTTTCCGTGATCTCTCTACAATCAATCTTTTATCAGTGAGACATCAGAACCATTTTCCAGACCACCACATGGAAACCTCATTTGCAACTCTCCAATCTAAACTCCATCAGTGGGCATATGAATCCTTCTACACATTACTAGACCCCATTATTTCTTTTTCCTTAAATTTTGCTAAACCAATTAACCAAAGATAAGTCGGAAGTTAGCAGCCTAGGTTGTGCAAATAAGTTTGCAATAGGACAGAACCCATGTCACCAATTCCAACAGGATCAATTGCCTCTTTCCCAAATTAACCATCTAATGTTCAATCCACATTCAGACATTCTCCTCCTTTAGTAAGCCCATAAAACCACTTGATCATCCATAAAATAATAAGTGAGAGAATTTGACCATGTCAAATGCCAATTCGAAACCCTGTTGACAACACTTTCTCAACACCTAAGTGGATCATCTTACTCAAATTCTCTTACTTATAAATAACTAAACTACCATTGCTATGAGATACTTGAAAACTTGCAGCTCATAAAGCAATTGAGAAATAGATTCGACAAACATGTGATATAATCAACATTATGCATTATGTTCTTTAAAGGCATGTTTGAACTCCCAATCTCGTTTCGAAATAATGAGATCTTGTTAATATAGAGAAAATTGTGATCTGGTTACTCTTAGAAAGAAACTGAAGATCAAGAAGCTACTATATACAAAGGACAAAACAAAAGCCCCACAATTATTTAAAACAGACAGAGATGTTACGAAATCTCTCAACAAAGAACTTTCAAAGAAGAAACAAATATACAAAAAGGAGAAAACAAAGGTTTAAATTATTTGGCTAAAAAGAGATATTGAAAACTTCCTGCTCATAAACCTATTGAGATAGATTGGAAAAACTTGTGATAGAATCTAAAATAATATGCATGACGTTCTTTGAAAGCAAATTTAAACTCCCAATGTTTGAAAATAGTAGGTCTAGTATAACTTATAGTAATGAAGAAAATTGCCATCATTTGCAACAATTGGCAACAACTTTGAATTCCTCTTAGACAGAAAACTTAAAATCAAGAAGTAAATATTTAAAAAGGAGAAAAAAAAAATTTAAAAATTAAACCATAGAGAGAGATTAGGAGTCTCTTTAACAAAGAATAAAAATAGAGATAAGTAAACTAAACGAGAAAACAAGGCAAAAAAGAGATATTTGCAAACATACTGCTCATAAAGCTTTCAGGAAAAAAAAAAAGACTGAAAAGACTTGTGATAGATTCTAAAATAATTTGGATGATGTTCTGTAAAATCAAAATTAAATTCCCTATGAAAGAAAAGATAGAGAGAACTTAAAATCAAGTAGTTAATATTTAGAGAAGACAAAACGAAAGTCTCATAATTCTTTCAAATAGAGAGAGCTGTTGGAAAACCTCTTTAACAAAGAGATAAGTATACAAAAGGAGAAAACAAAACTTTATGTTCTTCGACAAAAAAGAGAAATTTCCAAACTTATTGCTGATGAAGCTATTGAGAAATAGATTGGAAAGGCTTAGTGATAGAACCTATAATAATTGCACGACTTTCTTCAAAGCAAATATTTAAATTCCCAACGTTTGAAACTAGTAAGTCTTGCACAAAACAGAGTAAGGATAAAATTTCCTCACTCTGAAAGAAAACATTTGGAAACAACTGTGAAAGAAAACATTAAATCTGGTCGCTCAAAGACAGAACACTTAACAATGAAATCCCACATTTTTTTAAAACAGAGAGAGATATTACAAAATCTCTTTAACAATGAACATTTAAAACAGAGATAAGTATACAAAAAAGTAAAAGACAAAAAGATTATGTTTTTTTGGCAAAAAAGAGAGATTTCCAAACAGTCATAAAGCTACTGAAAAATAGATTGGAGAATCTTGTGAAAGAACCTAAAATAATTTGCATGACCTTCTTTAAAAGTAAATTTGAACTCCCAAATGTTGCTAGAAAATAGTAGGGTCCAAAACAGAGTAAGGAAGAACATTGCCATCACAAGCAACATTTGGAAACAAAGACCGAAAACTTTAAATCCGGTTGCTCTTTGACTGAAAACTTAAAGTCAATAAGTTGAAATTTTAAAAGGACAAAAGAAAAGTCCCACTACTCCTTAATACAGAGAGATATTAAGAAATCTCTATAACAAAGAACTTTCAAACCAGGAAGATAAGTATACAAAAGGAGAAAATGCAAAAAAGAGATACTTGCATACTTTCTACTCATAAAACTATCGAGAAATAGATAGGAAAACTTGTGATAGAATCTCAAATAAAGGACATGACATTCTTTACAAGAAAACTAAAACTCCCAATGTCGTTTAAAAATAGTAGGTGTTGTACAAAGCAAAGTAAAGAAGAAAATTGCCATCATTTGCAACATTTGGAAATGACTTTGTAGGAGAATTTTAAATCCGGTTGCTACTTGACAAAAAACTTAAAATCAAGAACTTAATACTTTCTTTAAAAAAGAAACAGAGATATTAGGAAATCTCTTTAAAACTTAAAAACAGAGACAAAGTATACAAAAGGCGAAAACAAAACTATAAGTTTTTCGGCAAAAAAGTGATATTACAAACTTACTGCTCATAAAGCTATTAAGAAATAGACTAGAAACACTAGTGATGGAATCTAAAATAATTTGCATAACATTTTTTAAAAAACTAATTTAAACTTCCAATGTTGTTTGAAAATAGTATGTCTTGTACAAAACAGACTAAGGAAGAAAATTGCATTCATTTCCAACATTTGGAAAGACATTATATGAAAACTTTAAATTCGGTTGCTCTTTGACAGAAAACTTAAAATCAAGAAGTTGATATTAAGAAAGAACAAAACCAAAGTCTCACAATCTTTTAAAAGTGAGAGATATTATAAAATCTCTTGAACAAAGAACTTTTAAAACAGAGAGCTAAGTTACAAAAGGAGACAACAAAAGTTTATGCTTTTCTTTGGCAAAAAAGAGAGATGCAAACTTACTGCTCATAAAGCTATTGAGAAATCGATCGGAAAACTGGTGATGGAATATAAAGTAATTTGTATGACTTATAAAAGCAAAATTAAACTCCCAATGTTGTTTGAAAATAGTAAGTCTTGTACAAAACAGAGTAAAAACGAAAATTGCCATCATTTTCAACATTTGAAAACCACTTCGAAAGAAAACTTTAAATCCGCTTGCTCTTTGACTGAAAACTTAAAATCAAGCAATATTTAAAAACGACAAAGCAGAGGTCTCATAGTTCTTTAAACACAGAGAGATATTCAGAAATCTCTTTAACCAAGAACTTTTGAAACAAAGACAACTACACAAAAGGAGAAAACAAAGGTTTTAAAAGTTTTTCCACAAAAAAGAGATACTTGCAAACCTTCTGCTCAATAAGCTATTGAAAAATAGATAGGAAAAACTTGCGACAGAATCTAAAATAATTTGCATGATGTTCTTTAAAACAAAGTTTAAACTCCCAATTTTGTTTATTAAAATAGTAGGTCTTGCACAAAACAGAGTAAGGAAGAAAAATTGCCAAGATTTGCAACATTTAGAAGCGACTTTGAGAGAAAACTTTAATTCCAGTTACTCAAAGAAAGAAAACTTAAAATGAAAAAGTTAAATCTTTAAAAAGGACAAAGCCAAAGTCTCAAAACTCTTTGAAAGAGAAAGATATAAGGAATCTGTTTAACAAAGAAATTTTAAAACAGAGTGAATATATATACAAAAGAAGAAAACAAAAGTTAAAGTAGGTCTTGTACAAAACAGAATAAGGTACAAAAATGCCAAAATTTGCAATATTTGGAAGCGACTTCAAAAAATAACATTAAATCCAGTGACATCAAGACGGACAACTAAAAATCAAGATGTTAATATTTAGAAAGCACAAAATCAAAGTCTCACAACTCTTTAAAACAGAGAGATATAAGGAATATGTTTGCCAAGAACTTTAAAAAGAGAGTGATAAGTATACAAAGGAGAAAACAAAAGTTAAAGTTCTTTGGCAAAAACAAGAAATCCTAGTTAACTTTCTGATCATAACGCTATTAAAAAATAAATTGGAAAAGATAGTGATAGAATCTAAAATAATTTCCATGAGGTTCTTTTGAAGCAATAGTAGGACTTGTACAAAGAGTAAGGGAGAAAAATGCAAAGATTTGCAACATTTGTATGCGACTTCAAAAAAAAAAAATTCACATCCAATTACTTAAAGACTGAAAACTTAAGATCAAGAAGTTAATGTTTAGAAAGGACAAAATCAAAGTCTCACAATTCTTTAAACAGAGAGATAATAGGAAATAACTTTAACAAAGAACTCTTACTATAGAGACATAAGTATATAAAAGAAGAAAACAAAAAGTTCAAGTTTTTTGGCAAAAAATAAAATAAAATAAAAGCAAACTTTCTGCTCATAAGTTATTGAAAAATAGATTGGAAAAACTTGTGATAAAATCTAAAAAAATTTGCATGACATTCTCTAAAAGAAAATTTAAACTCCCAATGTTGTTTGAAATCAGTAGGTCTCGTGCAATGTAAGCAAGAAAAATGCCAAGAATTGCTACATTTGGAAATGACTTTGAAAAAGAAAAAACAACTTTAAATCCGGTTACTTAACGACAGAAAACCAAGAAGTTAATATTTGGCACAATTCTTTGAAACAGAGAGAAATCTCTTGAACACAGAACTTTTAAAACAGAGACATAAGTATACAAAAGGAGAAAACAACAGTTTAAACTTTTTGCCAAATAAAGAAATACTAGCAAACTTTCTACTCAAAAAGCTATTGAAAAATAGAATTGAAAAAATTATAATAGAATCTAAATAATTTGCATGACGTTTTTTAAAACCAAAATCAAATTCTCAATGTAGTTTGAAAAACAGTAGGTTTTGTACAAAACAGAGTAAGAAAGAAAAATGCCAAAAATTGCAACCTTTGGAAACGACTTAAAAAAAAAGAAAACTTTGAATCCGGTTACTTGAGGACAGAAAACCAAGAAGTTAATATTTAGAAAAAAAAACAAAATAAAAGTCCCACAATTCTTTAAAAGAAGGAGAGATATTAGGAAATCTCTTAAACAAAGAACTTTTACATATGTAACATACATATAAAAAAGAAGAAAACAAAAGTCTAATTTTTTTAAATACTAGCAAACTTTCTGCTCATAGAGCTATTGAAAAATAGATTTGAAACCTTGTGTTTGCATGACGTTCTTTATGAGAGTAGGTCTAGTACAAAACAGAGAAAGGAAGAAAAATGCCAAGATTTGCAACATTTGGAAGCGACTTTGAAAAGAAAAATGCCAAGAATTGCTACATTTGGAAATACCTTAAAAAAAAATTTAAATCTGGTTACTTGATGACAGAAAACCAAGAAGTTAATATTTGGCACAATTCTTTTAAACAGAGAGAAATATCAGCAAATCTCTTAAACACAGAACTTTTAAACCAGAGACATATGTATATAAAAGGAGAAAACAACAGTTTAAACTTTTTGCCAAATAAAGAAATACTAGCGAACATTCTACTCAAAAAGCTATTGAAAAATAGATTTGAAAAAATTATGATAAAATTGTAAATAATTTGCATGACATTTTTTAAAAGCAAAATCAAATTCTCAATTCAGTTTAAAAACAGTAGGTCTTGTACAAAACAGAGTAAGAAAGAATAATGCCGTTGAGAAATCAATTAGAAAAACTCGTGATAGCATCTATTTTTCATGACGTTCTTCATAAGCAAATTTAAACTCCCAATGTTTTTTGAAAATAGTAAGTCTCATACAAAACAAACTAAGGAAGAAAATTGCCATCGTTTTAAACAATTACAAACAATTATGAAGGAAAACTTTAAATCTGGTTGCTCTATGATAGAAAACTTGAAATCACTGAGTTAATATTTAGAAAGGACAACAAAGAAAGATATTAGAAAATCTGTTTAACAAAGAACTTTTAAAACAGAGAGATAAGTAAACAAAAGGAGAAAACAAAAGTTTTAAGTTTTGGGAAAAAAAGAGATACTTGCAAACCTTCTGCTCATAATGCTATTGAGAAATAGATTGGAAAAGCTTGTGTATAGAATCTAAAATAATTTGCATGACATTCTTTAAAAGCAAAATTAAACTCCCAGTACTGATTGAAAATAGTAGGTCTCATACAAAACAGAGTAAGGAAAAAATTTACCATCATTTCCACCATTTACAAACCATTTTGAGAGAAAACCTTAACCCCGGTTGCTCTTTTATAGAAAACATAAAATCAAGAAGTTAATATTTAGAAATGACAACAAAAAAGTCTCAGAATTCTTTAAAACAAAGAGATTATTGCACAATGTTTAAACAAAGAACCTTTAAAATAGAGAAGTACACAAAAAGAGAAAACAAAAGTTTAAGATTTTTGCAAAAAAATTAGATTTTAGCAAACCTTCTGCTCCTAAACCTCTTGAAAAATAGATTGAAAAAACTAGTGATAGAATCTAAACTAAATTGAATGAAGTTCTTCAAAAGCAAATTTAAACACCCAATGTTGATTGAAAAATAGTAGGTCTCGAACAAAACAGAGCAAGGAAGAAAATTACCATCATTTCCACCATTTACAAACCATTTTCAAAGAAAATTTTAAACCGAGTTGCTCATTGACAGAAAACTTAAAATCAATTTGTTCATATTTAGAAATGACAACACAAAAGTCTCAGCATTCTTTAAAACAAAAAGAGATATTGGAAAATGCTTACCAAAGAACTTTTAAAATAGAGAGATAAGTACACCAAAGGAGAAAACAAAAGTTTAAGATTTTTGCAAAAAAATAGATTCTAGCAAACCTTCTTCTCATAAACCTCTTGAAAATAGATTGAAAAAACTTGTGATAGACTCTAAAATAATTTGAATGAAGTTATTTAAAAGAAAATTTAAACTCCCAATGTTGTTTGAAAAATAGTAGGTCTCGAACAAAATAGAGTAAGGAAGAAATATACCAAAATTTGCAACATTTGGAAAAAAAAACTTTAAATACTGTTACTTGAAGACAGAAACCTAAAATCAAGAACTTAATATGTAGAAACAAAAAATAAAAGTCTATATTAGGAAATCTCTTTAAGAAAGAACTTAAAAAATACAAAAGGAGTAAACAAAGGTTTTCTTTTTTTTGGCAAAACCAAAGAGATACTAGCAAACTTTCCGCTCAAAAACCTATTGAAAAATAGATTGAGAAAACTTTTGAGAGAGTCTAAAATAATTCAAGATGTTCTCTTCAAAAGAAAATTTGAACTCCCAATGTTGTCTGAAAAATAGTAGGTCTTGTGTACAAAACAGAGTAAGGAATAAAATTGCCAAAATTTGGAACATTTGGATTCAACTTTGAAAGAAAACTTCACAGCCGGTAAAACTTAAAATTTAGTAGCTAATATTTAGAAAGGACAAAAACAAAGTCTCACAATTCTTTAAAATAGATAGAGAAGTTAGGAAACCTCATTAACAAAGAACAGACTAACGAATTAAATTGCCAAAATTTGCAACATTTGGATACTACTTTGAAAGAAGTCAATATTTAGGAAGGACAAAAACAAAGTCTCAAAATTCTTTTTAAAAAGGAAGAGAAATTAGGAAATCTCTTTAATGAAGAACTTTTAAAATTGAGAGATAGAACATAAAAGGAGCAAAAAGAAGTTCGGAGTTTTTGGCAAAACAAGAGATACGAGCAAACTTTCTGCTCATAAACCCATTGAAATATAGATTGGAAAAACTTGTGACGGAATCTAAAATATTTTGCATTATTTGAAAAATAGTGTCTAGTACAAAACAGAGTAAAGAGGAAAAATACCAATTTTGCAACATTGGGAAACAACTTTGAAAAAAAAACTTTAAATCCGGTTACTTGAAAATCAAGAAGTAAATATTTAAACAGGACAAAACAAATCCGAATTCTGTAAAACGAAGAGAGATATTGGGAAATGTTTAGCAAAGAACTTTTAAAAAAGAGAGATAAGTACATCAAAGGAGAAAATAAAAGTTTAAGATTTTTGCAAAAAAATAGATTCTAGCAAACCTTCTGCTCATAAACCTCTCAAAATATACATTGTAAAAGCTTGTGATAAAATCTAAAATAATTTGAATGAAGTTCTTTAAAGGCAAATTTAAACTCCCAATGTTGTTTGAAAAATAGTAGGTCTTGAACAAAACAGAGTAAGGAAGAAAAATACCAAAATTTGCAACATTTGGAAAAAACTTCAAATCCTGCTACTTGAAGACAGAAAACGTAAAATCAAGAACTCAATATGTAGAAAACACAAAATAAAAGTCTATATTAGGAAATCTCTTAACAAAGAACTTCAAAATATACAAAAGGAATAACAAAAGTTTGCTTTTTTTTTGGGAAAAGCAAAGAGATACTAGCAAACTTTCTGCTCATAAACCTATTAAAAAATAGATTGAAAAACTTTTCAGAGAGTCTAAAATAACTCATGATGTTCTTCAAAAGCAAATTGTAACTCCCAATGTTGCTGAAAAATAGTAGGTCTTGAGTACAAAACAGAGTAAGGAAAAAAATTGCCAAAGTTTGCAACATTTGGATACAACTTTGAAAGAAAACTCCACATCCGGTAAAACATAAAATTTAGAAGTATTGAGAAAGGACAAAAACAAAGTCTCACAATTCTTTAAAATAGATAGAGAAGTTAGGAAACCTCATTAACAAGGAATAGACTAAGGATTAAAATTGCCGAAATTTGTAACATTGGGATACTACTTTGAAAGAAGTCAATATTTAGGAAGGAAAAAAACAAAGTTCAAAATTCTTTTAAAAAAGGAAGAGAAATTAGGAAATCTCTTTAACGAAGAACTTTCAAAATAGAGAGATAGAACACAAAAGGAGTAAACAGCAGTTCAGAATTTTTGGCAAAACTAGAGATACGAGCAAACTTTCTGCTCATAAACCCATTGAAATATAGATTGGAAAAACTTGTGACGGAATCTAAAATATTTTGCATTATTTGAAAAATAGCGTCTAGTACAAAACAGAGTAAAGAGGAAAAATACCAAGATTTGCAACATTGGGAAACAACATTGAAAAAAAAAAAAACTTTAAATCCAGTTACTTGAAAATCAAGAAGTAAATATTTAAACAGGACAAAACAAATCCGAATTCTTCAAAATGAACAGAGATATTGGGAAATGTTTAACACAGAACTTTTAAAAAAGAGAGATAAGTACACCAAAGGAGAAAATAAAAGTTTAAGATTTTTGCAAAAAAATAGATTCTAGAAAACCTTCTGCTCATAAACCTCTTGAAAAATACATTGTAAAAACTTGTGATAAAATCTAAAATAATTTGAACGAAGTGCTTTAAAGGCAAATTTAAACTCCCAATGTTGTTTGAAAAATAATAGCTCTTGAACAAAACAGAGTAAGGAAGAAAAATACCAAAACTTGCAATATTTGGAAAAAACTTTAAATCCTATTACTTGAAGACGGAAAACATAAAATCAAGAACTCAATATGTAGAAAACACAAAATAAAAGTCTATATTAAGAAATCTCTTAACAAAGAACTTCAAAATATACAAAAGGTATAAACAAAAGTTTACTTTTTTTTGGCAAAAGCAAAGAGATACTAGCAAACTTTCTGCTCATAAACCTATTAAAAAATAGATTGAAAAACTTTTCTGAGAGTCTAAAATAATTCATGATGTTCTTCAAAAGCAAATTTGAACTCCCAATGTTGCTGAAAAATAGTAGGTCTTGAGTACAAAACAGAGTAAGGAAAAAATTTGCCAAATTTTGCAACATTTGTATACAACTTTGAAAGAAAACTTTTCAACCGGTAAAACACAAAATTTAGAAGTTTTTAGAAAGGACAAAAACAAAGTCTCACAATTCTTTAAAATAGATAGAGAAGTTAGGAAACCTCATTAACAAAGAACAGACTAACGAATAAAATTGCCAAAATTTGCAACATTTGGATACTACTTTGAAAGAAGTCAATATTTAGGAAAGAAAAAAACAAAGTCTCCAAATTCTTTTGAAAAAGGAAGAGAAATTAGGAAATCTCTTTAACGAAGAACTTTTAAAATAAAGAGATAGAACACAAAAGGAGCTAAAAGAAATTCGGAATTTTGGCAAAACAAGAGATACGAGCAAACTTTCTGCTCATAAACCCATTAAAATATAGATTGGAAAAACATGTGACGGGATCTAAAATATTTTGCATTATTTGAAAAACAGTGTCTAGTACAAAAAGGAGTAAAGAGGAAAAATACCAAGATTTGCAACATTGGGAAACAACTTTGAATAAAAAAAAAAACTTTAAATTTGGTTACTTGAAAATCAAGAAGTAAATATTTAAACAGGACAAAACATATCCGAGTTCTCTAAAACGAAGAGAGATATTGGGCAAAGAACTTTTAAAAAAGAGAGATAAGTACACCAAAGGAGAAAACAAAAGTTTAAGATTCTTGCAAAAAATTAGATTCTAGCAAACCTTCTGCTCATAAACCTCTTGAAAAATACATTGAAAAAACTTGTGATAGAATCTAAAATAATTTGAATGAAGTTCTTTAAAGGACAATTTAAACTCTCAATGTTGTTTGAAAAATAGTAGGTCTTGAACAAAACAGAGTAAGGAAGAAAAATACCAAAATTTGCAACATTTGGAAAGAAACTTTAAATCCTGTTACTTGAAGACAGAAAACTTAAAATCAAGAACTCAATATGTAGAAAACACAAAATAAAAGTCTATATTAGGAAATCTCTTAACAAAGAACTTCAAAAAATACAAAAGGGATTAACAAAAGTTTACTGTTTTTTTTTTTGGCAAAAGCAAAGAGATACTAGCAAACTTTCTACTCATAAACCTATAAAAAATAGATTGAAAAACTTTTGAAAGAGTCTATAATAATTCATGATGTTCTTCAAAATCAAATTTGAACTCCCAATGTTGTCTGAAAAATAGTAGGTCTTGTGTACGAATCAGAGTAAGGAATAAAATTGGCAAAATTTGCAACGTTTGGATGTGACTTTGAAAGGAAACTTCACATCCGGTTACTCAAAAACATAAAAAAACTTAACATTTAGAACTTAATATTTAGAAAGGACAAAAACAAAGTATCACAATTCTTTAAAATAGATAGAGAAGTTAGGAAACCCCATTAAAAAAGAACAGAGTAAGGAATAAAATTGCAAAAATATGCAACATTTAAATACAACTTTGAAAGAGGTTAATAATTGGAAAGGACAAAAACAAAGTCTCACAATTCTTTTAAAAAAGAAAGAGAAATTAGGAAATGTCTTTAACGAAGAACTCTTAAAATAGAGAGATAGTACACAAAAGGAGAATAATAAAAGTTCGGAGTTTTTGGCTAATAAAGAGATACTAGCAAACTTTCTGCTCATAAACCCATTGAAATATGGTTTGGAAAAACATGTGACAGAATCTAAAATATTTTGCATTATTTGAAAAATAGTGTCCAGTACAAAAAGAGTAAAGAGGAAAAATACCAAAATTGCAACATTTGGAAACAACTTTGAAAAAAAATACTTTAAATCCGGTTACTTGAAAATCAAGAAGTAAATATTTAAACAAGACAAAACAAATCCGAATTCTGTAAAACAAAGAGAGATACTAAGAAAATGTTTAACAAAAACTTTTGAAATATAGAGATTAGTACATAAAAGGAGAAAACAAAAGTTTATGATTTTTGCAAAAAATTAGATTCTAGCAAACCTTCTGCTCATAAACCTCTTGAAAAATAGATTGAAAAAACTTGTGATAGAATCTAAAATAATTTTAATGAAGTTCTTTAAAAGCAAATTTAAACTCCCAAAATTGTTTGAAAAATAGTTCATCACGAACAAAAGAGAGTAAGGAAGAAAAATTCCAATATTTGCAACATTTGAAAAAAAAATTAAATCCTGTTGTTACTTGAAGACAGAAAACTTAAAATCAAGAACTTAATATGTAGAAAACACAAAATAAAAGCCTATATTGGGAAAACTCTTCAACAAAGAACTTCAGAAAATACAAATAAAATAAAGAAAAGTTTACTTTTTTTTGGCAAAAACAAAGGCAGTCTAAAATCTAAAATAATTTTCAGTGTCTAGTACAAAACAGAGTAAAGAGGAAAAATACAAAAATTGCAACATCTGGAAACAACTTTGAAAAAAAAAAAAACTTTAAATCCGGTTACTTGAAAATCAAGAAGTAAATATTTAAACAGGACAAAACAAATCCGAATTCTTTAAAACAAAGAGAGATATTGGGAAATGTTTAACAAAGAACGTTTGAAATATAGAGATTAGTATACAAAAGGAGAAAACAAAAGTTTAAGATTTTTGCAAAAAATTAGATTCTAGCAAACCTTCTGCTCATAAACCTCTTGAAAAATAGATTAAAAAACCTTGTGATAGAATCTAAAATAATTAGAATGAAGTTTTTTTAAGGAAAATTTAAACTCCCAATGTTGTTTGAAAAATAGTAGGCCTTGAACAAAACAGAGTAAGGAAGAAAAATACAAAATTTTGCAACATTTAAAAAAAAATCCTGTTACTTGAAGACAGAAAAAATCAAGAACTTCATATATAGAAAACACACAATAAAAGTCTACATTATGAAATCTCTTTAACAAAGAACTTCAGAAAATACATATAAACAAACAAAAGTTTACTTTTTTTGGCAAAAACAAAGAGATAATAGCAAACTTTCTGCTCAAAAACCTGTTGAAAAAACTTTTGCGAGAGTCTAAAATAATTCATAATGTTCTTCAAAAGCAAATTTGAGCTCCCAATGTTGTCTGAAAAATAGTAGGTCTTGTGTAGAGTAAGGAATAAAATTGCCAAAATTTGAAACATTTGGATACAACTTTGAAAGAAAACTTCACATCCGGTAAAACTTAAAATTTAGAAGTTAATATTTATAAAAGACAAAAACAAAGTCTCACAATTCTTTCAAATGGATAGAGAACTTAGGAAACCTCATTAACAAAGAACGGAGTAAGGAATGAAATTGCCAAAATTTGCAACATTTGGATACTACTTTGAAAGAAGTCAATATTTAGAAAGGACAAAAACAAAGTCTCACAATTCTTTTTAAAAAGAAAGAGAAATTAGGAAATCTCTTTAATGAAGAACTTTTAAAATAGAGAGACAGTACACAAAAGGAGAAAAAAAAAGTTCGGAGTTTTTGGCAAAAATAGAGATATTAGCAAACTTTCTGCTCATAAACCCATTGAAATATAGACAGGAAAAACTTGTGACAGAATCTAAAATATTTTGCATGACGTTCCTTAATAGCAAATTTATATTCCTGGTGTTATTTGAAAAAGAGTGTCTAGTACAATACCAAGATTTGCGACATTTGGGAACAAATTTGAAAAAAAAAAACTTTAAATCCGGTTACTTGAAAATCAAGAAGTAAATAATTAAACAAGACAAAACAAATCTGAATTATTTAAATCAAAGAGAGATATTGGGAAATGTTTAACAAAGAACTTTTAAAATAGAGAGAAAAGTACATAAAAGGAGAAAACAAAAGTTTAAGATGTTTGCAAAAAATTAGATCCTAGCAAACCTTCTGCTCATAAACTATTCAAAAATAGATTGAAAAAACTTGTGATAGAATCTAAGAAAATTTGAATGAAGTTCTTTAAAAGCAAATTTAAACAATGTTGTTTGTAAATTAGTAGGTCTCAAACAAAACAGAGTAAGGAAGAAAAATACCAAAATTTGCAACATTTCAAAAAAAAAGAATAATAAATCCTGTTACTTCAAGACAGAAAACTTAAAATCAAGAACTTAATATGTAGAAAACACAAATCAAAAGTCTATAATTAGGAAATCTCTTTAACAAAGAACTTCAAAAAATACAATAGGAATAGACAAAAGTATACTTTTCTTTGGCAAAAACAAAGAGATACTAGCAAACTTTCTGCTCATGAACCTATTGAAAAATAGATTGGAAAAACTTTTGAGAGAGTCCAAAATATTTCATGATGTTCTTCAAAAGCAGATTTGAACTCCCAATGTTGTCTGAAAAATAGAAAGTGTTGTGTACAAAACAGAGTACGGAATAAAATTGCCAAAATTTGCAACATTTGGGTACAACTTTGAAAGAAAAACTTCACATCTGGTTACTCAAAGACAAAACAACTTAAAACTTAGAAGTTAATATTTAAAAAGGACAAAAACAAAGTCTCACAATTCCTTAAAATAGATAAAGAACTTAGGAAACCTCATTAACAAAGAACAGAGTAAGGAGTAAAATTGCCAAAATTTGCAATATTTGGATACTACTTTAAAAGAAGTCAATATTTGGAAAGGAGAAAAACAAAGTCCCACAATTCTTTTTTTTTTAAAAAGTGAAATTATGAAATCTCATTAACGAAGAACTTTTAAAATAGAGAGATAGTACACAAAAGGAGGAAAAAAAGGTCACAGTTTTTGGCCAAAAAAAGAGATACTAACAAACTTTCTGCTCATAAGTCCGTTGAAATATAGACTGGAAAAACTCGTGACGGAATCTAAAATATTTTGCATGACGTTCCTTAATAGAAAATTTAAATTCCCAATGTTATTTGAAAAATAGTTTCGAGTACAAAACAGAGTAAAGAGGAAAAATATCAAGATTTGCAAAATTTGGAAACAACTTTGGACAAAAAAAAAACTTTAAATCAGGTCACTTGAAAATAAAGAAGTAAATATTTAATCAGGACAAAACAAATCCGAATTCTTCAAAACAAAGAGAGATATTGGGAAATGTTTAACAAAGAACTTTCAAAAATAAAGAGTTGTACACCAAAGGAGAAAACAAAAGTTCAAGATTTTTGCAAAAAATTAGATTCTAGCAAACCTTCTGCTCATAAACCTCTTGAAAAATACATTGAAAAAACTTGTGATAGAATCTAAAATAATTTTAATGAAGTTCTTTAAAAGCAAATTTAAACTCCCAATGTTGTTCGCAAAATAGTAGGTCTGAACAAAACAGAGTAAGGAAGAAAAATTCCAAAATTTGCAACATTTGAAAAAAAAAAATTTAATCCTGTTACTTGAAGACAGAAAACTTAAAATCAAGAACTTAATATGTAGAAAACACAAAATAAAAGTGTATATTAGGAAATCTCTTTAACAAAGAACTTCAAAAAATACAAAAGAAATAAACAAAGTTTTACTTTTTTTTGGCAAAAACAAAGAGATACTAGCAAGCTTTCTGCTCATAAACCAATTGCAAAATAGATTGAGAAAACTTTTGAGAGAGTCTAAAATAATTCATGACGTTCTTTAAAAGCAAATTTGAACTCCCAATGTTGTCTGAAAATAGTAGGTCTTGTGTACAAATCAGAGTAATAAATAAAATTGGAAAAATTTGCCAAAATTTGCAACATTTATATACAACTTTGAAAGAAAACTTCACATCCTGTGAAGTTTAGAAGTTATATTTAGAAAGGACAAAAACAAAGTCTCGCAATTCTTTAAAATAGATAGAGAACTTAGGAAACCTCATTAACAAAGAACAGAGTAAGGAATAATAGTTCTTGTACAAAACAGAGTAAGGAAAAAAAAGTGCCATCATTTGTAACGTTTAAATACAACTTTGAAGGAAAACTTTAAATCTGGTTACACTTTGACAGAAAACTTAAAATCAAGAAGGTTAACTTCTTTAAAACAAAACAAGAGTCTCGCAATTATTTAAAACAGAGAGATTTTTGCGAAATGTCCTTGATAAAGAACTTAAGGAAAAAAAAAAAAAGGACATATTCAAAAGGAGAAAACAAAAGTTTGACTTAATTGGCAAAAAGGAGATATTTGAAAACTTGCTGCTCAGCCTCGCCCTGGAATGGTGTGAAGATTTTAACTTCTTACGACAAGATTTATTACCCCCAAACGACAGCATAATCGTCCCGCAGCAACAACATCCATTCAGACAAGCCAGAGAGAAAAAGTTCGAGAAACTCACGCTTCGAACTCGAACTACATCCAGCAAGCCCTCGAATCCGCCGCCCACACATCGCTGCTCAGCCTCGCCCTGGAATGGTGTGAAGATTTTAAGTTCTTAAAACAAGATTTATTACCCCAAACGACAGCATAATCGTCCCGCAGCAACAACACCCATTTAGACAAGCCAGAGAGAAAAAGTTCGAGAAACTCACGAATCCGCCTCGAACTCCAGCAAGCCCTCGAATCCGCCGCCCGCTCGTCGCTGCTCAACCTCGCCTTCGCTGCCACCAAGCGCGACCCAGTCGCCGAGCCCCGATCATAGTCCCATTCCTCTCTCTCTGTGGCCCGACACTGAGGCGCCTCATCGCCGATGATCGGCCGCATGGCGGAGCCAGCGCATGGCGGAGCCACATCTGGCTCCGCCCTCTCCGACTGAGCCAAATGTGGCTCCGTCGAGAGAGGAAGAGGAAGCACCGACGACGAAGAAGAAGAAGAAGAAGAAGAGAGGAGGTGGGAGAGAGATGATGTGACTCCTTGCGAAGAGGGGTTTTAATCGTAACGGGTTTAGCCTCACTTTGTTGTTTTCCCAATTTGCCCCTGATCAAATTAGGAAAGTGGGTTAAACGTATGAGGTTGAAAGGGTAAATTGTCAAGCAACGGCTACCTCCACGATAATAATCAATTTTGCGGATTTGATTTGATTTGAAAGCATTCATACAGTAACTTACGCTTACAGGAAGCAGTAGGAGTAGTAATTTTCCATAATTAATAGTTTTTTTTTTAGTCGAACATATAATTAATAGTTGAGCAAGCGGAGCGATAATCCTTGATATTGTTAGTTACACTTATTCTTAATAAAAGCTGAGAAATCGTAGTCTATGTTCGTAAAATTAGTTTCAATGTCGTTAAATTACCTTTACATTGGTAAATATTTATAAATGCAAAAATTATCTTACAGCTCATGAATTAACTTTTGAATCCGTAAATTGCCCACAACAAAAATCAATTACAGATAAATGTCTATAACCAATCAATTTTGCACATGAGATGGGTCTCCTTTCTTCACGCGAGACCCTAAAAAACGGCCTCAATAGGTTAGAAACAGGCTTAAATTTGGAACAAAGGGTCTAGAGCGTAGAATCAAAGAGAATTGAACCAGCTCTAGAACAAATACAACAACAACCACCTCCTATTCAAATTGCCGAAGTATAGCTACTTTAAACGAACGACCATTATATTGGGTGAGTAGATGAATGGACTCAAAATATACCAAAATAAAAAAGGTTCATCGGTTGAACACCTTAATCGATAGATCTTGAATTGGATTTGTGTTCGTTCTTCAATTTCAGCAAAATGGCTAGCTAGATGAATATACGCACCAGTTGGATATAATTCAAACCATAACCGACCCGTGTGCTTATTTATAGGATCCCATTCGCTTCCTTTGCTAAGAAGCTTGTATTGTACGTTTGCACCCACGTATTGGAGCTTGTACTATTCTTTAATCCATAAGACATATGAAGCAAATTCTAAGTTAACTTTCCACATTAGATTTCTCTAAGAATATAACATCACAACTCATACCAATCCTAAAAAGGACCGTCATGTCAATGAATTAGTATCCTAATAAACAAAATCATAGTCTAGAAATGATCACTAACATAACATATTCAATGGTGGTTTTCTTTCTTATTTTCCTTTTCTACCCACTATTTAAAGGCAATTGTCAATCTCAAATTTCAATAAACAAAGTATTTTTCCAAGTCCTATTTACTAATATAAGTAATACTTGTGTTGTAGTTTTATATATTTTTCGCAAAACAAATACACCTAAGAAAGTAATATTTTTCCTTCTACTTATAATATTAAAAGAGTTTTTGTCTTTTACTATTATTTACGTCTTTGATGTATGGAAGGAAAAAGAATGTAGCGAATGAATAAGTAGCCTCAGCCCATAATGAGCGGGGCAAGTGGGCTGACAATCATATTCCTCAACTCCAACTACTGTATAAGAAACTAACTGCGCGTCCTAAGACTAAACTTGCCCGAAAAGTAAACTTAGGAAAGGTAATCTTTTACGCTAAACTATGTCTAACTTGCTTCCAGTATCTTTAAATGTTCTGCATTTACGAATTAAAGGTTTGCTGCCTGTAAGATATCCTCATACACAAAAAAAATTAGTTCGATGGTCCATTGTTCTTACATCACGTAATGCTGTTGAGGGTAAAGTAAGTAAAGTATCTCACGAGGACCTTTACCAGGAAAACATGGAAAAGATCCAAAGTGACCATACAAAATGGTCATAATCTAGGGTAATAGAAGCTTTTAAAAATATCGAGCGTGCATTTTTTGCAAGTCCTTGCTAGTTTGTATGTATGTGTGTAACGTCGTATCTGTTCCAATTCTAGACCATCTTGAAATGTTTCTAGATGTTTGTTGAATGGTATAATCATGCAGGGATGCTGAATTATGCCATATTGAGTTCCTCTGAAACTTCAAATATGAGTTAATCAATTATTTGCACAAACTAGCCCATTCTCCAGATGAAAGGTTGCTCATGATGCACAAAAATGACTTCAATTGGAAAAATCATTATGCTGCACAAAATTGGCCTAGAGAGCACCTCGCAGGTGCTCATGAAAAATCAACTTTTAATCGGTCGATGAAATTATCGATAATGGGAAGAATAAGCACGATCTAGGGCGGTACAACAAGGTCTCCATAAATGCTACAGTGCTCAAATTGCTTCTCATCACTTTCTGTTGCTATCTTTGATTGTCGGACAAATTCGACAGTTTAATGTTCCTCCTCATAACCTATGTGATGTATCTCTTCATATTGAGTTGGCTGCCGATGCATTTATTTCCGGAAAGAACCCTTTCATAATAATGAAAAGCTTTTCAATGTACTTAGAATTATTTACCCGCATCTGTATTCAATCTCCTCATATCATGAAGGAAGATGGAAGTGTGAAGTGGTGTCATTTAAGGTAGAGACTGATAAGGTGCATAAGGATACATGAAGGGGGTCACCACCAACTTCTTCTAGCAGAACTAGTAGGTTGCCTAAGGCTTTCAGAAAGGCTCGTGGCACGTGATACCTAAAAAAAGAGAAAAAAATTAAACAAAATCAATGCTTGAGAGGGACATATAATTTAAATCTAAATAAACAGGAGAACGTATGCAATGTTGTGATGCCTAGCTACATGCTAATAAAAAACTTTTGCATTGACTTATCTCTGATGAACTCTGAAATATCTTGTGTTTGTGTTCCACTAGAAGGAGAAGATGTGAAAGTTGTATAGATTTTATCAGGTTCTGGGTAAGGCATGTTAATCTTGGCTATGCATGTACACTATCGTATTATTTTGGCAATCAAAGGTTTCTGGAATTCCTATTGCTTCTGTACTCATCCATCTAGTTGATACACTAGCTTTGACTTTTTTAGTTCGTTCTGTATAGTAGTGGCTGAATGATAGTTGTGCCGTGTTGTGCTTTAGTTGTGCTATGAAGTGCTCTAACTTGTGTTTTTCCTACTAAAAATTGGCTTACTAAAAGAAATTTTAAGTTTTTGCAGTTATGAGGATGTTGCAGTTGTGAAGTGTTTGCTTGACACTCTGAAAAAGCTGCAATTATCCCTTTTAACAGTTGTAGCTGTTGGCGAGAAGCAGTACCAAATGCCCTCTCAATCTTTTTTCCTGCTTCACATTTGATTTTGATCTCATATATAAGTAAATGGCAGGATTGGCATAATATGAATATGTTTCTTTGTGCTCCCAAATGCAAGGATAAAGATAAAGGTGCACAATGTGTCCAGATGTGCAATAGACTGAAGTGAACAAGGGGCCTCAAGCATGAACAAATTTGAAGGGATGTCTCTTGTTTCCAAGGTGTCTGATGATCAGCCTACTGTTTCACTACTCTTCTATGCTTTCACTGGGTAAAATCCTTTCAGTTAATCTCCTCCTATCCTCTCCCGGCAATAAGAGAATCATGCAGAAATAGAAAGTAATGTAACTTCATGATTATGTGGATAACTCTAACTTACAAAGTTTGTGATGGATTTCCCTTTGCTGTATGAAATGAAACCCAGTATCGACCAATACTTTGTCCATTCACCCAAGCTTCTCCTTTAGCCATGCTTGTAAGATTTAATGCAAGCGGTTCACTGCCCTCTGGTGCATCAAAATAAGTCTGCAGAGCAGTATGATATAAGCTCATAATGATGAGGGAGCAACTTCTTATGTTCTAAGCAATGTTTTCTGTCACTTGTTGATTGATTATACCTCAGTTTTCATGCCAACTGCAGCTTTGTTACAAAAACTTACAGGATTAATAATCGTAGTTTGAATCAGTTTTCTCCATCATCGATGATAGTACCTCATTTTCTTTTTTAGTAAAAGACAATTAATCATGTTGCAAGAGAAAATAACAGCATAAGTTAATCCCTGCCCCAAATTTTTTTGATAGCAACACTTGATCTTTCTCATGGATGATTCAAATATATTGCTACCTCTTGTTTGACACAGACATCTATAGGCCTGCAAATTAGTATCCCATTTATTGGCATTACTTTGACCTTCATTTAAGAAGGGAAAACGTAATTTACCTTGTACCAAGTAAGTGGCTGGTTCCCCGATGTTACCTTGCTCCACTCAACTTTGCCCAGATTTTGTTCATTGTATATTTCTAACTCCTGACCAAGTAGTCCCACCTTACATAAGCGATAATAACATTTTAGTTATCAATTGTTACCTTTTAGGTTGCAAGGAGAGAGATGTTATTTTCCCCTTTTATTCTGCTATTGTATACTTGTCCATATAAGAGCTTACCTGGTATCCCCATGAATACTGTGTGAAATTGTATGACTCATCTTGAGTGCACCAGATCTCCACCTTGGCCAATCCAGCATATCTCCTCTCTAGAAATGCTCCTGAGTCCTTGGTAATGGATCATGTCAGTTGCCACATAAATTTTGCAAAATTACTGGATCTGAAAAGTTTAAGCAAATACTCACTGGTAGTCCAACCATTACGCTGAGTAAGGAAATGTTATTCGTCTGATTGTCTAACACAATTTTGGTCTCCATGGTGAAGTTTTTGACATCGTGGCTTCCATGGGCAGCTCCTAAATCAGCAATAGCAAGCTTAGACATTTAATCACATGAATCTAGACTGCAGAATTCTTTTTCCTAACTATTCGAACTCTATATTGAAATTTTTCCTATATATCTTCTCTCAAAAATTGGACATACATAAATCTGTCACTGGCCTCAATATGACTTCATATTTTGGTCAAATGGTCTCAGTATGTCCACTCTCAGTTGTTTACTGCTATTTGAATGTATGTCATAAGACAGGATCCAAATGAGTCATTTCTCTGTAAGTTCACACTCCAATAACTCATTAAGCAGTTCTTGGAACTTACCCTTGTACTCATTGTTGACAAAAGCATGTGTAACATGTCCGAGAGACTCGAGGTGAAGTACTGGTTCAGCACAAGTTGAGTTTGGCTCAAAACTGACATTTTAAGAAGTATGAAAATGGATGAGCTAAAACATATTATCTACAAGATATATGTTGCAATCACTTTTTGAGCGAGATGATTCTACCTGAATGTATACCAAAGGTAGTCGGATTCATCTTTTGTTGTATTCATGTGTTCTAGCAATGTATCTGCTCTTAATGATGTATCTAAGTAGCTTGGAATTACATCAAGGAATTCTTCCCACTTATCTGCACATTCAAATATCTGGCTGGATGTTATGACTCTTGTATTGCTCTCACTTGTCACCTGCGAATAAAAGATGAGTGAAAAATGATTGTCTTCCTGAAGGATGGAATTAAATGTTCATGCTGCTACTCATACATCAAACATGGAACGATTTACTGCGGATGTATTTGTTAAGCAGATCAAATTTACTGGGGATCGTGTTTGCTCTTTAGTGACTTTTCTGTTGGTCAAAACAGGTGTGTATTCAAGTATTAACCTTCTTGTTCTTCGCATGCTTTTACAGAATACCTATGACAATCGATGGAACGATAATTTACAATAATGATTGCCTTGCCATCTTGAGAATTCTCAGACAGAATAAACAAAGGATTATCAGAAAATTCAATCACAAAGAAATAAGAATGAAAGGTTGATGTGATATATTAGTACACTTTGTAGATTCCAAGTAGCTTGGTTACTGTAGAGATGGCATACAAGTACTGCATCCTTAGTGATAAGAAATGTTTGAAGCTTACTTTGATTTTGCATGTCTTACCCTAAAGACCAATGCAAGTGGTTCTGACTTGTGAGTATGCATTAGGACATCTAAATTTGTGTGTGACTTACCTTTGCTGTGTTGAAAATCGCATTTTCACAGTTGTGAAGAATACTAATGGACTTCGGCAGCAATTCAAATGATTTATTGCCGAACTGTACAGTAGCATTATTTTTTGAATCATTGTTTACAAGGAAAGCAACACATCCTCCCATTTCTTCCTGGAAAACATAAGCCTACATCAACAGAAAAACCAGACCGTAAGTGTATATCCATAGTTGTGCTTCTAGTTGCTCTTAGTAAATTGAATGTTGATGAAGACTAGGGACCACCTCTTGGTACTGGCCTAAAGAAAAATTAGATTTGTCTCCCCCCAGCAAAGTACTAGAGGAATTCTTGATTGCCCCATGCAAATCCTTAAGATGACCCCATTTTGGCTGCCTGAGGAGACCTGGATCAGTGAATTCATTATAACTGTTCGCGTATCCATGAACTATTGCGAATCAGATTATCTGCTGCTCACCATATTCATCAAGAGGAGCTTGATCATAATAGCCTGTTATGAAATATGCTGCGGCTGTTCTGCCAAAATTCGTTCCACCGTGGTACTGCATCAAAAAAGCAGTACACTTATCATCTTTAGTTTAGCACAGCGCCATGGACATACATGCTGTAGGAACTTGAATACACACACAGACATGCAGTGTCAAAACAAAACCAGATGATAGAGTACTTTAGTATAATAGGTGTACCATATAGTAATTGATATAGCTTCCATTCAGTTTTGCAATGAAGAGTGTGGCATGAAATGCAATGTCTTCGGCTGACCTTAAGTATGGTTCGCCACCATAGACTTGATAGCTTCACAAAAAAATAATAATAATAAAAGCTGGTCAAAAATATAAAATCAACTTTACTTTTGTCTTTGGCTTAGTAATATTTCTGAGACATTTTGTGATCTGTTGTTTCTCTTTGCTAAATCTGCTCAATAATCTTCTAGAAAAAATGCAGGTTTCTGAGGGGAAGACATACAAGGACGTCCAGTCCTCTGTCCAAATAGCTGGCTTGTTCGGTGAGTTTGGCCCTGGAAAAGTTTCTCCGCATCTCATGCCATTGCAAGCATTTATCTGCGGGTCAAAGCGATAATTAGAGGCTGCATGAAAACAGATTCTTCCTCATTTAGAGCAGGAGAGACAAAGAAAGGACAGATTACTTCCATGGACATATAGAATCATAGTTGATGATTGATGGTTAATTACTGAAAGTGCACAGTTTTCGGTTTAAATCTAATAAGGTTCACTTACCACTGGATCCGGGGCATCATTCTGCTTACACATCACCCAGGGCACTCCTGTCTCAAGTGCAACAGCCATATTTGCTGCCCATTGGACATACAAGGGTCCTTGCTCGCCAAAAGCTGCTTCAATGTTCTGATACTCATTTTCAATCTGCATAACATGGTGTTTTGAGTTTAATACTTTGGATTCTTGCTAGTTTTTCAATGATTTAAGCCAAACTGCCTTTCGGCTTTTCTTCTACCTGGGACAGTATAATTGGGCCTCCTTGGGAAGCATATAGACACTCTGATTTCATCAAGTTGACGACCTTTGTTGTGAAGTTTTGCATGTAGAACTGCAACTCAAGATTCAGGACCGGAAAAATGTCAATGGCAGCTTAGTGTTTCTTATCTACAAAGTGACAGATTCAAGGTTGATATTTGGAGTGCTCATCTCTCTCTCTCTCTCTCTCTCTCTCTCTCTCTCTCTCTCTCTCTAAATCTTTACATCGTGTCCCAGTGAATGCACTTTTTACGAATTTAATCTTTGCATGTCCCTCAATCCAGGTAACGGCAAATGCAATCATCTAGAAGGGATCAATCAGTCTTAAACAAGTTGAGGGGTCGATGTATCAGAAGTTGAAGGCAAGAAAGAAGCACAGAGATTTTGCACATGACCATTTATCTTTTCAGTTTCTCAAGTAAGTAGATTCACTTTCTGTTCACACACAACATGCAATGGCTGTTCTATTGATTTGGGTCGTCATTTTACTATCGGAGGACACCATACCTTGAAGTTCCAATAGGTAAACTATATGCAGAATGTCCTAGTTCTTGTTAAAATCAAATGTTTTACTTGATACAGCAAACTAGACTGATCATTGAATGTTTTAGTCTAGCAGGGGCCCAGTAATATCAAGAAGAAAAGCAGTTAGTTTTAGTGTGAACGTGAACGCTTGGATAGCTGGTTCCTAAGTATTGGTGGCTTTGAGATTGGTGGTTGGAGTCACATGCACTAAAACTGAAAGAAGATACTGTCTTCTACGCTAGCTTCCAAAATTCATGAACAGCACACACCCTAAACCTAGAAAATTGGAAGACAAGAAGATGATATTCTCAAGTAGAATAAGAAAATAATGGAACTTCATGATGTTATGTTGATTTTACACCATAATACTACAAATTTAAAGTATTATTACCGAGGACGTGGCATCTCTAGAGAAATCCGAAGACTAAAAGTCTTTTGAAATTTTCATATAGAAACAAAAAAATGAAATTTGAAATGGAAAAGACCAATATCCGACGAGTTAAAAAATTTGAAGAGCACAGCCGCTAATTCCAATATCGCCATTTTTTTTTTCAAAATACCGTTTAATTTAGTCAAATATAATAGATTTCACCCACGCTATAATGACTATCTTTATACTAAAGTAGTGGTTAGAGAGCCAGAGTATCGTTAGCAATAGAAATTTTTCTCAATGTCTGTTCTCCAATGCTAATTTTTTTCCTATTTTCGAGGGTAGAAGATTTACAGAAAAGACATACCTTGAAAGGTTCATTATTTGTTCGAAATGTAATTCCCGGAACATCATGTAACCAAAATGGGAAACCCCTGCAATCCACAGGCCTAACAATTTTCAGATTAACCAAATAATACTAGTGATTTCATTGATTATTAGATAAACTTCTGCTACAAATGAATGTTCTTTTTTTTTGTAAATAAGAATAGATTTTTTCTGATTAAAAGGTTTGTAAATGGCTGGAAATATGAACTGATACATTATATTACATACCCGTAAGCCCACTCACTCTCAATGAAGGGTCCAATTCTGAGGCAAGCATAAAGCCCCTGTGCTTGGATTTCCTTCATGAATCTCACCAGATCATACCTTCCACTGAAGTCATACTGTGCAAAACATAACAAAAAAATCCGTTTAAAATAAATATCCGGACAAATTATAGACCTACATTATACCCTAGTGGCGTGGTGTTATATGTGTTTTTGTTACCTGGCCTGGTTGGGGTTCATGCAAGTTCCAGAACACATACGTTTGGATCACATCAACCCCTCCTTCTTTGGCTTTGGCTATCAGATCGGGCCACATCTGCACCATGTGTAAATGCATTGTAAAGCTCACAGAACGACATGAACTTGTGGTATGTGTCAAATTGTGATTGACCGAGTCTATCATATTACACTCCAACATTAGTCTGTCCAGTAGAATGCTAAAGAGTCGTTCATCAAACGCAAAAGGAAAATGGCAATGTGATGCGATGCACGAGTCTCTTACATTAGTCTAAGTTAACAAGATGGCTTCTTCATGCATTACTCGTTCTGTCAATCACATGGTTCACATTCCATACCAGCCTTTTTGTTCTGTTTCTGCATTAGGTGGATTCCATGTTCACCGTGCTTTCATTTTCTTCCTGACAAGACAAAAGAATACTGGCGAGGGAGACCGAAAGGGGCATCAAATGCCAACCAGACTTTGACATCTGGGCTCTTTCTGAGGGACAGGTGTTGAACTTAATAGCTAAACTGAGCTGCAAAATATGTCACCCGTGACTCATTCATTCCCAACTAATCCCAGCTACTTTTAGGGACATTCTCTTTATTCATTCTTTCACTGTGAGAAGGAATTTATCGTACTCATCTCATTACAGATCACATCCTGACTCGTAAAAACTGTGTTTGATAACAAAAAATGATGGAGACTTCATTAATTGGTGACAAAGAATTACTTGCATTGGCTGCATTATCTATTGGAAGTTCTCAGCTCAGAAAAGAGGGAAATTAATTGAGACAGCAGAGTGTGAGACAGCACTGATAAGTGACCATTTGCTTCTGCCAAAACAGCTGCAACACAAAGTTGGCAGGATTTAAAGGAGATAAATGTGCGAACTGGTCAAAAGCCGGTTGAAGTTGCTCTCTTGATAAAGGCCATGGCAGGTTTAATTCGAATAGAGAGTCGTTCCACCGACAACAAGACAGACAAAATCGACCAATTTCTTTCTGAGTGTGGTTCGTCGGGAAGAGTGGCAGAACTAAGGGCCGGTGGTGGCCTGGGTCTCCTACGTTCGACATCCTTCATCAGTATACAAGGACTATTAAGCCAGTTATGTTGGTCCCAACTGCAACCGAAGATTCTCAGTCCGCGGTTGATAGTGAGTTAAGCAAGAATGAGAAAATCATTGAGTGGACCCGATATGAAAAGCCAGAGAAGAGCAACAAGACGTGGCGCCAAGGGGAAACGGAATGCAGAACTACACAGGAACTTGGCGATGTATAGAAGATTGTTTCAGCAACATATATGAGTATGGAGTTGCTGAGAGAGAGAGAGAGAGACCTGAGGAGTGCTTCTAGGATAGTGGATAGAACCAGAGAAAAGGATCTTCCTCTGCCCATCAATGAGGAGTGATCTTCCATCATATGTCACCTCTCCTCCTCTCACCCCTTCCCTCCACAAGCTGGTCACCACCACCATCAGCGCAACCAAATGCACCTTCCGCCCCACCATCCTCTCTCTCTCTCTCTCTCTCTCTCTCTAACTAATATAAATGGGAGACTCGGTTGGGACAGAGGCCATTCCTATCAAGTCTCTTGTTCTTTTATATGGGAAGTAGCTAACTTTGTCTTGGCGTCTTGCGGGCTTCACACGTGATGAAGAGGATGCTCAAGCCATACAAAGAAGCAAAGTAACTATTGGTGGCAAATCCCGAAGTTCCCAGCAAGAAATTCCCAAATTGGATTCACAAAAGCACCTTCCCATCTTTGATTTTCACATGGAGTTCCCGATTAAAGCCCTTGTCACTATTATAGGATTATTGATAACAATATAGGACTAAACGACGAATATGGTAGTCTAAAACTTAGTCTACATTACTCTGTCTACTATCCCTTAAATCTCTCATAAATTCTAGATTAACAATAAATAAACTTTATCCGATATAATTCCAATTCTTTTCCAAAAAATAACACCAATTGAACAATAATAAATTTTCTCTACTTTGGAAATGTCGGTGTGAAATTCTTGCGTAAATGGGGATAATTATCTAAAAAGTCATAAACCTATTGTACGGATATCAATTCAGTCCTAAACCATTTGACAATTTACCAATGTAGTTCTACTAGTCAATTTTGACCAAACATTGCTAATGTTGACACAGACCGTCTTACGTGATACGATCAACGCTAACGTGCACTATACAACCCTTGTTGAACTTAAAAGGAAAAAATGGGAAAAGAAAGAAAGAAAAACGAAAAGAAAAATAAAATAAAAAAGGTTCTAAAAAATTCAGTTTAAAAAAATATAAAAATTGTCTATATCAACGCCAATTGTGCCATGTTAACGATTGCCAGCCAAAATTGACCGAAATGATTATATTAGCAAATTATTAAAATGTTTATAACTCAATTGACAAAATCGAAAGGTTTCTAATTGAATTGACATCCGTATGATATTTTTACACTTTTTTGGTAAATTTTCCCGCCTAGACGCATGTAGATAAGTACATGATTACCAAACAAAAGTAGTAGAACACTTGTGACTATCAAGGTTTGGTGGTCTGCTCCATGCAAATATGACACTCTGCCTCTTAGGATTATTTTGCACGGCTTGGTGGCTTGCCTGGAGTTCTAAGCTATGCGATGCTCATGCGTGAAAAAATTGCCAATATCTTACGCTCACTCACGTCCCATAGCGACGTCCTTTCTTCTTTTTCTGACGTGGAAGTTAAGTCAAGCCCCCCTTCGTTCACTAGTCTCTGGTCGCGCCTTAGGAAATCTCTCAATGCACCAATATTGATCAGATTCATTAGATTCATGGGCCGAGTTAATGCAGGAAAAATTACCCAATTAGTTCTAAAACATATTGTATAGATGTCAATTCAGTTATAAACTTTTTAATTTTGTCCATTTAGTCCTAAACATTTCCATCAAATTTCAATTTAATCATTTCGATCAATTTTCGCCAAAAGTCGCTGATGTGGTGGTGTGCCACGTAGGATGACCAATAAAAATAGTGAGTTTGGGTAATCGGTAGAGCAGGGAAAATATGAGATTTTGTGTTTCAAGAAGCATAAAGTATCAATTTCTATTGGCAACTTTTTTGTGCAACCAGCTCTTTGATTTGATAGAACGGGTGGATTTTAGTTTTTCTTTTGGCCAATAAAAGCGGTGGAATTTAGTTGACATGTAAATTGGTAAAATTACAACAACAACAACAAAAGTCCTTAGCCTTTTGCAATTATGTCAATTTAGTCATAAACTTTTTTTTGTCAATTTAGTCCTAAATCTTTTCATGTTGTGTCAACTCGGTTCATCTAGCCAATTCTCACAGGTAGCCGATCGTGGCTTCGCGGCCTTCGCCCAGTGACGGATGAAATCCCTCACCGGTCATAAATGCATGATAAATTCCATTAAAGCCTAACACTAAAGAGGAAATTAAGTGACTGCAGATACAGAATATGTAAAGATGTCTATAACTTTCCCACCCAGATCAACCCCCAACCTAGAGTAGCTAGGGTGGGGAGGTGGAAAATTAATATTAACCCTTGCTCATAAATGGGCTTTTCTGGTACAAAGTCAGCAACTTCAAATAGGTCCATTTCTTCGGCAATGATTAGTCAACATGGGCTATAAGAGCCCCCAATACTTTATCAGATAAATAGATAAGTCCCACGTTCCCGGCCCACCAACCCACCAAGCAAAATTGGCAGTTTCTTGGTCAGGACCAGCTAAAGCTAAAGTTCCATTAAAGACCGTTTTCATGAGGTAGAACCTTCTCAATGAATATAAGATTTTCAACACCCAATGGACATGAGCAAAACTCCAGTAGATTTTGGTGTATCAACATACAAACCCAAGTAGTTCCAAACATAATTTTCAAAACTCTCCATTGTATAATCTCAGCATATCTTCAAGAATATCGAGAACTCCAGAAGATTATGTGTCAGAATAATCGAGTTATTCCTTTAGAAATTTCACAAAACAATGGCTAATAATATTTCTTGGGATCATGCATCAGATTATGTGCGAGGACCTTTGTCATAGGACCCACATGGCCACAGTGAATCATAGCTCAGTAATGGCCCTAGCAGGAATGATCCATCTTTACAATTTGAAACTCTATCTCAACCGGGCATTCCGTCAAGCACTCAAAATAATATTCCTTCAACCTCCCAGAATCAACGAGAAGCCTCAACAGAATTTGATCACCTCAAAGCTCTAGAAGAGGCAAGACTTCTCAAAGAGTACCTTAGGCCTATGCTCTTTTGAGTCCGATTGTAGATTTTATATGATAATGATGTCCATTCTCTATTTTCTCTTAATCTTTGTTTAGCAAGCAACTGCAAGTTTTCAATGAGGTCTTTAGTATCGTCCTTTTATTCGAAAATAAAACTTTTTTACCAATGGATAAGATCATACAAGTCTTGTGGTGTGAACCCTTGACTCAAACAATTCTTAGATAGATACGAGAAATCTGCCTCACCCTCTTGGCTTTCCTCATTCTGATTTTGTTTCATTATTGAAATCTCCTTTTGGAGTCATGTCAGTGTACGAAAGATAATTTTTCCAAAAATACGAACGAGAAAGGTCCAACAGGCTTTCGTAAAGGCCCAACCAAGCTTGGACCTATTCGTAGACTTTGGCCCTACCTAATCTTCACCTTCGGTGGTCAAGGTCGGCAGGCACCGTGTAGAACCTTCATGGAAAGTGTGCGTTGCAAATGCGTGAAAAAGGGACTGAACAGGTTCATTTCACTAGGACCAGGACCTGGACCCTTGTCTAGAAAGTCATGACACGATGCACATATTAGATTTGTGGGTTCGACCACATTCTTTATGACTTCTTT
>BCNH02000003.1:26538944-26586697 GCA_001662345.2 Metrosideros polymorpha var. glaberrima | reverse complement strand
AAGTGAACGTTGATTATCCCACGAGGCACAACATGACATGGACATTACAACTTTTTAAAAGTTATTTTGAATTTTTTTATTTTTTTATTTCCTTTTCTTTTTTTTATTGTGTCCATGACGCCCTTGCTAGATCTCGAGGGTCCAGCGAGGGCACCCCTCGCCCGTCTTCAAGGTCGAGCCCTCTCCGGCCATTGCCAAGGCCCAGCGACCAATAGAGAGAAATAGAAAAAAAAAATAAGGAAAAAAAATTCATAAAATTTTAAAAAATTGCAAAAATCGTCAATATCAGCGCCAAACATCCAATACTGGCTATGCCCTAAGTGATTTCCAAACATAATTAGCTGACAGTACTACATTAGCAAATTATCAAAATATTTAAGACTAAATTGTCGCGATTAAAATATTAGAATTGAATTGACCAACATACAAAATTTAAGATTTTTTGGACAATTTTCCCATTTAATTCGTTCCCCCCTTTGCCTTGTATAGATTATTGTGTTTGATTAGAGCTTTCTTCTCATGCTTATGACTTCTGGCACGACGGCCAAGGAAGCCACCATTAGTTTAGCTCTCAATGTTGATTTACAGAATGAAGATGAAGATTATTTTATTTTTGTAATATGGAATAAATGAAATGATTTTTTATTATGCTATGTATGTATATAGTGTGTTGTAAGGCATGAGCTGCACAATGTCAAAATTACTCATAATAAGCTACGGTATAGTTGGAATGGAAGTAAAAATTAAAAGTTCGGAAAGCTAGAGCTAAAATCGAAAGCTAAAGTCAAGATCTTATGAAATTGAAATAACTTGCATAAATGCATCAACATATAATGTTGTACAGGTTCTCTTGTGGCCATAGCTTCTTGGAATTTACGAAAGCTTGTTGATAAAACCATGGGATTATATTGAAATATTCATACGACGCTAAGCTAAAAATGACAGAACAGATATTCTATTTTATTTCGGTGAAAGCAATAGGTGGGCAGCTTTAAAAATGTTTAATAATTACGATTCGCGACAACAAGTTTCGAGAACAAGATGGTCGCACTTCCACGTCGGTATTGATACAACATGGTCACGTGAATCCAAGTTGCCACGTTTCATGGCCATACCCTCCTTGTGGCCACGAAGAAAAGTTGAATTTGCAGAGGAAAATTACATGAAGTGAAAGCTAATTTCCCAGCGAGAGAAAGCTCCAAGTAGCTTCTAGTTCCACGACCATCACGTTCATGCGTTTTAAAGTCACGCAGCACGCCACACGTCCCCATCTTACATGTCGTTTTTAGTGCCAGAGCTGGCTATTAAAATACTGACATGGCGTTTGTCGTTTTTGGCTAGGGCATTAGCAAAATCTTTCTTTATTGGCGTTAAACGACAACCTTTTTCGACAACTTGCTGGTTGATTCGAGCCTATTAAAGATTTGGACTGTAAGCGGGGTCTGATTGAAGTAAACACTTTTGTTTCTCTCTGGCCATCGGATTGAAGTAACGCTTTGACAATACCAAAGGGGAACGAAACGACCAGAAGGTAAGCCCTAGGAATATTCCTCTTGTTTGTGTTGCTATGTTGTTCTACTAGCTAGGGTTGAAGAAGGTCTTAGGATCTTAAATTTTCAATAATTATAACTTGCTTAACTACGAGGTTTGAATCCTAATCCCAAACTTCCATCAATATGATCCGGGTACATTCTCGTTAATAATCATTTTAAGCATAGGTCGGTGTTTTTAATTAATGTGAAAACTCCGAAGAAAGATGATAAATTCAATTCTCAAATGAAGTGAGTTGATCATACATAAATTTTTAAAGAAAATCCTTTAGAAATATGTAAGGACATCACTCATCCTATGTATGTGCGTGTGCGTGACGATTTGAGATTGAAAACATGGAAGTTGAGAGTTCATTGATTGGACTAAAGTGAGAGCCATGTCAAAATTTAGGAATAAAAAATTAGGAGAGCGTTTTATATGGTTAGAGTAATGAAAATGGTCGGAGATTGGTTGTTTCAAGTCCTTGTCTAAGCAGACAAGAGCCGCAAAGAAGAACTCATTTATTCCCTTTTGATTAAGCTAATCATGGTTTCTATGTTTAGTGATGGTAGTGACATTCTAATGACTTGGATGGTCCAAATGCGTTAGATTCAAACGCGCATGCCCATTAATTTATCAAATAACACATAAGCTTCTCGAAAGGAAAAGGCCATTATGGTCTATGCATGAAGATTTCTTTCTTGAAGCCAATCGGTCTTAACATCATCCCATCTTTTCAATTTCAGTAGTTATGCATGTCATATATAGATAAATACGTATAACTTATTTACTATCGCCATTCATTGTGATGACTCTTATATTTTGCAACGAATTCATTAATGTACATTTTATTTGGGAAAAGTGTCTAAAAAGTTCTAAATATATTGTATTAATGCCAATTTAGTCATAAACTTTTCAATTGTGTTAATTTAGTCATGAACTTTTTGCATTTGTACCAATTGAGTCAATCCGGCCAATTTTAGCCTAAAATCGCCGATGTGGATGCAGGCTATCTTATGTGGCATAACTGGCGCTGATGTAGACAATTTTCAATAGTATTTTAATATTTTTAAATATTTTTTAATTAATTTTTATTTTCTTTTATTTTCTTTATTTTTATTACAACTCTTGCCGGCAAGAGTCATCGAGCCCTCGCCATCCGTAGGCAAGGCCATCATGACTTCGAGCGAGGTTGCCTTGCCCAGATGGCCACGAAGCCCTCGCCTAGCAGCTATCTAGGTGAGGGTTGCAACCCTCCCTCGTTGCCGGTGAGGGCTATGCAGCCCTCGCCCTGTGCCAACAAGGGTCGTCGGCCCTTAGTCCAAAAAAGAAAAGAAAAGAAAAGAAAAAACCAAAAAATTTATTTAAAAATATAAATATATAAAAATATTCACGTTAGCGCCGGCCATGCTATTTAGAACAGCAAACGTCCATGTCAGTGTGGATCTTACGAGATTGAACTTCTATATCCATGCTCAAGTGAGTCACTAGCTAATATGCTCTCACCTAGAAGAAGCTTTTGCATGCTTCGAAAGCAATGCCCGGAATGCATTTCAATCGTGGATCATAGGGTATAATCAGTGACGGGGCTAGAATTTTAAATGCCGAGTGAGTGTATTTTATGAAATTATAATAGTGTTATGCTAAAAATTATATATAAAAAATTGATTTTATCTAAGGTCAACAGTCCTTAGTTGCGTAAATCGTGAAGTACCTTATTAGAACAGATGCATGTTTTCTATCTAAGAAGTAAAGCTATTTTTGATGGACTTGTTAATAATGAAAAGGAAAAAAAAATGAGGTAATATAAATAGTTCAAAGAAAGGGAAAAATAATATGGTATAGCCATTTAACATTAGACTTGAGGGCTGGCTAGGAGTGCCAACTCGAGCGAGGCCAAGCTTTTCCACGAAGAACATTTGGTCGACGTACTACACATTTTCAATTTCACTAATTGGCACATTAGACGGGGCAGGCTGATTGGCCGAGCTCACCAATAGGACGATTAATCAAAATCGATGTGCCACCAAATGAAAATCAAACCCAAGTGTGAACATGCTCTGTTTTCTTAATTCAATATTGACATCTTGGAACCTATGGTGGAGCTTCGTCATACGAAGATGGAACCAATTCACGACATAATGAAACAAATTCACAATTATTATGTAAGAATTATCTTGTGTAACTAGCTCTCGAGTTGCAAATCTTATTTATGGGAAAATTGACCAAAAAATCCTAAATCTATTGTACGGCGGCCAATTCAGTTTTGCCAATTAAGTCCTCAACCTTTTAATGATTTACCAATTTAGTCATAAACCTTTTAATTGTGCCAATTTAGCTCTAAACTTTTGAAAATTTTCCATTTTAATCCTAAATCTTTTGACAATTTGTTAATATAGTCATTTCGGTTAATTATCCAAATAATAGGTTTAAGACTAAATTTAGAAAAGGTTTAGAACTGAATTGGCAAATTGTTTAGGGTTTAAGACTAAATTGGCAAAATTGTCAAAATGTTGAGGACTTAATTGGCAAAATTGAAAGGTTTAGGACTAAATTGACCGTCGTACAATAGGTTTAGGACTTTTTGGACAATTAACCCATGTTATTAAAAATTTTAATCAATCCTAAAACTATTGTACGGATACTAATTTAGTCTTAAATTTTTTATTTTTTGTCAATTTAGTCCTAAACTTTTGCGCAAAATTTCAATGTGTCATTCCGACCAATTTTTACTGGAAATTGCTAACATAACAATCCAGTCATACCCAGCCGTTCTATGTGCACCACGCCACTATTTCTCATCGAAAATTGGCTGAAATGACTATATTGGAATTTCGAACAAAAGTTTATAACTGAATTAACATTCATACAATAGATGTAGGACTAATTGGATAATTTCTCCTATATATTTAGTTAATTTAAGTAGTACCTTTGGGGGTATTTTTTAATGTATGAGTGGAGCATATAAATTTATAATGCTAAGCAACAATCTCTTGCAACCGAAAATCCCAAGAAATGACAAGGACGTGTGATTTATAACTCGGCAACATGCGTGAATCTCTAGAAAAAAAATTAGGTCATTTGGTCCCTCCCCCCCCAAAATCCATAAATCAAGTCATGGAATGCACGAGAGGTCACGAAGCAAAAAAAAAATTGGGGTACCTGGAGAGAAGTGCGGCGCGATTATTGGTCGAACGAGGTGGCGTGCCCATCAATTTTGGTTTTTTAGGGGGAGAACATGTACGTGAGGTGATAGAGGTGTTTGACGGAGGCCAGGGGACCAATTTTGAAAAAAAAGAAAAAGAAAAAAAAAGAGAGGGAGTTTGGTCAAGGCTGCCGAAGAGGCATTGACTTAGCCAATCGATCTAATTGGCTTGTCACCTATTTAATGTGAGCCAACCCATCGATGGTGGTGATGTTTCCGCATTCACATGTTAATTATTTGACAAATAGAAATTCGCAATTCACACGCGGAGTCTCGTCCTTATCTCGCCATCCATATTTCGCATAGAGCTTCCATCTTCTTCTTCTTTCTTTAAGGTATCGGCCGAGCCATGAAAGGTTACTTTTGCGAGAGACATCGTTATCCATAAAATCATATTTACAAAAAGTATGTTCAACTTTTTCAACATGCGAAATTTCGTTTTGGTTGCTCATGTTTACATGACACATAATATGAAATTTTTGATTTTTAAATCGCGATTTCTCCCGTTCATATTAACCTTGGAGGGTCGGTAGCTTGTATAGAATTTGTAATGGATAGAATATACAAAGTTTGTAATTCCATACAAAAATGATTCTTTTGTATTGCGTTTGAATAAATACTTGTATTTCTAAAATACCCTTGGGGCCTCTCAATATAAAAGTTATTCCCTCACTCATATATGACTCTTATAGAATATATTTGTCGAGATACAGATTTTTACATATATAGTTGTTGTTTTCATGATATTGTAGATTAAATTGACGTTCTTAATTTATCGATATATATATAAACACAAAATAAAAGATTCGATGCACGTGGTATCTAGCGGCCATCACAGTAGGCGATGAAGATTCGACGCAGACAAATTTTAATGGAAATTATAATGTAACGATGAATTATATGTCTGTGGTTGCAATATTTTCTATGTTCCCATCTTTGTGGTCCCACGCGCAAGTGGGACAAGACAAGGCGGTCGCATCCCACTTTTTTCTTTTTTCCGGAGATTAGATTTTTGTTTTGTTCCACCAAACACGACTGGCAAATAAATAAATAAAACATCAATAATTAAATATATCAATATAATATATACACCGTCGAGTTTAAGATAATTTTGAATAAAGTTCCACTCATGAAGTCTCTCGTTGAACAAAGAAAAAATATAAATGATGTATTTTGTTGGGTTGAAATTTATTTAATTGTTATTAGAAAAGTCAGGGTTTGATGGAACCTTTTGGCGAGCATTTCGGACATTATGATTACAAGAAAGAAATCATTAGGACCAAGATCTGATTTTGTATTCAAAGAGGGGGCCCCACCCGATGTTGAATTTTGTCCTCGTCGGATGATTCTTGAACCGCAGGTTCGGCTGAGGAACTCTCTCAGTAGCTTCCTCGGTCTTGACTCTTGACCTTATCCATGCACGATTTATGTCATGCAACACGTCACGAGGTCGACTTTTTTTTTTCCAAAGTGCTAAAAAAAATTATTATTAATATTTTTTTAATATAATCTCTTGTTGGCGAAGAAAAAGATATCAGTAGCGTTTTCCACAATCGTCTGTTCGTATCTTGGTCAAATGCCTCGGATCATTCTCACCTATAGCCACGAGGCAACAGTGACAATTCATTGATCATCGACACGAAAAGGAAAATTGCCAAATCTCCAATTTAAATCAATGAAATGAGTGTGGCCCAAGGAACACTTGGGGTTTTTTTTTTAATTATTATTTTAAGATTTAATTATGAAATTTTCCCGAAGACCCAGTTGCTGGAAGTCTCTCTACCTAAGGAGACTAGGGGCACAACCTAATTGAATCCATTAATTATAAGTACATGAAAAGTGGAGCTAATTGTATTTTTTGAACAAAGAAAAAGTCAAAATCCGTTGAGTTCAAAGCTAATGGAAAATTCACGTGTTGTTTATAATAATCAAAAGTAGTCATGGGAAATCTCGAGCTTCTTTGATAAGCCTGTTCTTGAAGCCACCGGCTTCTAATATTCTTTGTTTAGCTTTTCTTTTTGACAAGAAAACATACTTTAGATAGGTGAATTTCGGACCCATAGAACGTTGTAGACAAGCTAGGCGATATGCAAGTTAAAGTGCAAGTGAGTGCCAAATATGAAACTGTTCGTACTTGATGGTATCGGGATTTGAGAATTGAACTCGCGTCTATCTATGGAATTTTTGTCAATCAATATTCTTGTCCCTTTAGCTATTTTGGGCACTAACAATGTAGACAGACAAAACTAGTAGTGGAAAGGATGTTGTAGTCACAACTAGCTAGTGTAATTAATATATATCACCCTCACACAAAGTTTCCACCGGATATCATTCTTCCATCACATACTTTTGTATATCCATCCCAAGATAGTCTAGACAATATTCTTAAAATATATTAAGCTTCTTATAGTGCTTCTTGATATGCTTATATCTGATGTAGGCAAACCTCATAAATGTTTTGGATTGGACACTTTATAGATTGCATACAATGTGTGATGTTGATTCAACCATCATTTCAACGAAAGGAGACAACTCCGTCACTCTAATTATAAGTAGAGTCGTTTTGGAGTTGGATAACAGTGCAAATCAGGTTCCATTAGTTTAAGATCGCAACGTCTCGAGTAAGATTTCTGCAGACCAATCACCAGCTCTGTGGATATATATATATATATATATTCATGGCTGAGCTTTGAGACAAATATAACTCTTGTTCGAACATTCTAAACAAAGCAGGAAAATGTAAATGTAAATTAAGAAAGGGTTGATAACAAAAGAAAAAACGAGCGGAGATGGAGGCGGCAAATGGTCAATGTGAGGTCCGCATTGTCAACGTTGAGAGAGGTTGCTCGGAGAGAGGAAAGCGGTGAATGAGGAAAATTGTCAACCCAAGCAAAGCATGGCGCGAGAAATGACGTTCGCGTGTTTTGCCTGCGTATGCAAACATCGCGACGTGTGCTCTCTCCTCTCCCATAAGCTGGTAGCCGCGGGATTTAAGCCACGACGCTCCTGCATATGTTTGGTCCATGTCACTAGAGAGAGAAGTACTGAAACCCGGTATGTGCCCAGCTCGCATACGAGATCGGCCCTGCGTAAGGCCCACGTGATCTAACGACATCATGTAAGTTGGACTCTCATACACCAAGTGTAGGCAATGATCGCTCTACGTTTAATGTTTATGTTGGGATGTGATTGATAGTTCCGCCGCTTGAGACATTTCAGTAAAAACTCCAATAGATGGAGTTTGGTAAGTTTGTTCTTCACCATTATTTAAAGAACCCAACTACAGAAATAGAGAAGCTACAAAAACAGATTAAGCTCATCCAAGATGGCAAATCTATTCCGTCTTCAGATCCACTGTTCCAACCATGGTGACCGATCGGGATAACAATTTCTCCACCCAAGTCTTCTTCAATTTTTGCTTCAATTATTGAAGAAGCTCTGAACTCTGACAAGGCTGATATTGTCACTCTTCATGATTGGATTAGAGAAGTGAGAAAAGAAAAGAGATTAAAGAAGAGAAAAGCCGAAATCAGTTGTTTTCGAAGAACCTCCACATTCACATCTCAAATCCTTTGGAGGGGGTTTGGGGTTGCTCTGGTGGGGATCGTAAGGGGTAGCGCCTTCAGGCCACAAGAGGACTTTTATAGTTTGAGTCCGTATTTTATTGATAGTTTTGGCTTAGATCAATGAATAATTACTGAGTGGACAAGAGCTTTTTGGCCTCTAGGATTTTTTTGTGACGCCTACACATAATCATTTTTTTCTTGTAATTGGGAATTGAAATGGAGAGAGGGATGTGCCAATTATAGTTAAATCGCATGCTAAATGTAACTCTAGTTTAAGGGTGAATTAGGAAAAAATCTATATCTCGCTTTCTCTTTTTCATCTTTACTCTTCATTTCGTTGTATTTGTACACTTAATCCTAACAGTTAATGACATCACCTATCCACTGTTCTACCCTACACTGTCGCTCTCATTTTCTCAATTTCCGAAATTTGAACACCGGACCCCTTGCAAGTGCGCCCCCACCTCAGCCCAATGGTAATGTTTATGCCATCTTACCTGACAGACTTTGGAGAGTCGTAACACGTAAAAACATTTGATTGAATACATGGCACTAATGCTAATTATTCTCGCCATACAATTATTACACGAAACACTTTACTGAGCGGCACAATCGTCCACGTGAATAAAATAGCAGATATATAATTTCCTTTTTACCAAGGAAAATGAGTAGATCGATCGTCAATGAAAATTTAATACGACCAATAAAAAACAAAAGTTGGTCCAACTACGACGAGTCTACATTTTGACAAGTGGAGATGCCTATAAATATTTTATTTAGACCTTCTGCAATTAATACCGTAGAATTTTCCTCCTCCAACTGGCCTACAACCTAAACCAACCCTTCAAGTTCAAGCCAAAATTTTATGCTTCGATAAGATCGACCAATCGTTGCAATTTGCAACGGGATAATGAAGGAAGATATTTTTGTAATACGTGAAGTTCTTTCTTTGGTGAGTATTATCACCTTCCGCATTAAGCAAATTCGTAAACGAATTAGGAAATAGTTCTCTAGGTGATTAGAAGAAAACATAACTTCTCATGGACCCCGCCTTTTGTATTTAAATAGGGTTGACACCAGACCTTCCAAAATTATGATTTAAAAAAAAAAAAATCTAGATCGGAACTAGTGAACCAATCTCCTTTCTTGAAGATACGTCTATGAATTCAGTCCGGTTCCATTTGGAAACTTGACTGAACTGGCCTTGGAACTAGAGTTGGTTCCAAGTTAAAAAAAAAAAAAAGGGAATCAACCATGTCAGGATAGGTTCAAAGTTCAAAGTCTAGAACCTATTCAGTGTAGTCACCTTTAAATCGATCACCTCTAGCTATCTGTCTCGGTTATAAGTAAATAAGGGATGTTTTACTTCAATAAGAAAAGTTTGTCCTTTCGTGAAATAATAATAATAAAAGAATAATTGCATTGAAAATCCAAAAACTTATCAAGAAGGTACAATTGAATCCTAAAACTTCAAAAAGTCCAATCAATTCCTAAAGTTTGTTAAAAAAGTGCAATTGAATTCTAAAAATTGTCAAGTTTGTGTAAACAAGTCCTAAAACTTGTTAGCATTTTTCGTTTGTCAAGTTGAATGGAGTTAATGAAAAGATTTGATTGTACTTTTTCAAAATTTTACGATTCAATTGCATTTTCGTGATAAATTTTAAAACTTAATTGCACATTTTGAAAGTTTAAGGACTTGATTAAACTTTTATGATAAGTTTTAAGACTTTCAATACATTTATCCCTAAAAAATGAAAAAATGAAAAAGAATCGGTCGGTTCTTAAGTAAATCTTGGAATCTGATCAGACCGACATGCTCTTGGTACTAAAGTCTATGGGATAGGTTCCAGACTTAGCCCAAAATTGATCACTCCTATTTGAAAATAAGCTTTTGGGGAAGTCGTTTTTACGTTAGCCTACGCTTGATCGAAGTTGTCGTAAGTTATAACCCATGAAACTCCTCGGATATAAATGTGATGCAATCGACAAAGCAATAAATAGAAACCATTCTGGTATTTAGATCGATGCTCTAAAAAATAACATCACATTGTATGTGATTTGCTTTATCCATCGCGGTAGAATCGACCACGTAGAAATTTTTGTAGGAGCATGTGTACCACAGCATCTACAGAGGTCACGTGGGAAGAGCAGAGAAAAAGGTCGAGAGACCACATACCACATCATGGCAACCAGTCAATGATGTCCAAGCGGCAAGTTGAGCCGACTTTGGGAACCGGCCAGTTTAGCTGATGTAAGCGATGACATCAAATCCTCCCGAGGCACCCCCTCTCACACGTGCTCCGCTGGCAACGCCACTCAACCTCGGACACGTGTCGCCGTCAAAGGCTGCGTCCAGTTCGTCTCTCCTGAGATACAGCCTGCAGCACGCTTCGTCATAATGTCCTTTCCCATGTGTCGACGCTTGATATCCGAGCACGCCCCGCTTCTCAAATATATATAAAGCCCCGCTCGCCCTCTCTCCCTTCCTTCATCCATTCTTTCGTTCAAAGATAGAGCAAAGGTCTCGAGGTTCCAAGCTTCTTCTTCTGGGGGTTTCTACTCTTTTCCTCACTCGAGCCACGAGAAGAGAGCGAGAGGTCGCAGAGAGAGAGAGAGAGAGAGAGAGAGAGGGAAGGTGAATGAAGGCTGAGTTGAACTTACCAGCTGGGTTCAGGTTCCACCCAACGGACGACGAGCTGGTGAACCACTACTTGCTTCCGAAATGCGCTTCTCAGGCCATCGGCGTCCCGATCATTGCCGAGATTGATCTCTACAAGTTCGATCCATGGCAGCTTCCAGGTGCTTAAGAGTTCTGGGCCTTTCCTTGTTCGAAAGTTGTGATTTTTTTGAGTTGTTTGTTTGGATGGTTCGTTTCTTTTTATGGGTGAGTGATTCTTGATGTTGGGTCGGTGCTGTTATGAACAGTTAGTGGATCTTTATGCAAATCTGAACATCTTCTCTGTTATGTTTCCTCTGATTGATTTGGGTTTTTTTTTTCTCGTGTGCTGAGCAGTCACAGGTATGAGATTCTGGTCCGTTCTTTGGATCAATTTCCTCGCTGTTCGCTTGGATTGTGTTTGATTGATCAAGTGTAAAAACAAGAATGGATTTTTTTTTGTCTGACAGATTTGATTATGTGAGATCTAGGCAATAAAAAAAATCAAGGAAGAAAGAGGATATGAATTCTTGCTGAACTAAACTCCCCTGAACTACTCATTCTCATGCTTATCTGATATAAATTCCATGCTGGATGGTTGATCCGATTTAGATAAACCCGTGGGTCAAAAGAAAAATGTGAATTTTTCAACACGTTTGGTTGAAAAATCTGGACGATTTTTCCCCAGTCACTTGCCTAAATTCCGCCGCTGATGTGTTTTCGCCTTCTTCCTTTTCGTGTGTAGACATGGCTTTGTATGGTGAAAAGGAGTGGTACTTCTTTTCTCCCAGGGACCGGAAATATCCTAACGGTTCACGGCCGAACAGGGCTGCCGGTACCGGGTACTGGAAAGCTACCGGAGCCGACAAGCCGATTGGACGGCCAAAGCCGCTCGGCATCAAGAAGGCGTTGGTGTTTTATGCTGGAAAAGCTCCTAAGGGAGTGAAAACCAATTGGATCATGCATGAGTACCGTCTGGCAAATGTTGACCGATCAGCCAGCAAGAAGAACAAGAACTTGAGGGTAATTGTTTCTTCCCCTGTGTTATTGCTAAGCTTTTGGTTGTAGATTGAAGGGAAAATAAAATATTTCCTGTGTAAGTTGTTTTGGGAAATATTAGAATTAGAGCTAATCTTAACAACTAGTACGAGCCAATGACCGTAACAGCTGACGATGTACAGTGGTCTGGCAATGATTTCTTTAATTTGAAGGAAAGCGATTACCGTAATTGAAACAATAAATTTAGGCAAGTTAGCCAATTTTGGATTGCAGAAAAGATTTTGCTGTGGATTGTGTTTATGACCATTAAATAGATGACAGAAATTAATTCGAAAATCTTGGCTAATAAGAGCTTGAATGTGCTATTTTCGCAGCTTGACGATTGGGTCTTATGTCGAATATACAACAAGAAAGGTCAGATAGAGAAGCATTACGTGTCTGACCAAAAGCCTGTGCTGTTCCCGGAGATGGAAGATAAGAAGCCAGAGCCGTGGATGCTCAACCAGAATTCATTCTCACCGCAGCTGTCACAGCTCGTGCAGTCACCAATGACCAACGATCTTCTACATATAAACACCTCGGATTCGGTTCCGAGGTTGCACGCAGAGTCGAGCTGCTCAGAGCATGTGGTGTCACCTGATTTCATGTGCGAGAAGGAGGTCCAGAGCGATCCTAAATGGAATGAGTTTGAGTTCATCAATAGCTACTTCTTAGACGAACCCTTTGCAGCTCAAGTGCAGTATCAGCCAGTTCAGGTCTCACCATTGCAGGACATTTTCATGAAACCATTCTGATCCCACAAAAAAAAAGAAAAAAAGCCAAAAAGGAAGGCCAGAAACATTAGATTCGTGGATGCATCTCACCCCATTCTTGTTAGGTTAGTATAAGATTCTTGTTAGGTTAGCAGTAGAAACTTATTATCATTGCAGTCTTCAAATTCAATGGGTTGGGTTGGCTATGATGGGTGTGCTGGACTTCGACAAAAGATGGTAACTATTCAAGAGGTGCAGATGGGTTTTGTTGCAGTGGCCTTGATTCATTGAACGTTGCCCGATCCTGTGGCTGATGTTCCATGAGGTTTTTGGCTCGTCGTGGAAGCCTAGGATCATGTTTGATCTTGTTCATGTAGAGAACATTCTTCTATATGTCCTAGGATTGTATTAAATTCTTTCATATATCTCCTATTCTGGACTCGGTTCCAGTTCATTATAGCTGTCGGAATCAGAATGGTATAAAGACTGTTCATTTGTTAAAGGGACAGGGCTGGAGTTTGGCTTTGGTTTGGTGTAATTAATGTTCATGGGCTGGACAAAACTAATTATATGTATATACAGATGATTCAAGGTTGTATCCCTTGTCAAGTTTTGACCATTCATTTTTAAAGCTCATCAGGTGAAGGATGGAGATCAGCGTTATTCCCCACGTGATTTGGTGGGGTGGGTTGAAAGTGAAAAGTATGACATCCGGTGGAATAAGAAAGGCTCTTAACTTGAAATTTTCTCAGTGGGTTGGCGTAGAATTTTCGCATGGCCTGCAGAATCACCATTATATCCTTACACTGTCGACTTAAACAAGAAAAGATTGCTGCAAGAAATGCAGATATTTCAATTTAATACGCCTATGCCTTTTTTTTATTAGGGTCCTCAAAAGTGGAGATCCTCAAGTAACAAGACTGATATTGCAACAGCAAAGCCCAACTGCAGTTTTAATTTTATTAGTGTGAAATAGATGTCGAGGGAGATGGGAGAAATCTTAAATCCTGTATCTACCAAAGAACATTTCATCTTCTTGTGGTGGATCATGCCTCTAGGCTTGAGTTTAACTCAATTGAAGGTAAATCAAACCTGGAACATTGGGCTGAACAAGAAGTTGGAGTATGAATAAGGATCAGATTCTATTTATCATCAACATGGCAATACTTATCAAGCGTGGCTGTATTCGAGTTCGCTTGGGGTATACTCGTAAACAATTGTGCTATACACATAACATCCAGTACAGTAAGACAAATGAAAACGTTAGTATTTACAAGTAAATTGGCAATGATAAGCTTCTTAGGTGAAGGCTTGGTTTGAAGCACGGTGCTTCCATGATTCTGATCTGGAAGTACAGAGATTTCATGAGGAGCTCCTTGTCAATTAGGCTGCGGTTGCTCTGGACTTTGGAGGTCGACTGCAATCTGCAGAAGCCCATCCCATCCGTTGCCTCTCGTTGTCGTAGATTACCATCTTGTCCTGCATCGATATGTCTGCAAAACCGACGAACAAGGGTAGATACAAAATTAAATGAAATAAATCTGCTTCGCTGCAATAGTGCAGTACATCTGAATGGATATGATCTTCGAGGACATTTTTTCGTTGTCTGATCATATCTTCAATGATTTGCTTTCTTTCAAATTTTCCATTGACAATGTCTCAGGTGCAAAACAAATACCGTGATAAAAATGCCACCTTATGGAAGACTCTTACCTCCAATCACATTCATATTTTGGAGCCCTACTTCAGTTCCATTTAAAACTCCCATGCAAACGTTTCCCTTGGACTGTCGAAACCATTGCAGTCAGCAAAAAACATACATATCTAACTTGCCAGAATTTTGAGAGATGAAGGCATTCACTTACCGATATAATCAAATATGATTCGGGGGGAACTTCAAATTGGTTTTTGGTTCTTCCACCGCTATTAAAGCTGAGTGCAAAGGGCTTGAAGTACTTCCTGACATCGCGGATGTTTTTGAAAGGCTTCCTGCCTCTCCAGCAGAGTGGGAGCGTGTGGTCGTCTAATGCTTTGGTGAAGGGCTTTCCGTTGAGTTCTTTCTTCACCTGAAAGAAGAGAGAAGTTCCTTACGGTGTTATATCTCAATATTTTTGGTGAATGGTGTTAGTTCTCAAACTCAAGCACAACTGAAAATCCTGGAAAGATAGTGATATGTTCGGACATAAATAGTGACATACTAAGTATGTTGTTGCACTGTGTCCCGGATTTTCACATACTAATTCACGATTGCCTCTAACTCACCGCAAGAGCTAAGGCTTGATATGCCTGAGAACTGAAGTAAGTATAAGAGCTCCCGCTATCGACTACTAGCAACAGATTTTTCAATCCAGTGGGATTCCCTGCAAAAAGGAGCTCCGCGGTCCCAGGAGAATAGTGTTTTCTGAGATGCATATAAGAAAGTTCAATTTTAGTTGATAAAAGATGAGAAATAGACATGGTGAAAAAGCGGAAGAACAGAGAATATACGAGTAATCATGAGACATAGGTGTCCACATGATGCGGGAGGAGTCATAAAGGTCGTCACCGAAGAAGAGAAATCCACCACCACGCGCACTCAAGCAGTGGCCTAGTACGTTCGGCACCAAACCTTGACTACTTAGCTGTGATACGATGCTGGACTTTCCCTTACCGAGCCCGAGCACTCCGTCTAAGAAAGGATTGGACGGACCGGGGATCTGATCATATCCACATCTGTAGAGAAACTATCACCACATAAGAAATGGTTACAAAGGCAAAATTGATCTGAGCAGGCTCTGACCGACATAAATGAAGAAATTCCTGTCTGGCCAAAAGAAAGTATGGTATGATCAATTGCTGAGTTGGTATAATCAGTAAGGCTGGCCAAGCATAATTGGGAGAGCATGTGAAGTCACCTACCCAAGAGCGACACGAGGACTAAGATCCCCGCCTCTGTAGGACTTGAAGGAAAAGACATCATTTACAAGTACACCAAGAGAAGAGCCACCATCTGCATACTGAACCTCATAGTCACATTGCTCTGGGTTGTCACATTTGTAGTCGCCCGGTGAATGCAGGGACGCGCAAATTGGGTCCCTGCAGATTACTAGGTCTCTGTTGGGTCGATAAAGTGGATGTGGCGTCTGCAATAAGAAAATGACGGAAAGTTATCAGGACTTGTCACCCCGCATAACATCATGAGACCATGCGAAACAAACATCCGAGCAAAGTTTTAGGATTATTAATCAGAATTCATAGGTTTGAGAAACAAGTCGATACGACACCTAAAAACTATTAAAATTTACCTGGGTGCATTGTTTACAAGGGGCATCACATTGGAGCCATGTGAGGTCACTACCAGTATCAGGATCAAGAAAGTAAGGCTTTGGTGGCTGCCCGATGTAAATAGTTGTGTTATATGACCTGAAACCGGCAGTTCACTTAATCATCAGTCTTAGCAAATACACAAGCTTTTATAATCTTCAGATCTGATTATTGCATGAAGAGAGGAGCATTACGCTTCAAAAGATCTAACAGCCAATTAGCAAAGCGTGACAGAAAAGGGACAGAAATGAATGGCAGGCAAAGTGAGAATGAAGTTAACAATTGAGAAACAATCGGCGACTAAGAAAGTTAAGAAAAGCACTGCATCTCCATGACATACAGAAAGGAAATAGATGGAAATTGAAAAAACGCAACTTTCCCTTGCGAAGAAAGGTACGGTTTGATGTTATGATAACCATATAGAATCTACCAAGCAAATTTTCCCCTTGACATGAAAGATTCAGTTTGACGATCAACTCATTGAAACTTCAGGAATTCCGAAATCAGGCGATAATAGTCTCTTTGATTACCACTTGGTGAGACATAGGTCACCATGACATTGGATTGGATGAATCTTCAGGTCATCATACCAACGAAACAGCAATACAACGCAGTAACTAGCCAAACAGTTGGAACTTTCATTATTTTTTGGAGGAAAAAAGACATTTCCATATCACCAAAGACAGTTAAATAGTGAGAGATGACCCATGCCTTCTAAACATCAACACCACAGCAGAGAGTCACACAGGTATTCAGGAATTAATTGAAGGAGCCAAAATGCAGGTACATCACCTCTCTCTCTCTCTGTGACTGATAAATGAAACACCGAACTGAAGTGAAGACAGATCAAGAAGTGTACCCAGTTGGGAAAACATTGCCGTGAAGTGGAAAGACAGCGGATGACCCGACCCGATTGAGAACTAGCGACGATGACGGCGACCCGAAAGTCAAAGGTGCTTTCCCTCTGCTCAGATCACCTCTAAAAGAAGAAGAAGAAGAAGAAGAAGAAGAGGAAGAGGAAACACACCAGCTCGACACAATTATCACCAACGCCACCAAACCCACTTTCTCTTTCCCCATCCTCTCTGTCTCTCTCGCTCTGATATAACTGATGAATGAGCAAGAATTAACCGTTCTTGGTCAAACTCAAACCTGCCACTGTTGTTGTCTGATTATTCAGACCCAACAGCAAAAAGACCAGGTGGAGGGCAATTAAAGGGCGGGTTTCTTGCATGGTGAAGCGAATGATTGGCGAGGATTTATGCTGATGTCTAGCTTGGGAGCCAAGGATTTCGAATTGGAATAGCTTGCGAGATGGGGGCGTGTAGGTCGCGAGGGGGGATTCTAATGACGTTTCTTGTTTCCCGTTGTTTGGTAATTTGAAGGAGTTAGAAATGGTATTATTCCTTGTGATGGGTGGAAATCTCCGAGAGGTTCTTTACTTTAATTTCTGGTTTATGCTTATTCCTTGCGTTGGCAAATTGCGGTCGTTAATCTCGTTATCTACCCAAGAAAGGATTCTCTGTCCTCTTGATTGAGGTACGATGATGATCGAAACGATGACGAAGTTTTTTTTTTTTGGTTTTATTTATTTGGCTATGAATGTGGAAGATTGCTAATATCATGCACGAAAGACATCTAAAGTGGGACCGAGCAGTTTGAGTCATGCATGGAGTTCATTTTGGGAACTTCTGGGAACTTTCTTAAAAAAGGACAACCATTTTTTTCGTAAAGTGCGGGAGGTGTGTCGCGGCTATCCAGTGCGCACCTCATTGTTTAGGTAGGGTAGGAACAACATAAAATGCGAAAACCAACAATTTGTAAGCGTTAGGCGCGTGAAGATGTTGATGTGCGTAGAATTGACATATCAAAGAATGAACCACGTGGTTGGTATCTATAAAAATAATGAGTGAATATAGAAGACAGCTAATATATTGATAAGCAACGGCCAATTTAAAGTGAAGAATGTTCAAATGTCATATATGTATCTCATTTCCTTACGACAAATATCGAACCCTTCTCTTTTTTTTATAAGTAAAGATTTCCTTTCTAGCATTTCGATTCAGCTCGAAAACTCTTCTAACTCTATCACAATGGTCGAGTGCACGGAAATCGACGTTTCTTCAGTTCCAATGGATCCGGGCTCGGGCAAGAATTCGTCTGCAAGAAGTTCCTTCAGTGCAATCAATTTGCTCCAATATCCCATCAATTGGGAGAAGAAGAGAAGGGGCAAAAGAGAAAGGTGACGAGACCCACGTCACAACTCAGGACCGTGGGAGCATCCAATGAATTGGACACTAGATACACTGCCACTACAAGCAGAAGAAGGAAGACCCAAGTCACCCCAGAAGAAAACAAAGATGAAAATAGAGAGAGAAGCAGTAGAAAAGAAAGCCCACCGAGACAAAAAGGACCTGCCACACCCCACACACACACACACAAAAAGAGAGAATCTTGAAAATAGATAAAATTAAGACAGTAATGAAAAGAATTACACAGTCAAGACAATTTTATAAGTTGGAAAGTGAAATCTGGTGCGGAAAGAGTGTGTGTGTGTGTGTTTTTTTTTTTCCTTTTTTTTCTTGGTTTTTGAAGCCGAATTACTATTTGAAAAATGAGGACAAAAATGAAACGAAGGGCAAAAAAAATATATATATATAGAGAGAGAGAGAGAGAGAGGATAGAAAAGGATGACTTCACATTCGCTCCGTGCTGTGCGGTAGATAAAGCTAAAGAGTAAGAAGAGAGGGATTCTGTGGATGCTCTACTGTGTAAATTCCACCGTCCTCCTTAAAAATGAGTTGCTGATCGATCCCATCATCGCCTACCCTCCAACACAGAGCTCCAGAGACAGAGAGAGAAGGTACGTTTCTCTTCTGCTTTCCCCTCTCATCGCACCAGAGCTCGCGCGCGCGCCTCCACAGACTCGGGAACTCCATTTGGGTGCGATTTCTTTTGTTTTGCAGTTTCTTTTCAATTGTGAGTGTTCCGAATTTTGCTGGAATCGCTCCTTCACTTCGTTTGGGTCTACGTTAATCCTCGGTCTCCACGACTGCGATACGAGTTTAGCCCCCCTGGATTCTGTGTCTGATGTTTACGAGGGGGGTTGCTTTTGTTTGTTTGATGGAATCCTCGCGCGGTTATGCGGGAGCATACGGAATTGTTGGTGGAATCGTTGTTTTGTATGGAACTGTGCATGTTTGTCTAGTAAAGGAAACTGATTTCCCCCCTCTGCTGCATCAGCTTCCCTTGTAATGAAGATTCTGTCTGTTTCGTGTTGTCCGCTTCTTTCTTCTTTTTTCTTGTCTATTTTTGGTGCAGCGGTCAGGTGGTCTCCTTGCCAGTTTCGCCTAACTCTTTTAACCATTGGTTGGTCCTTCTCTTTTACTAGAATCCTCTGATTCATGTGGTAATATGTTTTGTGACTCTAGATCTGGATTCCATTTGTGGAAAAGGGAACTCTTTCGAATTGGGAATCAAACTTTGGTGCATAAAAAACAAGTTTTTTTTTTTCTTGGTAGGAACTAGGAATGGCAAATATGCTGTGGATGGGATGGGAGTGGGAGAGATGTAAACTGGCCCTAGAATTATCGTGCAATTCGAACGGAAGCCTTAAAAATATACTAAGGCATTCAAGGTGGCAATATAGGGGGTCTTGCCATTCATGGTGGCAATAGATGTAGACTATCCAGCATTTACAGTTTGCAAATTCTTGCGACCCATTCATCCAGAAAATATGTTCGAATGTTGTTACTTCTGCTGACATCTTTTTCTTATTTCTCAAGTGTAGGCCATTGTCTTTTGGGGTGGAATCTAGAGTGGGATCAAATGTTTCTTTTCCTTAATCTGAATATACAGCTCCTAGCTTGTAGCATTAACCAAAGCCTTGGATTGTGCTGAAAGCTTTGAGCTCTTGCAGTTAGTGCTCCGGCATTTCTGACTTGCCTATCTATCCTTGGATTGGGAGTTCCATTTTCTTAAGTGGCTTGCATACGCGGGAAGTTTTCAATGCACACCTGACTGAACTACGAGATTTAACTCCAGTAGTCATATTAGTCGCAAGCATGGTCTAAAATGTCAGAAGGAACTGATTTGCCTTATACCATGGGTAAAGATAATCTCCCACCGACCACCCACAGTGTTGAAGTAAGGAGTGACCGCTGCTCATCTAATGACAGTGATGGTTCAGAAACTCCCTCCCGTCATAGTTGGGAGAAGGAAGCAGGCATGCCAATTTGTCGTGTGTGCCAATGTGTTGAATCTGACCGAAGAGGAGATGCAGCATTAGGGTTTTTGGGTATTACTCCACCTTCTCCTGAAAAAAGTGATGGTGACACGAACACTCTCAATGTCCAGATTGAGCTTTCTCATGCAAAAAATGCCGGAAGAGATTCTAAAGTTATTGAGGTTATTAGTCCTGAAGGGGAGCTTTTTGTTTGTGCTGCTGATTTGGAAATGGGCCACCATCAAGACTCATTGCTAGAGCTCGGGTGTTCTTGCAAAAACGATCTTGCACTAGTACATTATGCTTGTGCGCTGAAATGGTTTGTTAACCATGGATCTACTGTTTGTGAAATCTGCGGACAGATTGCCAAAAACATAAGGATTGCTGACTTCAAAAAGGTTGTTGGTTCTTTGAAGGAATACGAAGTGTTAAGGGAAAGAACAGCTAGCGGGGAACCCAACCCTTTACAATTGCGTATGGGTATGACTGTTGATCCTGATGCTCTTGCTGCTATTCGTAGGCAACGTCTCAGCGAGATTTCACTGTGGTTTAGCCCACACCACAATAGTTTAATCAACAACAACCAGAGTAACATTGCTTCGCAAGTTGTTTCCGAGCAGCCTTCAACTATTGTCAATCAAGACAATGGCAATGGCCCTTCTGAGAATCCTGCAACAAAATGGGCAGTCGAAGGAACTGGGATTTTGCTTGCTACAGGATTACTAACTGTTACTCTTGCATGGCTTATAGCTCCGCGAGTTGGAAAGGTAGACTAGTTATTATGCTAGCTTTGAGCATCTTTTTGCCTGCTTACTTTTCTGCTTAAGCTGCCTTTGGATCATATGGTTCTGGTTAATTGTCTAGTGCTTGGTGATTTGGAAACATATGCCTCTAGACTGTTGGATCCTGGCATGTTTGAATGGAAGTCAGCTGTCCAATAAATAACCCAGCCGTGATCTTCATGTAGGGAAAGAATAAAAGTTAAAAAATAACAAGTCTAGTACAATGCTGCAGTAATCTGCAAGGGATAGATGGGATCGCTAAACAGACAAGAACAAATCTGAAAAAGTTTATCGTGCTGTCATAGATCACTCTAGCACCAGTTTTCATGACATGTCATATTGCGATCCTTAAAAAAATGTTTAATTCAGTGATAATCAGATAAAAGCGACGCGAAATTGGAGAAAGTGACCTGCTTATCTTTCTATCTTATTATGTAAGACTTTGCTTTGTATTTGTGCAGCTATTCTTTCAGGCTTTGAGCCAATGTTTGTGCAGCTAGTTCCTTTACTTAAACAACGTAATTCAATTCATCCAGCTCCATAGGCCATCAGTTTTGCTCCATAAATCCTCTTTTGTGGATTGATTAAGTCGAAAATCTCAATATGCACCTAATTTCATGATTGGTTCACAACTTCTCTACATTCAAGTTCTTTTTTCTATTGTAAATGCGGACTTGATGGGCAGATGTTTCCTAAAATTACTTTATAATACCGGCAAATCAAAATGTGGACCAAAACTTTTTAAAAGTTCATCCCAATAAATAAAAAAAAAAAGGAAAAAAAGCTAGGAATTTTCGAGTTTTATATGTTGAGTCAATAGCATTGGGAGATAAACTTATTTATGCTCCCACTTGTCTAAGACTAATATCTTAGCAAACCTGATGAGATCATATGGGAGTTGCTACCATTGCTGGTAGCCTATGTGGGTTGTGGTGTCGGCTAGGCCATTGGAGTAGTAATTTTTTTTTTCAATGGAGTAGTATTTAGGTTTACTGGGGTGTAGCAAATTTGGAAGGTAAATGGTCCCATGAGGTTGGTTAGTCTATGCAGTTATATTTGAGTGCACAGACATGTTCATCTCTTCAAATATAACATGCTTGATAGTACTATTGTTTGATGCAGGATTTGCTTTTATTTGAAGCTTTTAAAAAATTCTGCGGTATCTCTCCTTGTTAGCATTGAATCTAGTTGTTCTGTTGCAACAAGTTTCCTTGTGACGCGATTCTGTGAACTAACAGAACAGATTCAACTCTTATCTGCAGAAAACAGCTAGAAGTGGTCTTCATATACTTCTGGGTGGCGTTTGTGCCTTGACAGTCGTGGTCTTCTTTCGCTTTGTAAGTGGATCAGTTACTGTTATTCTTTGCATATTTATGCACATTGATTGTGTTTGTCTTTGAGAAGACAGAAGTACAGGTTCGTTACTATTTTAATAGGGGTAGAACTGTATAGAAAACTTCTTTAGTTTTCCTGAAGAAAACAAACACAAGATTCATATTTGTTTGGCGCTTGTAGTTCGTAAGTCTTGATTTAATGACTAGTTGTTATATATTAATGGAACCGTAGAAAATTTAAGTCAGTCGTTAACAAGGTTCTGTGGATTCACTTGGTTAGAAATATCATCTGCTTTCGTAGTCTCCCACTGTTCAATCATCTGCGCCAGTTGCAAAAGAGCTGCCTCACTCTCTGTCCATGTGTTCACTGAATGCTCAATAGCTATGGAGTTATTTGACTATCTTTAGTTATTTTGTGGAACCTGGATATTATGATTGCACTAGTGATGTTTTATATGTTTTTGTCCAATGAAACGTGATCGAGTCTGGGCAGTGACCATGGTCCATGGTCAATGTATATTCATAACGCTTTTGATTAAAACTTTCCAATGGTCAATTTCCACTTGTAATTTTTTAGCACTGATTTAAATCTGAAAAGTACAATTCTCTATGGGTGAGCCTTAACTGGCATTTTTTTAACTGCAAAAGTTTGTCTAAAGAAGTGCATCTATCATCGGCAGAACCGTTCAAGCTTTCACATTGTTGACTTTGTTATCGATTTATTGACTTCCAAAACCCTGCTCAACCCAAAACTTGTTTACTGATTCTAGGTTTCCTGTCTTCTCTTTTGAATGAATTCTGCAGTTTGTACTAACCAGAATCAAGTACGGACCGGCACGATATTGGGCAATCCTCTTTGTTTTCTGGTTTCTGGTATTTGGGATCTGGGCATCAAGGACGCATGGTGCACATACAACGTGAAGTCAGTCAGAAGATATTGTAGCTGCCTAGCAAACATAGATTTGCGGGACCTTGTAATTAGATATCAGAGCTCAAGATTATCTGTTTGTCTTCATTCTTGATTTGGAATCAATCAGATGTATGAACGTATCCTCTTGTAGTCCAATATGAGCTATTACTTGTGGTAGATCATTAGGTCGGGCGCGAGTATTCTGATTAGTCTTCTGCATTTGGATTGATGATACAGAGTGGAATGATTCATGGTCAGGAGCATCAGTAGCTGCTGATCCTTGGACCAAATATTTCGAAGGTATAAGTGGTCACCCGAAGCTTATCTTGTGTGATCAACTTTGTGGCTCTTCCTGTGTTACTTGCAGTAAGTGACGTCACTTTTTTGGTGTCTTTTGTTTTGTGGAGTTGGAGTTTTTGAAAGATAGAGGTGATTTATTACCAAACCATGACAAGCCATTTCCTTTCCGGGGTCAGTACTATGGGAATTTATTATTCTTTTTTTGACATTGTTGGGCAAGAGCAATGGTTTTTAAGGTCGCTCTCAGGTTCAGCCCTGTCCAGGCCCACCCATTAATTATGTCTACTCAATTTTAACAGCCTAGCAGGTCATGTTTGCCGACCACGGGTATTACGATCGAAATAAATCTTAGTGATCGTTTATTTGAAAGAAAATTATTTTTGAAAATTTATTTTGTGACTTTTCAATTTAAAAAAGAATAAGCTTAAATTGAGAGAAAACGTTCTGTTTCTTTTTCCAACTCGTTAAATAAATGAAAGTAAACTAATTTAATATACTATATTATTTAAAATGATTTTCATCGAAATATACCCCCAACACCGAATCGAGGATATCAGCCCTAATTATGAATTTATGGTGAGAAATTAATATGATGCCATCAAGTTAACTAATTTAATATCTATACGACATTGTAATGTTGGGGAAATGGACCGTTATATATAGTTTTTAAAAAAGTTTAGAGTTACTGTAACAGTCAGACAGAGCCGTAGATTGATAGTCATCGATCGTGCTATTAACAAGAAAAGACTACACGTAACAATAAGATTCATTTAAATCTAAAGTTTTGGTAATAAGGTCATATTTGATATATTAAATTCTGTCTTCCTTAAATACTATTTAACATTACAAGAATATTATATTTTTATAAGTCAATATGATTAATCATTTTTTATTTTGAACATATAAATGACTCTTTAACATATTACCTAAACAATTGACTAGAGATATGACTTGAAACAAGTTCAAAAAATTGAAGTAGTTTTACCTCAGTTAAATAGGAAGCATGTTTATAGGTGTATAAAACATTTCCTCCAAACGAGTACACTTCCATAAAACATACAAAAAATAAAATAAAATATACAAGCATGCCGAAAATACAAGTATTCTCCAATAACTGATTTGGTATTACTAAGGGACAAAGATCATGAAGAGAAAGAAGCCTCTGGTTTTTATTGAGAGTATAGTTCAATCACAGAGACAACTGTTCTTACAAACTTAAGCAGCAGATTCCAACCACCAAACCTAGACAAGGAAAAACTAGCATGTCCAATAAGATTTCTTAAGAAAGAATAACCAGGCCTCTAAAACCGATGCAAGAATCGAAATACACGATGCATCAGCCTTCCAAAAATTCTCCTGTAGATGTGCAAATAAAGGGTACAAGACATCCAAGGAAGGAATGTAACAGCAGTAGCTCTCAAGCCCGGCGAAGGCAGAATCTCTGAGGTGGCCACTGCAAATGTTTTGAGAAACAAGCCTTCGGATGTGAATATTAACTAGAAGACACAAGTTGAGCAAATGTAAGTGATGATATGTCGACCAAGTAGACAGGTCTCAGACATCCAAGGAAGGATTGAAGCAGCACTAGCTCTCAAACCTGGCAAAGGCGAAAGCTCTTAGGCGGCCACTGCGAATGTTTTGAGAAACAAGCCTTCAAGTTTGTCATCATCGAAGAGATACTCATCACTAACATGACATTTCACATAACACATTATCCTCAACACCCCCACACATTGTTATAAATCATAACCACGCAACAACATGAAATGAGAAATAGGACTACTACAACACTAACAAAATCCAAGAGCATATCCGACTGTCGAACAATAGACATTAAAGCTCTGCGGTAATAGTCTCAGACATCCAAGGAAGGAAATGTAGCAGCACTAGCTCTCAAGCCTGGCGAAGGCGGAAGCTCTTAGGTGGCCACTGCGAATGTTCTTTGAGAAACAAGCCTTCAAGTTTGTCATCATCGATGAATCAATCACTCTAACATGACATAAACATAACATGTTACTCTCGAAAACCCCCACCCCATGAGGAAAAGTCACACCCACACAAGAATATGAAATGAGAAGCGCCACTGCTGCAAAACTAACCAACCACAAAATCCTATCCAACTGTCAAACAATTGAAATTAAAGCTCCACGGTCATAGTCTCAGACATCCAAGGAAGGATATGTAGCAGCATTAGCTCTCAAGCCTGGCGAAGGCGAAAGCTCTTAGGCGGCCACTGCGAATGTTCTTTGAGAAACAAGCCTTTGGATGTATCATCATCGACGCAAAAGACACGTTACAGTGCAATTTCATGCTGAACAAATATTAACCCTCAAGCTAATCCACACGCGCGCGCACAAACAAATCAGTCTCGCACAGGTTGCACCACAAGGATCAGGATTAACGCTAGAAAACAGAGAGAAAATGGAACTCGAGGCGAGATTTTCCATCCTAAAATGATCAGCAGCTGACTAAAAGAACACGACTTGCTGACAAAGTGAAGCAGATGGACGAAAATCAATGTGCGGGGCTCGTTCATCCCTAAAGCAATCGAAAAATTCCCTGCTAGAGGGGCAGACGTGTAGTCCCAGAACGGAAGTGCCCACCAACAAATTTCTTTGAAACAGCTACTACCGACCTCACGAATCCTACGAGATTTCCAAAATCGAAAGAACATAAAAACTGCGAGTACCACAGAACACACTACGCTAAGGTCAAAGCACGACACGAACCCATAAAGGGCTCGGGACTGCAGATTCCAACAACGCCGCCACCGGAAGAAAGAGAAGAGGAAGCTCGAAGAACCCATTTAAGGACTGGGGACCAAGAAGCGCTCGCCGGGTCGCCGCCTTGCAGAGAGGGACGATGGAGAAGGCTTTATAGAAGCAGAAGAGCTCGCTAGGGTTCTTGGAAGCGTGTAGATGAATCTTGGGACCTTCTTTTGGGCTGAGTCTTGCTCAGTTTTGTGGGCCTCAACTCCCAAGTCCCCTATCTTCTTGAATCTAGGAAGAAATTATTTAAGTTATTTTCATTACCGCAATCCAACCTCGCTCTACGTGAGAATTTTTTAATGCTTTTTTTAATCTTCCATATCTCTTAATTATAAATAAATGTTTGATTTGGGTGTTTCTAATAGTAAAAGAAGATGAGAATGTCAAGTCTTTTATTATATAAGGAATCAAATCTAATTGCGCACATGCATGAAAACTAGTTTTTATATACTTGAAGACATGCGGAAGCTTCTCAAACATGCTTTCGTGAATCGATTAATAATGTTTAGGTCATGGACCCATGTCAGCAAATTTAATTTAATTTAATTTTTTGCAAATTGCGAATTCAATACAATGCAAGTTGCAAACTTTCTGATTTCCATAGCTTAACAAAGAGGTGCTCTCTAACTAATTCGGGTGTCTTTTGAGGAAAATCGATGGTGAGCGATGACGGGTCTACGAACGATAAGCCCCGTTCTTCCGATCTTGCCCGCCGACGTGTCAGAAAACTAACAAAGTCTTTAGAGATATGGTAAGATCGGCTCGACCCAAAAATTACGTAGAGATTTGCTAATAAAAGAGACTTCAAATGAATTGGTGATCTCGAAAAGACAGCCAGCCGACCGCCGAGCTAGGAAGGTAGGCGCGGAGAGATATGGTTGGAAAGCGTGAGTCAAGGAAGAGCAACATAATTTCCACACAGCACAGGTAAAAACTTCTTTAAGTAAAGGAGAGAACCCGTGGTCGTTTGCGAGAGAGAACAGTTGGACGGTCAAAGTTCTTTGGCCCCGGAATCATTCATTTCCAATGGTCCAAGCAAGCGTGAAGACCCAATGTGAAAAGAGACACAGACACTCCTCCTAAGAACAACGGATCTCACAGACAGAGAGACAGATACAGAGACAGTGACAGGGACAGCTTCCACTCCCGTTTCGACGAGCACCAGCCGAAAGATGCTTCCTTTGAAGCTCGTCCGCTCTCTCGTTCTCGGAGAAGCCATCAGCCGCCGCGGAAGCTCTTCCCTCTCCAGAGGCGGCGGCGGCGGCGGCGACGAGGAAGGGGAGAGTGGCGATGAGGTCGAAGAAAGACCCGGATCAAGATCCAGAAGGAGGAGGAGAGCAAGAACCGTCTCCAAATCAAGAACCCCGCTCCTCCTCTTCCTCCCCACCAGAGAGCTCATCCCCGACACGTACGCGCTGGCTCACATTGCCCGAGACATGGGCATGGACCTGTTCCCCACCCCATCGCTCTCCCACATCATCTTCACCTTCCAGTCGCCATCCCCATCCCCCTCTCTGTCCCCGTCTTCCTCTTCCACCTCCCCGTTGTCCTCGTTCCCATCCTCGTGGTCATCCACATCCCTCACTCCCTCCACATTCCTGTTCCCCAGCGACGCCGTCTCTCTCCCCTTCCCTTCTCTCTCCTCCGCCTCTCTCTCCACCCTCCGCTCCTTCGTCTCCCTCTCCAAGGGACTCTTCAAGCTCGTGTTCGCGAGATTGGCCCGCGCCGACGGCGAATCGGCGCGCGATGGCGCGGTGAACTGGGATTGCTGCTCGGTTTCCCTGTTCTCGCGGGTCGGCGGCGAGAGGATCGACACGATGGATGGGTTTTCTAGGGCTTTGGCTGGCCACGGGTGGACCCTTTTCAAGACCCGGAAGAACCCGGATCCGGATGGGACCAATGGTGGTAACCGTAATGGCAACAGTTCTGTATATTTGTTTAGGAAGGTGGACTTGAACCGGGTCCGGATGCGGCGGGCGGGTCAGGCCCCGGGTGATAGGAAAGTTGGTGGGGATTGTAGAATCAGAGAGTTGAGATTGCCACCTCTGGATTTTAGGAATGCTCCGCTCAGGATTCTGCAGTATGTTCTTCTCATGACTGATGACATCTTCTACCTCGCGTAGAACAGGCAAGCTTTCTTCTTCATGGCCTCCCCTGTTTTATGATGTCCTAACGTGTCTCTCATTTTATTTACTTGGTCGTAAAAGGCAATGTTGATTATTGAGGGTTAATCTCGGTGAGAATGTTTTCTTCTGCCCTTTTTTATAATGATTCTGTAAGGTCTGTGCCAAAATGTAAGATGCAACATTAGGTGCAAGCCCTGTGTTTTGTTATCTACTATATGAGATTGATTGGTGGAGGTGAGACGCAAGTTCGAGGGATATTATCCAAATTTGACGTTTTTAATGTAGTTATTGCATTTGGTTGTGAAGCCACTGTTCCATGGAAATCATTCAAGACCATGTAGAAGAATCAAGGATGCCTTTTTTCAGAAGTCAAATTCTTTTTCACCACTAATTGTTGGATTGTACTGATAGATATGTTGGACATTTTATACACATTAAAAGTTAATAGTATGGGGTGTTAGATGGAGAAAAGTTTCTGGAGATAATGAATTATCATGATAGATGCTGGATTTCTTGGTGAACCTCGGCGATGTATGTGGCTCTCTGGGCACTCACTTAAGTTTAGCATCATGGTCTTGTCGTAATTTAATTTGCATGAAAAAAGGTCATTACATAATAATTCTTTGGTTAAACTTCCAGCTGTTCTATATTTATCTACCCTGCTTGGTTTACTGGTTGCTTTAGTTACAAGAAAGAGCTACTTTGCAGGTCCATGTCCATCCTCCAAATTCCTGCGTTTGGCAAACGAATTCTGCAGCAGAAGTTGGCCACACGTAACTCATGAGAAGTGAACGGCATGCATGGCCTATGGTGCAACATATTTTGCCCGCCATCTTTGACATAGCTGAGGTGCTGTCTGTCGTAACATGAAGATGCCTTCCTTCAGCGTCTCCTCTCCTCTCCTCTCCTCTCTTCCTAATCCAAAATCTTGTCAATGTCTGCCCTACAATTTCTGCGAGAATGCATTGGAGTTTCGTGCAAGCATTTTACTCGGTGATGGCTACCGCAGTGCAAGGCTCTCACTCGTGTACTTTTGACGATGCAAGAAGCACTAAGCCTTTCTCTTTTGAATGCTGACCTCAATGGCGAGGCGATCAGCAATTTTGATAATGTCTTACCAAGGAGAGAGGATAGAGCCATTCTAAAGATTACACGAACCTAAGGCTACTTTCTGGCGATGCTGGACTTTGCTAACATATGCCCCAGTTGTAAGTACGGACGTTTCGAAGCTTTTCTTCGTGCAATGCCACTACTCTTATAGCTTGTTCTTGTTCTGAAGTGAGAAAAACTGTACTCTCTCTCTCTCTCTCCGGGGTGCAGTTTTCTGTTGATTCAATGTAAATTTAATTTATGTGTATTACCATGACCTTGTTTCCTTTTTGGCTGCTAAAATGTTGATCATGATTAGCGATGCACATGCGAAATTTCGTACCTGTTTTTATGTGTATTATGACCATATAATATATGCATGTGCACAGTGATGCATGAAACGTATAGTTCAAATCTCAACCCCCATCTTGCCGAAAAAGTTAGGCCGAAAACAAATCCTCATAAACTTCATCTCGACAAGATGCGAATGGCGCAAGCCATTTGACCAAATAATGAAGATAAATGGGAGATGACTCCTTGCAGAGAAGGTTTACTGTTGACCATTCGGTGAATGCTTTGCCGTGTACCAAATGACGACCTGGAATGCGGAGACTAGTCGTACAATCAGCATCATCCCAGTTCACGGTCCCACGTACGAAAGGCAGTTCTGTACATCGCAAGAGTCCATGGAAGGAAGAGCGTCATCCTCTCCTTTCAAGGGCCAGCAATGAATGCTTCAGACTTTATTGAGTCTCTCTTTCGGTTCTCGAGATCGAGAGAGAGAGAGAGAGAGGGAAAGAGAGTCTTATCTCTTTGAGTTTGTATTCGATTACAGATGATATTCAAGTGGATTAGACTATTGAGCGTGCAATTTGGGAGAAGAAGGCCATCATGAAGAGCCTTTCCCCTATTAATCTCTCCCAAGATTTCAGGTAACCGCTCTTGCTTTCTTTCTTTTTCAGGCATAATCACTCACTCGATTGCTTCAAGCTTTAAACGGGTCATGAATACACAACTTCCTCTCTCTCTCTCTCTCTTTACACACTTGGAATTGGTATGGTTTCACTGCATCCAACAAATTTTGGTTGGACGAACGAACTGGGCACAGCTACTGAATTTCTGGGCCATCGTTTGATTCCACCAGCACGAACGACGAGTGTACGGCCTCTTGAGTCTCGACGACATTTGAGCGGACGGTATCGATCCCCAGTATGGATAACGTCTTAAAGAGTGCAGTGTCTTCTGTCCTTCCACAATGAAATGAACGTACTTTCTTGTCCAGTGCAGTAGTGAAATCGCCAACATCACCTTCTTCAATGGCTTTCTTGAAGACCACCAATTCCTAGTTATCACCACTCGCTGAGAGTTCGAAGAGCGTCGGAAAATGAAATTACGAACTGCTAAGCACCAAACCTTCAAGTGATATTCTACAACTGCATGTGGGTACTTACTGTTGAGATTGAAGCCCAGTTCCTGATGGCTCGATTGACTGAAGGTCGCCTTAGCAAGTGATCCTAAAACATTAATAAAAGTTAGTATTAGCCCTCTTTCCTTTTCACTTTGGTGATTAAACTTTCACCTACCATAAAATCAATCAACTGCACATATTAATTTTTTTTTTTATATATATAATATAGCTTATCATATAATTCTTATGAAGTGGGAATGCATATTTCATCAACATATAACCTGATAAAGATATACTCTCTTTCTAGTGGTAATGATGCCAAAATCAAAATGGGTTCTCTAATTAACCCATGCAAGTGTCACTCAACTCAACTTCTAGAGTTAGGTCACACAATATTACATAAATACAAAAGAATTCCAGTGTCCCTTCCTTTTGTTTGGCGTGAAATAAAAAAAAAAAAAATTCATGCTTGAAATTACCGAGACTAATCGACAAAACTAATTTACTAAGTGATGTGACAAGATGCAAGTGACTTTACACAGAGCGATTCATGTTCGTTAGTCAATTAAAATCTGTCGCGACATTTAGCTATACCGATCTTGTAAACTAATCTTACTGTGCCCGGCATTATTCTATGTGCATTTCCAACAGAGAAGTCCTTTCATGCAAAGAGAAAAAGCCAAATGATCCGTTTAAGCATTTGTCTCGTCTGTGTTTGTGATTCCTATGAAACAGTGCACTTGGTGGAATCTGCCGGACAAACCAAACCTTCGCATTCTGTGCTACGAGTCGCGCCAACCCATCACTGATCTCCTTCACTCGGTCTTCTCTCAGAATCTCCCGGTACCCACAGTTCTTTCTCTCTCTCTCTTTCACTCTAGTTTTCTCTCTGTTTCTTGGCATTGTGATCAGTGTGTCTCTCCCTTTGGAAGCTGTTCGGCGAGTGTCTTGTCGGTGGCGATGGAGGAAGAGAAGGAGCAAGCGTTTGACGCCGGAAAAGCCGCGTTGCTGGTCAAGGAGCTGAGGAAGAGCTTCAGCTCAGGGAAGACGAAGAGCTACGAATGGCGGGCTGCTCAGTTGCAGAGCATAAGCAAGATGGTTGATGAGAGGGAGAAAGAGATCATCCAAGCACTTCAGCTCGACCTCTCCAAGCCCGAGCTGGAAGCGTTCGTCTCCGAGGTCTTGTTCATATGTTAATACAGCATCATTTACTCTTTCTTTGCTTTGAGCTCTCTTTATCTTTGTATTCTTTTTGTGGTTTCTACATTGATATTTCAACCACTGTTTCGTTCTCATATCTTTCTTTGTGGTTTCTTTCTATTTTGCTTTTATTATAAAGAATTTCATCGTTCAAATCGCTACTAGTCCAGCGGAAAAATGTTTAGTGTGATCAGTCGAATCGATAATTCCGTTCTTTTGTCCCTTCCAATCGACAAAACGGATGTATGGAAACTTCGTGATGAATAATTGAATGCCGAAGTCTGAGTTGATGAAGACACGAATTTTATGCGAAGAATTTACTGAATTTTTAACCACTTTCACACATCGCTGTTCACAGATCAGTAGGCTATATCCGTAACACTAATGACGGGATCTTTTGGTTCTTTCTGTGTCAAATATCAACTGATTTCAAAGAACGTTTCGTGCGAACGATCTGCTGTGTAGTTCTTCACTCTTTTCATACATACTAACTGCGTCCTGCAAAATACGAGATATAATGCAGATCTCCATGACAAAATCATCGTGTCAGAAGGCCCTCAAGGAATTGAAGCGTTGGATGGCACCAGAAAAGGTGATCAACTAGCAAGTACAATTATCTTAAGCAACAAGAGGAGAACTGCTACTCTGGCCATAGTTGAATTGCTGAACTTATCGATACTTTACTTTCAGGTCAAGACTTCGATAACAACCTACCCATCATCGGCAGAGATAGTATCGGAACCGTTTGGGGTCGTGTTGATCATATCCACATGGAACTATCCTTTCCGTAAGTAAGGAGGAAAAAATATTAATTCAGCCTTCGGACAACTTAGTACTCTAGCATCTTTCATGCTTACATTCATTCTTTATACTCCAGTGTTATGTTGAGAGATTTACATCGCACCTCATAAGTATGTTTCTCCATTTTTCTTGGTCCTTTTTCTTAGTTATGAGACCTATGATGTAATATAAAGCATTGGCCTGTATTAATTTACACTCATGCATGGTTGTTCATGTCTTGGGTTTCATGATCATGATATGGTACTGGTTTTTTGCTTTGAATGACCTAAGTTCTCTGTTGTCCAGTGTTATCTCTTGATCCAGTAATTGGCGCCATAGCAGCTGGCAATGCCATCGTCCTGAAGCCATCGGAGACCGCTCCTGCAACATCTTCACTGCTTGCTAGATTACTTGGTGAGTATGTGGATAGAAGCACAATAAGAGTAGTTGAGGGAGCGGTTCCTGAAACATCTGCTCTGTTGGACCAAAAGTGGGATAAAATATTCTACACAGGTACTGTAATACAGCAATTGCAATTTGTAGTTTGACATGCTCATGTTATTTAGGTATTGTGATTCGGTAATCACTGAATTATCTAACAAATCTTTAGGAAACTTCATCTCATATTTCTGCTAAATCTGAGGCAAGAGGTTCATTCATGATACCTAATTCAAATATTTTCGAATGGTTTATCCAGGTAGCACGAGAGTAGGGTATATTGTCATGGCCGCTGCGGCAAAGCACCTTACTCCTGTAGTTCTGGAACTTGGAGGAAAATGTCCGGCTATAGTCGATTCAAACGTTAATTTAGAGGTAAAAAAGAATAGCATATTGCCTACTTTGCTGCTTGAACTGATCTTACAAGAACTAATTTCCGAGCTCTCTTACAATGAAGGTTGCTGCAAGAAGAATGCTAGCAGGGAAGTGGGTTTGCAACAACGGGCAGGCTTGCATAGCCATTGATTACATTGTGACGACAAAGTCATTTGCTCCGAAATTGGTAAGCTTGTCACTTTTCAACCGAAGTAACAAATCTCTATATGTGCATAAAAGGCTTTTTGTTTCGATAAATGTGTGTCAACAGGTGGACGCTCTACGACTAGCGCTAGAGGAATTTTTTGGGAAGAACCCTTTGGAGTCACAAGACATGTCCCGTGTAGTGAACTTGTATCATTTCAAACGTTTGGCTAAACTCCTCGACGAGGATGGAACCTCTGATAAGATTGTCCTGGGAGGGCAAAGAGACGGGAACAACTTGTGAGACCTCTATATATGCTCTGTGTTTCACACTTTAGCAGGTCCAAGGCCATTGGATGAAACAATCATATGGCAATTACTTCCTGCTTTTTGCAGAAGAATAGCTCCAACTATCTTGCTCGATGTTCCTGAAGACTATGATAATGCAAGAGGAAATATTTGGGCCGCTGCTGCCCATTCTCACTGTGCGTATTTCAGTACACCCATTGATTGGTTGGCGTGGTGCTCCTCTATGCATTTAGCAGACCATATGTGTGTGTGTGTGTGTGTGTGTGTGCCGCTTTAAGCTTTCATAATCATCTAGGTACCATCCGCAGACATTCTTTCAATAGATGTAACCGAGATTCATATTGCTGAGAAACTTTTGTTTTTTCTTTTTCGTTTCTTCATTATCGGAAGGTCGACGACATAGAAGACAGTTTTCATATGATCAACTCCAAGCCAAAGCCTCTGGCGGCATATCTCTTCTCCAGCGATCATGATTTGCAGAAACAATTTGTCCAGAACATATCTGCCGGAGGAATGCTCATCAACGACACTGTCCTGCATGTAATCTTTCTCTGCCTTTGTCCTCGAAAGCATGATCTCCTAAATGGCATGAAATCATGCATTACTGCATTTCACGAGTAACTGCCATTCGCCACACCAATTTCATATGTTGATGGCTTTCAAGTAATCTATTGGTGGCCACATCAAGATCGTATGTCGGCCATTCTTGTCAATTAGTGAGATTAGTTCCCTCAGATATCGAAATTGCCTCCTAAGGGAAGTTTGAAACTGGCATTTGGCGGTTGTGTATCATTTTGAGCGACATACTGTTTGATCTGTTCAACTAGTCATTTCTTTTATACCCTGTTGCAGCTCACGGTTCCAACTCTGCCCTTTGGCGGGGTTGGGGAAAGCGGGATGGGTGCGTACCACGGGAAATTTTCTTTCGATGCTTTCAGCCACAAGAAGGGAGTACTGTACAGAGGTTTCAAAGGAGACGCCTCCACAAGGTATCCGCCGTACACGCCAGAGAAGCAAAGGCTGTTGAAGGCACTGATAAGTGGCGACATCATCGGCATCATCCTTGCATTACTTGGATGGTCCAAGGAATGAAGTGCAGACAGATAGCACAGCACATTGTCAAGATTCAAAGTGCAGAAACATTCCCGGTCGAAATATTAATGCGGAATGATTCAGGACAAGTGATTTTCAAACCCTGTTTCAGTGTACCCTTATTGAATCTTGATCATATATAGCTTCACCATGGAAATCAGAGTTGCAGGTAACAACCCGCCGAGAGACGAGTCAATCAAAGACAGAATATTTCTAGACCGCAAATGCAGAGTCGATTGATATTCACATCACCCGCAGGCACTGCGGTCGACTTGTCCTGCCCCACCATGCCTCTGTATTTTCACCGGCTAAACAGCCACTGTTTCTCTTTCATTCAATCCACAAAGTAGGAGGAGAGAAAAACTTGAATTTCATTAGAAGCGATCGTCAAACTAATCAGAGAATATTACCCTACTTTTGCCCCCAAGAAGAAGCCTGGAAACTGGTATTAGTCAGGGGACTCTGCTTCTTCCAAGTAAAATCCAACCTAACCCATCCTAATTCCACGGTAACACTTGATTGGTTTATAAAGAAACCCGGCAAATGCTACAATCATTTAAGACTACTACTTGTCAAGCGAGATGGAAACTTGACACGGAACAAGTGTTCTTGAGCTGTTGCATTAGCTATGGTGAGTTTGAGCTTGAGCTTCGTCTTTCTTCTTCCCCCACTCGTGAATCCTCAGGTGCAGCTCCGCAGCTGCTATCAGGAAATGCACGGCTTGCATCGGGCTCAGGATGTTGAGAATCTCCTTGAGCGTGCTCAGCCTGAGATCGTCCCCCATCTGCAGAATCTCCTCCAGCCCCTCCTCCTTTGCCGCCAGCGCGCTCTCCACCTCCTCCTCCATCGCGGCTTCGGTCTCCACCGCGGCCTCCCTGCCGGTGGCGCGGATCATCTCCGTGACAGCGTGCGAGAGCTCCACCATTGACGCGTCGGCAACCGTCTCCTGGTGCTTGGCGAACTTCTCAGTGATGGCCTTCTCCTCACGAATCGTGCTCCTCTGGAGGTCGTCGATGAGGGTGAGCTGGCTCAGGGAGAGGTCGGCGAGGTCACCGGTGGTGAGGCCCCGGATGAGCTCCATGAGGTGTTCCTCGAGCTGGAGGCCAGACTTGGAGTAGAGGAGGTGGAAGGCCATGCTGGGGCGCCACCCGCCGATCCAGAGGAAGGCGTCCTCGAGCGAGCTCCTCCACGCCGGCGAGAACATGGGGAGCACGTCCTGCTTGGCGCAGCGCGATTTAACATTGTAGTAATGCTCGTAGTGGCGGATGACGCGGTCGATGAGGGGACGGAGGGCTTGGTCATTGGCGTCCTGGGCGGGGGAGGAGGCGGAGATGAGGTCGTGGAGGTGCTGGTTCTGCTCGACAAGCCAGCACTCGAAGAACTTGTAAAAGCTCTCGCGCTCGGGAGCGAAGCTGCCTTTCTTCCGGGCGGGGTTGGTGGTGGTGGTGGTTGCAGCCGCCATGGGAGAGAGGGATTGGAGTGCATGCAGGGACGGAGGGAGACGTCGTATAAATAAGAGAGGACGACAGATGCAATGGTGGTCAAGACCAGGGAGATGGGTATCCGTTCAATGCACCCGAACGTGTCGCCAACACCAAGCTGGTCATGCTGAGGATCGCATGAATGCAACTGACAGCTATTCAAGAGCAGTTCCAGTTGAGCCAAGGCTGGATGAATCCCACACAAACTTCCATAAAGCTTGTCTTGATCCTGTATTATTTTATGTCGGGAGGCAGACTTCGTTGCGAAGGATTTGTATGGTTCATGAACCTTAAAAGTATGTCAGTCTGTCCCGCTTCTGCATGTGCAGCTGCATGCACGTATCCATTGCGAATGACGCCAACCTCCTGTCATTAAAGAAAATATGATTAGGGTTCGAATTTGAGCTTGTGATGAATTTCACGTCCTTCGTTCGTTCCAAGAGCATGTTCCCACCAAAGGGTTCAAGTTTCAACCTTTGCGTCCACGACCTGTTGTGGCTCGGATAGAGAAAGCGACCCTGGATTTCATCTCGCAATACAAAGCTTCGAAGTTGCTGCTACATCCGAATTTGGACAGGATCTTGATCTTTTTGACGAGCGTTGCTACATTGGAATCGATAAGAGATTTGAATTGTTTGACGAGATTATAGCGACAAGTTATATCATCATCTATTGTTACCAGACATGATCAAGATGCTAATAGAACCGACACATTTTGTTGCGATGTATGTGGCATTTTGCTGTGGCCACTTTTGGACTTCGCTAGTGGAAGTGGAACCGAACAAATGGATGAAGTCGGCAATTCATCAAACGGCGTGTCTTGTTAGCTTTTTATTTATTTATAGCTCCTGCCCCACTCACGTCCATGGGCTTTGCTTTAATTAAAAAAAAAAAAAGAATTGAATCTTTTTTCTCTTCTTGTTTTGTTATGACCAAGAAAAAAGGAACATTCTTTTTTTTCCTACTTTAGTTCCAGAAAAATTATAAAAATAGTACTAAATCTAGTGCACTTTTGCCAATTCGATTTCAAACCTTTTAAGTTTATCAATTGAGTCCTAAACCTTTTGCATTTGTGTCGATTCAATCTTTTCAATCAGCTGGCGTTAACGTGGACAATTTTTAATAATATTTTATTATTTTTCAAATTTTATTATTATTTTTTTCTTTTTTCTTTCTTCTTCCTCTAGAGGCTAGCGAGAGGCGCACGAAGCACACCTAGCAAGGGCGAGGGTGAGGTCGAGCCTCGCCCAGTGATGGTGAGGCTCACCCTCACTGGCTTTCTTCAGGAAGAAGGAGGAAAAAAGAAAAAAATTGAAAAAATAATAAAATATTATTAAAAGTTGTTCATATTAGCACCGATTACACCACATTAGCACCAGTCAACTAAAAGAAATGAATCAGCATAAATGCAAAAGGTTTAGAATTTAAATGATAAATTTAAAAGGTTTAAGATCAAATTGACAAAAGTGTAATAAATTTCGGACCACAATTTTCCACTTTCCCTCCTGTGGGTACTATAACATTCTATTTTTCCTTTTTGTTTGGGTAATAAAAGTGCTGAATCTCAAAACTGTGGGCAGGTTTCCGTACGTGGTTTCGCAATTTGTGGAAACAAATGGGGTCGCATTTTCTTTTTCCTGGGAAATAGATGCGCTTTGCATTAAACAAGTAGAGCAGTGGCAAGTAGCAACCTTTTCCTCGGAGGACCAGAGTGGATCGCGGCGATGGCGGCCCTTTGTTGTATCTAAGGGGCCATCCACCGCTTTTCTTGAATTTCATCCTTCATTTGATTCATGAAAAATTGACAATTTGAACGCGTTTGCACTGAGAAATCTAGCAAATGAAAGGGCTGCCAGGTTTCATTTTCATGGGATTAGTCAGAGACGGTTCGCTCTTCTGGTTTCGACAGTCTTATCTCATGGCAATTCGGTACGCATAGGGGGTGGTCACTCCGCGTACTCCTTCCAGTGACATAGATTCTTCATGTGTAAGCGACGATTCGGTTCGCGATGGTAGGAATGGAGAGAAGAGTAGGCAAGTGCAGAAACAATGGAGACTAAGAAAAGCAAGCTAGCCCGGTCGATAGATCTCATCATTAACCTTGTTGACCGGCTCATCACGTTGGGCGAATCTTCCTAGGATTTAAGTAGGAGATGAGTTCTCCGTGCCAATCGCCGGCTTTGTTATTAAACAGAGCGGGAGAGATGTTCATAGCTGTTCCTACTCCTGAAGTCCAATTTTATTATCTAAGCAAAGACAGAAATAGGAGAGGTGGGAGAGGCATAATTGATGTGCATTAAGGAGACGTGTTCACGATTGATGGACATGCCCATCAAGAATCGATGACATTTTTGGAAGAGCAAGTTACTACTCCAGCAAATAATTGGGGCAGATCCCTAAAGATTGCGAGTGCTATGACGCTGAAATCCATTTCTCCAATTAAATCTATCACTGTGAATCTGCAGCAACTTCCAATGCATTTAGCAGAACGTGCGTTGATTATTCCCTCCTGCCGGCGTCAAAGAGCCAATGCTGATGAAGCCTCTAAGTCCCCAGAGGATGAGCCCATTAATGAAGTCGATAGTTCCCTTTCCTTCCTTGAGACGCAGTCTAGTTCTTCACATCGTGCCACTGAGAGCAGGCATGATGCTATAGCCAGTATCACTAAAGCAAACATAATCTCTGAAAGATCTCAAATTTCTTGCAGTAAATTAGATCCCTAGTTCAATAAAAAAAATGAGTGACTAAAAACTTTTGTGGAAAGGATAAAAAGACCAAGTGAAAATCGACTAACACTAGCAGAACAAAGTTAAACAAAAGTGATAAGCTATTTCTTCACAAGATTTGCAGTGCAAGCAAAAGAAAGAGTGCAGCTGCCTCTCTCTCTCTCTCTCTCCAGCTACTTCTTCACAAGATTTGCGGTGCAAGGAAAAGAAAGAGGACGATTGTGGCTCACAAAAGTGCCAAAAATAATCCCTGGTTTGAAGTCCAATCTCTTGTATGAAAGCAAGAATATTATCTAGTATTTAGGAAGGAATCCATAAAAATGGGCCAACCCTAGAAGCGCCTTGGTTTCTGTTGCGGAGGGTATCCAGTCATTCCCATTCCTGGGTCCTTCCTTCGAGACTGCTTTGAAAAGTAACCGCACGAATCAGATAAAACTTTACAAGCAACACCAGAGCAACTATCTAAGATCAACTCGAGAAAACGAACCTGTTGCTGTTGGGCCTGGTTCGCAACTCCCCGCTGCATCGGGATGCCACTAGGATTCATTCCACCGCCCATGCCACTAGGATTCATATTGTAACCGGCCATTCCTGGAGCTTGCATCCTTTGCATACCGACCATATGCATAGGACGAGGCATGGACCTATTTGTTACAACATGAGCACCGGGCATATTTCCAGCTACAGCATTTCCAGATGATGCCTAGTGGAAAATCAGAGAATGAGGTCACTTGCACAGTTCCATATCAGTTGAACTGACATACACACATATACATACAGCGAATTTGAAAATCATGAGAATTTTTTATTTTGTTTTTCCTTACCATGAAGGAGAACATTGGATACAGCCGCTAAAGGTCAGAACTCAAATACACATGGAACGATATTGCTTTGACTAAACAGCAAACTATCTCCCAAAAGTGCCAAAATCAAGTTTTCCATTCAACTAGGGAGAAAAACTCATGTAGTCACAAAAAATGCAAGAAATTAACTCCAAAACAAGTCTGCCAAGAGGTACGAATAAGTGATGATGAACAGGAATGGCCCATGACCAGCGGTGCCTGAAGGTAAGACCAGCACTTCGTTCGAAATCCATCGTAATCATAGTCAAACTATTACACGCTATGAGAGAAACAGACCAGATTAATCTCAGAAACAAACTATTTCATCCTTAATATTTTGTTTTTCTTCTTTAAAGAATGATAGCACTAATCACTGCAATATTACAACAACGAATTTGTTGCATTCTCAACACTTTTATAATGCCTCACCACAAATGAGTACAGAGTAATTCTATTAAACTTATTCAGTTCTAAGAACAGTATTACAGAAAAAAAAATTTGTGTCAATCATAACAAAAAGTAAAGGAATTAAGCATTGCATGATCAGCTTTAACTACTTAAGACTGAATAACCGGCAATAATTGATAACTGCAATATTGCAAAAGTAAGATGTTAAAAGAGCTCAATGAAGATGACAAAGAGGAGAACTACCATGACAAACGAGTATCCATTCAGACAGTTCATGGGAAGAAATTAAGAGAATTATGCAGAATTCTAGGTCAACTAGTAAAATTAGATTATCATAGCCATACCGAATGTGAAGGTTGAAGACTAGTTGTCCCCTCAATATCTGTACTCGTATCTACAGGACGAGTAGGATAATTCACTTTATCTCCAGGTGTGCTGGGTACAAGTGCACTGAGCAAGGACAAAAGCACAAGGTGCCTCGGTGAGGAAGTATAAGCATAATCATATTTTGTCAGTTAATAAGATGAAAGGCATTAAACGTAAAAGAAGATAAAGGACCAGATATATCATGGCGAGGAAGAAAGTCTTACTTACGCCCAGGAAGAGGTTCCATACGAAAATACCTGCAATACAACCGATGTTAATCTTAGAAACTGATGAAGGAATATAAAATGCAGACTACAACACACTTTACATAGAGATCTTCTGTTCTTCATAGAGATCTTTGTTTTGGCCATAATAGAGATCTTAGTTTTGTTCCTCATAGGCAGAGGTTGAACAGAACAAATGAAGTACTACCACCACATGACCATTCATGTTCTTAACAGACATCTTTGTTTTTCTTTTTCTTTTTTTTTTGGCTATAACAGGATCTTAGTTGAGTGCATGTTTGTGGAAGCTAAAGAATAGCTTTGGTTAAAGCATCAATAATAACCAGATTAAATCCCCTTGATTCTTGCGCTGCACCGTCTATAAAAACAAAAGCGAGAAGAGATAATATGTTGAAAAAGGTCATACTCATGCTCCAAGGCTTGGGCTGCTGTTATACGCTTTTGAGGATCATACCTGCACATAGAGAAAAGCTAATTAGCAATAGGCAATATGCAAACAAGAGTTATCCACTTTGACAATATTAAGTCAACATACTATATTGAGACAACAGCAAATTAGTTAACTGCAGGCAGTGAATCATAGAAGACCAACATTAGTTTGCAAACCAAGCTAAGTTACAGGTAAATGGTGCTTTAAGCTCCATGATACCCAACAATTAAAGTGATTGCACCAATAAAAATCTCAAGAGCATCTGCCCCTCTGATTGCTTGAGAGACCAGATGGTACATGACCACTTCACATGCACACGCATGAATGCAGGCAGGCAAGCATGTGCACAATGTCATGCTCATACATATGCATACACACAAACGCGCGGGCGTGCTCATTCAGACACACGCATTGCGGGCGCATATATACACAGAGCCAAAATGTGAACGCAGACAAGGTTGCAAATATCAAAGGCAACTCCTAGGAGTGTGACAGCCATTATTCAGACTTCTAGGTTTTCTCAACCTTTTTTCCAGTGATTGATATAGTATTATAGAGCTATTGCAAATAAAGTGAAATTTCTTGTGAATCTACAACTCACAAATATGCAACCGGAGAACCAGATTCCAATCAAATTTGAAAGATGACATCAAACGACCAAGATGTAACATCAAAAACTATATACCAATTCAATAAGTACAAAGAGAAATCATAAAATAGTAAAGAAAAACCAAATTGCACGATTTCAAAAGTTCTGAATGGAAGCACATACTCTAGCATCTTTGATAGGAGGTCATATGCAGCGTTTTTGCTAGAGAGACGTACAACACTACCAAGTGCATTGTCATCACTGTCAGTAGCACAATATATTATATGTCACTTCTTTGAAAAACAAGACTAACTCGATTTTGGATGCAGAAACAAATTGAAAAAGTACTTACTACTTGTGTCCCTGAATATGTTGCGAATCTGAATGCCAATGTGGCAGATTCACAAGCATAGGCCATTTCTCTTGCGTTGGATGACCTGGGACAATCACCTTACCCATTTATAGCATATGAACAGAATGAAGATGGCAGCAAAGAGAATACGCTGGCACATTACCCAAGACCTTGAAAATCTTGTCAAGTTGATCAAGCTGCAAGACAGAGAGCCTGAGTTAAAGTTCAGTACAATGATCAAATGCACCCACAATCTATTTGCCTCAAGAAAGAAAAGTCAGCTAAAGTGTTGCACACATCGACAACTTACTTGGAAAGGATTAGGATTGGCTTTCACTTCTTGACCTTGAAACAATGGCTTCAATGTCAAAAGCTCAGCAAAAATGCATCCGACAGCCCACATATCTGGTGGCAGCATTAAGGAGGGGGGAAACATTTCCAGTCACATTAAGTAACATAAAACAATCGCACGGTCTACAATTATTGATTTTAGATGTAGGACATGAATCAAACAAGGATAACTGGCTGAAATTACACAAATTATTATAGAGACAGGGCAGAGATCATTGGTTATCTAAGGCTAGTCTTAAGAACTAATGTAAGCCTTCATTAACACCAGTGTCGGTAGTGGTGTAATTTTTCTGAGAGCACTTCATTTCTGAACCGAGAAGGTACGCCGCTTCCTTTGCAATTTCAAGTTCATCACTGCATCACTCAGTCAAGATGTACTTTCCTGATTTTCAGTGCATCAATCAGTATCAACCGTGCAAGCCCAGGCTTAACTATAGTTGGTCAAAGAAGATGTTGACTCAAATAAATTCTGAATGTTAATTGCTACATGGACTGAAATCATAGAAGTTTAAGAAAAGTAGAAATATTCTGATTCTTAGGCTCACTAAGAGAGCCTGACCTACTATTACAACAGTTTTTTTTTTTCTGGTCATTGCTGCAGAATTTTATTAGAAGGTGCTCCTTCAAACTCTACTTATTGCATCGTCGCCGTCACGAACTCCAATTTCACTGCCACATTATTTATTCTCCAATAAATTCTTACTTGTTCTGCCGCAGTTAATTAGCACCGCAAAATAACTCATCATACGGAACAAATACATGAAATATACTATTTGGGACAAAGGAAACCAAGCTTCTTTGTCAATGTCAAAGGATACCAACAGCACTTGTATAATGCTTTGCACCAAGCAGCAATTCTGGTGCCCGATACCAGATAGTTACCACAACCTGAAAGAAACAAGGAGCTTATCTAAACTAAAGAAAGCATAAACTCATGAGAGAATAGGCCAGTGACACGCTACAGAACCCACAAGATTGAAAGGTTATTTGATGAGAAAAGGGGAAAATGTCTTTAAGTTTAGGTATGCAAAGACAAGAAATTCAACAAATTGACAAGAAGTCAGAAGAACCCAGGAAACAAAGAAAGTAACAAATAGAATTGCAAAGTAATCAATAATAAACCAATCCCCTGCAAAATGCATGACAGAGACAATATGTTTTACTACCAACTTTATCCTCTATATAGACCCAACATACAGGTGAAATCTCATGAATCATTTTTATCTACACAAACAAGAGCAAGAGAACAAATAGAGTTGACAACTAACAGGATTGACAGCGTACATAATTGAGAAAACTTTGTAATTCATGCTTGTTAACATTTTGCCTGCATTTATACTCCATAAGGAGGGGCGATTTTAATACATAGTCAAATCATGATAGTTGCATGAAGGTGATAATGGTTTTTATGTACATTATTATGTGAATCAAAGAAGAACAGAAAACATTAAAAAAGAAAAGATAGCCTCAAACTCGACCATAAATGGACAGTTCTAACGTGATTAAGAGTGGTGGAGTAGACTAATTCGATGATTCAGTATCCCTTGTTTATGTAGACACCTCATGTCATAGCACCAGAAGTTCTGCAGTTCACATCATCTGACAACCATTGCCCAGAAAGTAGTGTCACAGAGATACAAAATAAACATGTATCATCTACTGATATCTTGTACTAAGTGATCATGGACAAAGCCAAAGGAGACATTCAAGATTTACACTTTTGACAAACTAGTAAGCCAGGAAACCAATAGCAGGCATGTTGTAAATTAATCTCACTTCCATATCTTCTTATCAGCATAAAATTTGGTAAAAAGATATCCCTAGACATGTTTACAAGATGCTCCTTCGAGAAAATGAGAAAATTTGAAACAGTAACGTAATTTGTTGGCTTACCCTCCCTTTCTCAATGGAAGAATCAGCAACAACATTTATATTTAGCAGAAGGTACAAGCTTAGGATAGTTGTTAAGCCAAGTCAACAGATTAACAGGGGATCGGGTGGCTGTCTCACTGCCGGCTCATTACCAACCATGCCTTCCAAGTCAAAGGCGATATGAACAGGGAGGAAAAGAAAAAAGCAACACAAGAACAGCCCGTCTCCCATTATTTGCTTAATGGGAGCAGAATAGACAAAGCATGATATTACAGCTCCTCACAAGGTAGAGACTTCAAAATAGATGGCTGATTATGCACTTGGTCATAGTCCAACGTCAGCTACTCCTAGTTTCTAAGACTATGCAGAACGAAGAAGGTAGAAGAATTAAGAAGACATAACTAACCCCATTATCAGATAATGGCTTCAAAGGAGCTTGGTATATCCTGGCAAGTCCAAAGTCCGCAATTTTCACGATGCCTTGCTCCTCTATATCACCCATGACCTTTGGTCAAAGAGACATACTTAGGTATTGTACACGGACAGAATTAACTTTACATTATACGATTGGATGATCCGGTAATGCAGTCGAAGAATAATAAAATCAATAACGATCATACCAGAATGTTTGATGGCTTTAGGTCTCGATGTATGATCCAATTACTAGAGCAAAGATCCATTCATGCAACCGTCAATATTCAGTATATCCCAAGAAAATACAGGTTGCACAAGCACTGGTCACATAAACTCACATACCTGTGGAGATAATTAAGTCCATTAAGCAGCTGCCAAAGCAATGACTTAACTGTGTAGGGATTGATGGACTGGTTAACCTTGTCTCTGTGATGTCTGATAATTTCCTAACAAATTGACATCAACATATAAAATTGTTTCAACAAAAAACTCGATACATTGAAGCCATATCAATACTCTGAAGCATCAGATGCAAGCTATAGCATACAACAAGGCACCATTACTTACATAAAGATCATGCTCGGCGTAATCAAAAGCCAGATACAACGACATGTCCACAGGATTAATGTGAACGTTCACGAGCTTCACAACATTCTCATGTGAAATTTCGCGAAGCAACTGCACCATTCAAATGGAAATTGCCATGAGTTACTGACAAGATCATCATGATTAAACGCGGCAGCTCTGATTAACTATATTTACTTTCCAACTCCCCAATCATTCCAAGCAACGCATGACCCATAGTTTCAGTTAATAACTCCCACAAAAACTAAACAGGGGGAAAATCAATCTCTCCTGAACAAGCATGTGCTAGGCTGCGAAGTTCCAATTGAAGCGAAAAAGGGTGAAGAGGGACGACCATGATTTCGCGGATGGCAGTGGGCGAGACGCCGTCGCCGTCTTTGGACTGCTTGAACTTCTTGATGGCGATGGACTTGCCGCGATTGGTGGACGGAGGTTTGATTCGGGCGAGGAAAACGAGGCCGTACGTCCCTTCGCCGATCTTGCCGATCAGATCGTACTGTTGAAGCCACTCCGGCCTGTTGCCGCTGCCGCTGGTGTTGCCTCTGCCGGAGCTGAGATTACCATCTCCCATCCTCGTCACTGAAGATTTCCTGATACTGCTCGAGTGCCCTTTTGAAGAAGACCGAAACTCCTAGAGAGAGAGAGAGAGTGATTAGGCGTTGGGAAGGCGGTGACTCGCGCTCTGCGTCATCAATTTTGATTTTTGGTAGGAATCCGCCATGGAAATGTTGAACTCCAGCTGGATTTCTGAGCTTGGGCTTTCTTGCAGGTTTTACAGACCAAAAGCTGAAGATGACTGGTTTCTTGGATTTTCTAAACCAGCTTGAAAGCTCTGACAAGAGGGATTAAATTAATAATGATTATTATTAAGGTCGCGCATGATAACCTTACGGCCCAAACGATAATCATTTTGTTTCTGTCCGTCTCGTGGTGTATCCGGAAAAGAGTTTCCAAATAGTTATCATTCGCGCCCTAAACTGCTAATTACGTAACTTAAAATCCTCAAATTCTTCTTGAGAGTAACAAAACTTTGATGTTCTTTGTTCCCCTTTTGAACACAAACTACAGTTCTACACTCAAATGGCAACATTAATCTTGCCTGTCCTATGAAAATGTTGGATATGTGGAAGTAAATCTAAGTCCAAGCAAGGTGACAGCTACTAGCCTAATTAGCTATTAGGCTGTAATGAAATTGTTGTTACTGTAATAGCTACTCAAGTGGGGCAAGCTCTTTAGTTCTTGTTCATATCAATACACATTGATAACTCGGTCCAATCCAAGATGTCTCATTGAATTATGGGAAAATTTTGATTAAGGGCTTGAAGTTCTCTCGTTTTTTCAAATAAAGATATAAAGTGGACCTTATTTCAATTAAAGGCCTAAAGTGATCAAAAAGTTTTAAATAAGGGCCTAAAGTGAATCATGTTTCAATTAAGGGTCTGAAATAATAAAAAAAATTCAAATAAGGGCCTAATCTAAGAGTAATTTTATCTTTCACTTGATTGATTAAATAAAATAAAAAATACTTAAAAAAAACAAAAAAAAGGAGGAGGAAACAAAGGGCGGCAACCACCGCCCCTTACTGCCGCCGCCCCCATCGCAATCGATGGGGGCTCGGCCAGGGCTGATAGGGGTCGTCGGCCCTCGTCGATCGGGACGAGGGCCGCCTCGCCTCGCAACCCTCGCCCAGAGTTGGGCGAGGGTCGCAGCCCTCTACCCCGACCCGGGCAAGGGTCGCCGGCCTTCGCCCAGCGGCGGTGGCCCTTGCCCAGGTCGAGGTGGAGGGCCGGCAGCCCACCCA
>BCNH02000003.1:26516589-26530211 GCA_001662345.2 Metrosideros polymorpha var. glaberrima | reverse complement strand
AAAAAAATATTAAAATATTATTATTTCTCTTCCAGAAGTAAAAAAATTTTCTTGTTTTACCAAACGCATTTTTACTCCAAAAATCAACTTCTAGCCAGAAGTTGATTTCTGGAGTAGAATGGTTACCATTCACCCCCTAAGTTGCAGGCTGTAGAGCTGTATGGACGGCAAGTTTCAGATGATAAACAGTCTGTCCGTTTATTAGTTTTCGTGTTCCTCCTTTGCAACTCCTTTTCATTTTATTTTCCACCTCCGATTTGATTTTAAGTAAAAAACTGAATGCCAAGTTGACAAACAGTCTAGCTAAAGGTTTTTCCTCCTAAGAAAATAAAATAAAAAATCAAACTAAAATGGAACGCGAAATTCACAAATTATGTTGTCCGGAAGAGGAAGTTGGGGCATGTATAATCTTCTAGGCGGCTCGCCATGGGATTGCCAGGGCCAAGATGAACTTACAACCTTTGCTACAACTCACTAACACCAAACAAGACAATTGGCAGTTCTAAGCAATCTAGACATCCACATGCTTTAAAGGAATCGAAACTTTATGTTATTAAAAAATCTGACTATACCGCTATATTTGAGCTTCACGAGTATCGGTTCTGGAGATGTCATAAATGCATTTACAATGGTGGTTGTTTATTCACAAGGCAAACATTCAAAGCTGACACTCTTCCTATCTCACCTCACTCATTTCATCTTCCTGCCTCAGCTAGTTGAATACTCAAATTCTTAAGCCATGATTCTTTCATCTTTCTTCAGCAGAAATGAGGACCGGCGGGTGGTTTAAATGGTGCAGCTCGTTTTCGGGACTTGGTAATCGTTCATCCATGTGATTGCAGATTGGATCAGAATCAACGAAGAAGTCGTCTACTGCTGCTAGAGATTTTAATTGCTGAGCGAGAGATGAAATTGTCTTCTGGCACTCTGCAAACTGGCTAGCAGCAACTGCTAGCTCTTGCTCCTGTTTTATGTAACAAAACTAAATGAGAACTTTAGAAGAAAATAAAATTCAGACTAAGTCATGATCGCCCATTTAGCATAAGCAGAACATTAGTATGCTGATCCTATCAGATGGTGGATGCCTGGATGGAGACAGCAATTGCAGTGTTGCTCAAAGTGCCACAGCCCGAAAAAGAAAAATACTTCACCTAGCATGAGCATTTTCTGGTTAGGGAAGTATAGAAGCACCCCAGAGTAGCACTGTAAGATGCTTTTTATGCTCGAAAATTACATTACATCACAGGTCTAGTTATTTAAAAAACCCCAAGTTTTAGGAGGGCTTGGAAATTCTATATTAACCCCTGAATGTCTTCAATTCGACAGTGAAATTCGAGATTTGTTTGGATTTTGCCCCAATCATACAGTTTGTACTAGTAAAGTATAAGATGCTGATGCAGTGCTCCTGTTTCTAACATAGCTATGTTATGTCAATATCAAGATCAAAACCATGCTGTGTTACTGGAAAAAGATCACATCGTCTTCCATGAGACGGCCATAAATAAATAACCATTCACCTTGGAGATTGAAGTCATATCTCATACTCTACATGCAACTGTAACGTCGCCACTCAAAACGCAGTAGCAGTTTTGTTGGCAAAATTGATAAATTATGTAAAAGGAGCAATGCCATCTCGATAATTTACTCATGTATCATGCCTTCGATTAGATATAGACTAACTTCCACAAAGCCATAGAGAACTAACCTGTTTTACTTTTAGCTCGTCATCAGAGACAGCCACACGCTGAAGCTCAGTCTCATGCCACAGTTCGGCATCCCTTTTCATCTTTAGATTTTCATCCTCCAGCTTCTGACATTTTGCCTCATTTTCAGCAGACAATGCTCGCTCTCTTTCAACCTCTTCTTGTAATAATTTGACATTAAGGAGCAAGTTTTTCATCTCCTCTTCAACATCCATCAGTCTTGACTCTGTCACTTCCATCCTCTCATGGGTAATCCTTGCTTCCTCTTCTGCAGCTTGCTTCAATTTTTGTGCTGCAGACAACATGGTCTCGAGTTCTACCAATCTCATCTCAACCTCGTTGAGCTGACTCCATGACATTTCTAGTTGCTTTTTACATTGATTTAGAGCCATCTCTAGCTTCTCCTTTTCTTCTTCCTTCTTCTCTAATTCCTCCTCCAGCTCTGCTGTTCTATTGATCATGGCTTCAAGCTCGGATTTGAGAGGGACTTCATCAGATCTGTTTTGATCCAGAGCGGGCTCCACTCCTTGGATGCAGCTTCCACTTTCTGCATCTGGTAAAGCTGCAAGCCTTTCCATTTCCAGAAAATCATCCATTAAATCAAGTTCTCCTGAAGAGACCATGAGATTCTTTCCAAAAGATTTGTCTTTCTTAAAATGGTCGAGTTCAGTTATTAGAGCAGATGCCCACGACTCAGAGTGGCACGGCTCACAATCATTTGGCTCCAAGCAACTTGCTTTCTGCACGTCATTCTCAACTGCTAGCAGTCTATCCCCTACATCTGATTGGCTATCGGTGAAGGACTCTACACAAACCGATGATGCAGAGAAAGACCTAAGATCGTTTGTTGCAGTTGCTTTCCGAGACATGGCTCTGAGTCTGCGGCATTCGGCTTCAAGCCTAGCTACCTTCTTTATGCTCTCTAAATGCTGTTTGCTGGCTGTTTCTGCTGCTTGGGTGCTCAAATCATGCTCAATAATCCTAATTTCTAGCTCCTCAGACATAGAAAGGACTTTGGCTTTGAGGGCCACATTCTCTTTTTCAGCAGCATCAAGCTTAGGGCCAAGATCAGAACTTATAACTAAAGAAGCTTCACTCTTGGCAGCTTGAAGCTGGGCATGGATATTGGAAAGCTTAGTCTCAAGCTCGGCCTTTGTTAATTCCCACTCACGAGTTTTCTTGACCACAGCTTCTTGGGTCTTCTGCTCTTGCTCTTCCCTCACCTGTCTGAGCTGCCTCAGACATTCCTTAAGCGCTCCATCAATATGAGTGATTCGATCTTCCAGCGTTGAGTTCTTTTGTGTTGCAGCCTCCAGTTGTTTCTTCAACACCGAGACTTCATTTTCAGCCTTCTCCCATCCTACAATTGAATATCAGAAGGAAAAAACTTACGACGAAGTACATAAGCGCAAGAATGCAACTCCGAATGCAATGTCAAATAGATTTAATGCAGGGACAGTTGAAGTAGATGTTATCCTCAAATCTGAAACTCCATGTGAGTTCATCTTCACTCTTGCTCTGATTGAAAGCTTCCAATCTTGTTACCCCAGACATGAGTGCTTAATTTTGGTGCAATTTGTGGAGTATATCAGGTATTTCCTCCCTCCTACATTCTCCTATATCTTGTTACAATCCCCATTCATTTGCTGCAGCTTTAAATATTAAACGCAGACATCAAGAAACTAAATCATTATGCTGTGGTTATGGATCATGCTACACTACTAGAAGAATACTTGGCAAATTTCTTTTTGGAGGGAAAGAAAACCACAGCTCCTTGATCTTCATCCCTATGAATGTTATCAAGTTCTCTCTTTCCAAATCACATCCAGACTCTGCTATAGACAAGTTCAAATGTCCCTCCTAGACAGAAACAAGAAAAACTGGCGGAAAACTTTTTAAGATAGCGTTAAAAATGTGAAGAAACCAAACTAATTTCTCTCTTATATGGATGCTTGGTTTAATCGTAAGAAACATCAGTTTTTGTTGCACTACCTGATACAGCTTCTTCTGCGACTTTAGCATGCTGCTTCACTAATTCTTCCTTGGCGCTGATATTCAGAAGTGCGGCGGATAATTTCTCTGATAGAGTCCTCACACCCTCACCTACTTCCTCATCTGCAACCGCAACCGCAACCTTCGATGTGACTTCTTGAGATTGACTGCTATGCGTTGGATATGCCTTTAGAAAAAAGCCAAGGAACACCAATATTCATCCATCACCGTACTATGTAAAAGCTCAATCAATCTTGCAGAACATATCAGGAAATGAGAGAGAAGTGTGGCAGGAGGGAAGGATTAGGGAGGTTGAGATTTCCAAACAAAGTATAGTGAATCATCTAATAATCAAGCATGATCTCCATGGCACATTTCTTGGAAAATGTCCGCAATATATGACTATGTCGGTCAGTTTTTGGACTCCTTCTCAAGTATAATCACAATTATAGTTGGGGGGATCAATTACACATAAACAAAATTGTCTGAAGACTAATCTGCGCACAATAGCAGACAAGGTGTTCTTTTTTTTTTTTTTTGGGGTTCGATGAAAATGAACGACAATATGAAATCATTTTGGACCAAAATTAGAACTACGATAATGAGAGCATGTTCACTAACCTGCAAAGTGCAAAGGCAAGAACCAATTGATTCAGTTAAACAAGATAGACATTTTACCAACCTGTTCATCGGAAAATCGTCCAGAATGGGAGGACAAGGAACCCGAGCTCTCTGTTTCTCCAGGACTCTTCTCGTACGACTTCCTTCGCCAGAGCCAAGTCCGGCGGTCCATCGCGGACTCTGCCGCAGCAGGCAGATTTCAGACTCCGGCTACCATGCGAGCAGTTCTTCTCACCCAAATCACGCTCTGGGCAAAATCAGAACTTCAACAACAATCCGAGCCAAACCCAGAACAGGAAATCAAGAAGCTGAAACTGTTTTGACGGGAAAAAGCGTGTGGTTTCCTTTGAGAATTCCAAGCTTTGCTTATAATGCACTCCCCCAACAACTTGAGCTTCCCCATCCACAAATCCTTAAATCTAAGAAATAGTCCAAAAAGCAGAACTTTTATTCTATACGTGAAAAGGACTGGAGAGAGTATATAAGGACTTTGTACGAAGCGGTTCAATCTGCAACTAACGTTCTTGAATACAGTCCTAAGCCAGAAGTACTTGAAGCACAATGCTCGAACAGCTCTTATGATTGGCACCTAACCCATAAATCCCCCAAAATTCACGCCATATCATGAGGAAGAGAGAGAGAGAGAGAGAGAGAGGAAGGGGAGAGAGGACCATAGAAGAAATGTGAAAAGGGCCTACACCCAATTTCCGAAAATATCTGCGAAAATTCAACAAATATAAAGGTTGGCAAAGACCCACTTCTTCATCACAAATATCATGAACTCCAAATGGCAAGAAGGGCGACAAAATTCAATCTTTACTCATGAAGTGACAGTGGTTGAAAAATACCGCTCTGTCAGGGGAAGAACGATCAAGATCAGCATTGGGACAATGATTGCCGTGATCTGAATCCCAATGCACACATGTCTCTGGCCTCAGATCTGAGGAATGTCAGTGGGTAGTGGAGAGAGATTGAGAGAGAGAATATGTGGGGGGGTTGTTTTGTTCTTCTGTCGATTTCCTGGACAGCAAGATCTTGGACCTTTAGGAGAAATTATTAAAGAAGGGTGTGATGAATGAGAAGACAATTTGATTGATAATTATAATAATCACTTGTCATCATCTTCAAAGAGGTTTGTCCGTATGTCTGCGCTTTTCTCAAACGGACGACGCGGGATTCCCGCCCTTCTTCCTTAGGCACTACTTCCCTGCCATTCATAAGATGCTTCCGCGTTTTGTCGTCGACATCACAGCGCAGTTAAGGGCGAGATTGAGGATGAGGGTCGATCACGAAGAACAGCATCTGGGCTTTAACTATCCTCAAAAACTGATCTTGGGACAAGCAGAAATGGTGTTGTGAAATGAAACAAACTTCTTCCGTGACAGCCATGATTGTGGCAAACCTACCTTTTCCCATTATACTGAAGAGAGAGCCTAACAGAAGAGAATGTATTTCTTCGAAGATTTTTTTAAATGGATTCGTAAGTGTTCGAAAATTGTTGGTAAAAAAGTTTTTGATTACTTGATTTCCGGCTCATTTGTTCGTAATTTACCGATACTTTTATGAAACTTATAATTTATTTATATTTTTTTACAGTTTACTTAATATGGACTTTTTCTTATCTTTTAGTAACTTTTATTTCTTCTATCTACTAGCTCTTATAGTGATCTTTATTGAGTGACTTACCAAATCTTTTTATTAAATTACCCACTAGTTTTGGTTATAACTTATATTTAAACTACTTATCAACACAATTTCCTTTTTTTTTCAATTATCATCTTTTCTTGTTCTTTACAAACTTTATTGATCTCTCTTCCAAACTTCTTAATTCCACTAACTCTTCTTATATGTAAATTTACCAATCATTGTTTGTATTACTCATCAATTCTTTTCCTATTATATTACGAACTAGTTTTAGTAGGAATTTTGACATGCCTTTTTTTTTTGTGACATCTAATCATAGAAAATTGTCAAAAAAGTCATAAACATATTGCATATTTGATAATTCAATCATAAACTTTTTAAGTTTGCCAATTGAATCCTAAACCTTTTGCATTTGTCCCAATTCAGTTCTTTTGGCCGATCGGTGCTGACGTGGACAACTTTTAATAATATTATATTATGAGCAGCGCTTTTTCCACTCTTAGTTTGGCTAAAACACTCCCCCAACGAAGTGTTATGACCATTTTACCCATTGTGAGTCCCACCTTTTAGGGTGGGTTTGGTTCAGGATTTGAAAAGAGCTTTCGACCTGCATGTTTCTTTGCGAAATGTTGAACTGTGTGGTAAGTTTTTTTAATAGAGCATTTGATTAAATGTTGGCTTTGGAAAGGCTGAAATGCTCAATACTGGTGGTTCATTTCGCAAAGGAACATTCAGGCCGAAAACTCCTTCTAAATGCTGAATCAAATCCATTCTTAGTATCTTAAGCTTTCCCTTGGTGTCTTCTTTTGGTTTTCTTCTTTTGTGGGTCCCACTTTCCTTCCTTTTCATCCCACTTTCAGCATCTTTATCTCTCTGTAGAGAAAATGCCACCATAATCACCTTCGTAAAAGCACAAAACTCAATTGAATGATGTTTTCATGGTCTAATTGGTGGCTGGACAACATATGAAAGCCCTTCTCCATTCAAAACCAACCCAATATAATATAGATGAGGGATTTAACCATACTTTGCACTGCCATCAATAGACTTTACTGACTAATGTGCGAAAATGCATTTGGTGTGCTCGCTAGTTTCCACGTTCTTAAGAACCAAAAACAAAATGGTAAAAAAATTTAATTAACCTACTTAAATGAGAAGAAAACTGAAATTTCTTGAAAAAAAAAGAGAAACATTTCATCCTTTACAAAGTCTGAACCATAATTAGATCAATATTATGGGGAGATATCAAAATGTGCATGTTGAAACCATTCTGCCAAACAGATTGCAACAAAGAAAGAGGTCAACGGAGGAAATTTTTAATGAAAAGAATACTAAAAAAATCAAGTGCATGCTCTATCCCAACAGGTTAAAAGAAATCAGTAAAATCAATAGTTAAAAGTTAATGGGATGATAAACCTTTTTTCACTTGGTGAAAGCAAAACTCTTAGGATTGGATAATGCCAGCTTTTCTTCTTTCCACTCTTCCTAAAAAAATCCCAAAAACTTCAACTAATAGAATTGCCAGAATGAGAGAAACTCGGCAATGCTAAAATGCCTACTAAAGATCCTGAAAAGCATCACTTTAATCAAATTCAACAGTAAATAAGGAATGAATCAATACCCACTTTTCCCAAAGATAAAAAAAAAAATAGATGAAAGAAGAAAAAGAAGAAAAAACACCTCCAGACTTCATTGACCCGAACCTATCACAAGGAAAATTACCACATTTCTCAACATTAACCAACACTCCGAATTTAATCAATTTATCCAGCACCCACCATGAAAAATGACACAAAAACCATCTCAAACATTGAAAAAGAGAACGTAAAAGGAGAGAGAAAGAGAGAAGGAAGAAGATGAAGGAAAGTGAACCCACAAAAAAGAAAGTTAAAAAAAGGACACTAAGGGAATATAGAAGATGTTGAAAGGTGGGACTCATAATGGGTAAAATAGTCACAATGCTTTGTTGGGAAGTGTTTTAGCCAAACTAGGAGTGGAAAAAGCATGACCCTTATATTATTTTTCAAATTTTTTATTATTTTTTCTTTTTTTCCCTCTTTTTTCTTTTTCTTTTCTTTTTCCTGCCCTTCTTCCTCTAGCTGATTGTCGGCAATGGCCAACAACCGGCCAAAGGTGACACCGGCCTCGAGCGAGCCTCGCCATGGCTGGGTGAGGCTTGTTGGGCGAGGTGGACCTCGCCGTCATTGGGCTTTGCCTCGCCATGGCTAGGTGAGGCTCGACCTCGCCTAGATCTACAAGGCTGAGCCTCGCCCGGCCATGGCGAGGCTCGCCCGAGGATGATGTCGCCTTTGGCCGATCGTCAACCATCGTCGACGACTAGCTGGAGGAAGGAGAAGAAGGGAGGAAAAAAGAAAAAAAAAGGAAAAAATAAAAAAAGTATAATATTATTAAAAGTTGTCCACGTCAGCGCTGACGACGCTATGTCAATGCTGGCCGGTCAAAAGGACCGAATGGGACAAACATAAAAGGTTTATGACTCAATTAGCAAACTTAAAAGGTTTATGATTCAATTGGCAAAGTGTAATAGGTTATGGACTTTTTTGACAATTTTCTCCATCTAATTAGTTGCTTATTGTTTAAGTTTAGATCTGAAAAGTTCCCGTAAGAATTTTTTTTTTCCCTTAAAGCGGATCCGTCAAACGGGTCAACTTTAATACCTTGCATTTGTCAATTCTTCTACCATGAATCAGTGACAGTTCGAATATATGAAATTACAGGACATTTGGAAGTTACACCATCTGATAGTGTACCTCGTAATGGAATGCTTTTGTGTTAATCAATATAAGTAATACAACTTTTTAAAATTAATCTCGCCAATTGTACTGAACATGTCATCTCTGGTAAGCTAATCCTATTGAAACAAGAACTGCATACCCTTTTGTGTTTGTCATCATGGACAGGACGGCAATTTTCGTAATGCTTCCAAAATGGGGAACCCTCTCACGATAAGGAGCCATCATTGAGTCCTTTTGGATTTGGAGTGTGGCTTCTTCACTTTTGGGTCTTGATGATGATGTGGAATTTTGCTTTTCTTCATTTATCAATATACTCAACTTTCAGGCTTTCAAAATGTCTTTAATGTCATATCTGTGCATGTGAACCTTAATTGCAAAAAAAGAGTACTAGGGCAACATTAGGGTTGTGGAAGAGCAGCCTTTTTTCCTGTAGTGTCTACCTTAGATGGTGACAACGTGCATGGACGGACTGATTCAGTCGCTAATGCAATTGTTGTAGCTAGTGATGGTGGCACTATTAAGGTACGAGTTTTATGACAAGAGACCCCGCCATGTAGATAAATCTGGAACATGAAATACCTAACTAACATCATGACCTATATAACGCATAAGCTAAGATTTGGACAGGTGATCTTTGCCAGACGTCGCGTTGCGTTCATATATCAACGGAGCATAAGACGTTGCTATCGATGAGAAAATGACACTTATCGTCCCATTGAAGGAGGACTTGGTTGGTCCCCCATTCAGTCTGTGGTTGCTAAATCAACATTAGCCTGGCCTAGAATTTCTAGGTTAAAAACGTGAGCTCGGGGCATCATCTTTCTCCTATCTTGAAACTAAAGGGACAGAGAAATGTTCTCTTGGTAAAATAAGAGAGATGTGGAATATATTGATGATTTGCGAGGGTGATTTTGACATGTCGTTGGACGACATTTGTCGGCTTTTACTTTGACAAGACTTCACATGAAATAGCAAAGCACATGGCGCTTAGCTGAGTTCCTCTCTTCATAATTATGTACAATTATACTACAACCATATCATGTAGTTAGTTGTTCTTCCTTTATGTAAAAGAGTAATGAGGACAAAACGTTGGCGTAAAAAATTCCCTTATCTTACTCCCATCAACCAAACTAATTATTTATCTTATACTTCTAGGTTGCCCAATCCTCGTCCTAAACGTAAGATTCCGCATCTATCACCGCATTATCATCGTCGGATTTGTTCTTAGAATGGGTGAGTATTAAGCAAATAGAAGTTCTAACACGTTCATGGAGTGGAGTGTTGAGTTTGTGGGGTGTTTGGTCCTCAATCCTCCTCTTGAATCGGAGGAAGGAAAAGCACTTTATCCTAAGCAAAAAGAGAGAGAGAGAGGACAATGGAAAACTGTTTGTCTAGATTCTGTCTCAAGTTTCCTTCATCTTTTCCTATTCATCCCTTGTGGCAAAAACTCAAACTTGTCCTTTGAATTCTCAAAGGGTGTTGCGGGGTAGGAGAGCAAGCAACAAAGCTCTCCAAATTGTCAATGATTGGGACGTGCATGTACCACCGGACATATCGCGTCAGCCAGCCTTGTAAGATGGACCCATCGACCACAGGAAAGATCATAAGATATGCTGAATTTAAGGAAAGTAACAAAGAAGACGTGACATCTTTATTGCTGATTTTCCGTTTGGGGGTCACTTCGAACATGCGAAGTGAAATGAATTGTCTCTTGTTCAAGCATGTTGAATCTTTGCATTGGTCCGATCGAGGCTATCAGTTTAGACGAGCGGCCCAACACAAGGCTTGGCATATTGGATTAGGGCCCGTTTCCACATTTCGTACGATTGTCGTCTCAAAGTCATCGTACCAACATATGGGAAAAAGCATATTCGTCATCCATGGACAGTCGTGGTTACTCGCTACATCTTATTTAGATCAATTTGTGCCCATTTTTTCGGTAATTGATTGCTGTTAAAATCACCCAAAAAAAAGGATCTCTAACGAGCATCATTACGCATATTTTTTAAATTTTTACATGTCATAGTGATTTGTATAGAAATCATGATAAAATACATGAGCTATTACAACAAGGTTATGATTTAGGAACTGTCACTCGAGGAACCACAGAAGTAGTCTCAAGAACAAAACATCACCTGTAGATGTTCTTTTCCCAAGTGAAGCACCCGAGTTTGTGATCACCCTTACCGAGAAAAAGTAATTATGCTTGTGTGTGTGTGTGTGTCGTGCTTAAAAAACAGATGAGAAAATGACTTCTATGTCTTTCCATTTAGCTCTAAAATACTGAAAAGGTACTTAATGCCCGACTAGATTCTTTAGATTAAATAGCGAAAATGGTAGTTAATGAGAGCGCGATAATTTTCTTATATAGATATGAGAAATGTCCCTAGAGGCACTCGTCGACCGTTTCTGCAAACTATTTGTCGTGGGAATCGGAGCAAGTCCTACATCATGCCAATTTACAAAAATGCCCCTCGGCGACTGATGTGTGATCAAATTGGTTGGCGATTTGGCTCGAGTCGGATCGCATAAAAAAAGGCATCGCCAGCGTATTCGATGGTACCTTCAATCTTGAATAATTCAAGATCAACGAGCACGTAGAAGATGAACATATATGGAATCCTCTGCTCTCCCAAACGAGTGCTGCCAATCTTCATGCGCCACTCGTGGAATTTGTCCCGGTGGCGAAGGATGTTTGCATTGATGATTCCTGCTCTGCTGAATGTTGACGCGTGTGCTTTGCGGCTCTGGCCACTATAGCTTTCATCTTCTTTTCTGCATTTAAAATCAGAATCTCAGTCAACTAATCTGCAGGTTAGTGATGAATTTGCAGTACATCATGAATTGTGTAACAAGAACAGTTCTCTCTCCTTGTATCCCCATACGCTTAATTAAAGGTATCATTCGAATCGAATCGTATGGGGAGGGTTGACATGGAGAGATGTCAAAAAGCAATGTCTACTCGGTTCATGCAATGATAAGATTTGCACCGGAGCCTCCACCATCCACAATGCTTATTGAAAGGAAAATTTATCAAAAAGTCATACAACTATTACACTTTTGTCAATTCAATCATAAATCTTTTAAGTTTGTGCCAATTTAGTCTTAAACCTTTTAAGTTTGTCAATTCGATCATTAACTTTTTAAGTTTGTGCTAATTTAGTCCTAAATCTTTTAAGTTTGTGTCGATTCAGTTCTTTTGGCCGGACGAATACTTTAAATGTTTAGGATTGAATTGGCACAAACTTAAAATGTCTATAATTGAATTGGCAAACTTAAAAGGTTTAGGATTGAATTAGCACAAACTTAAAAAGTTTAAAACTGAATTGACAAACTTAAAACGTTTATGATTAAATTGGCATAAACTTAAAATATTTAGGACTTTTTTGACAATTTTTCTCTTACTGAAATTACCTTTTGTTTTACTTTAAAAAAAAGTCTCCACCCTGATGAGAATTCAACTAAGAGGAACTTGCAAGAAATGCTCGATGAAACGAGGAAAACAAGTTTTGATTATCTAGAGACTTTTACTGCACTAAGGATGATGGCTGTTCGAGTTTAGTTGAGTTCCTTGTCCTGTCTAAAGTGCCCTCAAGGAATAATAAGGTCATAATCGAGTTTCGGAGTTTTGGTACGTGACCTAGGTTTTTTTTACGTCGAAATAAGATTTCATTACTAGCTCTAAGCATGTAACAACGAAATAGAAGACTCAGAACATAATAAATTTCAAAGTGATTAGGAGGGATTGCCAAACCAATCATGGATTACGAAATTGTTACATTGGGCCTTTGCGTTGGCACATGACCTATGTAACTCACAACGAATTCGAATGTTTTTTAGCACGTAGGTATGGCGGAACCGAACCTGAATAATATACCCAACCTCAAACTCATTTAAGTTTTCAGCCATTTTTCCTTCGAACCCTCAGCATGTTTTTTTTCTTTCTTTCTTTCTTGCTTGCTCAGAACCTCTAGTCTCTTTCTTATTCCACAACAAAAAAAACCCCAACTATCACAACTCTTTCGATTGTAGATGAGCAAATTTTGAGCAGTGTAGCGACCTTGATCTATGGACTTATGTCAAAGTTTTGACGTGTTTTAGGAAAAAGGTCACAACAAACTCTAAAATTATGCCAATTGTGACATGTTTATCTTAAATTTTTTTTTGTAACATCATAAAATTTAAAGTTGTACCCGTGTGACATATTTATTCCATATATTTTTTTGTGACAGCCTCAAACTTATACCCGTATGACATATTTATCCTAAATTTGTACTCGTGTAACATATATACCCTCCGTCAAAATTCTGTTAACGAACACTGCTAAAAATTTAATGTGGCTACCTACATAGACGACGGAAAGAAAACAGTGCTAACATGGCAAAAATATGTCAACTCATTGTATGTTTTTCTTTTCTCCTTCTTTTTGCTTTTTTTTTTTGTTCCTCCTTCATTTTCTACTTTGTTTTGGTGATGGTGAGGATGATGGTGATGCCAACGGTAATGACGTTGGTGGCGGCAATGAAGATGAAAGAGGAAGGAAAAAGAAAAAAAAGGAAAAAAAAATCTTGATGGAGGAAAAATGCATGGCGCGGGTCTAAGTTTGGGTTTTATGATGTCATAAAATATAAGTTTGGAGTAAATGTGTCGCATAAATATAAGTTCGGGGCTTTTTGTGTCACAAACTATGTTTGGGGGTAATATGTCGCATGAATACAAGCTTGTGGCTTTTTATGTCAAAAATATGTTTGGGGGTAATATGTCACATGAGTACAAGTTTTGGGTAAATATGTCACACGGGTACAAATTTAAGGTTTTTTGTGTTACAAAAAAAGTTTGGGTTAAATGTGTTGCAGTGGGTATATTTTAAAATTTTTGGTTGCTTTTATGCTATGTTTTTTTTTTT
>BCNH02000003.1:26406332-26513062 GCA_001662345.2 Metrosideros polymorpha var. glaberrima | reverse complement strand
TTTTTTTTGTTAGGATAGCTCCCGTTCTCACCATGAGATGATGTCTATTGCTTACAGTTACTTGTTGTCACAAATGCAGTTCAAAAGATATTCTTATGCGCGTGGTGGCTCAAAATCTTTCTCCTGAGTTGACTCTTGTTGAAAAGGTTAGTTTTCTGTTCGAGGCCGCACTCATGCTAATTTTGTTTTCCATTTTTAAAGTAAATTTCAGCTGTTATTGTTTTTTGATTGCAAGTTTCATTTATCATTGTGGTTTCTGAATCAATTGTAGCAGTGTACAGCAGTAAATTAAGTGGAGTCTGAATTGTTTATCAGCTCTCTTAAGGTCTTAGCAAAATGTTGATTGTTGTTGTCTGAGGCTTAGCTGCCATAAATGAGCACTGAGATTTTTCTATAACGTTTAAGGGCACTTGCCTACTCTTTTTCTGTGGACCACCAGATTATTGGGCAGGTTTTTGGTCTGTTGATGCTCACTTTGTTGCTGTTTGGGCAATATTAAGATCATAATTGTTGACGTGCTGCTCATGGTTCTCTCTGCATACTGAGTCAAGTTTTATTTTGGTGGCTCTTGCTCTTGTGTGGGCTTTTTCCTTGGTAAAATGATGCATCGTTTCCTCATGGTTTGGAGCGTATTGATGGTTCTGTAGGTTGTGAAGACTTAGTCTCACATTGCAGTGTCCTTTGCATCTTGTGTCTGTCAGAAACTTGAGACTTTGAGTGATATTAGTACCTCAAAAAATGTCCACTTGTTATTATTTATGAACAAGATGCCTTTTCTATGTTTAATTATTTTAGGTGACATAGGATATTGTTGGGTCCAGTACATGGAATCAATCTGATAATATCTGTCCTAGCGTGATATGACTATAATCCAGACAGCAAAAATTAATATATATTTTTTATGGTCTTTCTTCCCCCCTCCCCTTTTTTACCCTTAATTATTCTGGATGTGAGCTTATTACTTTTTGTTCAGCGACTCTATTGAATTTGGTGGTACTTCCTTTTTACCAAATTCTACAGGTAATGACGGCAAATCCTGAATGTGTGATGCTAGAGACAACAATTCTTGATGCATTGCATATTATGCATGACGGAAAGTTTTTGCACCTTCCTGTCCTTGACAAAGGTGGGTAAAATTTCTCATGATTTTTCCAATGCAATATGCACGAATAGTGAGTTAAACCTTTATTGCAGAGGGGTGTATTGCCGCTTGTGTGGATGTGCTTCAAATAACTCATGCGGCAATTTCCATGGTAAGTCTATTTGCTGAAGCTACAGGTGCATTTTAGAGAGTATATTAAATATTATAGCCAACTTGATATGATTATTATTTAATTTGACTGTGGGTGCAACTCAAAGCAAATGTTGCTATTGTAGTGCCATAATGTTCCAATTTTATTAGCTTGCCACATATTGGCCCTTACCACCAGAGTTAGGATTGAGATTCTAGTTTGCTTGCTAGTGGCCAGGGTTGTCCATGTTTTAGTTTCTCCATGTTGGGAAAGATTTTCAAAGAAAAACCAAGTCTGCCATCAAAAAAATTTCAAGCTGAAAGGAAACCAGAGTGGCATAGTAAAACCGTAAAACCAGATCAATTATTTTGGCTTGTTTTGGTTTTGGTTCAAATTGCTTAGTCAGCATCAAGATGTTCTTATGCATTCAATCTTAAAGAAAGAAAGATATCACGAGTTCCATATCTTTCATTACCCATAAAAATTACCACGGCTATTAGTCTAAATAAAAAGCACTTGTCTTTTTATGTAAAGCATTGATTATCTTAAAGAAACATTTTACTTGTTTTAAATCTGTAAATGGACCTGAAAATGAAAATTCTGTAAATAGGTTTTTTTGGTCATTGTAGTTAATAAAGGAGAAAGTTAAATAAAAAATAAAACCAGGTTAGTTGTCTAACTCTTTTTTGGCTTAAATCAAGATGATAGGTCAATTGACTGGAAATTTCAGCAAGGTGTTGATTTAGGTGAAGTTGACCTGCATTGAGCTTTTTGCCCTTAGTATTAGATGGTCGAGAAGAATTGGGCTAATGTTGTGTCTTTGGGTTTAATTCTGATTTAGCTTGTCAGAATGAGCCACTAACTGTGTGAACATTTCCCATTGATCCAGCTTAATGTTTCCAGCAGAGTTCAATATTACTTTTTATGTTCCAGTGATCTGTTGAGTGAGACAGTTGTTTTCTAGGAAAATACACTATATGTTGAATCATAGTCATTGTTTATTTAAACCTGTAGCAAATATGGCAGTACAAGTAAATGACTCTATAGGCATTGCATCTTTTCCCATCTATTTGACAATATTATATGATTTTGCAAGGTGGAGAACAGCTCCGGAGCTGTTAATGATATGGCAAACACCATGATGCAAAAATTCTGGGACTCAGCCCTTGCTTTGGAGCCACCAGATGACTATGACACCCACAGGTATCGCTTCATATGTGAGAATGAGGTCTTCATGGAATGAACACATACAATGTAATGCATATACAAAAGTTAGTTTAAAATCTGATTTCTGTGAGATGTTATAGTGACATGTCAGCAGCGATGCCCTCGGAAGGACCAGAGAGCACCAAGTCTGCATATCCTTCCCTTGGTCTGGGAAATTCATTTGCATTCAAATTTGAGGACCTTAAAGGTCGTGTGCACAGGTTAAATTGCGGTGAGTATTGCCTAAGAACAACATTTTACGGTATTAATAGTACTCAAGACTCAAGAGCATCCCCCTCGTCGGGGCCAAATTTACGTAACCTAGTTCACTGAGGAACAACTTCTATTCTATCTACTAAGGCATTATCTGAACAGTTCTCTATGCATAATTTTACTTTCTATGGGAGCATCATCTTCAGGATGATAAAAGACATCGAAGGATCTATTTCCACACTTTTTAGTGAAGGACAACACATTGATATTTATGGGGTTTTATTTAACAGTTGGGGTAAAATTATCATAGGGTCACAATTATGATGTACTTGATTTTTGGAGGGTTTGTCGAATTAATGGTGGTATTGGTTTGGCTGTGATAGAACTGCTTAATGCAAAGCCGCAATTTCTAGTTTCAGCGGCACCAATGGAGTCTTTTATCTTGTCATTAGGTACTGAGAACTTAGACGAGCTTCTATCTGCCGTGTTGCAAAGAATTGGAATTGGTAATGATTCGCAGAGACCTCAGCTGTTGGTGAGTTCAAATTGATGTAGTACCATACTCTGTGCATCTTATAAGACTTTTTCATCAGTCCAATTTGGTTGCTAAGTCCAATTTTTTATTTGCATGTTTTATTTGTCAATGATAGTACGAAGATGATGAAGGTGATAAAGTTCTATTGGCCACTGATGCTGATCTTGTTGGTGCTGTCAGCCATGCAAGATCATCTGGACAGAAGGTATCTTTGTGTTTTTCTTGCTGGGGCAGGTGGTGCTTTTAAGCATGGTTAATTGGAAAATGATGGAACGAGATGGATTCACCAGATTTAGTGATTGGTTACAGAAAATCTTTTACCTCTTTGGAAAAGAAATTCCTCTGTTGTCATTGTGATCACTGAGATACTGATTAATTATAATTCTTTCTTAAATTTGCTTTTCTTCTTAGAGAAAGATTATACTATTCCAACCATTATTTATCTGATTTGAACAGTGAAAGGATTTTGTTGGGATGATGTTTAGTCAGTGGAAGGACTAGAGATGTGTAACTCAGGGATCTTGACAAGGATTAGAGAAGGGAAACTGAAACTTTTTATGTTTGTTATCCTATGCCAACTTGCTACTCTTAGAATCTTCGTTGATCATTTTATTGCTTTTGATATCAAATGCGGATTTGTGCCAGCGCCCACTTGGAAGTGTGTATAGCTGAGTAACAGTGATCAGTTTATACTGCTACCTATCACCTTTCTGCATATTCTAATTAGTTCTGTTAATTTGGATGCCCTACCTTCTGTCTTGGTCCTAGGTTGTGAGGTTGCATCTGGATTTTTCGGAATCCAGCCAGCAGCTAAGATCGCACCCTGCGACAGATCTGGCGACAATGAAAAAGAGCAAGGGGACGTTGGTGGGTTCTGGAATTCTGGCAGGCGCAGTTGTCTTGACGAGCATTGGCGTTTTGGTCTACTTAAAGCGTACGAAACTGTGAAATTTTCTTGTTGGATTTACCTTCTTTTTTTGGGGTTCAAGGTGGATTGGCGAAGCCAGAGCCAAGATGGTTTTTGACCAATAAAACCAAGATGGTTCACTTCATTATTAAGTATACCAATGGATAGATGATGGATCCTATCGGGGTGGGTGATGAAAAATGACTTTGGTGGGCTGGCTTCGCTTTATTTTGTTCCTCGTGTAATTACTGAAATTGAGAACCTTACTTCTGGAACTTGAAGAGAAAAAAATCATATTGACAAGGCCAGAGCTGTTATGATCTCCATTGCAGGGCTTATTACTTTCTTTGTTTATCCTTGTCTTCTCTGACGTTTGAATACGAGTAATGTTGAAGACAATGAATAGGTAATCTGATAGGTCTCTAGAGTCTAGAAGACATTTATCTGTCGATATGGATGGTGTTGTGGCCTCTTTCTTGTGAAATGCAAGGTGAATTATGAGATCTAGGTGATTGTTTTCCGCCAATAAGATGTATGCTGATTTTTTGGCACAATAAGTGCTCGAAAATTGGTCTAGAAAATTAGTAGACGGACTGATGTCGTGGAACTTTTTGGATAATTGAATATAGCTTGTGTAAATGTATATGTTTTAAACAGTCGCATCAGTAACTACTAGTAGATGTATTCAAGATTTGGCCGTATCTATTCTACCGTAGATCCATAGCCAAATACGAAATTATGGGGCCACATTTTGTTGTATAGCCATGGATTCCTTAGATTTCTATAGCAGTTGCTTCCTTGCAAAAGAATTACCGGTGTACATCTAAATTGAAAGTTACTTCAGAGCATATAAAGAATTGGGTCAATTTTCTTTACTACAAAGTAATTTTTTTTCATCACGACTTAGTAATTTCATCGGAAAATGACACAAATATTCCCTATACTTTGACCCATTGTTCATTGCCATCTTAGACTTTTAGTTTATTCAATGTGGGTCTCGAATTATTCCTAATCAAATCAATCATTCGGTACTATTCACAAACTTTCATAATTACACGATTGCCCGGATTTTAGAATATTTTTTCATTCCAAATCCATTTTCTAAATCAATAAAAAAAAATGCTATTTTTAATTACGTTTTTACCATTTTAATCTTTATATGTTACTATAGTTCCATTAAAGTATAGTTTAAATCATAATCTATGTAATAGTAAAAATTTAACCTGATTTAGAGTTACATCGGATACATATACCTTTTATTCCATAAGAATATTTAATAAATATATCAAAATATTTATGGATTTTTTTTGTACTTATAGTTTATTAATCTAAGGATAAAAGTAGAGAGATTTATTGAACACAACACGGTAATGATACCTAAAATTGGTTTCTTTTTATCATACTTACTTCCTTTTGTTTTCTACTCTTTCGACGGGCTTAGCGCTTGAGAAGGTGCGAAGCAGTCCATGAGGTTCTACTTTTACTTAATGGAGATTGTAATTTAAACCATACTTAAATGGAACTATGTAATAGTTATAAAGACCAAAAGGATACAAAAGTAATAAAAAGATAGCCATATTTTAAAGAGCAATTTTGAATATATTGTAGGTGTATATATATTTTTACTTTGTCTAGTAAATTTTTTCTATATAAAAACATGTTTTCTCTGATTAATGGCTCTTAATATTATCATGTACTTGAGCAACTTTTCAAGATTAGAATTAATTTTACAATTATGTAGGTTTAATAATTTCTAAAGGTAATCGGTAACTTTTCAATTGAAACGCTTCTTAAATGAATAATGTATTTATATATATATTTTGCATAGGGCAATATGTAGGATTTTATCAGCAAATGTATTAAGAAACTTATCATAGTACAATAATCAAATTATGGAATTCCATAGCAATAATTCATAAACCACAAAACCACCGGTTGGGAATTTGGCTCGTTAGCGAAAAGTCACCACCACCAAAAAGCCCATGCAGCGGATCGTACGGCTGACATCGCCATAATCAGACAGACTACCACCCTTTGACCGTTAAAACCATTGGAGAAGAAACGAAGAAACGAAGGGAGTGATCAACGAACAGCGAGCGAAGCGAGAGCAACGCACAGAGGAAGAAGAGAAACTTTGAGAAATTGGGTCTTTCTTATCATTCTTTTCGTTGGGTAAGCGATCTCGGAACTTCGGTTTCTTCTTCGTCTTCTTCTTCATTTTGGTTTCGGGTGTTGCAGATATTGCGATTCCGGAGCGTTTGCATGGTTTCTCTTTTACTGATGTTCATGTTCATCTCCATGTCGTTACTTCCAGAGACCATTAATGAACTGCATTCCCTCAAAATATTTAGTTTTGTTCGTCATTTAGTTGATGATTGCACTATCTTGAAGACAAAAAGAATGAGTACTTCATTTATTAATGCAGAGAAGGTTATGGAGGAATTCGATCATTTTGGGTTTTGGTACTTTGTGACGTAGGCTTATTTGATTCATCCAGGAGTGATGGGCTTCTGCTGTTGTTAGTGATGGTGAAATTTAATAGCTTTTTCGCATTCTCCATGAGAAGCCATTTGTTCATCTCCTTGTTATTGTGGGCAGGCAGAAGTTTTAGTTTCGGAAATAATCTATGGAAATTCAAGCGGCACTGCGATCGTCGGGTGTCTTTGAATGAATGTGTTCTAGATGCCAAATGGTGTGCTGTTTCCATTAACTTACGTACTCTACACACGTGTCGATTAGATAACAAGTCCACGGATGCATGTCTTGATTTAGATACGAGGAGCAATTGGTTCTGATTAGCCTCTACCATTCTATAACCTCACGTCTACTGCTAAAGTATGATATATGTAGAGTTCCATCTTTTAGGTTTGATTTGCATGGAGAACAATGTCGTGATGAAGATCATGTTACCTGATTTGTTCTGCACACAAGTTTTATCCTACCATGTTCTTTTGCTTCGTCGCGTATTGGTTTTGGAGTTTGTTCTTCAGTTGGACGCTTTCAGATTAACTGTCCATAATGGTTGATAGGAGTCTTGGCTATAAATATGGAATTTGAAGATGTGAAGTCTGATCTTTATGCCTTGAGAAAGTTATATGAGCTTCTCCAACGAAGTGCAGATGGGCCACACCGTGGAGATGCTATATATGTAAGCTATTCACTATATATCATGCAGAATGTTTGCTACTCTCTTCAAATAAAGAAATGAGGATGCTCCTGGGAAGCTTCTTGCCTTATTACATCAGTTTTTGCAGTTCAATCTTTTTGGGACTAAAATTTTTACTGATGAGCAATATTCGAGAGATCTTCGGTTTGTCTTGTCTAAGAAAAGATATGTTTTACTCTATCAGTTTTGTCGACCTCTTATTGACAGTTTCAAAATAAGACAGAATAGTTTCTCCCTTTTGGAGTTAGTTTTTGCTTTTGGTTCCTTTTCCTCTAGTTTCCCTATCTTCAAATTTCATTCTGAATCATGAGGAGAAAGATAAATGTGATGATAATTTAGTATTAGCAACCTGGAACACAACATTTCCAAGTCGGCAGTCCTTGCATCTGCAAGTGAAATTACAGGGAAAGCTTGATGCTTGCACTTATCAACCAGTGATTTCATAATTGCAATACTTTGTATGCTTTACAGTTGGATCAGAGAGCACAAATGCTGTTTAAAGATCTTCTGGATTACGCTACAGAAGGAATTTTTAGGACCTTCAGACAGGTTGGTCAAATAATTGTTTTCTCTATCTTTTTCTTTCCTTATGTAGTTTCTTTAAGTGGACTGGTGAGATTAGATGTTTATAGCCAGTGAATAGAATTAACAATTCATTGCTTGAAACGTTCAAAGTTTCAAACGTAGCTTCTACTTAGGATTTGACTTTCAGTAAGATCTTGCACCAATATTGTCCGTCAAGTCTTACCATGTGATGTGCTTGTGCACAGATTGTATCAGCTCAGTCCAATACCCATGAAAGTTCCAGTTCCACTCAGCCGTCACATTTTACATCTGCATCAGAGTCTCCTGTTCTACCTGATCGACCACAGACATCATCTGGTGTCATCGACGTCTTGAGAGATCCTATTTTACATGACGCTACTCGAAAGAAGGATGAGTGCTTGCCTGCTAAGCGCACTCCTAACAAAATGGTTCCTGAGCCATCGAAACTTAGCATCTTGTCGAGCAATCAGGGAAGTCAGAGGAAGCAGTGCAGGGTTTGTCGAAGAAACATTATGAAGCAACAGATATCTGGTAAAGAGTCGGAGGGATTGGCTAACAGCATAGCACGAACAGTCGATGGTCAGGAAAGAATTGACTTTCGAGGTGCCGAGGGGAAAGCAAGGAGCAGTTTGGGGGACTATGGAGAAGGGTCTTTTACAAGTAAACAAGAGCCACGAAGCCACAAAAGAGTCCTCGACCTCGAACACCAAGCAAGGATTGCTGCTCCTGTAACAATCTCCACAAGTTCTCTGGCTTTTGAGCATAGAAAACCTAGAGGCAGGTGTAAAAACAAATTTGCTCGTGAGATTGTCAAGCAATCTGATGGAGCCAGTGATTTCACAAAAGACTTAACTGATGCCATCAAACTAATTGAAGCCCGCATCTATGTTCTGCAGCTTTATTCTCAAAACGAGGAGTTGATCAAGGAAGTAACATCACGAAGTGTACAATGTAAGGCAGTTGGTGCAATTCATCCTATGATGGAGCCAAATGAGCAGAAATTTACAGGACGTATACTGGAACATGGTGCATATATGACAAATGGGTTGCTGCTTCAGGAGTGGAGCCAGAATGCACATAGCCAAGAGAACTTAAGCCAGGCACGCCAGTTGCCAAGTGCGAAACCTAAGCATGGAGCCTCCAATTTTACCAGTCATCAGACGGGAGTTTTGCTGCGGGACGCTGGTCAGAATCAGACTCGGAACTTGACTGCAGGAAGTTGTAAGGACATACTGAGCCAAACAAGCTTGCGCAGTGAATTTCGTGGGACAAAATCAGGGAAGTATGACAATCTGAAACAGAAAGAGACGCTGGTCCCGCCACAAAATGTGAAGGCTATGGTGGAGAAACTGGAGACTATGAGCCAATCACTTAACCATAACAATCATGCGATTATTGTGAAAAACAATATGGTTCACGGTTTAATGGTTCCGCCAAATTTTGCTAATGTGCCAAAGAAGCCTCCATTGCCTGTTGGTCAAAAGCAAATGGCTAGAGAAAACTCAGCAGTGAAGTTGGCAAAATCGGGACTACTAATCCCTCCTAGGTCATCTGGCTCTGTCGTGTCCGTCAGTTCTAGCAACAAGTTCAGAAGCAAAAGCCACATGCCTCACGTTACTCTCAAACCAACACTTATGGACCAGTTCTCCAGTAAAAAGGAGGCGCCTATGCATAGACAAGCGCGAATGGTGCCAAAGAAGACTAGCGTAAGAACAAGGAATAAGATGGTCTCTCCTCAGCGAGAATCAGATCATTGCACTTCGAGCTCTCGAAGCTCATACATCAGCAGGACTAGAAATGAAACTAGCACAAGTAGCAGCAACAGTGAGACCTATGCAGATACTGACTTCTCAACCGTATCCGGAAGGACGTCAGAAGAGAGCAGCTCTTCGTACTCTATCCCAACCCGCAATGGTCAGGCGGATCCTTCATATACATTGGACCGCAGGAGAGGGTCCATATCTAGCTGTCCAACTAATCACGAGAAGGGAGTTGGTCGACTGAGAAGAATGAAGAACAAATTGGGCCTCATATTCCACCACCATCACCACCACCATCACCACCACCACCATCAAGGATATTCAGACAACCGGGATAACAAATTGCAGAGACACCCCACGACTTCTATGTGGAAGCAAATGCGGGACATGTTCCATAGGAGAAACAATAGAGATGTGAATGAAGCGACTAAGTCGGGTAAACACCAAGTTGGTCGTTTTCATGCTCTCGTAGAAGGGTTTATGAGGCATCTACAACACACTAAGAATTCAAAGGCATCGAGAGGTAACCGTATAAGAGTCCACGAGAAGAAGAAATCGCGTTGGTGGCCAAAGTCCAGACATCACCTTGGGATGAAGCTGGCGAATAGAGGACGGGTGAGGCTAAAGTTGCCTGGTAAAAGGACACGGATGAAAGCTCTCAAAATGTATTAATCACTAATCAGAATTAACAAGTCGTGCCTTCTACAAAACGTCCTGTAATTTGATAAGCTCTCTTTTTTCGTCACTTTTTCTTAATTTATTTAATTTTAACAGATGCATGAAATTTGTTATAAAATTAGACCTTAGGCATAAAATTATCGTCAAATGTCTGAGACTAATCTTCTCAGTAAAACATAGGCTCTCTTTCACAAGGTGGGTAACGGTGTCTCTGGACATATGCTTCTGATCTTCCTTGTATTAAAGTAAGATGTAAATTATATAAATGTTGTCATAGGCACAACCTTTATATACCCATTTTTGCATATCATAGGTAGTAAATGCTTCAACTATTATAATGAGAACTCAAAGAAAATCCCTCATAGCCGTCTAAGTAGAGCAAGTAATCTGGCTACAATGGCTCTCCTTAAAATGGGAGGATTTAGATGATTCTTTTATTAAAGAGGAAAAATAAGGTTAAACAATTTATGATAAAGCGTTCATCATGATTCTTTAAACGCTCAACTAATCTCCAATATATGCTAATCCATATTATGCCCCTTTTCGCGCATTATAGGCAATAGATGCTTCAACTACTATTGGGGGATCTAAATGAAAATCCCTCAGTCATAGTAATCTAATCAGAGCAAGTAAACTGGCTCTAACAACTCTCCTTAAATACGAGAGGGTTACGTTGATTCAAAAAAGCAAAATAACGTTGAATAACTTATGATAAGACGTTCATCAAGATTCTTCAAACACCCAACTAATCTCTAACATATGATTGTTCATATCATGTATCATCAGAATCGTTAAATCTGATGGGATCCACCAGCTCTAATGATGCACGTGGTTCAATAGTGCATGCATCCAATTATCAGCAATGACACCTCCGGGCGCACCCGTTGTAATTACCATGGCATATAGATTCATGCTCTTGAAGGTGGCCCAACACGCTCATCCCATCCGTTGATTCTAATCAAAGTCCTAGGCTGGGAAGGGACATGCTTATCGCTAGAGCAAATGTTGACAACGTCCACACGTATATTACTCTTCGTTCCTATTATTTTTAATATCTTGAACTTTTAAAGCAAATAATTGTGCACTCAAGTTCAACACGAGTTAGAGGCCTATTAAGTTCGCGCAATTACCTCAAAAACTACAATAGAATTCGAATTAGTCTTTACTACATAAGTACTTTTGAGTGGAGAGAAGAGACCTCGAAAATTTGGTTAATCCTACCCATTTATTAAAGTGAGAATGAGCGAAGATCTTCGTATTAATTCGGAGCTGGTTTCTCAAAACACCTTTTCTCATCTTTTGCATGATCCAAAGTTTGATACAAGCGGGCATAAGCCAGTATGTTTGCAATGCAAGCCACAACATTACTTCTATCAATTTCGATAATTTAGACGTACGATTTTGTGGACGTTTTTCTAATTTTAGTTTTGAGAAGCGGCTAAGATACAGCAATTCATTAAACTGGTTAGAGATTACTAATTACGTTTATTTTGAAAATAAATCTGCAGAAGACACCAAAATGACCATATTTAATCTTCCTAGCCCATTAAAAAAATAAAACCGAAGGGATGTTGTTTGTACTTTGTAGTATCTCTTCTAAAAATAATTTGATGTCGTGTCCCTATTATTTTATCGGTAATGGGTTTTGACAAGATATTATAGTCGATCGGAAATCCTGCATAAGAGTCAAGAAGGAGAAGAAGAATGAAGTTGCCGAGTAGAGGATGTGTGAAGCTAAAGTAGCCTGGTAAAATGCCACAGATGAAGGCTCTCAAAAGGCATTAATCTCTCTAATCAGAATTAATAAGTTGTGCTTTCGATATATTGACCATATAATTTGACAAGCTCTCTCTTTTGCTCACTTCTTCTAATTTGTTTAATCTTATTAGATGCATTATGTTTGTTTTAAGTTTAGACCTCACGCAAGGAATTATCTTCGATTGTCTGGGAGATCAGTCTTTTTATTAATATGTCAGCTCATTAGTATACTTGATTTTAGAATTCTGACAGCAACTAGTTCATACAGGACATGATTTCACACATAAAATCACAGATGTAGATAAAACTTACATAATAAAATCATACTCTCTCAAATCCAACCCAATATATAGAATGGAGCCACATTAGACGATTATTTGTTTTATTTATTATATCGAATAGCTTCATGAGCTATTTTATTCAGGATCACATTTCCCCCCCTCATCCAACCATACGTGTTTGAAAGACATTGCCCTTTTCATCGATCAAGACAAATACTCAATTTACAATGAAAATCGCCAAGCATATATGCATTTCACGGTATTAGCATAGCCGTTATGTAAGCATTGTTCTTCTCAATCATCACCTTCGCTATATGATATTCCACACGTATCCTATATCCACATAATCCTTAAATTTGATGGGATTGACCAGTTTTAATGACGCACATGGTTCAATGGTGCATGCACCTAATTTGAGCATTACTTCTCTCAATTTCGATAATTTAGACATATGATTCTGTGAACCTTTTTCTGTTTCTAGTTTTTGTGAAGTAGCTAAGCAACATTAATTCATTTAAGGGATAAGTGCATTAAAAGTCCCAAAACCTATCACGAAAGTGCAATTGAGAACTAAAACTTGTAAAAAGTGCAACCATATCCTAAAATTTGTCAAATTGGTGCAATCAAATCCTTCCGTTAACACCGTCTAACTTTGCTGAAGGAAAATGCTAATGTGACTTTTTTTTATATATATTTTTCTTACATGGCGATGAAGTGGCCAAAACAATGTTGTTTTGGTCCAAATCTAATTTTTATACAAATTTTATCTAAATTAAATAAAAAATATTTTAAACCACACACAAAAAAAGAAAAATAAAAAAATGGAAACTAGGCGTCATGGCAATTTCTTTTTTTCTTTTTAATTAGCTTTTTTTTTTTTTACTTAATTTGAATACGATTTGTATAAAAAAAGATTTGGACCAAAATGACGTCGTTTGACTTTATGTTTCATGTTTTAGCCACGACAGCATTTTTTGTTAGCCAAGTAGGACATAGTTAACAAAGGATGTGGGGAAAATTACCAAAACTGTCATAAACCTATTGCAATTATGTCAATTCAGTCCTAAATATTTTGCATTTGTGCCTTCGCTAGCACTGATGTGGCTTCGCCGGCATTGATGTAGACAATTTTTAATGATATTTTAATAATATTTGGAATTTTTTTATTATATTTTTTTACTTTTTCTTTTCTTTCTCTTGCTTTGATATTTCCTTCCCGTGGCTAGCGAGGGTTGCTGGAACTTGCCAACCACTGAGCGAGGCCATGGCAGCCGCGGGCAAGGCCACCTTGCCCAAATCTAAGCGAGGGCAGCCTTGCCATGGCTTCGTCGGCCACGGGCAAACGCAGCCTCGCTCGCGGCCAGCGAGGCTGCTCTCACCCAGATCTAGGCAAGGCGACCTCATACACGGCGCTCGCTAGCCATAATAGGATGAAAAGAAAAAAGAAAGAAAAAAATCGAAATAAGATTAAAATATCATTAAAAAAAAGTCCACGTTAGTGTTAGCCGGCCAAATGGACTGAATTGATACAAATACAAAATTTTTAGAATTGAATTGGTACAATTGCACTTTTTGGTAATTTTCCCGAAGGACTTGACTGTATCAATTTGACAAGTCTTAAGACTTGATTGCACTTTTTGCAAGTTTTATGACTCAATTGTACTTTCGTAATAAGTTTAGGACTTCTAGTAGACATATCCCTTCATTGAACTAGTTAGAAATTACCAATTAAGTTTATTTCGGAAATAAATAGACAGAAGAGATCAAAATGACCATATGTGATCGTACTAGCCCATTGAATAAAACTTGAGAATATTGTTTGTACTTTGACCATATCAGAGGACGGGTGAAGCTAGTTGCCTGGTTAAAGGCCACCGATGAAAGCTCTGAAAATGCATAAATGGCTAATCATAATTAACAACTTGTGCCTTTGATAATCTCTCCTTTTAATTCACTTCTTATAATTTTCGTTTTAATTTTATTAAGATGTCTGGGACATCAATCTTATGGTTTCTTAATGAAATTAAAGCTCTTTAGTAATTTGATTTAAGGTGTATGGTAACAACAACCATTTCATATAGGGCCGAGTTTCACCTAGAAGAATCGTACGCATTGATCACACTTGCATGATCCCTCGTATTTAAAGCTGATGTATAGAATAGGGCCACATCAAATGATTAATAGTTTCATTTTATTATATCAAGTAGCTTCATGAGCTATTTTATTCCGATATACATTTTCCCCCCTCAACCAACCATAGGCGTTTGAAAGACGTTGCCCTTTTCATCAATCCAAACATATACTCGGTTACAACAAAGATCGGTGAAACCAACTTGTTTTCCCACTTGTAACAGCACGACCGTCACGTACGCATTGTCCTTCTCGATCACAGCTTTCGCTCTCTCTCCATTATGTCCCACCAGCTCAGGCCACTCTTCCCGACGCCCTGCAATCAATCATTTATTGACCTCGATCTCATATTATGTCATGTCACACTCAACTATATCGCATACCTCATCATCCATGCACACCGCTAAATTTCTTATGGTCTAAAATTCAAATGATTAATGGCTCAAATTAGGAAAGGTTTGATGTACATCAACGACATTGTAAGCTAGAAAGCAAGAAAATAAAAGAGACTAAAGCACGTACCGTCGGGGCCAAAGCACATTCCAGAGACACAAGGCGGGTAAGTTCTTGTTATGTTCGACATGCTTCTGATCTTCCTTGTAGAAGTAAATTATATGAAATGTTGTTGCTGGCACTACCCTTTATATAATCGTTCTCATTATGCTTATTAGCTATATCACCATTATTGAGAAATCCAGGGGGAAATCCCTCATTATCTAAATAAAGCAAGAAATAATCTCAGTTTTAATGACCCTCATAATTATGGGAGGATTATGATGATTCTCTTCTAAAAAAGAAACATAAAGGATCTTATTGCTGCTATTACTTTATTCTATTATATGGCGTTCCCGATTCATCAAGCTTTCAACTAATCTTTGGTGTCCCTATGTCCCTCTGAGTCGTTATATCTAGTGCGCACACCATATTAATTCAATTTGACGTGATTCACTAGATTAAATGGAGCAACGGACCAAGGGTACATGCATATGCCCCAGTTTTGCTATAGCATTCATTTCGTCATGCCGTAATTACCATGGCATAACGAAAGTTACCTCAAGAGAAGATTGTTGATTCATGTAAATTACTTTTTTCTTTGTACGACATGCGGTATATTAATCTTTTATACCCGTCATATTCTAGTCTCTTAAATTTTTACAGTAAATGGTTGTGCACGCTAGTTCAACACGTGTTAGAAATACATCAAGGGGTCAATCATCTACCATAAAATGTAACATGGGATATAAAATCGACGATGTTTACCATAAAATGCAAAGGCCAAATTGTAGACTTAACTAATTGAAAAATCTGTCGAGTAGATTCTCGAATGTTGCCAATGATCCCACCCAACATTAAGAGCGTTCCCTTAAATCGACTGAGCAATGAAAGAAAAAGAGAACTTTTTCTATCGGGTTTTATGGGATCATCCTCTTAATTTGAGGGATGGTGAGAAGGCGGATGGTCATAATCTTCAAATCAAGGGTTAATAACACCCGCTATATAATTCAGTTTTTATACCATCTGCTTAAATTAAAATTAACTCTTCGCTAAATCCACTGAGCAACGGAAAAGAAAAGAACCTTTTTATTGATTCTTTTTTTCCTTTTTGTTTACATATGAGTACCGAGCAAAGAGATCGTACGAAAAGAAAAGTTACTCACGGCAGATTTATTTCACCCGAAGCGGAGAATATTATCGCCATCGACTAATTTAGGGAACCCATATTTATTTCATTCATAGGGGAAGGATGTAGTATTCTCTCAACCATGGCGAATTAACACCTTCCTTGCTTATTCCTCATCATTAGTCCACCTCATCCTTATTCCAACTCTCGCAGTCGTTGTTATTCAGACATGGCCCGTCTGGGTAAATATTCCATGGACAGTATTTCCGACATCGGTGTAGATCTCTATCCTCCCAATATATATCGAAATAGCGACAATAACCTAGCCACTCAAACCTGCAAAAGAACAGCATATCCTTAAAAAAGCCGGGCCGGAATGAGAATTCCCGATAGTCATTCAAAGTGATATTATGTTCGCCGAGGTCGTCCTCTTTGGATTGGCAATGAACAGTGAGCATTACTCCTCCTGGTATACTGTTGATGATTTGGACATGAACTCTGTTGTATAGAGCAACACTTAGAACGGGCAGGAACACCGTATAATCGGCGTTCTCATATTTCTAACCTGTCGTCTTCTTTTCATGAATGAATCTACGAGTGGAGTGCAACAATCTTATCTATGGAGGAACGAGTATGATGCAAACGTGGAGACTGAGTAAATGGCGTAAGCTTCAAGAGTAGAGACTGCTAATGGGAATTTGGTTAGGTGGATCAGTTCACTTAGGCCTTAAAATAGAGAAATTCCATGCGTCTCGACAACTGCATTATAGAGTGGAGGTGGACTACTAAGAGTGCTGATTATGTCCGTCGTCTTTGCCGATATCCGAGTCGACATCTTTAGTGGATTATTTAGTCTGGCTAATCTCGAAGCTTATACATGAAGGTAGAGAAATTTGCTTGGGATTTCAAATTCTGTGGAAAGATGGAGATCTAGATTTAGATTGACAATGTAGTACACGTTTATATACTGGTCCATTCCACAAGAAAATACCTTCCTGATTGCTTCTTAGTGATGAACCAGATTTTAATCAATTCTTCAGATAAAAAATTGAGGTTCAAACTGCATTTCAATTTCGATCGAGATCGAGAGAGCTCTTTTCTATTGAGAAGATCTCTTCCCGTATATGTGTAGACAATTTTTCCTAAATTTATGCCAAATGACCGCCTAAGGAGAACTTTAATCAATGCATAACACACTTGATCTTAGTGGAGTCATACCAGACCTTCATCAAAAGGCTAACTTGCCGTGATGTATTCAAATACTAAATAGAATGTTTGATTTTCGTGATGGCTATTACAGGTGGACTTCTTAATATAGACACACGTTTAGGCTTTTTTTTTTTTTTCGTTGCCGATTAATCGAATTAATCATTCTCAAATTTAAATGTGATGTGCAAGCAATGACTAGATATCGATGATATCCTGATTAGTGGAAAATCACAAAAAGGGAAAGGCCAGCATAAGAGGATCTCATTATCATCATACAAGTTCAGCCTCCTCCCTCATCCGATGGTGGGCACACGAGGGACATTGTCATTTCCATCAATGACAATATAAGCCCGGTTGCAGCAACTCCGGCCACATACATTTGTGCCCTGCATCATAAGTTGGCATATCAAGAATTGCCAATGCATTATTTTCAAGGATTTATTTGCCCCACCATGTTGCTAATGGTTTCTGACAAATAACCTCAAGGATGCAACAAAGTCTCGATGAAAATAGTATATAGCAATTCTAACAATTCTCCAAGAACTCTTTGGGAAACAATCAGAAAGACGGCCGTATGTTTTTGAAAGAAAACAAAAATGGAAGTTGTTGTAAGTTTATTGAACAGAATCATAAACATTAAATTAGGACCCAACTCTTCATGTCTGAATTTTAATAAACATTAAGTCCGAATAACTATAAATTCGGATATACCTCTTCGTGTCCGAATAAATGACTGAAAAGTCGGACATACCTCTTTGTGTCCGAATAAATGAAAAGTCAGACACACTTCTTCGTGTCCAAAGAATAAATAATTAAAAATTTTTATTTATTTGTGCCAATTACAATCTGGCCCACTAATCCATTTTTCTTCATTTGTAGCACTAGAAGACCTTCACACTTATAAAGTGACCTACAAACTCCCAACTTTTCTATGTGGGACAAAGAAAAACACTATTTTGTTTGTTTTACAAACAAACAGTCAACAATAAACTTATTGCATTTGTGCCAATTCAGCCTTAAATATTTCAATCGTGCTAATTGAGTCATAAATCTTTTTGCGTTTTGCCAATCGAAAGATATTTCATCGACTCTTTTCAGTGGAACAGATACAAAGAACAACGTATTAAAATTCATTTCATCTTAAAACCAGATAACCAAGTTACCTGATTTCAAGGTGAAAATGAGTGACAGAGACGAGTGTAACGATCTTATTTATAGAGGAACGAATACGATTGAACGTGGAGACTAAATTGGATGAACTTCAAGTGTGGAGATTGATAATGAAAATTTGGTTTGTTGGTTTAGTTCACATAGGCCTTAAAATTTCGTGCGTCGCAGCATCAGCATTATAGTGGAGGTAGACTACTAAGTGCTGATTATGTCCGTCGTTTTCGGCAATATCCGAGTCGACATTTTTAGGGGATTATTTAGTCTGACTAATCTCGAAGATATGCATAAAGGGTTGAAAATTTTGCTTGGAATTTCGAATTCTATGACAAGATGGAGATCTAGATTTTAAATGGACAATGCACGACACATTTATATACAGGTCCATGCCACAAGAAAGTACCTTCCTGATGGCTTCCTAGTGAAGAACCAGGCTTTAATCAATTCTTTTGATCAAGAATTTGAGGTTCGAAACTGCATTTGAATTTAGAGAGAGAGCTTTTCTTTTGGGACGATCTCTTCGTCTATATGAGAAGGCAATTCCCCTAATTTTATGCCAGATGACCGCCCAAGGAGAACTTTAATTAATGCATAGAACACTTTATCGTAGTGGAATCATACTCGACCTTAATCAAGTGGCTGACTCTTCGTGCAATATTCAAATACTGAACACAACCTTTGATTACCGTCATGGCTATTAAATTACATGTCTATTACAGGTGAACTGTTTAATACGGCAGAAACACGTTTAGTTTTCTTTTGTTGCGGTTTAATCAAATCAATCATTCTCAAATTTATATGTGATGTGCAAGCGGTGAATAGATTTGGATGATATCTAGATTAGTGAAAATCAAGAATGGCACGGGCAGCATAAGAAGATCTCATTTATTCCAAATTTTGCTGTTCTGTATTCTTATACAAGTTCAGCCTCCACCCTCATCCAATGGTGGGCACACGAGAGGGAGAGATGTTGCCATTTTCATCAACGACAATATAAACCCGGTTGCAGCAAAAGTCAGTAAGCCCTACTGCTCCTGGGAGAAGAACCACAGCCGTCACAGTTGGATTTTCCTTCTCGATTATCGCCTTTGCTTCCTTTGCGTTTCGTCCCACCAACTCCGGCCAAGTATCTTTGCGGCCTGTATCAAAAGTCGGCATATCAAGAATTACCAGTGCAGGAGGTTGAGATTATTGTTGTTAATCGAAACTATGCCTCAGATATAATTTCTGTAATGTATGCAAGAGAAACTCTTCAACCTTGGACCTATCATTATTCATTTTCGAATGCGAATGAAAAGTGTGTACCTTCGCTGCAGCATTTGAGGTAAAAGCATCCATCGCTGAAACAAGGTGGGTAATGTGCCATGGACGACTAGATATATTTTCTCTTTACTTCTACAATACATATAGTGAATTTTTATAGCTTTACAACATGCCTATATATACATATTCAGCTATAGCTATTTTGACCTGCATCTAAAGATAGATAAAAGAATCGGATCATCAAACCCTTACCACAGGAGGAGTATTATGATTTTTTTTAGGAAAGAGTCATATTTTCTTCCATTTGTAAGCAATCTAGATGAGTATCTCTCCACTAAATATAGATAAAAGAATAGGATGTCAAACGCTTAACGTGGGAGAAATATTACGATTTTTCTTAGGAAAGAGTCCTATTTTCTTCTATTTATATGCAATCTAGAAGAGTATCTCTCCACTAAATAAAGATAAAATAATCGGATCGTCACGCTTAACGTGGGAAGAGTAATATGGTTTTTCTTAGGAAAGTGTCATATTTTCTTCCATCCATGGCTGAAGCTGTTATTCATAGGTTACAAGTCACGAACATATAGTTTTAGCTCAATTCAAACCTGCGTGATCTCCATATTTATATGTCACAAATCAGAAGACTAGTGTGAGAAAGTTTCTTCCAATCAGGGATAGATGATAACATGTGCATTTAGGAAAAAGGCGACCCAAGGTTAATTTATCAAATTGTGTTGAATTTTACATATTGAGCTCTTCTCTCTTAGGTAGACATGGAAGTGTGAATTGATTCATGGGGCACACTCATAACATAATGCAATGCGATTTGCATTTCAACGACTTAGTGGAAAAATGGGATATCGAAAGAGTGTTGTGGGAACGCTAAACCCTCCCTCACTTGATCAAGAAAGTTATCATAATCAAGAAAGGGGGTGACTTTTGGCAATTGAAAGATCCAATCCACATAGATCCAATCCATGTGGATTGAATCTAACAAAAAGTGACGATGCCTCATACATTACATATATTACTAACAAGAGCAGTGTTAAGATAACGGTGATGTTATTGCTTCAAGAAGAATCGGCCACCGAATGTTTATGGGATGTTCAATTGCTTACCATAAGGAAAATAAGGCAGCTCTCCGAGAAGAAAATGAAAACTAAAAGACATTCTTTGTTGTTCTTGTCTGCATCTCTTGAACCTCAATTTTCATCCCAATTTTTCATCTATAAACAATGCTGCGGTATAATCTGTTTTTTGTTTTACTCCATTTTGCATGTTGTTCACAACGTCACACAATAAACATATTCATACTCTACCACATTTTACCCTGGATAGATGCTAAAATTTATATACCTCATTAGAAAAATATGAAATTTATATCATTCACTGGGTTACATTAAATTGTAGCAACGATCACGAATAAAAATTGACATTATAAAGTTTGGCACTCATGACGGGATGTTGCAAATCCTTTGTATACTATCGTAAGTCTAATTTAAAAATAAAAAAATCACATTTTCTGATAATTTATAGTATGCTGCACTCACTTATGATAAACGTCGTCAACGGTGGCGCACCATTTCAAGATCTAAAAAATAATGGATTGATGAAATTATGTGTACTTGATTACGATCAAACGCTAAACTCTCTATAGAATATCGTAAAATAAAGGAAAACATATTTTATGATGTGGCACCGCCAGTGCTGACATGTCAATTTTAAAATAATATTTTAATGATTTTTTGAATTTTTATACTTTTTTTCTTTTGTTTTTTTTTTCCTATTCCACCTAGGGCCTCTCACCCAGTGTTGCGAGGGCATCTTGGCCCTAGGTGGAAGAGGAAAAAAAACTAAAGAAAAGAAAAGAAAAATGAAAACAAATTATAAAAATTCCAAAAAACTTTATTTTAAAATGCCACGTTAGCGTCGACTAGCCAAATAGACTGAATTGGCACAATTGCAAAAATTTTAAGACTTCATTGGTAAAAAAAAGGTTTAGGACTGAATCGGTACAACTGCAATATTTTTAGGACTTTTTTGGTAATTTTCCCTTTTGTTGTTGGTGTAGAAGTGACAAGCAAAAATCACCAAATCTTAGATGGAATAAGAGACTCTACACGAAAGCATTATTGTAGAGCCTCTTATTCCATCGAAGCTTATATATGAAGGTAGAGAAATTTGCTTGAAATTTAAAATTCTGTGAAAAGAAGGAGATCCAGATATAAATGGACAATGTATGACCCGTTTGTCTACAGGTCCATGCCACAAGAAAATACTTTCTTGATGGCTTCTTACTGAAGAACCAGGTTTTAATCAATTCTTTTGATAAAGAATTTGAGGTTCGAAACTGCATTTGAATTTAGTGAGAGAGAGAGCTTTTCTTTTGGGACGATCTCTTCCTATATATGTGAAGGCAATTCCCCTAATCTTATGCCAGATGACCCCCAAAGGAGAAATTTAATTAATGCATAACACACTTTATCTTAGTGGAATCATACTCGACCTTAATCAAAAAGGCTAACTATTCGTGCAACATTCAAATACCGAACAGATCGTTGGATTACCATGATGTCAATTACATTACAGCTATTACAAGTGGACAACTTAATACAAAAATATGTTTAGTTTTTTTCCTTGCAGATTGATCGAATTAATCATTCTCAAATTCATATATGATATGCAAAACGTGACCTGATTAGTGAAAATCAAAAAGGGCACGGGCAGCATAAGAAGTCAATATTTCCACTCCACATCGCAAAAATTGACCTGGCTACTGAAAATTGTACTTTTGGTCTTCCTACTTTCGCACTTTTTTCAATCACGTCTCAAACAAAAAAAAGTTTTACCGTTCAAGAATAACACGGAAGTTGAACAGAACGATGAATAATCCGCACGATAAACTCGCCCTCATTCATTGTTTATATTTGAATCTCCCTTATCCCACCAGTTTTAGATTGATCTCCTAAATTGGTTCTGTCAACTTTTTTCTTCTCTTTTAATTCGCTCACCAGTATAGAGATTCTGTATGATAAGTATTCCTGGTTCTATTACTTCCATCCCTTTCCAAATTTTCTCATTCTCATTTCTTCTCAATACATATTTCACACGGATAGAAGCCTGCTCGATATCCTGGCAAGCAAAGAAAGGGAAAGAATCCGTCTAAGGCAAGACCTTATCTTTTGATAAAGCTAGTTCTAGGTGGTCTCTCTCACTCCCTTTGTGCAAGAAGATCCGAGATGCGATGGCAGCGGGAGCTGATTGAACAGATCTCGTTCAATCTAGTATGCTAGTTAAGAAGAGCCGGTGAATTAATCTCCCTTACTTTGGCCTCTCTAAAATTCCGTGATAGACTTTATTCATTATCGAGCATGATAGCTCCATTAACAAGCATAGAAACACAAGCAATTATTCCCGCTACAAAACCCCGTGGGATGCTTATCACCGTAGTATTTGTCACAAAAGGCTTGACATGGACCGTCCTTGCAACCCCCCGGTGCTGTCCCATACAGCACACATTCACGAGCAGCCTCCACTTCATAATTGCCTGTCATCAAGACAACAAAACTTCAAACGGTTGAACCCGTGAAGAAAACATTATAATTTCCTTAACCATGTTCCATTCTTCTTTAAGAAGGAAATCGGAGATGGTGAAGATGGGAGGGAAAGAAAGAAGATTACACATAGTGAAGAGGAGAAGAACTAGAAGCATTGTGGCCACGCAGAGTCTCTTCATGTTCATGTCTCCAAATATTTCAGAAGCCTCAAGTATATTGATCAGTTCCTCTGATTCTATATGCTTTGCTTGGAGGCCATTGTGTGTAACCATGTGCTCCTATTTATAGGGCCACTGGCCAATGGCCAAACCAACCTTCCTTCGTTTTTTAAGGAGAATAATTTAAATCTCCACTGACATGGTGGCGTAAATACTGGGGGAATCAAATCTCACATTCCACCAAAAAAAAAACCAACCCCACTTCACAATCCTATTATTTTGGTACATTCATATTTTGGAAATGGTGGTTGTGGGGTTCTTGTCTTTGCACACGTAGTTTTTTCAGTCCTTGCTTTGGAAATGATTGAAGACTGGGAAAATAGTCGTGGGTTGACATTTTTGGCATTCATTAGCTTCTTGGCTTATAATATCACAAATGTTGATCAAATATTTCCTATGCCTCAAGCAAATTATTCAATTCCTTTTCATACTTCCTATGGCTACTGTTTCTTTTGACATATATTAGTATTCATGTAACTTTCTTTTCTGTTGAAGAAAACAAGAGATGTATACTTAGAATTGTCCATTTAGCATCGCTTAAGCCTTCCGATAATTTCTTTCCCCTATTGAAATTAGATAGACGGATCTCTATCTTTCCTTCTTCTAAAATAAATGGATCATTTCAACCTTCTTACTACATATGAAGAGAAACTAGAAAGTAAAAGGGAAAATTGTCCAATCAATTCTAAAAATATAGTATGGATGCCAATTCAGTCATAAAATTGTTCCAATTTTGCCAATTTAATCCCAAACATTTGCTCGAAATTTCAATATAGTCATTCCAACCATGAGACTAAATTGACAAAATTGAAAAATTAGGATTGAATTGGCATCCCTACAATAGAGTCAACATGAAAAAAAAAATGTATTTACCAGTTAAAAGAGAACAATTGTTTATATGACAAGAGGAGAGATTAACTTATAGCCAAAATAAGTGGATACATGGAAGAGAGACAAAAACTTTTGTGCATCTCCCAAATCTCTCCACACTTCATAATTGAAGGGATATGTGGATTGTAATCCCTCCAAGTCCCATTTTTTTTTTATATGCTAAGATTCAATGACTTTTCAATAAGAAAAATGTGATATGGTAGGTGACTTACTTGATATGCTATTATTTATTAAAGTTTGGGGTTAATGCTATTAAAAATCACAACTAATTTTTGTGTCATAAATAAATCACAAACTGGTACATCCAGGCATTACCCAAAAATAATTTCGTGCCACAAAAAATCTCAAACTAGTACATCTGTGACGTATTTATCCGAAACTAATACACACACATGCCACATTTACCAAAAAAAATAAAAATCCAAAGTTTACCACAATTTAGGGTATATGTGGCATGAGAGATCAATTTGGGTTAAATGTGGTATAGGTATACCAGTTTGGGATTTTTTGTGACATGAAAATTAGTTTTGGGTAAATGTGGCATCGATGTACTAGAATGAGATTTCGGTGGTATTAGTCCTAAAGTTTAATCAACAAAATTTAAATCACAAAAAGACAATCTATTTTCGATATGTCATCCAATGCAATAATTTTGTAGTTAACTCCCGTTCTGAATCCTTATAATTCTATCAAAAGGTCTGGTCTTTTGGTTAGGATTATACATGAATATAAAGTCAATATATATTCCAGGGGCAATGTTTCAGATATGTATATTGAAATTAACTTGACCACTGGAATCTGCAAAAGAACAGTGTATCTTTAATAAAGCTAGCCTGGAATGCAAATTCCCAAGTGGCATTCGAAGAGATCTGATGAAAGCCAAGGTCGTCTTGTTTGGATTTGCAATGAATAGTGAGCATCAAACCTGGCAAATTGTTAGTGATTAGCACATAAGCTCTCTTATTATGGATTAATATTTAGAACGAGCAGGAACGCCACTAAGAGTTTAATCGAAGTTCTCATATTTCTTACCTTTTGTCTTCTTTTCAAGTATGAATTTACAAGTATAATGCAGCAACTTATTTAGAGAGGAATGAGTATGATCCAACGTGGAGACTATTGAGTAAATTGGATAAACTTTAAAGTGTAGAGATTGCTAATGGAATTTTGGTTAGGTAGATTAGTTCATTTAGGCCTAAAATAGCCAAAATTTCCTGCGTCACAACAGCATCATAAAGGAGGTGGACTACTAAGTGCTGATTATGTCCACCATCTTCGGTGATAATCCGAGTCAAAGTTTTTTAGGAGATTATTTAGTCTGACTAATCTCGAAGCTTATAAAAAAAAAGGTAGAGAAATTTGCTTGGAATTTCAAATTCTGTTAAAAGATGGAGATCTAGATTTAAATTGACAATGTATGACACGTTGATGAAAGGTCCATTCCACAAGAAAATACCTTCCTGATGGCTTCTTAGTGATAAACCAGGTATTAATCAATTCTTTTGATGAAAAAATTTGAGGTTTCTAAGTGCATTTGAATTTAGAGAGAGGTTTCCTTTTGGAACGATGTCTTCCTGTATATGTGTAGACAATTTTCCTAACCTCATGCCGGATGAGGAGACCTTTAATTAATGCATGACACACTTTATCTGAGTGGAATTATACTCGACCTTCATCAAAGGCTAACTCTTCTTGAAATAGTAAAATACTGACCAGAACGTTTGGTTACATGATGACTATTAAATTACAGGTTTGTTGCAAGTATAGTACTTAATAAAGAAATACATTTAGTTTTTCAGTTGTAGATTAATCGAGATAATCATTCTCATATTAATATATGATGTGCAATGGTGATTAGTGAAAATCAAGAAGAGAAGGGGCAGCATAAGAAGTGATTAATTCCACTCCACATCTCATTATTCCAAATTTTTATTAAATTGTCCCTCCTCCCTCATCCAATAGTGGGCACGCGAGAGACATTGCCATTTCCATCAATGACAACATAAACCCGGTTGCAACAATAGTTGAGAATCCTTTTTTATCCTGGTACTGAAATTACAGCCGTGACATTTGAGTTTTCCTTCTCGATTATTGCCTTTGCTTCCCTTCCATTTTGTCCCACCACCGCACTAAAAGTTGGCATATGAACAATTTCCAATTCAATATCGTGCTCTAAACTGGGTTCGGACCTTTCTGAACGATTTTGTTTGTCCAAGTCAGTCTGCCATCATTGAGGGAAGGAAGATTGGAGACAATGTTCTCCTTGCTCGTGATATTCTTCTAAGGGATATCACTTGAAGAATGTGGCCCATGGATGCACTATGAAAGTTGACACTATGAAAGACTTTGACTGTAGATTGGATTTCTTACATAATGCATGCTTCCAACAATTGGTATTCCTCCTCAGTTCCTTAATTGGGTTGAGAAGTGTGTTACTACTCTTGGGCTTTCTATTCATGTCAGTGGGGAGCTTGTTGGATATTTTCCAGGGAAGAATGTTTTAAAACGTGGTGATCCTCTATCTGCATACTTGTTTGTGATAACAATGGAGGTTTTCAGTAGGCTGTAGAATGCTACTGCTGCTTGAGGTTTACTTAAGTTTCACCCCATGTGCAGAAGAATCAAGCTTACTTACCTTTGTTTTGCTGAATGATCTTTCTAATGGTCATAAGGATTATTTTGCTGCTGTGTGAGCTTTGTTTCAAAAGTTTTTTGCCCTCTCACTGGCTTGAGGTTAAACCCTATAAGAATTAAGCTTTTTTCATCTGGTTTGAGCCGAGTCAAGTTCCAGGAACTTTTGGATTACAGCCACTTTAAACCAGGTACTCTCAGTTACGTATTTGGGTCTTCCTTTAAATCCTGAAGGCTTAAAGATTGTGATTGCAAACTACTTTCTGATCAAATTCTTCAGAAATTTCGGCAATCGATCTAAAGTTGTATGGTTCAACTCTTTTCTTTATTAATTTGTTCGCTAGTCTAGAGATTCTGTAGTATAAGCACTACTGGTTTTATTACTTCCATTAGAAAATCCAACCCAAAAGTTAAAGCTATTAGGTGAAGGGAGACAACACTAATATAAAGAGCATATGGAACCCGTTGTATATGCCCATTGTCAAAAGATATGTGATAATATTTAAACATCCCTCTCATGTGCAAGCCGAGTTAGGAGCAGCGCGTAAAATTTGACCAATGGGGATAGACTACGTATGCGAAAAGGTTGCATGTAGTCTATTTTTGCTATCAAGATAAAAAAAAAAAAAAAATGTGCGGAATAGAAAATTTGGAATTTCCGTATATTTATGATAAAGATTGCATGAGCCTATTTAGAGGCTTTATTAGATGACATCTAGGTAACTTATCAATTAATGATATACACAATCAAGGAGAGATAAAGAGAATCTCTTGGATAATTGCACCATCACAAGAGATATTGAAAATCACAGGAAATAACCTAAATATCTCTAGTAAATGTTCTAAATATCTTTAACAACTTCCATCGCTTTTTTCATTTTCTCATTCTCATTTCTTCTCAATATTTTTTTTGCACAGGGATAAGCCTATTCAATAGGCAGGCAAGCAAAGAAAAGGGCATAGGTCCATCTAAGGCAAGACCTAATCTTTCGATAAAGTTAATTCTAGGTGGTCTTACTCGCTTCATTTGAGCAAGAAGATAGGAGTTGATAAAATAGACCTCGTTGATTCTACTGTTCTAATTAAGAAAAGCTGGCGAACTAATCCTTTGCTTGGTCGAGCATGATAATTCTGTTGACTCGAACGCGTAATATCTTACCCATTTTCACCATGCTTGAATAACTTACTTTATACAGACTTTGTCAATGATATCTAAGTTTTTTTCCTTATTAAAAGCATGCCATAATCATGCTTTCTTAAGCATGAGTACAGAGATAAGATCCACTCTCACACAGAGATAAGAACGCACACACGCACACAGAGATAAGATCCACTCTCGTGCTAAAAAAATGGATAGTATCTTGAAGCAAATATTGATTTTCCTAATATATATAATAACTTGATGCTACTTTATATTTCAGAGCAAACGCAGTAAATAATAGTGGACAAAAAAAAAACCCTTTTGATTTAAAGGGGGGATTTATTGCATTTGGAAAAGAAGTCTTGATTTCTCTGGCACAGGGCCAAAGGCTTCTAGGGAATTAACAACTATAGAAACATAAGCAATTATTCCCACTACAAAACCCCGTGGGATGCTTATCACCGTAGTATTGGTCACAAAAGGCTTGACATGGACCGTCCTTGCAACCCCCCCGGTGCTGTCCCATACAGCACACATTCACGAGCAGCCTCCACTTCATAATTGCCTGTCATCAAGACAAACAAAACTTCAAACGATTGAACCCGTGAAGAAAACATTATAATTTCCTTAACCATGTTCCATCCTTCTTTGAGAAGGAAATTGGAGATAGTGAAGATGGGAGGGAAAGAAAGAAGATTACACATAGCGAAGAGGAGAAGAACTAGAAGCATTGTGGCCACGCAGAGTCTCTTCATGTTCATGTCTCCAAATATTTCAGAAGCCTCAAGTATATTGATCAGTTCCTCTGATTCTATATGCTTTGCTTGGAGGCCATTGTGTGTAACCATGTGCTCCTATTTATAGGGCGACTGGCCAATACCAACCTTTTTAAAGGAGAATGATTTAAATCTCCACAGAAAGGTGGCGTAAAATTCTGGGGGAATCAAATCTCTACATTCCAAAAACCCACTTCAGAATCCTTGCTGAAACCCCTCAGGCATGCCGCTTGTAAGAGAAAATATCAGAAGATTTTTGAGTATATACTTTTCAACTTATCAAAATTGGTAGGCTATGTAAATTCAAGAGTGGCACCAGATGTTTAGTCTTTCATGGATTAAAATTTTGAGCTTTGCTAGCACAATAATATTTGAGCTACTATCAGAGTAACAACGTGGCATGAGCAATAAATTCTTGAAAGAATAGACTCCACAACAATCTATAATAAAAAAATTTTTTGCCCAAAACAGACTGTTATTCTCACAGTAGATCAAAGACAGTCACATAAGCCTTTTTCTAAAATTTATTGATATGTGACAACATTTATGAGTTTTGTACTTTTTAATCTATCAAAATTGGCGGGCCATGTAAGTTTAAGAATAGCACAAAATATCTGGTTTCTTATGGTGTAAAATTCATTGATGTACTTATTCTCTATTGAAGTGGTGGGCACTTTGTGACTCAGTGTTTTTACATGTTAGTTTGCCCAGCAATTTAGTTCTCATGCATACTAATGGAAGTAATAAGAGCTGAGTCAAAGTTCATTAAATGCCTTTCTTTGACTGGTTACACTTACAATAAAATCAATCGGTGCATCTTTTCGATGTCCTAAAAGACCATTAAATTATGTTTACCATCAGGTATGACATCACTTCTTTTAACTTACTTTTTGGGAGAAAGAGAACCCGACAAGCCTGAACCGGGTACCGGTCAATGGCTCATCAGTAAAAGACTTGGGAAATAAATTCTCCTTCCATTGCAATTTGCAAGAACCCTTGTATCATAAAAAGTGATGGCAAATGGAATGAATGAAGCGGAATGCAAATGGAAATTCGGAACGAAAGAAGATGGGGATTGCTGCATTTTCATTATCATGGAGAGGTGAGAATGAGTGAGAATCAATGGGAATGGATTACTGGTAAAGGCCAATACTAAGATTTGATATCTTTTTAAGGAAAAATCCGATATGCTCAGCAGATTTACCTAATTTGCTATTATATATTTAAAATTTGAATCAACAAAATTCAAACCACAAAAGACATATTCCAATTTCGATGTGTCACCAAATGCAATAATGTTTAAATTAACTCCCATTATTATAATTCATTTCAATTCAATTATTATTTCAATTGCTCCATTCTAAGATACCAAAAGAGGCCTCGAGATTTTCAGCGATTTCCCTTACTATTTAACGATAGTCATGCTTAATCTATGTACATTAAATTCAGGAGCATTGTCTTCTTCACATTCACTCGACAACATACTTTGGGCATGATCTATCTCACTAGATTGGCGCTCTTTAGAAAAGTTCAAACAAACAATTTGAATTATTTGGTGAAGAGAGATGTTATATGAGTATAACACCATTCTAAACTCTCCATGCGGTTTATATAAACACGATGAAATCAGAAATTCAAACTTGACTACGACCATAAATATTTAAACAACCCAACAAAAGAAGCTCTAATCTTTTGGTTAGCTGTAGGAAGATTAGAAATGAGTATAAAGTCATTGTAGATTACATAAACAAGCGATGATTTGCGATATTTTACCATCCGATAAAATACAAAGATTGCCCTCTCCTTGGTCTACCTAGTATCATCTGCGGCACTGTAGTAGCCCCAAGGGTCTTACAGTCTTGTGGTAAATTGTTTTCTTTGAAAAATATTACTGAGAAAAGAAGTATACATTTATGTAAAAGAGAAACCTTAAACTTCACACGGCTTTTCTATAGGTAAAAGGATAAGGAAAGCAATGGCCTGTAGCTCTTCAAAGCCTTGTCCAAGAAGCTCTATCCCCCTAGCGAGGAATTAGATCAAGTGGCGGTCTTCGAGAGCCTTTCCCTATCACCCTCTTGTCACAACAGCTCGCATTTTCTTCGTTCACAGCAAAAAGCTCACTGAAGTAATTAGATTGCTGCGCAATCTCAAAAGCAATTCCACATACGTGCTGGAGCTTCCCCAGTTTTCACTTGCAAATGGTTTGGTGGCGAGTTGAACGAGCAGAACTAAGATGAGCTAGAGACTTGCCCTTGCCTTAGTTCAGCACATTCGATTATTTACGCCGAAAAACCAATGTTTTCGACGTGCCATTGGGGGTTGGTGTGCAGACTTTTCTTTACCGAGTGATTCCCAGTTACAGCAAATTAAAGAGGCAAAGCCCCACATGCAACCAAAGTACAAGCACACTTCATACCCGCTTATCACCTTATGTTGATTTGTTTGCATGTGTGAAATGTTGATATGTGTCTAGGCTTCGTTAGAGAGGCGAGATTTCTAATCCATAAGACTGACTAGCCTTTTTGGGCTAGTTAGGTTGCGTTTGGTTTGGCATTTGAGGAAAGCCTTTGCGAAAATGCAAAGACTTTAGGGTAAAGGACTTTGATGATTTAAAAAAGAAAAAAGAAAAAAAAGAGAGAAAATGCAGAGGACAGCCCCGCCGCCCCCTTGGGGCGCAACCCAACTGTGAAGTAGTCAAAGCCAACAACCTTGAGCAACCCCTGCGAGGACAGCCTTGCCGCCCCCTCCATCAACCAAGCACGTCGTCGCCCTCTCTTCCCTTGCCTCTACATCCCAAGATCTCTCGATCTCAAACTCGGCCTCACTCAACTAGGGCTCGAAATTGAGCACAAGCATTACGCGACCTCAACCGACGTTGCCAACCCTTGGCCAGCGTTCCCAACCTCCTCTGCCAATTTCTAGTGACCAATTACAAAGTATCCTCATATCTGGCAATGCGAGGCCTCAATCGACGTCGTCTGACCCTTGACTAGCGTCCCTGACCTCCTCCTTGGCCAACATCCGTATCCTCAGATCCGACTCTTCAAGGGTAAATATGGAAAATGAGAAAATTAGTGAGGGCAAGATGGGAAATAATCATTAAACCCCTACAAGTTGCCTTCTGAAAATGTTGAAAGCCGAATGCAAGTCCTTGGGTTTTTAGCTTTGCTAATACTGGTATTTTCCCAAAGTGGTTCCAAAAAAATTTACCAAACACCCTAATATTTGCCCAAAGATCTTTAAAGCCCCAAACCCCATTTGCAAAGCTAGACCAAAAGCATCCTTAAAGCAGCACAAATATGCATTTTGACAGATTAACATTTGTCGGGCAGCAGCATTAACATTGTTGTGAGCCAGTAGCCAAACCTTGCCTTATCGAATGTGCTTCTCACACCTTCCTTAAATCCTGGTAGAATTTGGGGCTTTGCTATTTGGGTGGCTCTATATTAAGAATCCGCCTCACTTTGAGCAATTTTCCTTTTGACTTTAAAAAGACCAATTTGCCATATTTTGTAGTTTCTCTGATATCTTCCTCAAACTATTGGTTTATTTAAAAATAAGAGCTTATTTGGAAAGGATGGAGGAAATTCAGTCGAAAATGAACTGCATGGCCGAGTGGCTAACATTATCCCTAGGCAAATTACATCATGTGGATCTCATGCAAGATCCATTAACACTTAGAAATACTTCATGTTCTAATATGGACAGAGACTAATCGTGATATTTTCCCCCTTATGGTTACGGATGACTAAACTTGGCGTGATCTAATTTTGCGACTGCATTTGTACACGTAAAAACACCATCTTCTATTAATTACTATTTTAGTTTCTCTGATATCTAGCACTTTGTTTTTCGGATTAGTTATGGAACAATAGATTGGTTCAGGGCATGAAAGTAGGGTCCCGTGCCTATCTTTCAAAGATAGAGCATCCACAAAACCATATCCAAGCAAGCAAACTTCATTTCATTCGCCAAAAGTCAATGACAATAATACAACGAGTGGACAACTAACTTCACGTGATGTGGGTTTGAGAAAATAAAAACAGCTTAGCAAGTTAAACCCAAAAGAGGAAATGGAGGTAAGGGTTTTCTCGCATCCTATGATATAATATAAGAGAAATATATACCGGTATTCCTAGTACTATTGTTATATATATATATTTTCTACCCCTATGTAACACGACAATCTGTGCAAAGTACAAGACCTCCAGGTTTTAGGCTATGGTGCAGAGGAGACTAGAGAGGAGAGAGCGAAACAGTACGGCCACTATGACCAGATGATCATCAGTTGACCCCTGAACTGTACCCGATCACATATTTAACTACAAAAGACTTTCATAACATTATATTAGTGTTGGTAAACGGTTATAATGCAGTGCAGATGCTCTGTGTATACTTATTTTATTGCTTCTTTGTGTTTATATATTATATTGGATGGGGTTATAGATCAGTGACAGCGACGGGTCCATGAAGAGAATGGGAGCACAGTGCGTTGAACGTTAGACAAAAGCAAGCGACTTCGAACAGATAAACAGTATAGCAATAGAGTAAAATAGGTATTGGACTTGATCTCTGATCGATGGAATTTTTTTGTTTTTGTTTTTTAGAAAAACGGGGCCCATCTCCTGTGTCTGTGTTCGTAGCAAGTAAGACAGAACGACCACATCTACGTGTATCTCAAGTTACCCTTTTTAACTCTGTCTCTCTCTCTCTCTCTCGATCTCCACATCTATGTTTGGCTGGAAAAGAAAATGTAAATCTTAATCTCTTCCTCTTCTGGACAAAAACTCCCTCTCTATACATACATATATACTTTTCTTACTAGGCCAAGAAGATGTGTTTCATTTGTAAACAGAAGATGATTAGCTTGAAGTTATCGATAAGCCTTGAATCTCTTTGTCTCGATAGTACAAGAAGATCAGAAATAACAACACAAACGAAGGCTTCTCTACCGTGAAAAAAAACAGTTGAAGGCTGTCAACACAGAAAAGGTTGGTGGTTTCCATCTTCAAGACATGAAGTTGTCAATAGAAACCGTTTCGTTTCCCAAGAAACTGTCAGATAGTCGTCATTTAATTCACTCCTCTCTCTCTCTCTCAACTGTTGATGTTGGCTTTTCAAAGGCCAATCTCTGTACTAAATCACAGTACACACAGTGTGGCTACAGAGAGAGAGAGAGAGAGAGAGAGAGAGGGGTGCCCATCAATAGCATAAATGATGGAGCTTTTCCAAGAACAGTTACTGGTTTTTCAAAGGCTCTGAAAAGTTCCATAATTACATTGCTAAACTAATAAGGTGCAGATGTCTCCGTGTGTGTGATGCATGTGCATGCATGAATGAGGACGATTTAATTTTAGCCCTAGCGCGAGAGGGTAAACTCCTGTCGTGTCTTTCTTTTCTCGTTAGCTGTTGACACCCATCTATGGAATCTCCTCTTTCAACACTCTCAGAAGTTACTTTTGAATCAATGCTCAACCCCAGCTGCGAATGTGATGGCCTTAACTACATAAAAAGCAAGAAATGGTCAATAAATGGCAAAAGATTCATTGAATGACATTATGAAACCCAGAGAGATAGCGAGAATGGCCACTACCCTTTCAAGAGAATGTCATGTATGTCATCAGGAGGTCGCCCATAGATCTTCATTCATCCTGCTGGTTTTGTGAGAGAGAGAGAGAGAGAGAGAGAGAGAGAGAGTTTTCACCTTTTCACTTGGGTTAAGCATATCTAATTGATTATAAAAAAAGCTCGAAGCAAGCTGTAGATGGCCAGGGGAGTGCAGCGCGCGGTTCTGTTTTAGTTAAGGGGAGAAAAGGGGGGCTACAAGCTGGACTTAATCCTATTTCAAAATCTTCTGAATTGAAAACCGAATTAACTTAGGTTGACATTTTTCCCAAAATAGAAATAGCAGAATTTATGGGCCATACAAGGCTTCTATAGGTCATGATAGCTAGGATATTTTTACTCTTTTACTTCTCAATAGATTCTGTAGAATAACTGGTATGGTGTCGGTATGGAAGTTACATTTCGAAAGATCGGAAGATAACATTATTCATTCTGAGCTTCGAAACCTGGATTATCTTATGTTTGTATAATTCCTTAACTAATCAACTCCTAGCTACAAACAACGTGAGACAAACCAAAGAGTGACCATTTTTCGGGAGCATAACTACGGTATGTTTATACGTGCATTTCACATATATACACTCCAATAAACAAATTAGAAAAGCCGATGGGAAGTTGCCTGGCAGAGTGACCTGCATGTGTCTTGCTGAAAGAGGCATCTATTTGGAAGCTCATTACCCCCAAATCTAAAGAGAGCTCGGATGTAATCTCATGTTCTTCATGCACCAACGTTCTTAATTCTTACTAATTGAAGATTTCGACTTTCGTAATCTATTTAACTCTATCAAGATGTATAGAAACCTGCAAGAGAAACAAATCTTTCAAGCCTGTGACGTGTTTGATTCCGTATTAACACATTTTCTCACAACATATATATTGCAAGGAATAAAAATTTTAGATAATACAAGTCCTCGCTAAAGCACAATTTTGCAGTTCAAATGCGGGGAGGTTGCACCCATAAATCCAGAGATAAGATGGAGCCTTTCGAACAAAGGGAGATGAGAAATCATTTCATTTAGCCAAACATCAAAAGAAAACAATTAATGAATATGAACCTTAGCATGTAGGCTAAAAAACGAATAATAAACCTTAATTGACCTAAACTATATACATCTTGGACTTGAAGTGCAACTAGTCCACACTTTTTTAGTTGATAGTCAACGAATAACTTACACATGAGAAAATTAACATAACTAAACTGTACCCACATGAAATCTCTCACCATGCAGATCTAGCCCCCTTATCTTGAGAGAGAGAGAGAGAGAGAGAGAGAGGAGTTTAAGGCTGTTTCGACCTCTTTCCATGAGATCTCACAAGTAAAAATTAACAATACAAACCAAACCTCACCAAAGAAAACTCACCACCATCATCAATCATCATCACCACCTGGCTCACCATGAGTTTTTGAGGGGAATGAAGCCTGGTCCGAAGCCTTACATACTCTTTGTTTTCCCCTTTCCCTTAGGTTATCATGTATGAAAGCCTCGAGCCAGCCAACATTCCCCACAAAAGCCAATTCAATTCTTCTCTCTGAAACCCTAACAACCCACAGCTCTCGTGTTTGAGAGAGAGAGAGAGAGAGCGCGCATAATGACCATGAGACACAAATGGGTGAGTGGGGGGGGTGTTCTTTATAAAGAGAAGTTGCTAAATTAGCTTATGAGAAAAGGCATTTGTTAAAGGCTAAGATGAGCCCTAAAGCCCTAACCCAACCCCACCATAAACCTGAAAGCCTTCACCTTCTCGTCTTTCATTTCCTAGGTAATGGGGTCAGTCAGTCAGTCACACCCATTATTCAATTTACTAATATTTTCTCTCTTCCTTCCCTGTCTTTTTTCGGCCCAAGAAATACCTATTGCTGCCGGTCAACTGCCCAACCTGTCACCTGCTACCACCAGTCGTGTCTTCGTATATTGTATGCTTTCGTTGCATTCACCGGTCAAAACCCCTCCACGCATAACAAGACAAATTCAGCATTCTTCTTTTGAAAAACCTTTTAGTTTCTTGCACTTGACACGAGACAAGACTTTCAATGCGATTCTTTCATCATTACCTTATTATTTTGAGCCTTTGCCAGGCCCTACTTTCTAACTCCCCCGTACGGTCCCATGCCCGCACACGGTCCCCGCTGAGTTTAATTTCCAAAATATTTGCAGACTTTATTTTTTTCTTTTTCTTTCTTTTGCTCGAAATTGCTAAACCAAATAGATATTCTGATCGATTATTGCCATGAAAATGACGACTTGTGGTTTCTCTGGCTGCTCCTTTATAATTGACAAGCCCTTTATTTGATTTAATTTATTGACAGACATTCCGATGACAAAATGCAGGTTCTTTTCTTTTATAAAGAATTCCTCTTGCTCTTTCTTAGAGTAGGTAGAAAGTAGAGATATTTGGTTGATTATCATCACTAAGACTAGCCATGAATTTTTGTGTCCAGTGAAGATGAGGCATTAGATGATGGCCTACAAGTTTGGAGACCATTCTAATGTTACTTTTTTCACAAGAAAAGAAAAGAATTATTTCCACGATTGACCTAGCTAGGTAATACTATCAATCAGAAAATGGGAAAAGAAGGAAGGTAATGATCCCCAATATCGAAGGTGTCATTGTTGGAAATATGAGAAAAGGAAAGTGAAAAAGAATACATTCGAGGATAGGCAAAATGGGAATACAGAATAAAAACTTAAACAAAGTGCATATATGATTTGACACTCCATATGATATACCAACAGCTATATATGAGGAGAGAAAACACCAACAGTTTTAATCAGAGCAGATCAAAGTATCAAAACTTCTTACGAAACACCTCAAAGTTCATGCTCAACAACTAAAACCACTCCGAAAAAATTATCAATCTCTTGGTAAGGTTGATAAAGATAGACCACATAGTGAAATTCTAACATTTCTTTTATAAGAACATTAATTTTCTTCTTCGTCATATGTATGGTTGTTCCAATGAACAAAGTATGACATATTATTACGGATATTAGATTGCAATTCGATATGTAAGGACGCAATGCTAAAAGTCGTTAACGACAAACATAGTCACATGCGAACTAATCCAAGGTATTTCGTGACCTCCTATAATTGTTATTAAGATTGTATTGGTCTGGTAGCATCGTGCAACCTCTCACCCACTAACTTTCTTTATAATGAATTATATTGAATGATTTATCTGAAAAGGATCACAAAAAGATTGTCCCAAAGATACCTCAATTGCTGATTATATCAAGCATTTCGCCATCACACAAGCTAATTAACAGAGTGCCAATGCTCGTTTCTAGTTAACCAAATACAGTAAATCGTTATGTGCGCACACGGTGTTAAAGACTCGTACATACTTAGATTCTATAAGATGTTATTGAGCTTATTACTACATAGAGTTACCTTATAATAACTTAGGTAAATAAAAAATTTGAATATAAACCATAATATTAACCAGCCAAAGAAGAATCCATTTTGGTTTATTTACATGACGTAAAAGTTAAGCACCCACGCCCTTCTTTTTCCTATTATTTCAAGGGAAAAAGGGGGGGAGGGGAGAGAGGGGGGGAAGCCATGTAGGCCTGAGTAGTGACATTAAAATAGGGGAAATTTTCAAATAAGAGATCGAACTATCCTCATTTTCTCAATTAAGGATATGAAATTGACCTTATTTCAAATAAAGGCTTGACCTCAATGACATTTTCATCCCCCCCCTTTTTCTTTTTTTTTTTCATTTTTTCATCTTTTCCTTCTCTTTTACTTTGGGCCTGTTTGCCGCTGCCCCATTGTTGGTGGGGCGATGATGATGGCCGGTGACCCTCACCAAAACCAGGAAAGGGTCGTGACCCTCTTTCAAATCTCGCCCTCGTCGAAGCCCGACGACCTTGGCGGCCAACAGGCCAAAAGGAAAAATAATAATTAAAAAAAAATAAAATGACAAAAATACTCTTGAGGTCAAGCTTTTATTTAAAAAAAAATGAAGGCACTTCATACTTTTTTTTAAAAAATAAGATCTATTTCAAGCATTTATTTAAAATGAAATTCACTTCATATCATTATTAAAGAAAATAAAAGTATTTCAAACCTTCATTCGAAATTTTCCATCAAAATAGAGAGAAAAAATGAATTTGATAAAAAAAGAAACTTATGTGCACATGAGAACAAGCTGCCCTAGACCCCATCCCCACCGTTTATTTATAGCATTTCCTGCGATTCGGAACAGTGCCTTCCGCGAAACACGTCATGCCGAAGACGGCGTTTAAGGCATCCCCACATCTCGGCCGTCCATCTCTCCGATCGGACGGCCAGAACTCCCCCTCCTCGAAACAGGACATGTCGGTGTCAGCGGGAGCGTAGGACCGGGAACCGAGACCAGACCGACCAGAGACCCCGCCCCGATTAACGAGGATACCCCTCCCCAGCCGATGACGTGGACGCGTCGAGGATGGGCCGGGGGGTCAAAAGCAACGGACGGCTCGGATTCCGCGGGGCTCGGTCGTACGTCCTGCCACGTGACCGCATTAATTTGGGCGTACGACGTGAGGGGGACAGGCGCACGTGCGTGCTGAGCTGGGGAGCGCAGGTGGGCCAGTGGGGTTGTGGGGCCCGTTGGGCTGAGTGGAAGGGCAATTATCCCGTAATGATGGATGGATGAAAGAAGGCTTGGGTTGGTGAAGAAGGACGAAAGCGCGATAAATTGCGGATTTCTCGGGGCCTGAATTCAAATGTTTTTTTTTTGTTTTTTTTTACAGGATGAAAGTGAAACTTGATGAACCAATGAACGCCCTCGCACCCCTCCTTCCTTGGCCAAATAGGTGCTTATTGGTGATTAGGGCTTTGCAAATTTTATGTTATATGGTTTAATACATTTGATAAATTGACCTACACATAAGTATTAGTCGAAGCAAAGACAAAATAGGGATTGGGCATGATATTGATGTAGTTATAACATCTGTCGTTGGCACACGTCTGGTCGCTTGGCAATTGACAATGACCATGGACATTGGTATAGGACCGTGACTACATGCTTTTTCTTCCATGTTGCCAACTCAGAATCCAGTCAGTAAAGTTGCTTTCGAAATGCGACTTTCGGTGTTGCTGTTGTGAGGGTGTTGCATTTGTATACGCGATCTTGAAACTTCTTGGAAAAACCAACCTCATCATTTGTTATATATGAATACACTATATGAGAGACATCTATCTTGTGCAATCTTCAAAAACCAAGTCTTGTTTAGAGATCAAAGGAATCTAAACTCATTACCAGATGATTTGAGTTAATTAAAAAAATTTCTAATGATTAATTATGTTCCCTACATCCTTATGCATTATATACTAAGTGATTAATTCATTCATTCACTCGATTTATATAGTTTCTGTTTCGTCATAGAAACCCAACTCATACTCTAGAAATTCAAGTCCTATCCCAATCTTGATTTCGTTGAGTTTAGTTCTTCTAGACAAATACTTTAAGAAGTAGTCTCCCAGGGTCACGTGCATATCGAGCATATCACTTAATACTCTCTCCGTGTGTAGTACGTGATATTAAATGTGAAATATGTCTTTCCGACCTAATCGCATCAAACATATAACTCGAGCCATGTAAGACAAAAACATACGGAATAACCATTATGGAGAGCAGTCTTGATCGGTACTCTAATAACATATTAGACAACTAGTCGGTTTCAAAAACTCGACCCGTCTCAATTTGACTCCACGACGCGTGCAACACACATATCTAAACAAATCGAATGACTTTCAATCGAAACAAAGAAGCGATTTTCCAAGGTGCTGTCAAAGGTGTCCGGCCTTGAGAATTAGCAGTCGACTCCAGATACAAATTCAAGATGTTTGCTCCAAAATGCAGTAGGACATATTGGTGGAAGAAGATGCACACTTAACAATCTAAATGTCCATGACGCTAAGAGCATCCACTCCATGGAATTAAATGTCCTCTTATTCCCAGGTCCACCACACGATACTGCAACAATGCACAACTGTTGTTGAAGCTGACCAATGCATGGGTCGGGGCCAGAGCAAATTGATTGAAAGCACGTGTAAAGCAGAGGGGGAAATTTTCTTTCCATCGAAGCCAGTGGCTATTCAAAGCTCAAGGTCCAAGTCATCGAGCCAAGTTTCCAGATCCAATGCTTACCTTCTTGAGATCGGCAGAGCACAGGAAAGGGGTCAAACCTGGCTCATCTGTTCTTTCTCTCTTCATTGGTTCGTCGTTCAAGACATTGGCCCCACCATTTACTCCGAGAATTTCGTTAACATAACTCACAACATTCTCTACTTGTTTATTCACGAGGTTATACTTGAGGATCAGAGTTAATTACTCGATGTGCGGCATTTTATTTGTTGTTCTTAAGAAGTTCTTAGAACCCAGAATGAAAGGAGCAAGTCCAGACATTTCTCCTTAGTGATTTCTCCTTTCCAGGATACATTGCTTACCCTCTACTCTCCAGATGTTTGTCGAAGTTGGCAGAATACGTAATTCAAGTAGCTACGAGTACATGGCATTGCCAATTTTGGATTGTTATGCCTCCGGTACATGCCTCTTTCGACTGACTTTACACATGATCCGAGGGTATTATGACTCGATGGCATGAACTTGATGACCACATCATGTCTGTTTCGACATATAGCACCAAGGGGAGTGCCTTATTCATGCTATGTTAGCGAAGAGAGAGAGAGAGAGACAGACAGACAGACAGAGACAGAGAGAGAGAGTTTCGATCGGCAATGAAATGGCCTCGATATGGTCATCATGAAAAGTAATCCGGCGAAAGATAAGACATTAAAGATCTACTTCAGCTAGGGTTTAGCAAGAAATGATCATCAGAATTTGATTGAATCGAAGTAAACAACTACAGTTCAACAGTACCATGAAACATTCAAATGCAAACTCCAGTGTTGACAAAGAACCAACTTTACAAAGTTTTGGTGGAACTTCAAGCGTGTTTGAAATCTGTCTATTTTTCACCAGCGGGCAAGTAATAATAACAAAGTCACTCTATGCACATCTCTCGCAGAATGAAGCAGATTGCAATGAATGAAAATTTATTGAGTATATTCAGTACTCCAATAAAAAGTTAAGGACGTCACAACGCGTTCAATTCCATAGACAAAAAGTCATACTACACTGAATAATGCTAGTAACCTTATTTGTTTTCACCATCCACCCAAATTCAAACTTAAGAAGACGAACTGACCAACAACCTGGACTGAAAAAAAATGGCAACCAAAACACCTTGCTGCGCTTGAGCAATGACCACAGAAAGTACATGAAAATCACAAGAGTAAAAGCACGTGAGACAATTCTTCTTTCTGATGAACCAAATGCTTTTGTAACAACGTTTCTTCCAATTTATACAAGGCAAGCAACTCTACCTATGAAATGTTATTCGATATACAGCAAAAGCATGTCACTGCCTTAAGTGGTCCACCTACACCAATTATCAAGTGATGGATAATCTGATTCGCATTACTTATCAGTTGGCAATTGAGAGAGGTGGACTACCAACAGATGTGATGTGATGCTCCTGAAGTACCTATAAATATCTGGGTATCATGAAATCGTCCCGCTCGATTATCCAGCACTTAAGCTGGGAAAAGAAAGCTAGCCAGAATTGTGTCACTGTGTACTGTACAGGTTGCCTTTACAAAGCTTTATTGCAAACTATCAATGTGTGGCAGCTGTTTGACATGATACAACATACTCAACAGAGCAAGCTAGACTAACATTCACCTAAAATGAATGTGAAGCAGCGAATGATGCTACCTGCGTATAGGTTGTGGCTGGCCCGAGTATGGAGTACCTGTGCTAGGCCAAGGCAAGACATTGGAAGAACGTGGTTGAGCTTGAGATGCATCATAACTGAGGGAATTATAAGGAGAAACAACAGGTTGTGGTATTGCTCGATTACACCACTCCGCATAATCTGCAGGGTCCAGCACAGGAGGAGAAATGCAATGAGTGATCTTACTATCCCAATTTGAATCAACCAGATGTTGAACAGAAACTGGCTGAGGTGCCACATTTTGCAAACTTTGGCCATTCACCGGTCTGCTCCATCCCCAACCACTAACTTGCGTTCGTTGCTTGTTTATACAACGCCAAGGGGCCCATTCTTGGGTCATTTGTTGTCCTTGTTGTTGATTCTTAACATGTGTTTCCTCAGAATTATGACTCAATCGCATCTTCTTAGTTTGATCAGGGTGATGGACAATTGGAGAATTCAATGTTGTGGCTTCATTTTTATCTGTACTCTTTAGAGTAGGCACATCGACTGAACCAAATAATAATTCTTTTAGCTCCGGCGCTGGCATCTTCCCATCCCAAAAGAAAAGGAGGCCAATAATTGAACGATGGATGCAATCATAAATTTTCTTGACTTCTTCCACTCCTACTGCCCTTGAAACATTTTCGGACCTTTCCGTGAAATCCTCAACCTATAAAAGAACTATTAAGAAACATCTATAGATATGTACGCCTACAAATGTCAATTTACTAAGTTCAAGAAAGTTGGAATACACTTATCGCGCCACAACGGGTATCCCATGTTTTTGAGATCCATGATCCTTCATACACGCTGGCACAAAGGCCTTTCTGCCAAAGTTTCTCTACTGATGCTAGCTGCAACGAAAAATAGGGCTGAAGTCCAGATTTGTTTCTTCAACTTGTACATTTTTTCAACCTCATTCTCTACTTTCTGTGGATTCTAGTCGTTTCATCATGTGCCTTACTAACACCTCAAAATGCTGAGGTGACGTTACTAATGTCGCAAATTTTGACATGTTATACACATGTGCTGCCTAGTTCAACAAACCACAAGAAATAAGCAGAGAGAGAGAGAGAGAGAGAGAGAGAGAGAGAGAGAGAGAGGGGTCATAGAGATGATAATCTGAGTCTGTACAAGGTTCACCAGCCCTCATCAGGGGTTGTCGCAACCACCTCTCTCTCTCTCTCTCTCTCTCTCTCTCTCTCTCTCTCTCTCTCTCCACACTTTCTTTTTTTTATTATTTTCTTGTAATTTGCCAATGAGAGCCAACTAGGCACCACATCAATGCCATGTGCTAACATTTGCCACATCAGTGATGTCACTTCATCATTTTAACCCGGTATCATTAATTTCTTCATCCTAATAAGTTGGACAACCAAATTGAAGACATGGATAAAGTTTGAGAATCAACTCTGGACTTACCCCAAAAATATATATATATACCACCACAAGCTCCTACAATTGTCATTAAATGAAAATTGGTAGCAATGCACTTAGAAGTTAAGTTTTTAGGGGCTTTAAACTGGCTGCTAGCAGGGAACAGATCAAATTACCTTTATCAGGAGTGTCACGAAGAGTAGAGCCAATGATTCTTCATTTGCTTTTCCATAGTTCAAAAAAGAATCGACATTGTTCCTTACATTTGCAGGATCAGTTCCGTCTGCAAGAACCCAAAAAAGACTTCAATGTGGTAGTGACATTGACACTGGATACTTAATGTTTAATAGGCATGCAGGTGGTACTTCAAAGTTTGCATATTTTACAATTGAAGACATCTGGCGGTAAGGAACTATGTAATTCATACGAGGTGCATTAAAGTTCTTCAAGACAAAGGGCTTTCACTGGTGTTAAACAGAGAAGTCCATCGCAAAATAAGCAGCATATTTGTATACTATTGCATGACATTAAGTTTCATATGTCATACACACTATTGCTTTTTAATAACCTGTGAGAAATTGCTACCTTTAAAGAGCACAGAAAATGCAGGCAATATAGGAGGTTGGCGAGTCTGCATGACAAAATGATTACATAAATATTTGGCTGAAAAAAAAATACAAAGGTCCAACTTCTAAACACCGTCATAAAATCTTTGACATTCTTTGCATAGGTTTCAAATGTCTTATGGACTAATGGTAGCTGAAACATAATATTTAAATTAAGAGTAATCAACATATAGAAACTTGTTTCAGCATACAACCCAAGTTTTACCTGCAAGTGAAAGGCAACTAATGATATTATGGACAGAGAATTTAGAGTTCGATCTTTGGAACTGTTAATACCATTTGCTTTAGCCCAAGCTTTCATCTGCATTACACGGAAGACATTACTTATTTTTGCCATTAAATGCAGGAGTAAACATTCAGAAAAGTATGTATGAAATCCACCAAACAGTAAATCAATCATTCATAAAGAAAAGGCATGTAAATACAGAACATACTATGATCATAGTTGTCAGCATCCAGAAGCACTCCATTGAAATCACAGATGCAGAAAAAAGTTCTTCCCAATTTTTAAACCCCGGAATAATGGTAACACGATTGAATTTATCTTTACATGGTTACATATGTTTTTATCCTCCCAAATCCCAAAAAATTACAAAAACGGAGAGTAATTATTTTCAGACGGAAGATAAAACATAAATTCTATTATTTTGTTATACAACTGCAATATCAATCATATTCTCTACAGCCCAAGGTATAAAATGAACCAGCAACACATATCAGTGACACTTCCAAGTCTCGTTGTCAATCTAAGAGCTTGCATGAGATTTTTTGGCTTTGTAACCTTTTGGCTTTTTGCTCTTATTTTTTCTTTTTACCGTGACTTCTTCACTTTTGACTTTTAGCTTTAACTATGACTTTTTTAATTCAATGAAGTGTTTCACATTATAACTACTGAGAATTTCGTTATGTGGTTTTTCTTAACAAACCGATAAAAGCATCTGTCATAATCACTTATTTCAAAAGGACAATTATGGATGGCTTCTTTCTTATTTTCCCACAAAAGCCACAAAATGGAAAAGCTCAAGGGAAGCATCTTCTCTGCTTCTGGCTTTTATATTTTGGCTTTTGGCTAATTTTATATGCTACAAGGAATGTTGAAGGAAAAGACAGGAGCGAAAAGTAGAAGTAGAGCACAAAAGGCTACCATCCAGAGAAAACAGGCTCTAAGATTGTCCGATGTTCAAATTTCTGGGAAATCACAATGAGTTTCCATTCTTTACTAGCATAATTGAGGTCAATGATTGTGAAGGCAGGAATTGAAAATATAAAGAGAAATTGGAAAAGAGAGTCGAAAGCAAGTGGTTCAATCTTTCTACACAGAACAATGGAAAGGAACACAAACAGAGCACAGATATACTTGATTACCATAAAGGACACTAAGGAGAAATTAGAAAGCCTGTTATAGGCCGATTTTAATGATAAATCACACCGAAAATCTCAAATGACGAGTTTAACATATTACCAGAAAACTTAGCTTCTGAAACCTGTCATCAATCACAGAAATAACATGAACAAGCTGCGACTTCAGAATACCATCCCAATTCTCAACTGAAAGATCACATTCTATTCTTGTCCCATAATCAATAACTTTCACAATTGGCACCCTCGCATTCATGATAGTCTGGATGCTAGTAAGATGCCCCTTCCCTGCAAAATTTAAAAAACATATAAAGTTCCATCCATGATAATTGCAACACACTTCCCAAATATGATTCCATCAGACAACATCATCAAATTTTATTAAAACGAAGAGTATCTACTACTCCCTAGCAAAACAAAGATAAAAAGGAAAATACAACAAGCCTTCAAAACACACACACTATCCCATCTCGTACAAATAACAGCGATGACGAGCAGCATTTTCTCTTGCTAGAAAGGTGATGCTGTCCAGCTTTGGCTATTGGTAATAATTTGCTTTTAGAACGCTAGTACTTTTTATTTGAACCATAAGTTTGAATAATGGCACTTTTAATTTTGAAGATTGAGCTGTGAATTCCATCCTATCTAAGGTAGAAACTTACAGCAAAGATACCATGAAGCTTCAAATTACAACTCCAGCAACAACTTTAAAATCAAGAATTAGGGAGGCTAGCGAGAATACTTTGAAGAGAATAAAACTTTTTCGCAAACTTTCTAAGAGTTTGTATCTTCTTTTCTCGAGGAAACTGAACAGAAGGATTTCCAAAGTTGATGGACAAGTCGAGATCGCTTCCCGTGTTGTACATATCCATCACAAACGAGCCAAATCCCACCACAATGGGGCATTCGCTTGAGTTTCCTGAAACAATTTTAAATCGTAAAACAGATTATTCCCTATTGCATAAGTACACAAATTAGCGCATTCTCTTGCACTGATTTAAAGTTCATCAATTTGATGAATGAAACAACAAAGCAGCAACAAAAGTTAATTCATCCCTCATCATTGAATCAGCATATAATTCAACAAACCACATTGTTTGTAGTTGGACAGAAGAATAAGAAGAGAAGGTACGGTTCACAAGATCTTCAACAATTCAACAATAACAAAAAATCTAGATTTCAAATTCACGCACATTCACATCCAACCGGGAGAGAATTTACCATATAGCTCCTTCGCTATGGCATTGAAGATGCGAATCAAATCTCTTCTATTGAAACACTCGGTCGGCGTAGGACGCCGTGCAATGTAAACATCATCAAGGAGCTTATCAAAATCTGGAAGATGTAAAGGATCGATCTTATACTTCTGCAGCTCTTTCGACTCGAGCTTGCCCACCTTCTTCAACAAAACTGAGATAAAATGGGAATAAAAAAAAAGGGTCAAGAAATACGAAAGCAAACTGAAGACACAACCCGTGTTAGCAAACGAATCGCAAGGTTAACATTCACTGCAAAATGAGGCCATCTAGTTTTCCTGCTTCAGTTCATAGCACTTGCAATGAAAACTCTACATGCCAGTCCATCCTTCAACACGGCAAATTCATCATCACTCCATAAGCAATCGGACTCAAGTCGAAAGATGTACTCTACCTTTCCTGGGCAACGCCATATACACACCCCCAGCCTCATACACCACTCCACAATCCAATCCTGACAAAAGCAAAATGGAAAACTTTTCACCCGAAGCGAATGTCTCGAGGCGACATTCTTCATGCAACGCCGTGAAAACCTTTGGAAGTAGAACCCGAACCTCAAACGCTTCGCCCAGCTTGGCACAACCACCAGACGCGCCAAAGCTCCATTTCCGACATTTGAGAGCTCAATCCGGCGAAATTACCGGCCTCTGAGACTCAGAAACCAATCAATCGAAAGAGAAAGCTAAAGCCAAAGATCAATTCGCGCGGGCAAAAGAAAAAAAGCGCAGGAAATTAGGGCTTTTTTCTTCATTTCTTGAAGTTGAATTCAGGAGGAAGAAGAAGAAGGAAAGCACGTGCACGCCGTTTTATCGTCAGAGCGGTCCTACTGAACCGGCGTTACCGCGGTTTCATCATCGACGGTTCGTTAATTAGACCCGGTTCAATGGAAACCCTACTTAAGTGCGAATCAAAGGAGAGAAGGAACCGGGTGGGGGGGGATGGTGTGGAACCGGGTTCATTCATGGACTAAAATGTACATTGAAAGATTCCGGCCAAGCCAAGTCGGACCAAAGTCAAGGGAGTCGGGTCATTCAATATGAGGTCGTTGCCTAAACCGACCGATTCAACACGATCAGGTCGCTTCGACCATTAATCAAATCTATGAATGGAACCGATATCTTCAAGGCAACATGTAATTGATGCAAGTTGATGGATAAAGCAATTGACAAAGATTGCCCACCATTGGTTGTGGATAAGTCTTGAATCTAAGTTTTACACATCCCACGTCCCTCACCATTGATTTGGATAGTTTTGTTTTTAGTAATTACCTAACTACTTATATTAAGGGCAAATTTCAAATAAGGACTCGAAATATCATCATTTTCTCAAATAATGACTTATAGTGGACCTTACTTCAAATAGGGATCTGAAATAGACATTATTTCAGATAAGGGCTTGAAGTAGCCATATCAGTCTCAAAGAAGGGCCTGACCTCGCTAGTTGAAAAGCATTTTTATCCTTTACTTTTTTTTTGAATTCTTTCTTGTTTCCTTTTTCTTCTTTTCTTTTCCCTCTTCCCTCCGCTGGCCTCAGGCAAGGGCGTTCCTCCCCAAATTTGGTGAGGGCCGCCCTTGCCTAGGCGGGCGAGAGTCGCCCTCGCCAAACCAAGCGAGGGCGAGGGTTGCCCTCGCTGGATCTAGCGAGGAACGCCCTCACCCACCTAGGAGAGGGCGACCCTTGCCCAACGCCAGCAACCTCCACCAACCATCGATGAGGATGATTGGCGAAGGAAAGAGGAAAAAAGAAAAGAAAATTAAATATAGTTATATATATAGTTATAATTTTGTTTACTAAAATACCCCCTCTCCAAAAGTTGGAATAGTCGCCAGTAGGCGAAAAGTCCTTATTTGAGGCGATTGGCCACTTCAAGGCCTTATTTGATACAATGCCCATTTCAAGTCGTGATTTGAGAAAATAAGGGCAATTCATGCATTTATTTGAAATTTTCCCTTATATTAATGATGGAGGATGTGAAATTGTTAGCGAAAGCTACTAGTCTGCGTAGCTAAGATTAACCACATTTTTTTAGTACAAAAGACATATAATGCACTTATGAACTCGGTAGCTAACTAATGATCGCATCAGATTGCAATTAAGTCAAGGTGGACTGAGAAAAGGAGTTTTTTCTTTTCGAAGAGAAAAAGAATTTATAATATCATTTATTACTAGGTTAAGCCTATTGGAGAAAATATATCTCAACAGTAAAGCAATTCCATCCAAAAATTGCTTTTAATTAGATCAAGATTAGTCAAGCAATTCTTGTACTCTCAACAAGTGTTGTGAGAGTTTCCAAAGCTGACAAATTCATCTTATCTTTCCTTGTATGGAGGATTTTATTTTTTCATGTGTAAAGGCCATAGCTAGGAAAGTTATTGTATTATAGTTATTCTAACCGATGTCTTTCTATAAAGGATGTTGCTATGGTAACGACAACACGGTTACTCTCCAAGAAAGTAACGGTGATGTCATCCTATCTTTTTTCTTCTATAAACCATTAGATATCTTGTACTTTAAATACATGTAAGAAATAACAGTAAATGTTTCTTGTTCAATTTCTTCAAAGCCCAAGTTAGTATATTCTGTTATTGGATCGACCTGATGATGGTTAAGGCTTCTTTGTACAAGTGTGGATATCATTCTCATATAAATATGTAAAAAAGTTAAGCGACAAAAACTAAATTCCGAGTAATTATATAAGATCTACTAGTGAGATTGTCTCTTATTTAAATAACCATTTGCACACTCTAACGTGATAAGTAGGACTATTCACAAATGAAAAATGAATTAATTACCTTACATATTAAAACCACATGTCAGGTGTCCCAGATTCTATGATTCGTTTAATTATAAATTGCATTACATCATCATCCTTGCAAGTTTTGTGGAATGGTGAGAGTACGGAGAAATTTTTTCCAAGCAGGGGGATATGTCAAGGAGACCCTCTTTCACCATACATCTTTTTGTTATGTACGGAAAGGTTATCTCACCTTATTAACGATGCAGTAAATTCAAAACGGTGGAAAACTTGTTGTTTTTGAAGGAGTGGACCACGAATTCTCATCTAATGTTTGGGGATGATCTCCTGTTAATGGCAGAGATTTCGAGAGATCAAAAGGATGTCATCATGGAATGTTTAAGTGATTTTTGCAGTAGATTAGGATTTAAAAAATATTTCTCTAGGGCTGAAACATAATTTGAGGGAGATTTCTGGTTTTGGTGTATTTGCGGAGCTAGGCAAATATCTGGGAGTTCCTTTGATTCATGGAAGAACTTCTTCGAGGCAATTTCAATCTGTATTAGAGAGGACGAGCAAAAGGCTTAGCGGATGGAAATCTGAAAGTTTGTCAATGGTAGGTCAAATTACTTTGTCCCAGTCTGCAGTTATGTCTATTTCTAACTGTCACATGCAGTGCACTAAAGTCCCAAGTCAAGTTTGTCGAGAGATTGAAAAGAATTGTTGTGCTTTCATTTGGGGAGACACAAGTGATAGACGTCGAATTCACCTTCTAAATTGGGAGTCCATCTGCAAGCCTAAGAAATGTAGTGGTCTTGGTTTGAGATCGAGATCTCTTGAACTGGCTAATCAAGGATTTATGATGAGGTTAGCGTGGGGCCTCAAGACTCAACCTAATAATCTATGGTCACAAGTTCTGACCGTTAAATATTGTTCGCAGAGAACTGATTTTCATGCTAAACCTTGTGACTCGATTTTATGGAGGCGATCCTGAACGTATGGCCAGCCTTATAAGAAGGAGCTTTATGGAGTTTGTGAAATGGCAAGCATGTTAATTTTTGGACAGACAGATGGATACCAGGTATGGAGCCGCTCTATAATATTGTTCATACCCAACTATCTCCTTCCGAGATGGATAGAAAAGTTTGCGACTATGTGCTGAATGGATATTGGAATTTTTGGATGTTTCGGGGGATTATACCAAAAGATATAATCTTTCACCTTAGAGCTGTCAAACCTCCTTTAACCTCTGATGAGGACTAATTCTTGTGTGGGAGAGTATTGGAAGCGAGTCTTTCTCTGTTAAGTCAGCATGTGAGATAATCAATGGGGTAGACAATAAAAAATCTGATAGTATATAGTCCACAATTTGAAAGTGGAAGGGACCTCAACGTATTAGAACTGTTCTCTGACTAGCCACTCATGAGCAACTATTGACTAATGAATTGAAAACGTCTCGCAACTTAGGGGGAAACCCATATTGCTTGAAATGTGAGTCTCATGTGAAAACAACTTTACATGTTCTAAGGGATTGTCCAATTGCCCATAGGATATAGCTTGGGTTTGTCCACAACAATATTTGGGAGAATTCTTCTCAATGAATTTGTCGCAATGGTTGAATTCAAATCTCGCTGGTAAAGGGAGATCGACTTTTCATCATGATTGGAGCATAATTTTTGGAGTAGGTGTGTGGCTTTTTTGGCATTAGAGAAACAAATCATTTTTCCAAGACAACTTTGTTTTCCCTTCAAATTCGGAACAAGTAATTCGATCATACACAAAGGAAATCATTAAAGCTTCGTCTGTGAATAACTCAACATTAAGTGGATCATAAACTTCTCCGATCTTGGTCAAATGGGATCATCCACCTTCCGAGTGGATTAAACTAAATACCGATGGAGCCTCTAAAGGCAACTCAGGACTTGCTGGTGCAGGGGGTTTATTTAGAAATGAAGGGGGTGACTGGCTTGGTGGTTTTGCTGCATTTGTAGGAATATGTTCTTCAACACAAGCAGAACTTTGGGATTTGTGGTTGAGAATCAAATTCGCAAAACAACTTGGTTTTCATAAGATCATCATTGAGATTGACTCTAAAGTCATCACTAATCTTGTTAGTCCAGAGAATATGATTGATAATGCTGGCCTTACTTTGCTTAAAGATATCAAAAGACCGTTGCGCTCTCACTTTGAGTTTAAAGTACAACATAACTTTTGAGAAGGAAATCACTCTACTGATTGGCTTGCAAATTTTGGAATCGATAAGCGCTTGGATACTAGTTTCTTTTCTTTACCTCCTATGGATTTACTTCATGTTTTATTAGGCGATAAATTAAGGACAATAGATTTATGACGTTAAATTTTTGTATTCGGCTTTAGCCCTTTTTCTTTAAAAAAATTACCATATGCAATTAATGCACGGTACGAAATGATAATTACAAAAAATATAATAATGCATAAAAATATATCAGATTGAGATTCATGGTAACGGTATTAGATTCGGGCAAAAATCTCAAATCTGAAAATCGTGGGGAATGTAGTTTCTCTTTCAAATTACTTTATACCATATAATATAAGAATCAAGAAAAGCAGAAGCTAATGGAAGACCTCAAATTGGCATCTTCTATGGACACATCACATTGCATTTTGGGATGCAACGTGTGCGTGTGCTGGCTCACACTCTGGCCTTCCAGTCTTACTCATCGATTCCAGCATTACATTCTTTTGGCAGGTAACTGGAGCACCCACGACCCCCAGTGCCAATCATCTTTATATGTCTTTACTACAACATCAAATTAATCATCAACTCGATTTCTCTATACATCGTCAGTGAATCCAACAATTGACTCTACTGGAGAATTGCATGACATGGATAATACGCATGCAAAATGAATTTCTCGTGGAAAAGCTAGGGTTTGTACGATCACGAAAGCGCGCAGAATCGATATGTACGAGTCAAAGAATTGAGCGCAAAACCGATAGGTGCGAGTCAAAGAATAGATCATTAGCATACAAAGATTAAAGAATACAATAACTCATCGGAGAATGAGGAACCAAAACAAGAGACATACTGACTTTTGATCTAGCTAAGTGATAAATTAGATCCAAACTTGAAGCTGCTAGCTTGGCGGTAGAGAGTGCAATCATGTAAGCCTAGGTTAAACCTGATAAATAATAAATGCTTTAGTTTAACAAATTGATTGTGGCTTTTCCCCCCAATTTTTTTTTTTTTTTTGATTGGCTTGTTTTCGTTTTGTGCTAAATACTAATGTCGTGGAAGGCAATTTAGTTAATCAAATAGTTTTCTTCCAATTATGGAGCATTTCATTGAATTAACTATTTTATGTTCATTATCCCTATTATATAATCGATATAACTCGATGAGTTTCTACATTTTCTCAAGTGATGGCAAATGAAAAAGAGCTTTTCTTTGAGTCACAGATGGTGGACAACGTCCATATAAGAGCACCAACATGATTTGAACCTATGGCATCCCTCTTTGCACTCTTAAAGAACTACGCATAGAAGTTTTAATGGTTTATCTGTAATTTACATGCTAAGAGGAAGTCGGAAGATATAGATTTTCTCGAGTGATGGACAACTTTTTATTGTGGAAATTGTAGATATAGATGATAAATCACAAGATATAGATTTCTAGATATATTCTCTCAACATCATCCAACCAGTTCGAAGACGATTATACTTGTATATATTCACCATATCTATATCTATGAGATTGATTCACCATGCACATAAAAAAAAAAAAATATGAAGAGTGATGGCAATTTGGGGATGGATCAATGACATCTACTTCTCCAACTTGATCTCCTTTAAGCTCTTCCATCAAAAAGCTTCCTTAAAGAGAGAATCAATCACCATAAAAAAGAGAAGGAGAACCCCCAAAAAAAAAAGGTTAGCTCTCTCTCTAAGACAAAGCAAAATCGAATATATATATCCAGCACTTTATATAGCTAATTAGAACATCACGCCCCTTGTATCAATTTGATTAACAAGAGTGGAAGGACAGAGCACTATGGAAGTGGTGGCTGTGGTTTTGGTGGTGGCTGTGGTGCTGGTGGCCGCCGGAAGATTCTTTCTCAATCCTCCACCGAAGATGAAGGAAATCGTCCACGGAGCAAGGAAGCCGGAGCGGGCCATTCGTGTGGTAACCGTAAGCCTCGTGAGCCTTGTCCAAGAGCCTCTTGAAGAGGGGATGGTAGAGATACGAGATAGGGATCACAAATCTCTCGACCCCGCCATCTTCTTCCTCCAACCCGACTTGAACCGCGAGCCACCCCTTCTTCACCTTCATCTTGTCTTGCATCTTCTTCTTCTTCTTCTTCTTCTTCTTCTTCTTCGATAGTTATCTTCTTCTTCTCCTTCTCCTTCTTGCTTATGGCTTGTTGTGAGGGAGAGAAGTGAACAAGCTGAACTCAAGTAATAGTGAGAGGACGAAAGAGAAGGAGAGAGGCACTTGTAATAGTGGGTGTAGGTTGTATTTGAGGAAGGTTGGGGTTTCAAAGGAATAAAGGGGGAGTATTTATAGGAAGGGAAGAGAAAGTGGAAAACAATAAAAAGAGAGGTGGGTATTTAGGTTTTTTTTTTAATAATTCCTTTTTTTTTGTGGGCGAATAGAATATTGGAATGTACGTGTGTGTTGGTCGTACGTAATACGGAATCATACTCAATAGATTTCTTTGGGGTTGGTGGTGGTGGTGATTCTCTTTTTAAAGTCGTTTCAATAAAGCCATGAGGAAGAAGAAGAAGAGAGGATTTGATTCTTATGTGCTTGTGCGGTCCCCTCTACTTTTGGAGCCTCACCCTTGGAGCGCCCAAACCCCCCCACTTTTTATCTCGAGACCATGCCGGCTTCAATCCTTGATTTATGCCTACTTTTGACTATCCACCTTAATTTGACAAAGGTAAACGGTAGGAAGAACATATTGATTAGTTAAGACGATAATGATCATCGTCTACTTTCACGATTATATTTGTTTTCCATTAGGCGATGAAATATACTGTCATGATGGCTTCGATTTGATGTCATTCTGTCATGCTTGCCTTGCAGTCTAAACGACAGCCGTCATGATATCATAGGATGGAAAGGTAGAGTTAGATTGGGGTATCATAATATATAGAACTTCGATTATATAGGTGGTACCTGGCCAATCAGACTAGTTTCTTATTAAGTTTTAACTTCAACTTGGCGAATGACCTAAGTTGAAATCATCCTATAAGCTGCATCACCTAAACTTTTTTTTTTTTTTTGTCAAAAGGAAAATTTCATTTCAAATGAAATAGGGGTACATAACTTTAACACAACAAAGCAAATCCCACACCGTAAGTAAATATGAAAAGTAAATCAACTTGATATAACTTGCAGAAACTTGCTCATTCCACAAAGACAGATCTGTCATGGCATCAAAGCATAATTGGTGGCTGGTCACAAAATCTTGCATCAGTGATGAGCACATGCCGAGATTTTCCTTTCAATTAGCTACGACTTTGCCAAAAGATGGTGTACACCTAGATTTGGCGTCCCCAACACCATCATCATAAAAAGATAACAACAACACCAACATGTTGTAAGAGCACAGAAAACGCCTTGTAAATCCCAAATTTATATCTAGAATGAGAAAGAAGAACACTCAAATCTAAATCTAGTACTAGATTGGGACAAAAGAACTGCAAATGAGATGCCAGTTAATCACAAAATTACTTTTAGATAAGCCGAGAAGAGCCTCAGAGATTTATGGAGCACTCGACTATCAAAGCAAGCGCCCAAAGTCGAAGCAAGCAAGTAGATCCGAAGAGAGCAAATTCTTCCAAGGCTCCTACACTTCGATCTTCAAAGTTCACTGGATAAATGTCGATCGCGTCGTCCACAAAAGCAACAAAATTTTCTTAAAGGTAAAGAGGGAGAGCATTAGAGAGACAGGGAGGAAGAAGTAGAGGGGGAGGGAGAGAGAGAGAGAGAGAGAGAGAAAGGTCCCTCTCCCTCTCTCGAGACTGTAGGCTACAAAAAGGAAAGGGTTGGCAGCGACTTGGGAGAGAGGGTGAGGAAACCCTAGAATGGAATTGCTTTTTTCGCTGCGATTGAAATCTAATATTGCATCACCTAGTTGAATTTATCTTTTCAAAGTATAGTAACATTGAGCGAGAATGAGTCGGAAGTTGAAAACCGCTAACTACGTTCTCTTGACGAAACTATTTGAGTAGTATGAATTGGTTGTCAACCTGAAGTGTGTGTTTAAAAGAGTTTCGGCGGATAATACATACATTTCATACTAATTTTATAATTGAGCCACAACGAAATTTTAATTAGTTAGTACAAGAAGTACTAGTAATGTGTAAGGACAATTAGCTTAAGATAAATCTAGGAAGTGTGCAAGTACAATTAGCTTAAGATAAAGCTAGGAAGTTAATTATCATGGGTTAGGGAATGGAGAACAGATTGACATATTGTCTTTTCTGATGGTTCATGTCACTATTCAATTCAAAGCTTAAGCTGTATTAATTCCTTCAATAACACATTAGGACCAAAACATACATGCATGCATACATTTATACATACATATTTGTATATCAAATATAAATCACACTGCTCTGGCGATAGTCTAAATTTCCTTGAATAAATACCGGAACACTCAATTATAGCAATAAAATAAAACGATGAGAGGAAGAAAATGACTTGTTAATGCTATAAAAGATGTATGGTGTATACAAAGCCAAAGCAATCATGGTCTTGACCTTTAACTTTCACTTCAATAATTAGATAACATCGTTATTCTTTTAACTTTTGGTCATATTGGGTTCTGCTCAACCACCAAGACTAGAAATTCTTTAGAATCTAATGTATAATTAAGTGATGGTGATTAATGATTAATCAGCATGTTAAGATGGTGAAAACTACTAGCAATCCGACAAGGATGTCAGTGAGATCATAGGTGGACACACGGCAGCGACCTCTAAACTTTCCAAAAAAAGACAAGAACATAATCGACACCGTAGATATGCAATATGAGTCAGTCATAAGGTGTTGGCGCTCTGAGTCATGCTGATGATGAGTACGGATGTGTCCTCTCGTGCAATGTTTTTGTGGGTTTTACCAACGTCCTTAATCGGTTTCCCTTTTCAACTTTATATTATGATAATCGTCTTTAATGATTGATTCCAAATTAATTAGTTATCTTGGTACCCATTACCGAAAGTGATGGACACGTCTTCGTTTTTTGCCAAAAGAAGAAGAAGAGAGCTAATCAAATTAGGGGGTTTTCCATAAGTTCTTCCTTGAACGTATTCGTTAGATTTGGATCTTTAATAGCAAACTATGCTTTCGATCTTACTGGAGAATATTATACACCATACTATTCCTCAATTTACAGATGTGTACCAACACCGGACCATAAAAAAATCCTTTAATGTGTTACGTAGTACCTCGATGATCTTATCTTTTTACCACTAGAGGGATTAATGTTCCTTGTACTGTATTCTCTTGCTAGAAATATTTTGCCTAGATGATGCTCTGCGATTTCATTTAATCACATCATCCTTTTCGCAAACACTTAGGCATAAAAATTGCGATGAACATGTGATGAGATGAAGGTGTAAAGAACATTAGAGAGAAACATAGGGCGATGAAGTATGTTGTGCATGCATATGTGCTTTTAGGTTATTTATTCATAATCGTTTGATATATATATTTTTGTCTATGATATTTCAGTCCTTGGGGACATAAAAGTTTGATAATTTAGCTTGTGCAACAAAAACTTAGGTTAACGAGATATAAATCAATCCTGCCAATTAAGCTCCCTTACCTTGATATAGTCACCCATATCCATCATCACATATTAAACTCTTTATATGAGTGAGAGCAAAACCAATCTAGCAAAGTGATGAGGCTGTCCCTTCCTGAAATTTGGGACTGATCAAGCAACTACACCTCACAAATAATGTCATATTATAAATAAATAAATAAGTAATTGAGGATTAGCATACATATAAAGATCTAAAGATGACGCAATTGCAATCGGTTTATGCTGGCACGACAGGTACACGAACAAAATGACTTGGAAAGACAAAGAATCGATGGGGCGGGCAGGCAAGCTGGATACGAGGGCACTAAAGTGGAAAATCTTTTGAATTGGCAAGACCCTCCTTTTTACCCTTTCGATTTCTCTTGACATATGCCTCATTTTTGGGCTCCATTTTTTCATAATTTAAAGAGAGGAAAAAGGCACAAGTGGGAGGAGGAGATGGGTCAATGCTTTCAATCTCTGTCGAACCAAGATTTAGGCAGATTTTTCAAAGGGGGAATACAAGGAAAAGGGAGTGGGGGGGATGGGACCATGCTAAAGTGCTTTGTACGACATTTACAGCGATTAATGATGAAGTTTTGATAATGATGTGGTCGTCGGTCGATGCAATGTATACGCACAGATGGACCGATTTTTATGGAGTCCTGACTCACCCGCCATTGGTCGGTAGTGGCGCACTCTCCTCCCCTTTTGATTCCCAAAATGCCTGGCTCCCTCTTCAATTCTTTGTGATCCACACACCACCCTTTCCTTATCGTGTCTCGACTGTTCTCTCTCTCGCTCGCTCCCTCGTGGGGTTGTGAATTTGTAATGAGGATTTGACTCATTCACTATGCTTTCCTTTGGTTATATTATTCACTCGGTCAATTTTGGGGGTTGGTAGTAATATTGAATCAACCATCGCGCACCCATGCACACATCATAAGAAATGGTTGAAATTTCATATTGGGAGGGTCTAATTCGTGTTGCTCTTGTTCTTTTTATTGAATTAAAGACAAGTTAGGAGTACGAATCACGTTACGAAATCTAGGAAAAAAGGACATGCACGGTTGAAAAATGAAGAAAAATTCGATTTGACAGTTTTAGGAAATTGACTTAAATTATTGTGAACGGGGCGGAGTTAGTTTATATCCGAAATCAATGAGGGATTTATTCGATTACATGATTTTTTTTTTTTTACATGGATGCTGTAAGTTACCATTTCGTTAATTATTGAAAAGCATGTGGTAAAGTAATATTCTTCAGATATCGACCAAAAACATTTGGAAACTTTTAGGTCCGATTTTCATGGGATCTAATTTATTCTACTTTTTTTTTTATTGGGAAAAGGTTCTTTTCCAAGAATAAAAACACTAAACTATACCTAATATGACACATTTACTTTAAATTTTTTTTCTGCGACACCAAAAATCTCAAACTTGTATATGTGTAACACATTTACCCTCCGTCAAAATTTTGTCAACGAGAACTGTTAAAAATCTACCTACATGGATGCTAGAAAGGAAGCAGTGTTGACATGACGCTCACGTAACTTAAATGAAATAAAAACCACGCAACCTTGACGAAGGGTAAATGTGTTACATAAGTATAAGTTTGGATTTTTTATATTAAAAGAAAAAATTTAGGGTAAATGTGTCTCAGTGAGAGTAGTATGGGGTTGTTTATGTAAAAAAAAAATGGTTCTAGATAAATGTGTCGCAGTTTGCGTAATTTGAAGTTTTTTTTATGGATTTTTTCCCTTTTTCCAAATTCTGCTCCCGCAGATACTTACTCCACTTTTTTTTGTGCCACAAAAAGTTGCTTTGCTTAATCGTTTCATATGCTAATATGACGAAACTTATGATTTGATAAGAAAAGCTACTAAACAAATAAAAAAATTTATTAATAATAACCATATTTAATTCTAAGATACACGTCCACATGGCAACAGTCAATATATTAAGCTATTAGATTAACGTAGGTTCTTCTCCGTGGCTAGTACCATTCATGTTACTAAAGGAAGTATGCATGAATTAGTAGCTAGTAATACTATTCCAGTGTAATTAATGACTTTTCAAGAAGGAAATACCTTTCAGCCTATTTGTAATTGTTAATAATGTCTTCATGCGGTTGATAACCTTTTATATAAAGATGTGAGTATTCAATTATGTCATTTACATTGTTGTCAATAACTTTTTCTCTCTGAAAAAGCATGTACCTACTTATCCATGATGAGTAGTTTTTCAGAGAAATTTGTACATTTTTCACGATGAAAAGTACTACTCACCCTATCTCTAACTAGTAACTTCTCGATTTAGTTCGTAATTTTTAATGTTGAAAAGCAATAATTTATATGTGGTTAGTATCTTATTCACATGGTTAGTAAGTGTCCACATAAAAGCACCGATGATGGATCCTGATGCGTGTGCAATTAGGATTTATATTAATAAGTATCCACGTGTCGAATTTACTTAACCCCTTAAAAAGGTAAGGATTTCGTGTGAAGCCTAACTCAAAGGGCGATGATGCATTGGGTGCGCTCTTTTAGGTGCACCTAGACAGCTCTCAACCAACGGGTCATCGCGCATACTGCATAGTTTGCTAGAGTCAATCCCACTTCCTCAATACGTGTCTGTAACTACTACACATGCATATAGTGCAAGACCGAATCTATTAAAAAAAAAAAACATCAGACACAAGCATTGGTCCGTCAAAGTCTTACCCATCATAAGTTTGGTGCTAAGACCTCTTGGCATATCAGAATCAGATTGGAAAGGACGAAAATATCTGTCACCTTTTCTGGTTCCCAGATCATCTAAACCACAAAGAGGAAAAGAAGAAGAAGACCATTTTGAATCGAGGCTTGAACGAATGACACGCACTCCCTCAGTCTGAGATAGGTGAGACCACGAGGGGAGGATTTTCTTTTGTACCAAGTCGAGTGTACTTTCGGTTCTGAAAAGAGAGGCTAATCAGCAGGAGACTTTCGTGTGAACCATGAAATGAGGATGCTGTCAATTCCTCGATTGCCAAAACCAGGACCTCTCGTTCACTTCAGTCACTCGTTTGGGGCCGCACCTGTGAGAGACAGAGAGAGAGAGAGAGAGAGAATATTCAAGACTTGACATCCACCAGCATCACATCCCTTAGCTTGGTTTGGGGTCCATCCTTGGCCTACCTAGATTTAATCTTGACCTGCTCATTCATCAAGTTCATGTTACTTTGATTCGTATGCTTTCTCTAACGATACCCTACGTGTTGCGACGTATTAATTTGGTATATTAACAAATACTGTGAACCAGCGTACGTATTCTTCTTGCATTTAAGGTGAAAACTTGAGTTAGATTTGGCTTTTGTTTGTCAGGAACGTCCCTATAAAAGAGTCACAAGAAAATGATATAAGAACCGACATGCATTAGTTTAATATAGTTTTCGCTGATAAGAGAATGCCATCTTAAATATGTATAAGCTTTGAATATGAATAGTTTCGTCGTGAATGACTAATGATAGGAAAAAATAAAAATAAAAAAGCAACCACGCACGTATGCTGAGAGATGAATATCGACGTTGGCTAATCTTATAAAGGGTTGGAAAAACAGGAAAATTGACAATTATGAAGCGAGATCTCTGGTGTAATTAACAGTATGAGACAAATGAAGATATTGCTAATGGACCACCTGGGCATAGAATTGTTGGGCACCAGGTACACTCAGTAAGCTAAATGCAGCCATTTCTCTGTAATATGATACCTTCGGATCTGTAAAAGGCTAAAGCAGCCCTACTTTCGCTATGCTGTTACGGGGTGGGACTCCTCCATGACTGGAGAGAGACTGACCGACATACTGATCCAATATGCTCAACCGGGAGCACAACTAAGCCAGACTTACGCAGAGAAAGTAGATTAACCTTTAGGGATTAGCTGATCTATGGAATTAGATTGATGTGCAAGTGCTTGCCGATGAGTTTCTCAATTCATCAGATCGGTGAAAGCCAAATAGGCACGTCCCATGGCTTTTTGAAATGCCCGTAGCTTCTGATGGGATGGAATCAGTAAGGAGAACTCTAATAAGCTGGCCCATAACGAGAATGTGTTCCTCCTTTGTTTCATCGTTCAGAACTACTTTTTCACTCGGAAGAACTGCAGACCATCCACATTTCGAGGATAAGCTCTCTGTTTTAGCCTGTTTGAGCCTAATTTATAGCTCGTTTGCATGTTCTTTATCATTTAGAGAGGCTGGTTTAGTTGATTTCCTAGGGTAAGGGGACATGAATATGTCATAATGTCGTCTTGCCAAGACTACCGTCCCAGAACTATTCCAGTCAGATATTGAATTTTTATTGTACCGTTCATCCTTGTTTTGCCTATTTTAGAGTTAAAGAAGAAAAATTGGGCACGCGGCCTATGTAAAGACAACGTTGTCCCAAATGAACCCTAGGGGCAAAATCTCTCTGGCTTCTCCATATATAGTTGATACATTCGAATAAGGTACTCATCATCGGTTGAAATAGGTCGAGACATCAGCTGGAGCCGTGTGCGAGATGGAGGAATTACATCCAAATTAATGTACCATAAAATCTTGTTAATTTTCTTTAACAATTACAAAGAGTTTAGTTGACCGGTTTTGGATGTGTTAGATAGTCATCTTGTAAAGTTTATCAATATATTATGTGCTCTTGATTATGAAATAAACAGAAATTATACGATTCTCTACTTCGCACAATCTTATTTAGACAATATATTGGTAAAGTCTAACCCAACTCAAGTTGAACTTCATTTCGAAAAACAATTGTGCTTTTTAGCCAGAATTATTTTGAAATTTCACTTTTTAAATAACTCATCGGTAACTAGATTCTTTTGCATATTCCTGTGGTTATTAGGTGACAAACATATTCTTACCTAGGCATAGCTGGGTTTTAATTCTTCCATGTTAAAAAAAAAAAACTATGCTATGCCTATACCTGCGCAGCCTTTCCATATCTTTTGGGATAAAAGGTGCCCAGGTAATCTAGCCAGGTCAACCACAATTTCGTAAGAAAACTCCTTTCTTTTGAATTTCGTGAATAAATCCTGTTGAAGAGGAATTGAAAGGAGCAAGACCTTGCGGAAGGGCCTTTCTCTCTATAGTAATAGTAAGGGTGCGTTTCGAGGTGCGAAGTGGGAGAGAAGGGATTTTAGTATTTGGGTCTTCCCCTGGTATTAACCAAGAAGGAAGCGATCGGCGCAGGAGGAAGAAACCCGTCGCACAATAGTAAGTGAGCCACTAAAAGGCGACTAAAACACCAGCCTGAGTTAGTGGTGACGGGCTAGCTGGGGTATCTCTTGGATAAATAGAGAAGGAGGGTAGAACTTTTGGTTTTTTCATGTTGTCAAATAATTGAACAATGAACCAAATAACAACAAAGTTTTATTTGATAAGCTGGTTATTTGGTATAATCCATTTTTCTGTGTTTATCTCCAAAGAATACTATTTCAGAAAGCTATATAAACTCCATACTGTACCCCAAAAGAAAAGCAAATAACAAAATTATGCTAGTCTTTGGCCGAGGAAAGATTATTGAAATGATTTATCGAGTCAATGATTTTTTAGTAATGACGCTAGCACACAAGGTTGATTAAAGCATAACAAGAAAGAGGATTTAACTTAAATAATTAATGTATTCTTTTCAAACCTACGTGTATTTGGACATTAGATAACGAGCTGATGACTCATTCGACATTTTATTATATCTCGACATGTTTCATTTCACATAGGTCAGGGCTTGTATGCAGGAGTCCACCACATTCCTACGACACGAAATTTTCTCGGTAGGTTTAACAAATTGTTTCTTTAATCTCAAGCTGGGAGTGATCTTGACATATGACGTAATTGATAGAGAGACAAGGTCTTCCGGCAGGTGAGCAACCTTAAGTTACCCTCCACAGGGCAAGAATTGAACTTTAGACTTAATTAATTTCGAAATCATAGAAAATGAACTTTCTTGGGAATCTTAACAAATTACCAACCACACTCATAGTCACAGTCATACCAATATGAAGTCATAGGCACGCCACAATATCGTATAATACCATTGACAACATTATTGAGAAAAATGTTCTTTTATTGACTGACTAATCTATTAGCACCCACAAAAAGTCGATACTTCAAATGTAATCAAAGCAGGCCAAACAAACACGAAGTATAATGCAAGTATTGATTACACATATCACGACTCACAATTTGTCGCATTCCGTGGGAAGGAACGACAAGGTTTCCTTCTCGAGATCATGGATCACCATCATGTTCTGTTGCTGGACGTTCCCAAAGATGGACATGCCATTTGAACTCCCCATGGCCAAGCAAACCAATCCCACGGTCGAATCTGCGATCATGTAGTTCTCCCCCGGCAGATCCAAATCCGCCCCTTCGAAATGGAAGATCAGCTTCGGCACCTCGACCTGGCTCGCGTCTGAGGGCAGCTTGAAGCAAAGGTCGAGCCCGGTCGAGCCCGAGTTGTCCACGGTGAGCTTGGTTTGGGACTTGAACTCCTTTTTAACCAGATCAAAAGCACTCTCCTCAATGTATGTGATGGTTGTGCCTGAGTCTATGATTAGGCCGCCACTCCCATCATTTAGCAAGGCAAAAGTGGATTTCTTGATGGGCAAGAGAGTGTCACCCACAGAGATGCCTTCAAGAGAAAGATAGTAAAAGGAAGGTTGTGATGGGTTCTTGATTAAAGGGGTGGTTTTCATTGCACTTGTTGAGAGGTTCCCACTTGTTGCTTCACTTCCCATCAAGAGCTTGCTTGTTTTAGTGTCATCAATTGATGTCAAGCAATATGAGAATTTGGGCACACCAAGTTGCGAGACCAAGGACAACGGGCCGCGCCCTAGGCCAATCAGGCCCGCGCCCTGGTCGAACCCGCTTCCCTCATTGTCCTCGCCGCACCCGAACCCGACTTTGGGGACAGAAACCGAATCCGCGAACGTGAAAGTGTCGGAGGCCAGAATACCTTGTGTTGAAGAGTAATCGCCATAGGTATATAAGTACTCGCACCCGTCAGTGCCACATGACGAAGTTGGTAGCGCCTCGCAGAGTTGGCTGGAGCACGTGAGCTTGGAGAAAGTGGAGGACTTCTTCGGGTCAAAAATCGGCGTCGACTGATCGAAACATTGGGTGCATGGCTTGCATTGAGTCCATATAAGATCGCTCCCCGTGTCGACGATCGCCAAGAAGCTGTCCGGGGGCGTGCCCATCGACAATTGCATGAGGAATTCTCCATTCCCCGCATGGATCGGAGACTCCACTTCGGTGTTATCCCCGGCCGCCAAAACCATGGCATTTAGCCTCTGTAAGCGATTCTTTCCTCTCTTCATCGCACGCTGTAGACGTTCCACCTTGGTAAAGTTCTTCCCATGATCTACATGCTTTAGGGTCACCCTAAATCCAATTTGCTTAGCTTCCTTGTGCGCGAGGGCTCGTCTCGATGTCGAGAAAGACGGGGATGCAAGGGAAGCAACTATGGCTAAAACTAGGAGCATAGAAGATAGAAGCGAATTCAACGAAGCCATGGCTGGATTTTGCCGAACTCCAAAGAGAGTGAGAATAAAAGAGGTAGGGGTTTGGTGATGAAAGGTCCAGGTAAGCTATATTTAAAGGAAGTGCAGTGGTCTTATATATATATATTAGAATGCCAGATGAAAGATATGATGGAACTAAACGTGTTAAAAGAACGTTTCCATCGAAAATGGAGGAGAGAATAAGGATCTAAGAATTGAAGAAGAAGAAGAAGAAGAGGGAGGGATCGGAGGATGATTAACACTTAGAAAGATTGTGATAAAGGGTTCAGAGAAAAGTGTACACGACGAGAGATGTACCAATTTCAATGGAAGTTGAGATATCGCCCTTATAATCGCAGCTATTGCCGGGTCTTTCTTGCGTGGTGGTTGAGGAAAGTGAGATCTAAACAATTTTTGTGAACCAAGTTTCAACTTTCTCACACGCGTTCTCTTTCTTTCTCGGCTTGTTGGACTCCCCATATGTATATATATATTGTATAATGACAACGACACAATGAAGAGCACATATATATATATATAATATATAATCTCATGTCAGCAATTGAACCATATGGGTATATCAAGAGAAAATTAGGTCTCCTAATGGTGCAAATTAAGATGGGTGATTATTATTTCTCGGGAAAATTGTCCAAAAATTCTTAAATCTATTGCTTCTTTGTCAATTGAGTCCTAAACCTATCTAGCCAATTTTGGCCGGAAATAGCTTATGTAGACACTGACATCCTACATGACCCGATCATTGCTGAAGTAAACAACTTTTAATCATATTGTAATATTTTTTCGAATTATTTATTTCTTTATTGTTTTTCCTTTTTTTTCTTTTCTTTTCTTTTCTTTTTCACAACTGTGGCTGGCAAGAGGCTCACAACCCTCCCCAGACTAGGCGAGGATCGTTGTGGCCACCATGGTCGACTGGCGACCTCGTTGGCCACAGTTTAAAAAAAAAAAACAAAGAAAAGAAGGAAAAAATAATCGAAAAAGAAATATTAAAATACCATTACAAAATTGTCCATGTCAGTGACGATCGTGCCACGTCAAACAGCTGACGTCCGCGTCAGCGATTTTCTGCCAAAATTGGTTGGAATGACTCAATTGGCAAAACGTGAAAAAGTTTAGGACTCAATTAGTAGAATTAAAAAGTTTAGAACTGAATTGACAAAAATGCAATAGATTACATTTTTTTTTTATAATTTTCCCTTATTTCTCAGCAATATATGTCATCTTAACATGATAAAACAATTAGGAGGGAAAGGTGGTGGTGGGTGGACTAACTCAAGGAAGGTTTGTTTGGTTTTCGCGATATGTTGGCTATGCAAAGGGCTACCACACTTCGGTTTGAGGCGATAGGTCGTAAAGTACTTTCGAACATGACATGATATATTGCTTCATTCCTTACTTAGGTTACTAGTTACTCCCCACCTTGACGAATGCTATTAATATATGAACTTGGTCATGACATTATAGGCTTTGATGAGTTCAGCAATGGACGCTCCACGACCTTCTCCCGACCAAATTGTCGGTCCCTATAGCTCGGCTAAATTTGACTAAACTTTTCAATCCGGAGAAAATTATTTCATTCACTTCCCTTGGACGATGATTCAACACCACCACCCCCCCAGGTTACACGTGGTTGATCTTCCCGTAGAAATATAGGAACAACATTCGGCCAAATGGCAAATGCAGAAATTTCTTTTAAGTAGAGAATTCGACTGCGGGTCGATTCCAATTCTATTTTCATAGAATTTGACCTAAGATTATGATCTTAATTATGTTGTTATCATGCAGGCATGATTATTGTGATCTTAAGAGAGTCAGAGAGATCTCGAGGCTTGGAAAAAACACACCATTTGCATTCTCTTTTAGCTAATAGCGTTCCGTTAAAGATGTCTCTTTATGATATTGTGGAGATTTGAAGATGTCCTTGATAACCATATATGCTGCAAGTGATTCAGTGTGTATCTTCTTTGTGTCTAGCTTCCTGATAATGGTAATCAACTGGATTTTCTCTGATTTGATTTGAGCCATAGCTGTAACCTCGCAGCGAAGCCAATTCAATCGTTCCATCATTCTTCCGTTTTCTTGAAATTAGGACAATGCTAACAGAGGACGACATCGTTTAAAAGCAAGGAAGATCATGTTTGATCGAGGTACTGTTTGCAGAGAATGATGCTTGCAAAGTAGGACGTTAGGACACGACCAAGCTACAATGTAACCATGTGAAATCGAATTAAAACTTCTTGTGGGAGATAATACATAAATAACCTCTAAGGTGAAGATAGAGATAGTACAGAAATAACTCAGGAAGATTATCACATCTCTTTGTCTAAGCCGAATGGCAGAAGAAGAAGTGAAATATTTCTCCTATGCCAAATACAAAGGGCGGTTTAAAATAAAAGGACCTGACGGGGCAGAGAGGCAGCTACTTCCATACTACTAGTTCTGGTTATATCAAAGAGTTGCACAAACATGAGAATGACGCTCACGAACCGTACGACGCTTTTGGCCAAGACTCGTTTTTACCAGACAAGTTCATTTGCTTCGCTCGTTCTTCTTCCTCTTCCAGCTTTTTTCTTCTTCCTTTTGCCTTTGAATTAGCTCCAATTCCCGATGCCGCTCCTCCTCCTTCCGGTGTTGCTCCAAGGCTTCCCTTCTCTGTGACTCTTCCACCCTCCTCTTGTTCTCTTCTAGCATCCGGTCCAGCTCCTCTCTCTCTTTACGAGCTTGTTCCTGGGCGAGTTGAAAAGCAAATTAAACCATCACTACTTGATGGTTAGCACATGACATATAAATGAAAAAATAATAGAGCAGGACAAAAAAGTCTCATTAGTTCGTTTGTTTTACTTCTTTGTTGTCAGGATCGAGTGCCTTTCCCACCCCTTTTAATCGGTATGGTTTCTCGTTCAACTCAATTCGGCATAGCAGGTCCAAGAACCACACACGGGAGGAGAGTCGGACGATACTAAAGGTCACCGTTAAACTTATCACAGCCATGAAAAGGAAACAGGCATTCCCTTCCATGTTTACGATGACTCAGAGCAGCAAAACAGTCCTAATGGCCGTGCCATATAAAGGTGTCCTAATGCATTCAGGTATAACGCTTATGGTAAAGTTTAGCGAATCCTTATTTCCGTGAATCTCAAATTCACAACTTTACTAACCCAAATTGAGAACACCGCTACCATGACAATCAGAAAAACGTTTTATCACTGAATCTCTAGGAGTCATCACACCTGCCGTTTACCCACTTCTTCTCTTAAAAGAATGAGCAAAATGACTCCGTGAATTTATAGCTACAGTTCCTGAGCAGTCCCTGACTAAGTGAATTTTCCAGCCACACAATTGCTTTCCAAACGGATATAGCTTTCTTCAAAACTTAAAGTTGCAGAAATTTGAGACGACAAAGCTTAACCGACAAAAAAAAGCATGGGCGTGCACACAGAAAACAAAGAAAATCCCAAGCAAAACATGAACAAAGTCTTTGTAGCTATATTATGATTCAGGTGTTTTTCTGTCCTGTTTCTCAAATGGATATCAGAATTTGACCTTGCTCTATTAGGTGGATGACCCACACAAAATATAAACAAAGCTAACGAGACAAAGTTTCAGTAGCCACTCGACAAAAATCAGAAAGGTCAGTATCTGTGAAATGCCCAATATCCTTACTTCCTTTTGTCTAGCCTCCATTAAAGCAGCTTCCTTTTCTTTTTCAAGTTGAGCAGCAACGTCTCCAAACAATTTCTTCCGAGCTTCTTCTGTCCGCCTCTCTATTTCTAACCTAACTTCCTCAGAGTTCAACTTCTCCTCTACATTTTTCCGAATCTCTTCCTCCAGTCTTTTAGCAGTTTCCTCCTCCAACAACTTCAATTCTGCCTCATGTTGAAGCCTGAAAGCACATGCAAACAATTGAAATGTGAAGGATTTCCATATTAATCATAAAATGTAACAAAAGCCACAGGGGAAAGGCAAAATAACCTTCCATAGCCAAATAGAAAAACAGCAATTCCGCCGAGCAAAACCATATTCGGATCACCCTTGTACATGAAAATCATACAACATCACATGGTAAATTAATCTTATGCCGACCAGCATGCCTGTTGGAAAATATTCTGGTCCATCACACATGAAGTTTCAATGGAATTAGAAGATATATGGGGCCCCAATTCATCATCAAAGCTAACAAGATGGAATCTGGGTTGCTTCCAATACAGAAGAACGTAAAGAAACCTGTGGCACACAAAAACAATCATATTCATATGCCTAGCATGCTGTCAAGACAATCCAAAATTCCTACAAAACACGAACAGCAGCAAATTTACTGATAACCACATACTGAAGACCTTGATGTAGTAAATCGTCCTAAAAAAACCACTATCAACTTTTACAAAGAATGAATGCAAAATTTGCTTGGAAGACCATTCTTTAGTTATCACCATACAAATTTCTGTCCATTATGCTATAAAAGCCTAAGTTATTGTTTCCATGTAATTCACACTAGGAGGCTTCCTCTAAGTTGTTGCCTCATGTACACTACTCCGCTTAAATAGTGATGGCACGCTCTGATGGCTTCTACCAGCAGCAGATGCATATCACCATCTCCACATGAACGACTAGAGAGAAGAAACCATCACAATATGGTGACCTCAACCAAAACTAGCAGGTTCATCAACCAACTTTCAGGTTCTTCTTTATAATTTCATCAGTTCCCCACATCTTCCTTCGCATACAAATACTGTTGAGGATTTTTTTGTTTACCAGTATAGGTGTTTATAGTGGTGTACTTGTAAATTTTCATAATTTCTATACTTCCTCCGTACTTAGATGTTAACACATTCATGATATTCCGTTGTTGATGGAAAACATAACCGCATTGCGCTTCTATTAGACATATATCAGCAGCATATGCTAAGACTACATGGTCAGAAATTTATACCATCCACAGCAAACAAATAATTAAACTAAATGACATGGTATAAGATCAAGAAAGAAGATGCAGGTAGCATTTGCAATTGAAATTCATGAAAGCAGGTAAACAATCTCCAAAGCCACAAGCACCTTTTCTTTTCGTCTTCTTCTCTTTTCAGCTTCTCAGAGACAACCGGCGGCTCTGCTGGTGCAAGACTTGGACTGCGAGACTTGGGTGGAGGAGACAACGAGCTACTAGGACTTCTCTGTCTTCTATGCCGCCTAGGTGTCGGTGACCGGCTTTTGCGCCGCCTATAGGACGAGGAGCGGCTTCTGCGACGACGCGAAGAACTCGAACGACTCCTCCTTCTACATAAAGAAAGACTCTCTCTTTATTATCCAGCAGACCACGAAGACAAACACAGAGGAACATAGCAGCCTCTAGTAACAAAATTGACATCGTCTCTGACTGACATGATTAAGGAAAAGATTGGGATGCAACTAGAATTGCTACACATGAATACACAGGAAAATCTCAAGGTCGAATTCAAATGCGAAGGACGCCCATGTCAAAATACAACTCTTCACAAGCTCAAAGTTAAAAATCAGACAATGATCATCAACTCTTGCATAAAACCTGACATCTCCATGGCAGACAAGTACGAGCTTCACAGACGATGGGGAGAAAAAAAATATGCGAATTGGAAAATCTCTTCGGGAGCACAATCTTCGAAAGGTCAGAGGAAAGAGGGTGACCTGGGGTGAGAATTGGAATGGGGCGAGCGGCTTCTCTCTCTCCTGCTCCGGCGGCTGAGGCGGTGGCTCACCGGCGACGGAGAGCGCCTTCTCCGGTACGACGGTGAGCGCGAGACGCTGCGAGCCATCTAGTCTCTTGTCCCTCGCTCAACGCGATCGACCAAACTATAAGCAAAAGGATGGCAAAGAAGGAACATTTTGATTTGGCACCTCCGGTCCGGTCCCAGTTCCGGAAACTGAAAACCGATTCCTCCGGTCCAGTTCCCGGTTCCTGTGTGGGACCGGACAAGATCGGACCGAAAACAGACCACCCAAATCTGAGTCGAGCTACATTAGCAAAAATTTGGAAAATTACCCAAAAAGTCTTAAACCTAATTCAGTCATATAATTTTTTATTTGGCCAATTAAGCCCTAAACTTATTGCACTTATTGCAATGCCCGCTTTGAGCGCCGCGCGGCTTCCTCCTAGATTGTTTACCCCTTTGCATTGATCAACTTTATTGGCAGCTCTTTAAAGTTCTCTTCATGGACCTAAGTAAGTCATTAAATTGTTTCATTTAAGGTCTCGTTCGAACCTCAGGATCCGTTAAACGTAAAGCACATAAAGGGTGCTGTCGGAAACGAGGCAGAAAAAAGATATTTTACCAATTGGAGGGTACATGACATTCGAGTACCGACACGTCAAAATAAAAAACGCATTCAGGCTATCAGACAGGCGGTGGAGGTCTCTATTGGAGGTAAAACTCCCTTTCTCCGATGAGGAAACTCTTGACCGACACCTAGGATTATTTACCCTTTTGCATTCACCAACTTTCTTGACAGCCCTTTAAGGTTCTCTTCAAGCCTCAGCTCATCCATCTCCTTAACAGCTTCATTCACAGGTGTTGATATTTTCATTAATTGGGGCCTCCAAAGGATCCTCGTCCTCCTCCATAGATTTATACTTTTGCTTACATCGTCCTCAGTGTGCATCACATCTTATTGATTTTTTTAGGATTTAAAAAGAAGCAGCTTGGAGGCTTACTCAAGATTGTCGCTTACATTTTCTCAGTTAATTCATTAAATCTACCAAACAGATTTGTCTGACGTCATTAATGGATGTGTCAATAACATAGAGAAGACATGTCATGCATAAGAAGTCTTTTCTTTTTTTTTGGTGGAGATTCATAAGAAGTCTAAGAAGTGATTAATTCGCTACTTAGGTGTACGAACTTATACAAGTAATCTATATCTCTATCGTTCATACAGTATTTGTAATTCCCTCTATCTTTTTTCCTAAATTCATGGGAAAATTTCAAATGAAGGCCTGAAGTGAATTTTGTTTCAAATGAAGGAATGAGGTGATTATATCAGTCTCAAAAAAAGGATTGACCTCACTAGCCAGTTAAGGACATTTTCGTCGTTTATTTTTTTCCCTTTTTTTTCTTTTTTCCCATTTCTTTTTTTTTTCTCCCTCGCCTGGTCAGCGAAGACCACATGTGAGGCAACCCTCGCCAGTGATTGATCAGGCCCTCAGTCTAGTGGCTAGTGACAAAGAAAAAAATAAAAGAAATGGGAAAAAATAAAATAAAAAATAAAAAAAGATGAAGAAAATGACGAAAATGCTCCTAACCAGCTAGTGAGATCAAGCCCTTCTTTGGGACTACTATGGCCACTTCGGCTCTTTATTTGAAATAAATTCTACTTCGGGCCTTTATTTAAGAAAATAAGGGCACTCCATGTCGTTATTTGGAATTTTTCCTAAATTCATTAATCCTACTGATAAAATGTCTCCTTCCCTGTGTAAAGGTAGAACTTTTTGTGCAAAATCCTAGTGCATGTGAGGCAACCCTCGCCAGCGACTGATCAGCCCCTCAGCCTAGTGGTTAGTGACAGAGAAAAATAAAAGAAATGGGAAAAAATAAAATAAAAAATAAAAAAGATGAAGAAAATGACGGAAATGCTCCTAATCAGCTGGTGAGATCAAGCCCTTCTTTGAAGTTATTATGGTCACTTCAGGCTCTTATTTGAAACAAGATCCACTCCAGACGTTTATTTGAGAAAATAAAGACACTTCGGGTCCTTATTTGAAATAAGTTCCACTTCGGGCCTTTATTTAAGAAAATAAGGACACTTTATGCCATTATTTGGAATTTTCCCTAAATTCATTAATCCTACTGATAAAATGTCTCCTTCCCTATGTAAAGGTAGAACTTTTTGTGCAAAATCCTATTGCATGTTTAATATCGGGGATAGATGTCAATCCGTGTGTTATCGCCTTAGTCAAGATTTAATTCTCAAATTATTCGTGCTAGCTTTCAGTTGTTTATCTTAATACCCCTGTGGCTTCAATTATTAGATTATATTGGGGGCATGCAAGACGGTCAAATTATTTTCATGATGATTCGTTCTATCTTCATACGTATATGGAAAACAATTAGGCGTCCTCACTCAACGGGTTCCTAAGGGTTTGGAGAGTCGTAAACGTGATTTTAATATACAAGTACCCCACCCGCGCTTCGCTCGGGCCTCGTTGGAGGCATTGCTGGGCGCTGAACAGCTTTCTTTATTGTTCATCATCAGGTTTGGTAGGCAGTTCCACAACCTTGACAGTTGCAGCAGCCCGCGGCTGGTCGGCACTCGTCCCTCTCCTGTGGCTACCACGACTCGCCTTCGTCGACTGTGGCAGTTACTGGAGGGAGCTGAGGGAGCTGTGCGTGCCTAAGCTGTTTGGCGCCAAGCGAGTCCAGTTGTTCCGGCACGTCAGGGAAGAGGAGGTGGGTTCTATGATCGAGTCGATTGCAAAGTCAGTAGAGAGAGGGCGGAACTCCGCTCAATATGAGCAAGTCGTCCATGGCTCTGATGGCAAACACCACTTGCAGGTAGGGCTAGAGGTACATCGTGTTGAATGTTCTATAACACATCGTCCATAAACAAATATAAAATTGCTTATCGTGCATGCTAAGTATATAACACATCCAAAGCAACTCTTTCGTCACTGAACCGACATCAAACAACAAGTTGATTCGTTACAGTATAGCTGGACTCTTCATGTAACTAATAGACTGAGTTGTTCTGCATCTCTTGCTCGTGAGACTTTCCCTTATATTATATGCATGTGCGTTTGAATAACACTGACTCTTATCTCTTGTATCGTTTCAATGTCAATTTTTTTTTATCTCGCTATATCCTATTTCGCATATATTCCCTTTTGCATGAATCTTTATTCTGGTTATATATTTTGACTCTCAATAATCTTCTTGCATGCTCGAGCTCAGCTTAAATGATAGCAAACGTCGCAGGTGGTGGTGTTTGACTTTCAAGTTGATGGTACATCATTAAAAGATGTTAGCCGTTAGAGCCATGAACTTCTCGCTCATATTGACCGGAGTTCCGTTCTCTGCTGACTTCATGATCGACTCCATCATAGAACCCATCTCCTCTTTCCTGAAGTACCGGAAGGACTGGAGTCGCTCAGCGCTAAACAGCTTAAGCACGCAAAGCTTCTTCAGCTCCCTCCAGTAACTGCCGTGCTCGACGAAGGCGATACCAACATAGTGTCAAGGTTGTGAACCTTGAGGACCGGAGCCAGGGAGGAGATGATGACGGTGGAAACCCGCCTAGGCGGATGAGCATGACAGGGCCATACTGTATAGAGAGTTTCCACAGAGGCTGGTGAGGCAAATGGCCGAGCTGGTGAAGGGGAGTGAGGCAGGCCCTGGAGGGAGATCCTTCTTCTGCTTCTTTGGTATCGTAGTTGTAGTCATCGTGGCATGTTCCTCCTTTGGTAGGCCATAAAAGCAAGTCGACCCGTTTTTATTACCATGGCGATAAGAGTTTGTCATGTCACCTAATATATCACTATCAAATGGAAAGAGAGAATGTCCACACTACTGAAATGGCAAAAAGAACGTACACACTACTGATACAAATGGAAGCATCTGCCTTTCTGTTTCCCCTAGACGGTAACTTCACTATAAACAACACCAAAGAGAGACAAAAAAGCCAGTGTTTTGTTTTGTGCTAAACATACACACTAAGATCATTCATGAAGACATGCTATAGTGTCGAGTAGTAATCCTAACACAAGCAGGTACTAGCCAATAAATGACAAAATTGAGATATTATGCTTCCAGGATATGAACATCGATGTGCCATATAATGGTCAAGATCTTGCTGTTCTTTTCTAACTTAAAGGTTCCGTTCAAAACCAGTCCTACCTTGCTTTCGACAATGGAATGGCTTCAAGTTGAGTGGTGTCTTCAGCCCAAGGGAAAGGGTGAGACGTGAACAAGGATTGCTTGTTCCTTTCCTCTTCATGTCGTTCCCACCGAGCCCATCTCTCTGATAGACTGACCCCTTGAAGCATATTTACAACTTCTGCCATTGTGGGACGGTCTTCAGGGGTCCCTTGTGTGCAAAGCAATGCCACCTGGATGATGGTCTCGACTTCCTCCACATCATACATCAACAGATTGCGATCTACCATGTCTTGGAGCCTGTTTTCTCTCAGTAGCTTCTTGCTCTGTCAAAATCACATCTTCAATTATTCTTTTTGAGATCATTCTGGTTACAGAAGCAGAGGAAACAACTAAAATGCATATAGGTCCAATTTCCACTTATCAACATGCAGCACATTGGTTCTCAATTCTCACGAAGAAATGTGCGGAAAATCTATCAATTTGCTAATTTAAACTATGGAAATTTGGCCAGGAACCACTCCATGAAACTTAATTATGCAATCTAGTGATAACTTCCCTATTGCAGTAACTATTGCATAGGGTACAACACTGGTGGCAAAATATTATGCTAGGCTAGTTCTTTTGATCTAATATTCCACTTCAAAACTTGTCTTGATAATTCTACCTTCGAGGTCTTACAAAATTATCTGATGTAATCCCTTTCAGCATTCAACATGCCATGTCTTCATCAGAAAATAAAAGGTGTCTGAGCCTTCATTGGAACAGTTGTGTACCATTTATTCAGCACAGACACAGATGATTGACTGATATTTCAGGCAGTACAAATCTTGAAACTTCTAAAATATGACCTGCATAGGTGCTTTATCCAGTTCCACAAAAAATAATAATTTAGCTGGACAATAAGGGCTCTGTTCTTCACCAATCATTTGGTAAATCTAAATATCTGCTCATTCTTACCAAAATCAGTTCTCTACCTCCTTCAGGATTTTCAAGTGTTTAATTTGAAAAGTGATAAAACGAGCGTCGTGTATCTGCCATTTCTTCCCCCATTTTACTGTGTCAATTGGAGCAAAGAAGATCGAGGAGTATCTACAAAAAGAAATCTTACGTGATCGAGCAAAAGAACATCCTCCTCCTCCTCAAGCCGAGAAAAGTCAATCGCACGCTGACCAGTTACAAGTTCAAGAAGTGTTATACCATAGCCGAAAACATCTGTCTTCTCTGATGACTTTCCAGTGGACAAGTACTCAGGAGCAATGTGACCCATTGTACCTCTTATTTGTGTAGTAACATGAGTCACTCTTGCATCAACCAGCATAGCCAGCCCAAAATCACCAAGAACGGCTTCGAAATCGTCAGCCAAGAGGATATTGGCAGCTTTTAGATCGCGATGTATAATTTTAGGATTACAATGTTCATGAAGATACTCCAGGCCATGAGCTGCTCCAAAAGCTATGCGCTTCCTTGTTGGCCAGTCCAACCCTTTCTCTCCTGATTTTAAATCTGTCGCGTTCATTGAGTACAGTACATAGTAAGAGAGTGCGGCCAGGCCAGTATAGCAATTATGTGAGGAACACCAAATAGAGATCAGATCAAATATGGCACAGACTATCGCCAGTACACTACTGTGGAAGAATTAAGAGCATTTTATAATAACAAGCTAATACAAGAGTCAAAAGAAAATACTTTATTGGCTTGTTCCAACAGCAAGTAATTTTTATCGACCCCTTCACCAAATATGAACTGCGTTAATAGATTATGCTGATTGCATTTTGGAAAGGACTGCTAGTAGTTGTTCCAAAAATCTGACATGCATCATGTGCAGGGGTGTTTGTGCTTTAGATTATAAGACGAGCAAAACACACCGTGTTTATTAAGGAAAAATTTACATCTTCCTCGGAAGAATCTATCATTATTTCAAGATGCTCAGATATACCCAATTGCTAGTGTAGGCCTCGTAATCTGTAAAATGGACACTTGCTTTCAACATCTGATTCTTCAGGGTTTGGTACTTTCCTATAGCCTATGTAAGATATGACCCCACAACCATGGGAAACTATAACAATAACATACTCAATTTGTGCAGATGAAACACCTCCAGTTTAAGTTCTTGTGACATGATGTATGAAAAAGAACTAAGCAGTCCCATTAGCTTACATGCAGGATACCCGAATAAAATCATCATTCAACACATGGCGAGGAAATCTCGGAGAGAGATGGTAGAAAGTGCGTCATCTCATGTTGATGGTCATAGAATGTGACGGAAGAAGGGTTTGCAAGTTGCAACAGAAGGAGTAGAGTACTTTTTGTGGTCCATCGTAGTCTCGAAAGACACCATAGTTAAAGAGTGACTGTCTTAACAGAGGTACCTAAGAAATCTATTAGTGATATATATTCTCATTGGAGTTACGAGTGCTTTCTCTAACAGAAGATTCAGTAACTACAAACTTGACCTATTCAAATATATCCAAGTGATTAGAGTCTTCTTATTCCCATATTATTAGGCATGTCTAACTATTAAAAAAGGAGTAGGAATACTTGGTGCAGTTATGCCATCCGCCTAATTTCACACTTCTCTGTAATAGAAGATTCCTCGCATCCTTGGTACTGTCCCACACACATTAGACAACTAACAAAGACGGCATAGACATTAATGAAGTTCCACGAGATTGAATTAACAATAAAATGAAAATCGGCAATCTCAAAAAACCTTTCCAGAGAAGTGAGCCTGCAAACAACGACTGATCACTCTACTACCAATTCTCAGTATACCTCACAAGGACTTTGAGGGACAGTAGAATAAGTCTAAGAGATGTACCTCTCAGGTGATATGCAACACTAAGATTTCTCATGTAGGGATAAACAAGTATCCTCTCCAAGGAGGTTGTACAGAAACCAATCAAACGAAGAAGGTTACGGTGAACTGCAACGCTTATAAGCTCCACTTCCCTCAGGAATGCAGCCTCTCCACAAGGACTGTTATGATCGGAAAGTCTTTTAACAGCAACCTTTGTACCGTCCGAGAGAACACCTCTGTAAACTTTGCCAAAGCCTCCTTGTCCAATTATGTTGTTTTCACTGAAATTATCGGTAGCAAGTTCAATTTCACGCCAAGAAAATCTCCTCACTTGAGCAAAAGAAATTTTTCCGTCATGTTCACCTGGACAGTTCGAACTGCTAGTCAGTAATTGACATTAAGATGCCAACGGTATATATGAACCATGAAGGGACTCTCATGTAACAGCTACAAGCTTCACATTAACAAAGATGCAGAAAACCAATGAGCTCCTTGGAGAGCTCATTCCTCGTGAAAGTATACTTGAGCTCATTTCCATTATAGAGAAAAATGGAAGCATGGAAGACTTTTGAAGATGCTTTCGTGCAGCCCAAGCCCTTTAAGGCACCCACTTCATTTTGATTTCTTGCCGTTTAATATTTATAATAGTGTGATGGTACCAGAATCATAGTCCAAATATCAGTGAATCGTGTTCATCAAAGGAAACTTTCATCTAGAAGAAGACACTATCCGAAGCTCTAAATTTCAACTCCTACTGAAGACAAAAGTGTTTGTTTCTTTACTATCATGCTCCACTTTTTACTTTACTTCACTTTCCCATTTACAATGAATAAAAAAAGGTACAGAGTGATTCCCATATACAATCATTACCATCTAATCCAGTGCATGTTTATGGGACTTTTTCTCTCTAAAGATGGGATTTCCTCTCGCATTTTTATCTTTCACCTTGTTTATCCAAGTCTCCTCCCTTCCCTTTTACCAGTTTTTCTCCCCAATTTTATCACATCATGGGGTCCTAAACTCAACATCCTCGTGTTTGAGATGAACAGTATTCCAACCTCTCTCTAAGTGCTTTCAGAATACACATGCAAATAGCAACTAGAGACAGAAGTGGTTCATAATCTAAAACTAGGAATTGTGTTGCCTTAAAGGGAAGTTTGAACAAAAATATACATTTATTTGCATTGAACACCATCGGAAGAAAGAAATCAAATTATGAGGTTTGCACAGCCTTTAGGAAGACACCATCAGACATTTTTCTCAAATTTCTGTCTGTTAATCTAACAGCTTTAAACTAAAAGAGAAGAAATTGGTAAAATTTACAAACAAGAAGGGATTTATTGGAAAAGATCCCATCGTTTGTGGGATGGCCTAAGACATACTCAATCGGGCAGTGAAAAGAGTCAAGTATGATATGAGATATCAAGGTAAAGCAAAAAAATACCTGCTACATCCACAAACAGCTCATGTTTGGACTTGTGCATTTGATGGCACCAGTATGCAAAGATAGCCCCCAGACACAAAAGTGTGAATGCAGCACAACCAGCAGAAGCTACAGCAACTCCAAGTTTCGACTTGCCACTTGGAGCTGCCAATTGTTCTGAATCAGATTCTAAACTACCAATTTATTAGCAGAATAAAATAGAAAATACAACAATGAAAGCCACAACCTGGAAGCGGTGACTTTACACAAGGTTGACCCAAGCTAGAGCCACAAATGAGATTTGTTCCAGTGAAACTGAAAAGGAAGACCAAGTTAGCTGACTTAAACATCAAATATATCTCGAATAATCACAGCATTCGAGCATAAAATTTCCAGTCTGATGAGAAGCCATACCAATGCAATGCCAATTTTCTACCCTATCTGTATTTATCTGACTTTACATGGTAACTAACTTATGTAAATAGAGGAGCTCATTTTTAGGTTATAATGAGATATTACTTTTAACGGACTTTGAAGGTTAAAAAATCTAGCAGAACTTACTTGTATGTTGGAACCGAGAAGAGTTGCATGGGGATCTTTCCCGTCAAGTTATTGGACGAAAGATCCCTATCGAACCAAAAAAAAGGCCAGTGATGTCAAAGGCATTTCCATAAGGATTAAATAATTAAATGAAGGCTAGACTTCGGTCAATCCTGTAATATTTGCAATGGTATCAGGAATGGTTCCAGATATATGATTTCTACTTAATATCCTCGATCAATGGTGATATAAGCTGCTTCTTGACATCTAATCTTAAAGCAATAGTGGTAAATGAGAAATTCCAATTTGGAAGTTTCTAAATCGCAATTATGTCATAATATCTTCCTAGGAACTTCAAATTAACATGACAATCCTTTTATTCAATTTCCATGGCTAGAATTAAGTAAAGGCATTTATTTTTGGGAAAGACCCCTTACAAATGCTTTAGATTGGAAAGTTGACCCCAAGAAGCAGGTATAGTTCCATTGAACTTGTTATTTGCCAGATTTAGATTCTGTAGGGACACCATGTTACCCAGGAAATCAGGTAACACACCTGACAGGTTATTGTTCTGTAATGCCCTGCAGGAAGCATAAAATTTACTATCAATACAAGCACATCCTTTATTTAGGGAAAGAAAAGGCTGGATAACGAGTTCAAAAATAACTAAGTACTAAAATAAAATAAAAAAATAGAGGCAGTGCTGTCCATCAAGGATCACTTACAAGTTGACCAAATACTTTAGCTTGGTGATTGCAGGAGAGAGAGTTCCTGAAAACCCAATTGAGTCGAGGCTCCTGCCAGTCAGAAAGTTAAGCACAGATATGGATGTGCAAATCTGCATTTTCTCCTGGCAGCATAATGAAATAGGAAGGACTTTCAAATCAGATTGGCGGTACATTTAATGTTGAACTTACAGTATATTGACATGTCCATATCGACAGCTGACACGAGACCAACTGAAGCATGGGCTCACAAGGTGGTTATCCCAATCCCTAATGCGGTGATTAGTATCACTGAGGCTTTCCAGGACTTCAATGAGAGCCTCACCTGAGAAATAGAACAAGCAGACATATGATAAGAGTTTTTGTTCAGTTGTTACTAGAGCAGAAAGCAAATGATGATGATTTCCTCATTTCAAGAGCAAAAGAAGTATCTCATTTTCAGTTTTTAGAGTTACTAAATACAGCAATAAGAACATATGTGTAGTGACAAAGGCTGATTCCGTTGATAGTATGTACAGCGCAAATTAGATCTCCTGATCAACGACAGATTTCAGCATGACACATTTTCACTAAAAGCGCCAGAATCAGTGAGTTGTCAAGTTAATCTCTGGTAAATCAGAAGGTGGCAGCGGGTAAGCACCTTTGAGGTACACTGAGAGTAAAACTATGTATTCTGTCAATATAAATCATCCCTCCAGACTTTCCTAGAATAAGTTTATACCTTTACATAGGTGAAAGAGAGCAAGAAGAATTTAATTGTACCTTCAATGTCGGGTCCATTGGATGAATGGCTGTCCCTTAACAAGATGAGGACTATAATAGAGAAAATAATTTGCTTTAAATAAGCATGATGATTGAGAAAAGTTCCACCCATATGATGGCCTTTAGCTTCCAAACTTTTAGCTGGTAACTTCTTGCCTCCTTTTGATAATTCTAACCAGAAGAAAATATGCCATGGTTATGCTAAAACATCAACTATATATACAAACATAAAAGCGTCATACCACCTTACACAAAATCAAAATAAGAAAACTTGCTACTGCGTATGTAAACAAAACGAGAATTGCATATACCTTAGCACGATGCCAAGAGAAAATTCCCACTTGCTTTCACAATACTCTTACCAGATGAGAAACCACAAAAAATGAACTGTTTTTATTAGGAATGCTATATTTTGGTACATGACGTTTCAATCAAGTGATTCATATTGCTGCACCGTCCTGACGAGATTTTTTCAATTGATATGTTGCATAAACTGGTATCCTAAACTCTCAGGGACCCAAATATTTATGAAAAAAACTCAGAAATGAAAATTGTGCCCTCGCTCTCACCTACGAATCAACATCAAGGCCTGTAGGTAATTATGGGATTATTTCTCCGGACACATGTTCCTGATGCTTCATCTAAACCTTTCATTCATCAACTAGTAAACAGGGTATCGACATAAAACAACATAACGAAGGCTTTCCAAGGTATATCTCTAATAGTAAGCAGATTGCTTCCAAGGAATAGCACTGTGTGGCCAGTTTTTTCTTTCTCTTATGTGATATACTCCATTCATAAATGTAATGACTGATATGAACATGGAGACCACATGGACCATCTATCGGCTCTCCATACCATAATTACTTCCCAACATGAATGGCACATGACTCCATGGCATCAAGACCAGTCATTAAATGAAGAATGTCGAAAACTACATTTTGTTGAATTATAAAAAAAAAAAAAAAAAACAAGCAGGTCGTTTTGATACTTCACACTCTATCATGGATCATCTAACTGAACCAGATGCATGTTTACAGAAATAGTTAAGCTCATAAGTAATGTGTAAGTCGATGCAACACAATCAATAGGAACCTTTATACTGCAGCTACACGTATTCACTGAATAAGGACAAGCAACAACACCGCAAGAACCATACCAGACAATCAGAAATATTTCTTTAAGGAAAAAGTTTAATTTAGGGGGCAAAGAAAAGAACCCATGGCAGAGGAAGAAGTGCTAACTATCAGGACAAAGTCAGTTACTCACAATCAAACAAGTGTCCACTTTGCGTGCACACAAGCCAGTTGGCAATGATAATTAGTAACAAAAGAAGAAGAAGAAGAAGAAGAGCAACAACAACAACCCAAAATGAAATATTAATCAGAAGAGAACAAAAAAGAAGGAAAGTCTCAAACTTGCCTGATACACCCATGACTTTAGTAACCCAGCATGTATCAAGATAAGGTAGCAGATTGAGGAGATGAAGGAGAAAATGGTGCATATTATAATCACCATGATGGCAATGAAAATCATGTGATTTAGTGCAAGGGGAAGGGGAAGAGGACCCACAAAGCATATGAGGGCAAAGGTAAAAGAAAAGGAGGAGGAGGACTGGGGAGGAATTGAAAGGAAGGCCAATTTGGCAATGGAACAGAGAATAAGCAAAGCTAATTCGCTCTGATCAAATTGGGTGGTGGAATTGCGAATGAGAATCCCACTACCTAATGGGCCTCTCTCTCTCTCTCTCTCTCTCTCTCTCTGCTCTGCTTTTAGTGATGTGATAATCGCAATTAAAGATTCACATTATCCTTTTGCATTGCTTTATTGCAATGCAGATGCTGAGAGAGAGAGAGATGAATAGACCTCACAGAAGCTTCCCATGCCCAGTTACCCACTTAGACAATTCCTATTCCCTGCTTTGCTCACTGGGGATAATACACGAGAAGGCATTGTCCAGACTCCAGAAATCAATAGCGTATCTACACACGATGGAAACGTACGCCGAGGTCCTGGTTAAAAACATTACTTTTAACGCATTTTCTACCCTGCGACCTTGGTACTATCCCGTATTGAAATTTTGAGAATATTCTTTCGTCGATGGCGGATAAAGACAATCAAGAAAACTGGGAAAGGCGTTGTCTTTTGCTGGTCAAAAAGGAGGAAACAGGGGCAACATAAGCCAACAGAGACTGTCCAGAATAAGGACATGGAATGAAAGTAGTGGTGCTGCCACCCGAATTGCGCTTTTGGCGACCAAGTGTGGCGGGACACACCCCCACCACCATAACGTACTTTGCATGAAAAGACCGCTCCATTATTGTCAGCTTTTGTATTGTTCCTGTCGCATGATTTCCCAGTTCGACCAGACACACCTTTTGCTCCTCTTAATGTCGCTTGCAGAGTCATCCTTATCTCAACTTCTGCTGCTGAAAATCACAGGCAAGCAGGCGATTGTTAGCCAAGTGGATCAGTGTGATAAAAAGTCTCGCACTACCTTTGAACCCCAAAAAGGTGGCCAAGAGAAATCGAGCCACGCGAAAGTGGGGATGAGAAAACCTGCGAGGTAATTGAGACGGTCGTTCTTGTTTCTTGTTCGAACTCGCACCGAATTGCTTTTGAATTTTGAGGAGAGGGGAGTGAAGAAAGAAAGAACTCTTGAATACCAATATGCTTAGAACAAAAGTTCCCTCACCGCTCGAGCACCGGCAAGCGATTTAACTTTGTATTTAGTTCACAAATAGAGTTCATGTAGTACTACATGTTTACATATTCAACGCCATACAAAGAATTACAAGGACAAGAGAGAAACAAAAAGAAACCGCAATAGTAGGACAGAGGGGAGTGCGAAGGAATGCAGACGCAACCCACCAAAAAGAGTAAACTCCATACATCCAAAATGAAAAATTTGAACAGATGACTTCACTCTCTGTACAGACACCGAAAGAATGTCACGTATTCTTTTCACTATTTTCACAAACTACGCAGTGAATCTCCTCCTCCCTTGTACATCCTCCCAGCAACATCTCTCCAGCTTCCAAAGCGTACCTGTGTTGCCCCTACATTGTAGGATAAGCTTTCGAGAGACAGAGACTGCGAACATTCCCCGAATTCTTTTAAGCAGAATGTATGAAAAGAAAAGCTCCATCTACCAGGGATGCTGTCAGGATCGCTGCCTCCCAGAACTCTATGTACACAGTGGTAGACAAAAGCAGGACGTGGGACATCCATGTCTCTCTCCATAGGCTGTTTTACTTTATCAAGAGGGATGTGAATTCCTTTGAATCATCTAAATTCGTCAACTCTATCAATGACATCCAAGGCCTTTTGCTTATCGATAACAAAATCAATAACCGGAATTCCTGAAGAGAGCCGTTTCAATGGAAGTGACTCCTTACTCTCCCTAGTTGGGGAATGATTGCTGCTCTTGCTCAGTCTGTCGTGCTTCTTCAACCTAGTCTTGAAGAAGTCAAAATCCTGGCTCTTACTGATTCCCGACCGTCGTTTTCTCTTACTTATGTCTTGTAACATCTTTGAGTCTTCAGCTGTCAGTAAAGGCGAACAGGTTTTGGCAGACTCGTCTTTAATTTCATTGCTCGATTTCTCCAGTGACAGATGGTTTGGGGATTTAATGGGAGACCTCGTGCCACCAGTGTTTGCAGAGTTCTTTGATTTACTAACCAAATGGTGGAGCCACAAAAGTTGTTCAAGGATATAGGTCTCAGTTTTATCCTTATCTGCATGGTGGAGTGTCTCAATCCGAATCACGTCTATAGGTCCAGTCGGCTTCCTGTTCACTTCAGACCTGCAATAAGACACCACATCATCTATGTTTGGCCTGAAGTTACCACTATGGAGTTCTTTTTTTTTTACTTTTGTGGTGGTGGTGGTGGTGGTGGTGGTTGGGTGGAAGGGGTGATTAAGAAATACAGAAAGTGCTGACGAGTTTAACTGACCCAGTATTCGCCCATTCACCAACCCATCCAAAACCATGATGAGCTCTGCTCCAATCAGAAACAAAGACAGAAATATCAGAAAAAACAAAGGCAAGCTTGAAAGCATTTGAGGTCAGTAGTGGGGATATACTGGCCATCTTACTTCGCTGTGTTTGTGGCAATTGGAACAAGCCACTGCAGAGTCTTCTCCATCTCAGCTTTGATGTCTGCAACAGAGAGCTGTACAGACACGAGTTATATGGAGCCTTCTCAAAGCATTACCTAATCAGCAGAAGAAGCTCGAGAAATGGACTTTGAATTTACTATTTTGGATCGATAGAACGTAGAATGTGTTCAGTTTCTTGAACAAGGAAAGAATGATTATGAGATAATACCTCTTCTTTGACATGAAAAGAATGAATTCTTGAGCGCAAAGCCGACTTTATACTAGGTGGCAAACTCTGATACAAAGAATCCCTCAGACTGGACGGCATAGAGCTCGATCGAGCTACCTGATTGGATCAAAGTATGCTCTGTAAATAGCCTCAAACACGTGATCTACACTTTATCATAGTTCAATTGATAATTTCAAAGAACGGTGAATCTTTCTCAGCCACTACTCCAGATCAACACAGTTTAAGGCAAACATAACAATTTCATAAACTTTCTTCCAAAGACAGTGAGATCATAGAGCTTGGAAGACCTGCTCCATTGACTCCCATTCAAGCCACAATAACCTGGCGGGAAGGGATTCTACTTAATCTATGAATGAAGTTCATCTACATTTCACTTCGATAAACAGATAAGCACAATATTATAGAACCAATTTCATCATATTTTCTTCAAGAACTTAAAAGTTTGAATATCCCAAATTTTGCTACACTTGCTGTCAACTTAATTTTATTTGTTTTTCTGTTCTGACAACAGCTTTGACAACAATATATCAAGAATCGTGCATAAAGTGTTCAAACAGAAAACAGTGAGTATATGGCCATAGGTCTAATGATTTCCTGGAACCGACTGATATGCAATCCTTAATTGCGAAAAATTACCAATTGAAAATTTGAATAAAAAATTTACAGGTGGCGCCGATAAACATTTGAAGACCAGAAATTTCAAAAGAACAAAATCAAAGATGAATCTGAATGAATTAATGAAAAGGACTACTTGTTCTACTGGATAACCACAGAATGAACAAGATGCAACTTTTCTGCCAAAGAAAATGTTGCTCTACCAAATATACAACTAATTTTTTTTTCTACATCTGCATCATTTAAGAAATTTGGATACCATGACCCTTATTTATCTAAAGTTTTCGTCATCTTGAACGATCTTTTGCTGAAAAGAAGAAAATATCTGATCAATAACTTCCGCATATTCACTTCATGTGCACGTCTCATCAGCACTAAGAATGCAAATTTTAGATGCCATCATAAAATACCTTGCAACCTTCAACTTGGGTAACATTCAGATTAGATGCCACCAGGCCTGATCACATATCAAAAGAAGAAAACTTACAAGAGTATCAATTTGGATGATAATATTTGCATAATGCAAGGATAGGCCAGCCGGTCCCAGTTTTTTAGTGCTCATGGATGGTTTTGCTGGTACATGAGCATCTGCAAGATGATGGACGGGAATATCATAAACACCACACTTTTACAGTCATGCAGAAAAAATGCCCACGGTATTTGTTTTCCGACAAGAAAAATACTAAATGCATGTCTGATCCAAAACTGAGCCACCAGAAACATCATTATTCATCAAAAGCTTTGTGGATAATTCTTCTGCTCCTACAGGTGTGGATCCATTTGGAAGGTTTTAAGATTTTTTTTTTGCATCAAAATAGAATTTTCTCTTTGACAAACTAGAACTCCACGCGACTGAAACTGTGCTAATACTGCCCAAATCCTCGTTGTTGCAACTAAGCATCTATATACATCATCTTGGCTAAAAAAGATGTTGATTTAACACCTGATAATTTGCACAAGAAATTGTTTTCCTGAAAAAAAATAAACCAGGAGAGAAAAGCCAGGCAAGTAGGAAAAGAGAAAATGATCGACTCTAGAATAATTTACAATGGGTGACCAGAGGAAAAAGTCTGACAAAATAGCTTACCAATAGACAATGGCAATGAGTGCTGAGCTAAATTAACAAAATAAAGGGGAAATTTTTTCTACAAGAGCATATTTACTGTCAATTTTCGATTTACATACCAGCAGTCCCAAAAGTACTATGTATTTCCAGAAGTAGGAAATGAACGATATCAACAAGCTTTTCCATCACCTGCAAAACAATACTTGAAATTCTGAGAAACTGCATTTACTTCTCTCTCTACTATCCCCTGGAAAAATGAGCACATTTTTCTTATCATGGATAAGGATAAAAAGGAGTCCCTATCCAGAATATATCCTAGTTTATTAATCGTTCAAAAGTCGAACAGTATTAAAGAATGAGAAAGCATTTTCATCGGCCAGGTCTATGAACTTCCTGACTTCCCCTCCAACAATCCATGCCAACCAAAACAAGTTATGCTGCTGAGTTATGTCCATTCCAATAGCAGCAAAGCATTCTGGAAACCATTTAAAATGTTCCACTAAGGGAATTCCCAAAAGATGCCTGCATAACTCTAAGGTATGGCGAATTCAAAGGACGGATTCGCTCAAATCAGAAAGTAAACTCATATTTATGTTGAAAAAAGGATACAAAGCTCCCACGTAGTAAAAATCTAAAGTTACCTCCTCCAAGCTTCTGGACCACAGCGACTTCTTTTTCAAATTTTTTACTTGCTTCCTTTGGCTCTTAAGTTCTCCTCTCAAAATAGAGAGGCCATCACCTACACACAGAAAAAATGAACATCACAGAAGAAAATGATTGTAATAGGCTGTGGAAAGAGTACTCTGCCATTAAGCAATGCCAAAATGGAGATGAGTATAATTTGCAAATTTCCAAGCAATATAATAAGAGATAATGTTCAGGGAGCCCATATATAGGCAAAACCAGAGAGGTCATCTTGGTTCCTATTGGCACCCACTAAATAAGATTGTCACCACCATCACAGCAGTATTCCTGGTCCAGTTGGCGACCCACCAAGGTTGCAAATTAAACCATTTCCAGTTTAATCAGAGGAAGATAGTGACAAAGACCAGGACATATCCAACTATTATAAGGCCTAGATCTCTTAGCTTACAACAGTAAGGAAAGTTATCCCTACGAAAGCAGGTCCGAAATTCATCTCAAGCATAGTCCTTACAAGGATCAACATATCATCATGGAAGCAAAGTCCCGCTCCAACAGTAATACTCTACATTTATCTGTGAATAGCCACTGCTCAACAAACTAAAACTATTCCGCAACAAATCCCATTCAGCATCTGTAAAGAAACTCTTTTCTCTTTCACTGATGAAGCTGAATCTTAAATTGATGACCATGAGACTCAACTCAAGTTAATGGGATCATTGACAGAAAAGTCAAAAAGGCACCTTTTAGTGTTGTACTTGAATTATCTTCTTCATGACGCTTGCGATGATAATCTTGCTCAAACCTGTCCAATGAATGCAGTTCATGGTATAACTCCTGTAAACCAGAAAAACAGGTGATGAAATTCCAGTATACATATTGAATCTCCTAACCAGAAACTCGAATCATTACTTTGGAACCTAACAGCCTGAGGACAGTAAATTCATCCTCTAGGAAATATATATATAAAAAAAAAGGGAATTAGATTTTGGCAAACGATCACAGGAAAGTTGCAATTTAGATTATATGTTCCATTAATTGATCTTATTGGCGCAATGTAGGTTCCAAGAAGAGCAGTCTACAGAGCAAGTGCTAGTTGGTGTATTTCTCAATCAATGAATTGATCACGTCTGAAATTGCATTGGTAAGTTGTAAAATTCAATGCATGTACCGTAACGGCAATCATCCTGGTGGACCACCAAAGATGATTCTAATTTTCTCCGAGCCCAAAACGAGGTAATTTGAGAAAAGGGGGAGGGGGGAATAGTGACTCTATGCCAGAGCTAGAGATGCCATGAATATAGGGTATACACAACAAGAGGTCCTCCCCTTGATTTTTTTTTTTCCTGTGCCGAAACTTTTCCCTTCTAGTCCCTGCACTAACAACTTTCTTTGCCGAAAGTCGGTGATGGACTAAAATGGAAAAGTCGTTCATATAAGGAACTCACTCATGATACAAGGACTGAAGCGTACCTTTCCAAGGAAAAGATAAAACAGATTTTACTGCTCATCGATAAGCGATCGGTGAGTATTTGGTCACTAACACACAGCAAAAGAAAGCCCTTTTTTTTGGTGGGGAATGGGGGCAGGAGAACGCAGATGGTAAAATTTGGTCACTAACACACAGCAAAAGAAAGCCTTTTTTTTGTGGGGAATGGGGGCAGGAGAACGCAAACGGTAAAATTGCAGCCAGGATTCGGCAGCTAATGCCTAGACCACAGTTCAACTCCTCTCTGTGAAATCACAACCAAGGAGAGATGCAGAGTGAGACTGCTGTGAGAGAGAGAGAGAGAGAGTTATAGTTGATGTCACAGGGAAGATTGATGGCATTTTTTCAACCTTGGGATCAGCAACACAAACTCTCTCCCTCTTTCTCCAAACTATCAAATCATCGAATGTGTTTTTCTTTCTCTCGCAAGAGAAATTCTACATCATATTCGGCCTTATCCGCACTCTAGGCCATGTACATGCGAGGTCTATATCCACCTTCATCTACCCTTATCCATATACCACAAGTTAGGAAAGATGACCTCAGCTTTCGCCTTCCAATCATTACAATGAACACTAAATGCACCAGCCAAGAACTGGGTAACCCAACTTCTAACTTATGACTTATGGCTTTTGACCAAAGGTTGTTCTTATGAATGACCATTACAACTGATAGAAAAAAAAATAATGATATAAGAATTTTAACACTTACAGCTGTATACTGGACCAAAGTCATCAGTTGCTGCATCACCGTTTCAGCCTCTTCCTTCAATTGCTTTTGAGGAGTTAATTCTCTGCTAATCCTGTATGATGATAAGAAACAGCACACAAGAACAATAATAAACATCTATAATACAAACAAATAATAGAGCTGTCAAAATCCAAAAAAAAAAAAAATGGCCTCTCTTTAGTTACTTCTCAAAGTAGCGGTCTAAGTTATGCCATTGAGGATCTTTGCAGCGGTTCCCAAAACGAACCACCTCTCCTGAGAAAATCTTCAACTCTTCCCTGCGAGAATAATATGTTCAAGTTGACATGTAAATGACCAGAGCCAACAAATGATTAGCCAGGCTCATGCTCAAACAGAATTTTGCTATCTACACCTACCTCTTGTCCGCTGCAACAACGCATAGGAGCTCATCCACATCTTTAGATATTAGATGCTGAACACCTTCTGAAGGAAGCACCTCTTCCTTCAAATGTCTTATACTTCTCTTCGAAAGGGATTGCATAAGACTGGACCCCTTGACTACAGTGTTTGCAACCTCAAAAGATAAAATTGCGAGTTCATTTCCTTTAGTTGCCACTGTAGAAGCGAATCCACTACCAGGATTCAAATTTGTCATGCTACTAGTGAGATTGTCCAGGACTTCCACTGCCCCTCTGCCTAGGCGGGAGCTAACCTCTGAAACCTGTAGTAATAGAGCACCATTGTGCAGACAATGGCATTAGCCAAAGGGAGGAGAGGAAATAGACAGTACAGACACTCTACTTACTTGAAACAGGAACTCTTAACATGCACATACAGCCCAGAAAGGTTAAGACATATTGAACACAGTATCAGAGAAGATCATCAAATAAGAAAGCATGGAAATTTTTCAATTCTTCAAGAGTCCATGAAATTACAAGAACATTACGAAAATTAAGCGTCATATGCACTTCCATTAAGAACAAACATTATTTAAGGAAAATATGGATCAGCCGGTTTCACTTTGAGACTCTAAAGTGATAAATGACACCATGACTCGTATAAACCACTGTCAGGCCAACTGTTGTGACGATCAACCAAAAGGCAAAAAGCCCAGTGGGGGACAATAATAGAAAGGTAGGAGCATAACAAGGTTTCTTATCCGGCATGAAATTATAAATGCCAATATTAAATATTTTGACATGTTGCAAATAATAGCTATTTGCCACCATCTAAGCTTTCAAGAAGTACCTGTAAAATGATTACCATAATTCCGATCATGCTACATTACTCTATCAAGTAGGTTCAAGGCTCAGCATGCTTACATCCTACAGAACAAAGCAAACTAAATTTGCTGGAGGGTACCAAGAGAACATGCTTATTACAATATGTAACTAGAATGACTATCCATCAGGCCTACCTATAATTTGGCGTCATAAAATATACTCAGTAAGGATATCCATCAGCACTATGAAACAGATAAGTTCACCTAGCTTTTTTCACGTACAAACAAGGAGCCACATGAAACCATTTCTTAGAGAGGATGGCACAGGCAACCATGTTAGGTGCAAGAACTTCAGGACGCATTTTCAACCAAAGAAAGAACGAAAAAACAAACAGAAGCAGAATACTTTGCAATCAACAATTGCCCACGGAGATATTTACATTGAGCTAATATTCTAGCTCATAGGATCAAAGTTAGCACAACCAAGAGATGATTAAAAAGATGGTAAAAAGCCACAACACATGCGCACAAACAGATGCCCAATACCTTTGCAATGGACCTAACTGATCTGGACTTCTGCATCTGGTATCTGGGAATCCCATCATAAAAGTCATCAGCATTATTCCGATATTGAGCTGCACTCGCCTGACGGGTCGGGGAGGCCGGTTCTTGAGACTGCTTGGTTTCCTGCGATTGTTTGACCATGACCTCACGCACCTGCGGCGGAGTCAAATTGCTCTGCACGCTCGACTGGTGAACCGAAGCAGACTTATAGTTGTAACTATTGAAACCCCCATTTCTGTTTGCATAAGGATTACTCTTAGCAACAGCGCTCCTAGAACAAAGCCCTCCCATTTTGTCCGAGGCCAACGACAGGCAACTCGCTCTCCTCTATCAAAAATTCAAAGATCGAAGCGGATTGAAAAAACCCACTTCCGCAACTCAGGAGAGTCCGATCAGCATCAACTCTAGTCTCCACAAACTAAACTCCGCAACCAGACGTCACTCTTCTGAAGGGTAAGCCTTCAAATTCAACTGCAGGGGAGCACGGAACAAGAGAAATTGTAGGAGAGCCGAAAACTGCCAGTGACCATCTGGGGTTTGAATCGCAACTTAGCTGAAAACGAAAAAAGGGAGCAAACCAAGAACCACCAAACTGTCAACAGTGTACATCACAGGATTTAAACCGGAAGCAAGAACCTCAGCACTCAGCAGTAAGAATACAGGACGGTGACTATTCGCAGCTGCCGTAAACAGTAAAGAAGGAAGGTGGAGGGGGAGAAGGAAATCGATTGAGCAATTACACTGCCGACGATTGCAAGCTCATACGCAAAGATTAGGGAGGTGAAACGAACCAGGGAAGGAGGGAGACGAGGTGGATCTCTACTTGAAGTGCTCGGAGCAAGAGGAGGAGACGCGATCTCTCATTACAAGTTAACCAGGAGGATCCCAAGCTTCGAAGAAGACGACGAAGACGAAGAGAGAGAGAGAGAGAGTTGAATAAGAAGATCGATCTGGAGAGAGAGAGAGGAGAGAGGGATCAAAGTCTCCCGTTGTCACCACCCGCCAAGAAATCAATTGTTAATGATTTTTTCATTAAATTTGTCAAACGATGCTGCAAGAAAGCGATCCCCTTTCCTGACATCTTCCTTATAATTTGCCAAAGCTATGAATCACTCGTTCAATTCATATATAAGCCGTAAAATCCGATAAATTAACTTGTTCCTTTGCAACATGCATAATTCGTAAATTAAAACACGAATTCTTTCTATCAGATAATGAGTATGGCCGTGTTAATTATGTTACGTTGAAATTCCTAATTAAAAAGGAAAAATAACACAAACTATCCCTAAACTTTAGTTCAATATGTAATATAATTTATGAATTTTTAATTAGTCCAATATATTAACTAAACTATATAAAAATTTACAATGTTGTCCATGATCTTAAATTAATATAAGGATTGTATTGAACATTTTCATATAATTAATGGACTACATTGAACAGATATCAAAAGTTCAGAAATTAAATTAAACATTCGATTAAAGTCCATGAATTATATTGAATCTATTTTGTTCCATTATCCCATTTAAGAAATGAGAAGGAGAGCAAAATAAAGTTCAAAGGAAAGGAAATGGGGGGGCGGCTTGTAGGAGCAGACTACCGAGTTGGACTAGTTGGGTTGAATTGGGAAGTGGTCAAAGTTCAATCCTGCCATCCGTTGACCTTTCAATTTCCCCCCCTTCTTATTTTGGCCCCTCTCTTCCCCTCGTGTTCCTTTCGCGTGGTAATTAACACGCTTAACCTAATTATTTTTAAAACTCCTCCTATCTGGCTCCAAGGGGGGTCCGATCGAATTTCCACACTAGATCACACGAAATCTAGCTATCAAGATGAAATATAATCTCTTGAAGATAATGAAATATCTCTGACCATATCAACATGTGATCATCCGCATCAATAAATGCTAAAAATCGATTGCTTCAAGTCATGTACATATTGATTTTAGCATAACTCAATTCTGGTCGCTACAACGACGCGACGCACATGTTTCGAACAGCCTTGCGATTGGGGTTGCGAGATTGTGGACAGCGGGGCACACGAGAAAGAAATGGAGGAAACGAAGGAGTTAAGTCGAGAGTTAAACGGGAACTTGAGGAGCTTCGTTTGACCAACATCCCGGGTTTGACCCGTGGGGGGGACGACGACATGCTCGTTTTCGTTGGAACATCCCTTTGGAGCGGAAATTAAAATATGAACATGGACTTGGACCATCTCTCGGCAATTTTAATTAATCGGTATTCTAATTAGTCTAATTAAGATATATATTTATATATATTATGTGTAGTGGATTCGCGTCCGATGCTTAGAGGAAACGGCGGGGACAAGGACATCTTCTTCGGTTTCGTTTGCACTTGGCATTGCTTCCGCGGGGTCATCCAGACAATGATTGAATTTCGAAACGTTGAAAATGTGGAGCGATTGGGAAAGGGACGTGCTCTTTGACGACTTCTCTGCCCTTGGATGGAATAGGGGCTTCTAGAAGTGGGGGCTCGAGGCATTCGATTGAGTGATTGAATTGGAGGAGATGGTTGTATGAAAAGTGATTGTTCAAAATGACTCTGCGCTGAAGTGCCGTTGTTTTGTTTTGACCGCGTCTTTGGGGGCAATGTAGGGCCGGAGAGCTTAACCATCTTAATGATCGAAAAAGGTCGGTCCACGCGAACTTTGTTATTCAAGATTCATCTCGCTATCATAGTTTGGTAAAAACATAAAGGGATAAGTCCACCAATACCCCTCAAATTTACCGTGAAAGTGCAATTCAATATTAAATCATTGAAAAAGTACAATTGAATCTTAAAAGCTTGTTAAATTGGTGAAATTAAGTCATATTCCATCTAATTTGTTTAGAAAAATGCTGACTAGATTTTTTTTTTTCACTCTCTTACGTTACGTGACTGTTAAGTGCCAAAAGCGATAAAGTTTTTTCCCAAATCTTAATTATCTGCACCAAACCTTAATTAGACCTTAATTTAGATAAATTAAAAAGTAAAAAGAAAGAAGATGAAAATCAATCAGAAATTGCTTGATGTCCAAATAATTCTTGTATTCTTCGTACTTTTGGCTTAAAGGGTTCCGCAATTAACGAAACACGACAATTTCTATCCGCCTACAAATTTGGTTCTATGTTCAATTATTCAGCAAGGGTCAGGAGCACGCACATGGAAACTAATCCAATTCCACAGAAGAAGAGTCCCCAAGAATTTATTCAAGAAACGGATGCGCAATGCAGTAACTGTGCAAGGACCATGAATTGAAGTTGTTTCCATGAATTGAAGCAAAGAAACAACTGCACACGAAAAAATTTGGTCCTGTACATGATCACGAGGGAGTGGCCCTTGTGTTAGATCTGTTGCGCACGAGGAACCTCACTGTAAATCTGTGAAAAATTACCAAAAAAGCCTTAAATTTATTGTACTTGTGTCAATTCAATCATAAATATTTAAATTGTGTCGATTCAGTCATAAACCTTTTGATATTTTGTCAATATAATCGTTCTTGCCAATTTTGATCAAAATAGGAAAAATTGTCAAAAAAGTCCTAAACCTATTGCACTTTTGCCAATTCAGTCCTAAACCTTTTAATTTTGCCAATTCAGTCCTAAACCTTTTGCATTTGTGCCAATTCAGTCCTAAACCTTTTAATTTTGTCAATTGAATCCTAAACCTTTTGCATTTTTGCCAATTCAGTCCTAAGCCGCCGGCCGGCGCTGATGTAGCCCGCCGGCCAGCCAAAATAATATTTTTTTAATATTTTTAAATGTTTTTCGATTTTTTTAATTAAATTTTTTCTTTTCTTCCTTCTTCTTCTTCTTCTTCTTCTTCCTTGGCTTGGCTTGCTGCTGCATCTTCTGGTTTTGGTCGGCGAGCTGGCCGGCGAGGGTCACCAGAGCTCATCGGCCACTGGGCGAGGGCTGCGAAGCCCTCGCCGACCGCCGGCGAGGTCGCGGCCCTCACCCGGCGTCGCCTAGATTTGGGCGACGCCATGGGGGTCGCGGGTGAGGCCAACCTCGCCGTGGCCTCGTCGGGCGAGGGCAGCCCCTCGCCTGGGGGGGCAATGGCAGCCCTCGCCCGACGCCGACGAGTCACCAGAACAGGGGAAGAAATGAAACCCAAATTCGAATTTTAAAGTTGACCCAGAAATCCACAATCGCTTGCGACTTCCTCTATTCATCTTCGGCTTTGTCTTCCTGGCGGCCAACTTCCAGATCTGAAGTAAAGCCTCGTCCATGGCCGGAACAAGCGAGGGGTTGCCCTCGCCCGCCCCCCATGGCGTCGCCCAGAAATGGGCTGCGACCTCGTCGGCGGCCGGCGAGGGCTTCGCGGCCCTCGCCCAGTGGTTGGCGAGCTCCGGCGACCCTCGCCGGCCAGCTCGCCGGCCAAAACCAAAAGATGCAACAGCAAGCCAAGCCAAGGAAGAAGAAGAAGGAAGAAAAGAAAAAAAAAGAAAAAATTTAATTCAAAAAACATTTAAAAATATTTTTAAAATATTATTTTGGTCTGCCGGCAGGCCACGTCAACGTCGGCCGGCAGCTTAGGATTGAATTGGCAAAAATGCAAAAGGTTTAGGACTCAATTGGTAAAATTAAAAGGTTTAGGACTCAATTAATAAAATTAAAAGGTTTAGGACTCAATTGGCACAAATACAAAAGGTTTAGGACTGAATCGGCAAAATTAAAAAGTTTATGACTGAATTGGCAAAAGTGCAATAGGTTTAGGACTTTTTTTGACAATTTTTCCGATCAAAATATGCTAACATGACAGTCTAATTAGTATCAGCTATCTTACATCACCTACCGACACTAACGTGGATAATTTTTCAAATTTTTTATTTTTTATAAATTTTTCCTCGTTTATCTTTTTTTTTTTTAAATTGTCCACGTCAGTGCTGGTACACCACATAGGACTGCCGGCGCTGATTGGACCGCCACATTAGTGTTTTCTTGTTAAAATTGGCCGATAGTATTACGTTGGTATATTGTGAAAAGATTTCGGACTGAATTGATACAAATGCAATAAGTTTATAATATTTTTTGTAATTTTCTCGCAAATTTGTGGATGGCAGCCCACATATGCGTCACGGTCTCTTCCCGCAAGAACTCTGTGCCGTAGAACAATTAGTCATGGTTAGCAATGGACTTGAAGAAGACGATTAGGAAAATAACCAAATTGTGGTTCGAGATCTATTTTTCTTTAGTTCTACTTTACTTTCCTTCTTAAATATTTTTCATTCTTTTAACTTTTTTCTTCATAAAATTTCAATTTTGTTCTAATGTGACACTTGATAGATGCCAGCATCACGTGTCTTGAGGAAATAGTTAGAAAAACTATGTGAGCAATTTTCATTAGTCAAATTAGACAAAGTTTTTTTTTTAATTGAAAAATTGGATGAAGTTAACGATGGGCTTAATTGGATTATCTCGATAAATTTTAAAACTTGATTGCATTTTTAGAAAGTTTGAAGATCCAATAACACCTTTTCCGAAAGCTTTAGAACTATTGATGTACTTACTCTAAAGCTCCATTCGTTTCGCGAAAAACAACTTCCAGTAAAATGCATTCTTAATTTTTCGATGTCTGATTCACGAAAAATAAATTAGTCAAGGAAAGGGAAAAAAATTACCTTCAAAAGTGAGGAAATGAATTTTTGAAGAGGAAATTATTTTCCCTCTCTTTCCTCCCTACATTCATTCACATTCTTTTTCTTTTTTTAAATTCAGAATTTTATTTATTTTTTATTTTTCTTCTTATTTATTTATTTTTCTTACTTTTTTCTTCTTCTTAGGCCAATCGCTAGCCACAGCGAAGGCCAGCAAATGGCCACAAGCAAGCTCGAGCCTAGCCACGAGCTAGTGAGGATTGAGCTCGCTTGTGGTCAGTCGTCGGCCTTCGCCATGGCCAGTGACCGGTTGAGGAAAAGAAAAAGAAGATAATTAAATTTTTGAATTTTTTTAAGAAATGAAAATTATTAAAATTAGTGCAATGAGGAAAATCAAATTAGATTTTCCATATAGCCAAATATCGGAAAAATATTGTTGTCCTGGAAAATAACTTTATGGAAAATATTTTTCAAAAACGTCACATAAACCACGAAACGAACAAAGCCTAATTTAAATTTATTACTCTCCTAAGCTAAGGAGTTGCGGCACTTGATAACATCCCTAAACTTTGCATTTCCGAAAACAAATGTTTAAAAGCGAGTTATATCCATAAGCTGATGTTAACAGATGTTTTTAGGATTTATCTTTTCCTCTTTGAAATTTTTCAGAAGCGAGACGAAACCCAAAGGGACTACGAATTTTAACTTCGGAAAACGAGGTCTCTAATTTCATCAAACAAAAATTGAGATTACTAAGCCTCCGTGTTTTTACAAAAAATTTGACCCTTCTAGAAAATGTTTTTCAAGAAATCATTTTTCAGAAAAATGATAATATTATTTAGTGTGTTTGCACAAAAAAAAACCATGTTTGCACAAAAAAACAATTAAGTCGTCGATATGGATGATCACGTGACTAATGCATGGACATTGTGATGCACGTTACACATCGTTGATAACTCGTTTGCACCAAAGAATAACCAAGTCGTCGACATGGATAATCATGTGACTTATACGTAGGCATTGTGATGCACGTGACAGTGACACATTGTTGACGACCACAAAGAGCAATAATGATATTGGTAACCGGTGTTGGCACACATCGATAGCGCACTTAAATGGTTACTACCAATCGGTTGTCTATATACAACGGGGAATGGCTAATGATTATCGACAAGGATACTGATAAATGAAAAATAGCAAACCATCATGGTTCTTTGAAAGCATGGGAGCATAGAGATATAGTTACAAATTCAAGTAATTTTCTGTCCTCCAAATATTAAAAAGTCCAAAAACAATTTCTCGAAAATGATTTTTCATCAAACATATTAAAACTTAAAGATATATGGATTGGCCTAAAAAACCAGTACTTTTTGGCGTACGGGTGCTTGACTCGACTCGATTCTACTTCTCAGCAAATCGATCGGGAGTCAAATAGCCAATTAGTAGTAGTAAAAAAAAAAGCCAATTAGAGTTAAATTTGACTCTATTTGATTCTGACTTGCTTATGAAAAGATGTAATTAAATTGGAATCGAGCTCAAGCCTCGGTTAGCTTGAACTCGAAAAATGCAATTACAATATAAAATCTGTTACTTTGCTCATGTATAATTGTGATTAGTTCTATTCAAATATTTTCAAACTCGGTCTTTAAAATCGATTTGATTTAGCATCAAACTTGATTCTAACTAAAAAATTAAATGAACTGGATCTCAAATAGATGCAAATGAATATGATGATGGGCCCAATAACTTAACAATGCATTTGCCCCGATTGATAAGCACGCGAATCCTACCTTAGCTTGGGGTTGTAACAATCTAGTTCAGTCAATTTAGGCTAAATTCAAGACGAGCCCATTTAGAGATGGATTGTTCCCCTCGAATCAACACAAAAATTACAGTACTTCTTTTGTGAGTTTGGCCTAATTTTCATCGTATTTCCGTGCTGAATTTTGTTCTTCAGCATGCGGTTAACATGATGCATCTACTTTGGTAAAATAAAAATAAAACACGATGTATAAATATGGAATGAAGTAAGAAATCTATTTTGAAAATCGTGATCAAAGATCAATAATTTAGTGGCCGATCGGTCATTAATTAAAGTACGAGGACTCCAAAACAAAATCGAGCAACGGCAACATCGCAGGGACCATTTTGTAATTTCTCCGCATCCTTTTGCCCGGCAACTTCATGTCATCAGGTCCACACGTGGGATCTCCTGGCCTAGATTAAAAATGGGGGAATACGAAAATCAGCTCTCAATCGCGATCAAAAGTGATTACAGGGACTAAAAAGTAAAGTACGACGAGGACCAAAATGGGAACGGGGCTGCAGTACGTGGGTAATTTTTGTAATTTTTCGAGAGAATTAAGTATGATTTGTAAGGATATTATTTGAAATTGTCATAAATTGTGGGGAGCCAACGAATGATTAGTCGACGTGGCAGGTGAACGATAGGAGGAAACAACTCAACCCCCTTAAAAAAAGGGCGGGGCACGGGCCTCAGCATGGAAACAAAATGCCACCTCATTTTATTATTATTATTATTATTTAAAATAAAAATAAAAGAAGAAGGAAAAGACAAAGGGCAAATCAAATCGCCATCTTTCGTGGGGACTTGCAGGTGGCGTCCTCTCTCCGTCTTGACGACGACAATCTCTCTCTCTCTTCGATTCGATTCTGCGTCCATCAAAACCGAAGAAGAAGAAGAAGAAGAAGAAGAAGGGAAAGGAGGGAGAGGAGCTTAATTCAATTCGATAATCGCTTCGAATTGCGTCCCTGTTCCTCTCTCTCTCTTCCGTGACAATGCCAATGCAATTGCCGTCGCCCTCCTCTGCTCGGAATCGAATCCATGCTCTCCGTCGTCGCCAGCGACGCCGATCTTGTTAATCGCCGTCCTATTCTTCTTCATCGCAGCTGTTGATAAATGTGTCGATGTACTCGAGTAACTTGACGGGATTCGTGCTGGCCGTCGTGTCCAGTGCCTTCATCGGCTCCAGCTTCATCATCAAGAAGAAAGGCCTCCAGCGAGCCGGCGCCAACGGCGCTCGCGCCAGTAAGTCGCCTTCCACGCCTTATTTGGGATTTCCCCTTTTTGAGTCTTGTGGATTGCTAACGTGGAATGTGCGTTTGGTTTTTGGGGGATTGATTTCTTAAGGTGGCGGAGCGTATGCTTACTTGTTGGAGCCGCTGTGGTGGTTGGGCATGGTTACGAGTAAGTCGCTCTTCTTCTGCCGGTAGACTCCGGCTGGTTTGCCTTTGTGGCTCGCTCGTGGCCCTGTATCTGGTCGTGTTTGATTTTGCTTTCTAGACACAAATGTGGGATTCTTTATGGGGAATGTGGATCTTTCTATATTGGCGTTCTGATTTTGAGATTGTTTCGGATCTTGGCAGTGATTGTAGGCGAGATATCGAATTTCGTAGCTTACATCTACGCCCCTGCCGTGCTTGTGACGCCATTGGGTGCATTAAGCATCATTGTGAGGTAGGCCACTTCTTAATTGGCTTGGCACTGGATTATCCTGTGTGTTGAGATGCGTTCTACCATACTTGAGTAGAATCCTCTGATATAAGTTATATGAACTCTGGGAAAGTTGTGACTTTGACAGTGCTATCCTGGCGCATTTCATGTTGAACGAGAAGCTTCAGAGGATGGGGATGTTGGGGTGCCTTTTGTGCATCGTGGGCTCCACGATAATAGTTCTTCATGCTCCCGAAGAGCGTTCAATTGATTCTGTAGAGGAAATATGGGAATTAGCAATTCAACCAGGTTGGTTGTGCCAGAAAACAAAGCTTTTCCTGTAATGCAAAACGTTAAATCTCCTCAATTTTCACTTTTTCTTCCTCATTGGTGGTGCTTTACTTCTTGCAGCATTTCTTTTGTATACAGCATCAGTAGTAGCAGTAGCATTGACACTGATCTTTTATTGTGCTCCTCGCTATGGCCAGACAAATATAATGGTTTACATTGGAATTTGCTCAATTATTGGGTCTTTGACGGTGAGCAATCTTTCTTCTATCTCCACCTAGCCTCCTATTTATGCTCTTAGCCTCTTACCATAGTGACATGTAAGAACATTTTTAATTGTGAGTTATGGTGCTTGGCAGGTTGTAAGTATAAAGGCAATTGGCATTGCAATCAAGCTCACATTGGAGGGAACAAACCAGATTATATATTTCCAGACGTGGATTTTTGCAATGGTTGCAGTTACCTGTATTATCACCCAGTTAAATTATCTAAACATGGTAACTATCTTATTCTACAGTGGCAAAGATACCTATAATAATAAGTACATCACTCACTTTCATCTTTACTTGAAGAGTTTCAAGAGAGTCTGTTTGTGCCCTGAGATCCATTATTGCACACACTTTATATCAGCTTGCTTTGTGTTACACATCAACAGTGTATGCATGACTCGCACAATTTTGCTGAAGTTGAAGAGAAATGTATAAGCACACATTACATGAGTGCCTCTTCTTTTACCACCGTAGGGAGTTGTATAGTTGATCAGAACATGAAACTAAAAGAAGGCAGAGACTTCTTGCCTGCATAAAGTACTAGGGAACGGACGTCACGAAAACATGAATGAAGAGAAATTGGGGGAAATTAAAAGACGTGAAGGATAAGTGCTTTCTCCATAACATAGAGTGATTACACCCTTTTAGATGCCACTCTTTGTCCTATTGATTTTGTCAAGATTCAACTTGATTCTACCTGTCACTACCATGCCTGTTTTCTTCTACTGTGATATCTTTATTTTTCTTTCTTTTAGCGTGGTCTTCCATTTTCTCCCAGCTTCTGTGTCAGCATCGAGTAACTTTTTAGCAAGCATTTATCTCTGAGAAAAATGAGCTACTATCACAATCTCTCTTCCAGCAACCACAGTAGTCCACAGTATAATCCATTTCTCTTCGAGATGTTAATTTGTACGTACCAAGGGGTAATTTAGAAGCTAGAAAAGGACATGGAAGGAAAAGACAGTTCCACATATCTCTAGTAGCATTACTATTAAGGATCTGCCAGCTGGACCAGGTTAATTGGGAAACCTTGCCAGGAGTTTACCAACCAGAATCTGACTGATGGGAAGCAAATCCACTGTGGTCAACTGCTTCTGCTATTTCGACAGAGTGGCATAGTTCTTGTTTGAGCTTTCCCAAGTTGAGGACCAACTAAGCTTTTACGCACCAAAAACTCAACATTTACAACATGGACATTTGCCATGTGGAAGGCTCAAAGCGCATCCTGGTGCAGTGGGGGATGGCGACAGCTAGCATTATGGGACTGCGGCCTGCAATAGTCCTTGAATTTTAGGTATGATGCAGATGCAACAAGGACGAGGGTTGTGGTGTGGTGAATCTGTGGAACCCGCGTATCATATGGGATGTGAAAGAGGATGCTGGAAGATACTTTAGTAGAGACCCACCAGCTCACAAAGCACATCACTTGAGTACTTCTTTTGAGAGCTGGTCCCACGTGATTTGAGTCAAGTAGTTACAACTTTATGAGGACTATCATATATAGTGGCAACTGCATGCCAGAGTTTGTTTGTTTGTTTTTTTTTTCCATCCCTTTTTCATGCTATGGCCTTCTGCTGTAATTTGCTGCTGGACTTTTTTGGATTGATTGGGGGAGACCTTTTGGAACACTGGGCGAAGCATTTAGTTCATTATCTATTCCACGATGTTAAGTTTATTAATTCCATTAAAGTCACCTTATGATTATTCATTAATTTGTTTCTGGTGGTTAAGAGTTAAGCTCCCAAGATGTTGAATTTAATTTTTCATGGTTGTTCTATCTAACACCTTTCAAATGGTTGCAGGCATTGGATATATTCAACACTGCTGTCGTTTCGCCTATCTATTATGCCATGTTTACATCTTTTACAATATTAGCCAGTGCAATTATGTTCCAGGTATCTCAATAAAGACTCTCATGCTTAGTCTTACCCACACACGCCCACACACACATGTGCATGCACGCACTGAGAGATTTGACTTCCTAATGAGGTGTATACTTTTGCAGGATTATTCTGGTCAAAGTGTGAGCAGCATAGCATCAGAACTTTGTGGATTCATCACTGTGTTATCTGGAACTGCTGTATTGCATAGTACAAGAGAACTGGATCCTCCTCCAATTACAGGTATTTTTCTCAAGTTTATTGATATGCACAGAAGCGTTTCTTTAGGTGTAAAATATCGAAACAAATGTATGTCGTTCAAAAGTTTACCCACCAACCATCCGGAATGCATTATTCTTGCCTCAGAAATGAGTAAGCCTCTACTAGATGGTTTGAGTAGATGTCCATGGAAGGAATGTTTGGAATGTTTGCTAATTGGAGCAGTGACATGTTGAATAGCGGTTTGCAGACATAATTAGAAATGAGTATTTTTGAGGTGAAGTTTGGGGTGACCCAAATTGAGGGTAAAGATAAGAGAAGCTTGTGTAAAGTGGCTTTGATAGATGTAATGGCAGCCTTAGATGCTTTTTTGTTACAAAGATCTGCGTGTATGATGGGGATCGATCCTGCAGATTAAGAGGATTACGGAAACATCTCGAGTAGTTGGATCTGAGTAAAGATTTGATACAAAGAGTTAAATAGCATAAGAGCATCCATGAAGTGTGGTTAGTGACTATGACTAGGTCTTAGTTGTGGTAAATCAGTGGGCATATTCACCGCTGGTTTATAGTATTTTCTGCACAATGGTATGGGAGGCCAGAGCTCTACACAGTGAGATATTGTGAAATGAAGAGAACTATAATTTTGTGGGTTGGATGGGCACTGAGGTCCCACGTACATTTATTCCAAAAATCATGACCAGAAAAAGTATATATGCTCCAAGAAAGGTGTTTATATAGCAGTACAATCAATACCACCAGGGGTGAGAAGTGGGGGTTAGGCTTTTATGCCAGGAAGACATCATGCCTAAGGAATTTATGACCATTGGGTAATGATAAACATTGAATCTCATGAAAAAATCATTGACTGAGGTTAGGTATTGGTGATCCAGCATTTATAAATTACAAGGGCCTATGTTGCTCTCACGACATAATAGAATAGCCTGAGATGTGGGCATGGATTTATGATGGAATGACATGTATGTTGGGCCCACTTATAGTCCAAGGAATGCGAATAGGTGATTTGTTGATCAATTGATTTAATACTAAAAAAGATCTTTCACTCTTTTGCCTAAAGTTGTATATCTAATTACTCCTATAACTCATCTGAAATGTTGTGCCTTTAGATAAATATTGAAGGGAAATGTTTTGCAGATTTATATACACCACTATCACCAAAAGTGTCGTGGTACATCCCGAGCAACGGGGAAGTGTGGAAACAGAAGGATGAAGACGGATCATTTCCTAGTTTTGTTACAATTTTGCGTCCGGACTATTTCCAATAAGTCTGCGCGCTTGCAGGCGACATATTTTCAAAGATGTTGCCGAATCTCACCGATGTTGTGTAAAAGTGGAAATTTGCTTGTGCGAGTAAACCAGATTGCGGGGAACTCCACTAGCAATTTCTAGAATATAAATTACCTGTGAAGCCGTTCTGTATTGTGCGAGTGTGATGACGTGAAGAGACCCATTTCCCCGTAGCTCTAAGGTTTATTCAATACCTATTCTTGGGGCTTCTCAAAATTTTGGCTCCGTGTCGTAACTTATGTAACCGGAAGTATGGTGTACATGGCTTTGATTTTTTGAGGCGAGCTAACCCATGTAATTCAATTTATTTGATATTGAACGATACATGTAGGATTCATGTGCTCAATTCTTTTTATAGTGAGATGCAGCTTCTGCAATTGTTCAGTCCCTTGTATAGGTACTTGAAAAACACTGTAATAATGCAGGTTCTTTTGTACATGATGACTCTGGTGACACAGTTTGATCAGAAGAGAGAAATTCTACCGAGTAGGAGATGGATATGCTTTTCTTCGTTCTCTCTATTGTTTCTATGCCTTCTTCTTTTTTTAATTTTATCGCCGGCAACAAGCAAGAGAACAGAGACATCTTCTGCTTTGTTCCTTTCTGGCTACTTGATGCTGCATGATGGCTCAATTGCAAGATTTTACGTTGCATGCCAATTGTATCTTTTTCAGTTAGTGATGCATCACGCATGAAACATCATCATCTTTGTCGCTTCGAGAAACCATTTCTACGCAAGACAACAAATACAATTCCAATGGTGATGGAAGAGTGTGGGGGAGGGGGGAGGAAAGAAACAGCTGCGTCGCCGTCAAAATCGTGGAATCTCGTGAACAAATCCCGACAAGATACCTAAATAACTGTTGGAAATAGGGAAAATTCCAAAGCAAGAAGCGATACAAATGGCGCCACGAGACAGTAAAGGAAGCCACGAAAGCTAAACCGCTATTGCTCAGCGGTACAGATGGCATTAGTGGTCTCTTTTAATTTTTGTCCGAAAATGAAAATAGTCTTTTTGCTCCTTCTTTTCTTGTCTAAATTTGTCCTTTATACTTTTTAACAAGATCCATCGCGAAGTCCCTTTTATTAAATTTGATGATTGGAGTGCCGACTGCCGAGTCACTTTTTACTGATTAATATAATGGCAGACGATGATGAGAGAGATGCCATTACATTATAGTCTTGGGACTCCAATTTTCTAACGAGAGAGAGAGAGTTAATAATAGTATTAAAAAAATTCGAACTCGTCAAAGAGAGCCAATATTTCTGATAATAAAAACCCCAAATCAGTAAAGAAAGTCAATATTATTAAAGAAAAATCTCAACTCAGCAAATTCTTTGACAGTGTTAATATCACGTTACTAGACTCCATTACCGGAATAAATTCAGGGACCGACGATGAACCGTTTTAAAATGTAGAAGGATGACTTTGGACCATAAATAAGTAGAGGGATAATTTTGATTTTCGGGTAAGAGTACAAGGATCACCGATCTGATTTTACCTCAATAATCTGACATCATCAAGTGCAGAAGAGGACGATGATTGTGGGGTGCTCCTTTAAATGCAATTATAACCACACAATCCTCCATTCGTACAAATGTCGAGCGATTCCTTGATTTTCAAAGACGGGGAAAGTGACTATTATGTCGCTTGACTTCTCTCTTTATTGTATTTCAATTGGTATTTTTGAGTCAACTCACTCTCAATCATCTGTAAGATAGCCGTAAATTGTGGCACCTTCAGTATTTCTTCATTGCCTTTTATTTTGCTTAGCTTCAAGACCACCTCAAAATGCCACGTTTCTCGTCCTCCCTGGCATCACGATTTTTGACATCATAAATCAATTTACAACACCCGTTAACTTTCTTTTTCTCCTTCCTTTTATTATACTTCGCATTTGTTAGGAAAAATTGTCAAAAAAGTCATAAATCTATTCACTTTTACCAATTCAGTCCTAAATATTTTATATTTGTGTCAATTCAGTCATAAACCTTTTATATTTATGC